>CM024957.1:34385809-34985809 GCA_014282245.1 Rhododendron simsii | reverse complement strand
CAATTTAGAATATCACTGAGGTCGATAACAAATAAACTCACAGCTTGTCCATGATATACTTTCTCTATTGCCTCACTGGCAGCACTTGCTTTTAAAATTGCATCACCAGAAGCACTAGATTCAACATCGTATCCTGAAGCACGCCATCTGGGAAGTCCTCCGTCTAACACCCAGACTTTATCATGCCCAAATACTCTGAACATCCTGTTCTTTCAATACAAAATAACGTCTGCTTCAGACTTCCAGTTAAGGTAACCATAAACGGGAACATAATGTCGTATAAATGGCATCAAATGTGACCTTTTAGCTCCAAGAAAACTCACCACCAAACTCGAGCTGCGCTGAAAATTCCCTTTCCGTCGTAAACAACCATGCCATCTTTATTCTCAATACCAAGGGCTGAAACAGCAGCAGCAAAGGCTTCTTCTGATGGTAACATATGTGGCAACTGAGACAGGCCAATTAATCTGGTAAATTTACTCGTATAATGTGTAAACAAAGAATTGAAGTAATGTCTAATGTGTAACAGTGAAGATGCATAATAGCAACACTTTTTTTCGGCAATGTCATTTCCAAAAAAAATGAACATCTGTCTCCAAGAAACCTTACTTTAGTGGTTTGGTCTGATATTCCATCTACGTCAAAGAAAATGGCACCAGGAATGTGGGCAACCTGTTCAAGAAACACCAAAACAAGACCCAAAAAAAAAAAAACAGCGAAAAAGAAAATGAATTAGAGGGAAAAAGTAATTAAAGACATGAAAAACTTAAATAAGTATTCTCAAGTTGGTACCAAAGACAAATAAAAGCTCAGACTTTCAACTGTATTCATCCAATTAGAATTTCATGTGACTTAGCATCAAAAAAAAAAAAAAAAGAAGAATTTCATGTGACAGTGAACAGAAATAGATTAAGAGTATCATCGGATACAATACCTGATACTCTTGAAGTGGATTCCTCTGTTCATTTGGCATGTACCAGGATGCATCCAACACCTTAAAAAGGAAATAAAAAGATCTTATCATTCTGATTAAATGCATTCAAACACAAAAACAAGGGTGCTATAAACTTGTTCATTTCATTTGTAAGGGTGCTTTAAAATATCACAGAGGCTCCAATCTTCAATGGGTCTTTGTTGACGTTTAGGTCATGGGTTCAAACATGAAGGCAGCCAATTGGTGCATATAATGGCAATGGTTGGGCCAGTACTGAATGTACCCAGGGTGAGTGGGGAAGTAGGCATTAAAATGGCCAAACTTTGGAAAAATAAAATATTTACAATATGCAGAGACTTCAACCCTCCAAAAGATACAATAAAAACAAGCTCAAGCGCATACCTTCATAACAGGCTCTTTGAGGTTAGCATGGAGCCAGTCAACGGAAACAACAGGTTCATTAGATGACATAGATTGCGTTGAAATAGAAGCTTTTGACCCAACAAATGATACGGCGCAAGATGTAAGACCAGAGGTCTTATACACCAAGTAGGCAGGGGAAGCACAAAAGTGAGACGTTCTCTTCTGCAAGGAAGCAGTGGTTGAAAGTAACCAATAGTCAAAGATCATCTCAAAATAGATACTGGATTTCACAAATCTATTTCTATTCCTGAATTGGATTCAAGTGTTAAACTTCCATTGGATCAAATGAAGAAACCACTGTAAAATATAGATTCCAAGTAACAGAAGACTTATGATTAGATCACTATTAAGATGTGAAATGAAGGTCGTCCTGATTATCTATGGTCGAGAGAAAAGAGAAATAAAGAACAAAAACACATCGAACTTTACATCTCACAGACTTTAAAAAAAGGTGACACAATGCAACAAGGCTACCACTAAAGAGTCCGGATAGGGCAAGATGTATCAGCCTAACCCATTGCTGAAGAGGCTGCTTTGTGATGGGAACCCACACCAACAATGACGCAGCATTAGGGTTCCCTTTCAACTGGTTATATACAATTTGACCATACCAGTTGGTTAACAAAACACAACTGACTCTTGGGTGCCATTTCACTTGTGGGAATAGGTGAATAACCCTTCACATGAAACCTTGTTTTTCAAAATGATGATAAGTGCAGAAACAACACGACCAAAAAGAACTGAATACACATTTAAAGAGATTGTGGAATGATGCGAGCATACGGCATACCTAAGACAAGACTCAGAGACCCCAAAAAGTAAGTCACTCAACCGTGCAAAAAGCCCTACTTTCAAATGTAATAACCACTGAAATTGAAACCCTTTGGACAAGAAAACATTTAGACATAAAGCAATAGCCGCAAAGTACAAGTAGCAGCCCAACGACATGGATCAAAAAGAGTGAATCCTACTGAAAAACACGCATCAAGTCCAATAGTACATGAATTGCAGACAGTTGATAAACACGTAGATATGCTTCTTATAAAAGCAAAATACATCAATAGTTTAAGAAGTAAACAGTAAGGGGCAAGAGAGAAAGATGGGTATGAACTTACAGGGAAGAAAGACGTGAAAAATTGGGGCAGCAAAGACATGAACCTACAACACGGATAATTTTCAGTCAAAGTTATCCTGTTTCTGATCCCTAGGTGCTGTCAAGCCTGTCATTAAGTTTTGAACGCAGAATAAGGAATAGAGGAGGGAAAAAAACTACTCTGCATGTAGTTGACTATTCTGTTTCTCATCTATTCTCTTTATGCACACGAATAAGCGCCACTGGGCCCACAAAGACATGAAGTCAACTCAGGTTTGCAGTACCAACGCTAATACCAGTGCTAATTGGCAGATAAACACTCCAGAGCACATATGTAGGACTTTTGCATAACTTTGTTGCATATGCACGAAGACAGAATCACAAAAGGAATGGCATTATGGCACAACGATGCATATACAGAAACAAAACTTCATCAAGACACTGCATTATCCACTGCAATTATCAAACAAATTCCATCAGGATGTAGTTTGGCACAGTTACAGCCACATGTTCCTAAGAAAAGTTCAAATGCACCTCGTATCAAAACAATTTTCAGAATGGGAATCCTTTATTGTGTTTCTTCTTTGAGGATTCTGCCAGTCTCTTGACATCTTTTGCACTAGAGTAGAACTCCATCAATTCATCAGCAACTTCCCTTGGGTGACAAGTTACATATAGCTTCAAAAACCGCTTCTCTTTCATCCTAAATGCCGTCAGCATTGAAGGTCCTTTAATTTGTGGAAGAAGACCCATATCCTGAATCTTTCCTGCCAGAAGCATCCGTGGCTTCAACACAGCCTCCAAATTGAAGAACAGCAAAAATGGGTAACCAAGGACCGCATTGGCTGGAAGTTTCATCATGCTCAATATGAAAGTCATGTTCCGTTGAACCTTGTCAATGGATAGTGTCAACATAAGAGGAGAGCGTCCAACAAGACCCAAAACCTCATCCTCTGAAAATCCAAACTTCTCAAAATTTGCCAGCTTTGCACGGATCGTTTCAGTGCGTGAGATGGCAAACAGGGTAACCACATATTTGTACATTTTTGAATTCCTGGAGATCCCAGTCTTGCGAATGTACTCCAACTTCTCATCATTGATAGAGGTTCTGGGAATTAAAGTGGGGCGAGAAAGAAGCATAGCAATCAAATCCTTTCTACTAACACCAATGTCTTCGTATGTGGCAACGACAGGTTTGATTTTGGTATAAAAGTCATAGGTGAGGAGGGAAGGATTCCGTATAATGGCTTTTAGAAGTACTTCCCTTGATCCAAACAATTCTTGGAGATAATCTAGGCGCCCGTCAAAGAACTTATTAATGCGACTACCAAGGAAGCGGGGGCGACAGTTAATGATCTTTACAAGGTCTGTAGATGAGAGGCCCAACCCAGAAAGCAAGTTGAGTTTGGACTGAAGGTTGGCAAGATCAACATTCCGCAAAGAAGGTCGCCGTTGAAATATCTTTGCTATATCACTATCACTGCAACCCCAACTCCGAAAAACATCTTTTGAGTCCTTTGGACGGGCTCTAACCCTTTCTACTGATACCGTTTCTTCTAGTGTTTCACTTGATGGAAACAAGGCAATAGCAGCAGCAGAGGCAAAGGTGCTCCAATACCAAGAAAGCTCTGAAGTTGGGGCATTTGGAATCCGATATCCCAAAGCTAAGGGGAATAAGTTAACAGGGTTTTGTAACACAGAGATGGAATGCAGAAGAAAGAATGGTCTTCGATTCATATGTACTTGAGATCAAGGCCTCACAGATTTAACAATCTCAGAACATCCAAACCTATGAACCAATATTAAAAAACATGTTAACATGGTGTAAAACAGCTAAAATTCCTTCTTCAAATGTGCACATAAAAAAAGGAAAACAGAAAAGCAAAAGGGAAACTATGAATCTTTTTTAAACATCGCTAACAACTTCAACATATTAAAACAGCGAAATG
The DNA here is from genome assembly GCA_014282245.1 of Rhododendron simsii. Taxonomy (NCBI): domain Eukaryota; kingdom Viridiplantae; phylum Streptophyta; class Magnoliopsida; order Ericales; family Ericaceae; genus Rhododendron; species Rhododendron simsii. The sequence continues at coordinate 34,981,410 of CM024957.1, read as the reverse complement.
AGAGTATATTAATGACAATTTCGGAGGACAACACAGTAACCAACTACTTGTTTACCCCCAAATTTGAAGCCCAAAATGCCGTCCTGCATCGCAAAGGGTAAGCTTAACAGATGAAGACCCTAATTTTTTATCCTCTCCCTTCATCATCCCGACTCCCTATCACTTCTACCACAAACTTTTGAAATTACTTATAAAGGAAAAAATGATAGTAATAATATATTCTCCACAAACAAAAGTCTTCCTCTCAAACTATATTTGCCCTTAAATGTCATGCCAATCCAAACAACGAATCAAAGTCTCTTCTTTTCCTTCCCTTTTTCTTTTTAACACAAAGCCTCCCAAACGTTTACAATTTAAAAGGGTTTCATAATAATCAAGGAGAGGAGTTTATACACGGCTTTACATATATTCTAATCAAAAGGTACAACCTTCAACTGCTGGTAAAATACACAACGTGAATTAGACTAGATGATAGCTCCTTAATGATTCCAAAGAAGCCCTCAGAAGCATCTCAACGTGCACTCTATGCAATCCAAGCTAAGTGTCATGACGAGTACCTGAAAGGATAGGGTGAGCTACACTAGCTCGTAGAGATATCCATACCTAAATTATATGCTGAAGTGAAAACAGATATCAAGAAAAAACATTTTCCGAAAGCATATTAGTTTTATCAAAAAGTGGAACACAAATACCATACACATGTTGGACAATATTTAACTCAATTTATCAAATACTGACGTTCTCACCCGCGCACACGAAAGTACTAGAAATCTCAGCCTACCATTACTACCAAATCGATCCTTACTCTTTCAATTTCCATTTCAATGACCTACAGATTTATCTGAGTTCTTTAATAAAATGTTTTCTTTCTCTTTTCTTAAACAACTAGCTAACCCCTCACCAAAAATATACACTACGCTTGTAGAGTTAGAATATGAAGTAACAATGACACATCGAACAATACCGCACCTCGACAATAAGGAAACTCAACATGAACATGAAAAGCTTGATACACAAAATATACTCTTTTTATACATAAGTAATGAAAAGTTTCATGCTTTCTTCTCTTTCGATATTTACAATGAAGTTATAAAACCCCAGTTTAAGGTCATGCCAACACAGCAAAAATAATCTATTCATTATATTAAGTATTTCCAATTTTTCCTTCCCTTCAAATGCTCAAAAAAAAATGCTATTAAACCACGAACTCAAATCAAGTCCCAAATAATGGAAATCACTCATAAAAGTCGATACGGAAACTAACAAAGCTCATAATAGAATAACCAACCAAATCAAATATCACATTTACTCAACACCGAGACAAAATTATATGAGTTGCTCACCAATGCAATCAACCGACAACCGTACTAGACGTATCTAGCACATGCACCATACGGGCTACTAACCTGAAGGACGAAGCAACGTATCCCACGCGGGTTTACGGACTTTCACCGACGGCGTCACAATTGACCCAATAGGTTTACGGACTTTCACCGACGGCGTCACAATTGACCCGAGTAGGTTTACGAACTTTCACCGACGGCGTCACAATGGACCCGAGTAGGTTTACCATTACCAATATCATTTTCTGTTATCAGGTTTCTATTTTTAAAGACTTAAATACACCTTAGGTTCTCGAACGACCACATTCTCTTTACCGATTCATTTACTAAAACATACCCTTTTAACAAAATCAACTTTCCACATCTCTTAAATTGAAACCACATACCAAAACACGCATACTAAACCAACCCCGGGGATACAGCACGTAAAGAAGAGAACCTATTTATTTTTCTCTAAGTATCAAACAACATCAATGTCAATACACCAACAATGCATATCTCTTATACACCACAAGTTCTCTTTAATCCAACACCTAATCATCTAAATCAATCCATTGTATCCCCGCATGTCAAATTGGCAAAGTTAATCCTTTACATTAGACTATATCCAATTAAACAATGCGAATTCAAGGATGACACTTAAACCATTGAAAAGTATACTTCTTTTTCTTAGATCCATAGGTCATACATCAGAAACGGAGTTCAGGTAATCTTACTGTGGCCTTGCGATTATAGCTCAACGTAACAGTGAAACTGGTGCAAGGCAGAATTTGGGTCAACTTTGGATACAAATCTGTTATCGCTCGGACATACCCATGAGGCATGGGATATATCGTTGGAAAGCTCTATGTGTCTAATTTCTAACAAAACAAACGGTGCGTCTTTTCGAGTCCCGAGCTAGGAGTTACAGCCATTTTACCAATGTCCATCGGTGCTGTCAGATTCTACGCGGAAATAAGTAAAATTGATTGAAAAATCATATCTCTCTCATCTTAAACCCAAAAATAGTGAAACCAAAGCCAAAAGTTTCACCACGACAAGCCCTACACTCAGTAAAAATCCCAAGTTCAGAAACGAGAGGAGATTAACACAACAATCAAAAGAAAAACAGTTTTGCAACCATTTTCGCACCAGTCAACCAACCCTGCTTTAGAAATTCACCAAAAAATGTATACTTTACCAAATTACTTGATTCCAACTCCAATCCCTTCTTAACTTAAACATCTAGCTCCTGTAAAAGACCCAAAGCCACCCAAGGTGTCCAACATGCTCAGGACGTTAAAAGAAGGCAGCCACGCACAGATTCGCACATCCAGGAAACAGCCGGTATTCAAAAATTCATAACTAATTGTGTGATTATCGGTTTTGCATGATCTTGGTACCGAAATCTTCGTATTGAAACGAACTTTAACAGTTATGAAGACACCAAAAATTGATTCCTAGCCGAAGGGCCCCAAAAAGACAGATTACCAGAACCCACGAAATTTTCAGCATTCATTAAATTTGTTCAAGACTCAAAATAGATTATCAAGCTTGATTCTTGTATATCAAACCACCACATAAACATATAATGAAGGCAAGAGATCCCTACCTCGAAGGTTAGAAGCAAGCCCGAACATGGAGAAAACTTCAAAGTGCTCCGATCACGATTCCTCTTGGATCGATAGGAAGATCTCGTCGCGTAGAACAACTTTAGTACTTGGAATTTTTCAAAAATCTCACTCGTAGTAGATGAAATCAAAGAGAGAAGGTGAGAGAGGTGAGAGCCGAGAGAGAGACGCGCCGGAAAAGAAGAAAAGAAAAGGGAAGAATGAATCTCCTACTCCTGATTTTTTTGTTATATAGAGTTTACCACACTTATACCCTTCAACTTTTAAAGTATCACATTAAATACCACAACTAATATTCTATTTCTCAAGGACTCCACATTCATTTTATTTTTATTTTTTTTAAACATTAACATTTTAAATAATTATATTACGGTCTCTACACTTGTCCACAAGATGCCATCATTAATAGCAAAAAGGAACATGCTAACATTTATAAAGACATAGATAAAACGTTTCGCATCCAAGCAAAGTACCAAATCATTTGCAACAAAAAAGCATGCATCTTTGTATAATTCATGCCAATGAAATCTCCCTCGGGTCACACAAGAAATACTAGAAATCCACGGCTTCAAGATCCCAAATAAAGGCTAAAAGAACTTGAATAATTTTGTTTAAGGTCCTCACTATTTTAATACAAGTACATTTTCTACATTACCCATGAAAAGCAACAAAGAGAACGCGACATAGACGCCACAGAGGAGAGAGAGAGAGGGTATGTGTTCTTATCGTTGCCGGAGCTGCTGAAGTTCAATTTTCGGGTGGTTTTGATTCGGTCCCCTAGTAATTTTAGGGCTGACATGTAGATACATAGGAGTACATATAGAGGTACATCCATAGTTTCTCTAATATTACACATTTTGCCCCCCAAAACTTCTAAACTTCTAACACTATATGGGGTGGGTTGCAACTCGCTTCGGAGCACAACTTGTTCTGGCATCTTTGTGGAAACGGATTTCTTGACTTTGGTGAATCTCCTAAAGAGTTTTTTTTTCTTTTATCCCCTAAACTATGCAAGTTTTCTCTACTTCGTCCCTGAACTATTAATTTGGCGATTCCATCCCCTCAACTATCTCTCCGTTACTTATGTGATCCAATTGATAACAGTTCCCTACATTTGGATGGAAAAGAAGCTCATGTGATAGTCACGTGTGATCCCAGCCCAATTGAGAGGGGCAAATTAGACCTTCCAGGTCCAATGAAGTATTTCCCCACCTGTTGCGTCATTTTTTCCCACACCTCTCTCTCTCTCTCTCTCTCTATACGCTACTTCACTTCCTCTCTCATCTGATATGGTGCGATCCCCACTGAGGGTTTGATCTGGAGCAAAAATCAAAGGGAAGGAAGGCAAGGGTTTTTGGTGCAAAATCCTCTGTTGGAAAGCGTAGCAGTGCTGTAATTCGGGATGGATGAGTTTTTTTTGGGTAAATCGGGATGGATGAGTTGAGGCACGGGGAAGGTGTTATCCCCAATTGTACGTACAAACTCCAAAGAACAAGTTTTTTTTTCCCCGATCGTGCATAGCAGTGCATTAGTGTGGGGGTTTAAGTTTGTTTGTAACTGCATGCGCAAAAAATCGGGGCGGCGGGCTGGTGTACTCTGTTTTTTCCCACATCTTTTTGTATATAATGGGGTAGAACAGTTCATTTCCAGCTACCATTCTCTGTATTGCTTCTTTAACCATAAGATGAGAAATGTCCTGAATCAAAAGTGATTCTTGATTCTATCTATAGGAATCCAAATCTACAAATTGCAATAAAATCACAGATATCCAGATGATCTTTTGTTTACCTTAGATTTTTCTAGCCCCAAAATCTGGGGGAAACCCAGATGGGAAAAGATTGTTTGGGATACCCAAGATCCCTCATCTGAAAGTGGTACCCAAAATACTCAATCGAAAGAAAACCCAACTCCAAAATCATCAAAGTGGGACAAAAGCTCAGATAAAACGTGTATACGGAGAGAGAATTGGAGAGGAAGCACACCTAATAACAGGCCCCAATGGAAGCAGTCAAATTTTTTTGAGGAAATAATGGGTGTATATTTCACATTTGGAGAGAAACAGTGTAAAGCTGGAGCCAATGGGAGAGAAGACATGGATTGACAATTTTACCCCTGGCTCCTGGGTTGGGGTTGCATGTGGTTGGCACGTGAGGCTCTTTTCCGTCCAAATCGTGACGGCTGTTATTAATTGGATCACATTAGTAACGGAGAGATAGTTGAGGGGATGAAATCGCCAAATTAATAGTTTAGGGACGAAGTAGAGAAAACTTGTATAGTTTAGGGGATAAAAGAAAAAAAAACTCATCTCCTAAACTAAAAAGTGTTGGGTAAACATGAGTTAAGTAGGGGTCGGCTATTCGCAGCCACGTTTTTACTCCTGTACCCCATTACTTCACATAGCCCATTTCCAAAATTTTAAAAAAGAAAATTTTCTCCATGTACCCCATTAAATGTACCTGATTTTCCCATTATACCCTTCTCTCTAAAAAATTACACTTTCGGTAAATTGCTGTTGAAAACAAAATTATATTTCGGTAAGGTCATGTCGACAATATGCTGAATCTTCGGTAACCAACTGCCGAATTATGTATACGAAAATCATACATATAATTTCACCAAGTACCTATTGAAAATAAGATTATATTTCGGTAATAGCACGTCAAAAATATGTTCAAATTTCAATAAACAACTGCCGAAACAGTGATATATATATATTTCGGTAACTAGTTGTTAAAAAATACTTATATTTCGGTAACTGCACGTTGAAAATATGTTCAAACTTCGGTAAACAACAGTCGAACTATCTATATAAGGGAAAATCGTACATACATTTCGGTAAATTGTTGTTGAAAACAAAATTATATTTCGGTATTTGGATGTTGAAAATGTATATCAATTTCGGTAATTGGATACTGAAAATGGTAATATCTTACAGTGGATAGCTACCGAAATTACAGTGACTATTCTATTTCGAACCAGAAACGTCGTTTTGCATGAGGGTAAGGAGGTCATTTTGCATTAGGGGGTTATGTTGTAATTAGTTACAAATTTTTAATGGGGTACGGGAGTAAAAACGTGGCTGCGAATAGCCGGCCCCGTTAAGTAACATTCTTATTGACTATAGAGTGTTGTTGAACCGATTTAAAGTAAAAAAATTTCATATTTTTCGGGAAACTGATTTAAAGAGGAAGTTTGCCATGTTTTTCGGGAAGCTAATTGAAGTGTGGATGCAATTGTAAAAGTTTTATCTTAATAGTAGTCATAGTAGCTTTATTGCTATTCAGTTGATTTTGAACTATTTGGATCAATTTATCCTTGATGATATAAGGGGAATTAAGTTTCTCAGTACTATGTTTTAATTTTCCACTTTTTCTATGCCAATTTAATCAAATAAAAAAAGAGAGGGCACACATTTTGAGAACCACATATTCGTACGAGTATTTTATCCAATTATGTAGTTTAGGGTAAATTTCACTTTTAGTAACCTAACTATCTAGTTTCTTTTTATTTCATCCTTAATATATTAAGTAAATCTATTGAGTCCTTAAACTTTCCAAATTGATATCTACCAAACCTAATTTTTGATTTCCAGTCCATATACTGAACTACAATTACTCTTCTATTATTGGCGTTGATATTGAGGATCATATTATCATTCAATCCGATGGTTAGTCGGAATTTGTTTTTGCCAACTATGAGGTTCATATACATCGTGTACACATGGAGATGATGTAGGGCAAAAGTTTATTCTTTTGTTTTTATAAAAAAACATTATCCATTCTTAAAAAACAAAAGCACATTGTTCCTAAGAAAAATCAATTTTTTATACGGTAAATGTTATGGATAAAAAAAGCTTATTGATATTCATAAAAAATGAATAGATAATTTGGTTAATGAAACGTCTAATCAATAGTTATCTATAATAGAGCACGACAAATTATTTGTTATATGTGGTTGTTGTCTAGTAAATAGACGAGGAATTCAAGATTAAACAAACGCTTCGTTTGGAATTTGAGAAAAGTGAAAGAAATGAATGTACAATGATTATGAAGGAAAATGGGAGAAAATAAGATTTACTATCATTGAACTCAATTTTTCCATTTTCTCTCTAAAACCAAACAAGGGAAGAATTTTTTTTTTTAGAAAAAATTCCGGTTATTTTCATAATCATAAGTTCCAAACAAACCTAACCCTAGGTGGATATTAAATTGAAAAGTGTAAGGACTGAAATGGTTGAATTGATACTATTTTGTTGACTATAATTCGTCAGAAGTTGAATAATTGAGGAAATAAAGCCTGGTAGTATGGAAAATGATGCTCATAAAAAATCCCGACCAAATAACCGAAAAATACTCATCGGAAGAAGGGATTGAAGCTTGAAATCCACGCAAAAACTCTGTATCCCAGAGAGAGCTTCAATAATGCCAAACTCTCTCCTCATTCCCGATCATTCCCGCCTCGCGATTTCATCCCACAGGGCCATTGCTCCCCGAAGCGTCTTGTTCATCAATCACCCAACTCCATCACCACCGCCGCCGCCGCACCCACTTCCACTTGTAAACAAGGAGCTTTCATTCGGCGGAAAACGACAACGACAACAACGGGGGTTAAGGTTAACAACTACTACGAGAGCCTTGAGGAGGACGGAATGGAAAGAATACGAGGAGGCTGTGAAGGACAAAGATCTCGCTCGAGCTCTTCGCTTCTTGAAAGACATCCCCGACCCAGAAAACTCATCATCATCTCCCGTGCCCATGGATGATGAGTCATCAGCTCGGTCTCTCAAGGGTGGTGCTCGTGGTGGTGGATTGAGTAGTGGTTGGGTTGTTGGATGGGAGAGAGATTTGGAGGTTTTGGATGCGTGCTTGAATGCCGATGATATGAGGCTTGTTGGGGCTACCTATTTCTTCCTCAAGGACAGAGGCTTTTTGCCCAATTTCGCCAAGTGTCGGAAAATAGGTACTCTTTACTCCTCCTACACACGCACACACCCAATGACTTGGTAATCTGGTGAAAATATGCTCTCTTTTTAATCTCTACAGTTGGTCCCCTTGGGGCTAACATCTACCTTTGTAATGTTGACTTGGCTGCGTGTGTAAGTTGTTCAATAAATTGATAGTGAGTTTCCAGTTTCCATTTTCCGTGGTTTCTTCTGCTTCCCTTTATAATAATTATAATTATTATTATAAGTAAGGTCTGGTTCAGTTTCTGTATGTTTCTTCTCTTTGAGGATATCTTGATTCTTGAGTGCAGAGTTACTAGTATGTAGCTTATTCATCAGGTGGGTAGCTCCGTAGATGGCAATAGGATTGAATGTTTGCTGAGATGAGTTGAATTGACAATTACAGTAAATTGGATATTTGGTGACGAGACCAGGTGCATTGATTCCCCAATTCCACACATACAAGGTAATTACCGGGCATAGCCCTGTGTGGCGGTGAAGCGCTTCATGGGTTTCAAACTAGGTTATTCAAACTTCTGACTGACGCTTATCACTTAGCTAACCACTTGGGGTTATTGTGTTGTTTGTTTGTCTCATACTACTGTTATTTTGAGTTCTCCTTGGGGTTATTGTGTTGTTTGTTTGTCTCATACTATTGTTATTTTGAGTTCTTATCCTTCGATGCCCGAGGGTAGTTTAGTTGAGGATGATACACTACAATCATTTGGATAATCACTGAGACATTCTACATATTATATGAACTAGCATGGTCTTGTATGCTTGCTTTCTTTTGTAGCCATTTTTGTGATTCTCTGAGAGAATGAAACTTCATTTTACATTAAACAGCATATCTCACTTTCTTCCCCCGGGAATCTTCTACTTTTACAGTTTTGGAGGGCACAAGAGATGTTACGCCTAGCGTTTTGAAGTCTTCAACAGGGTTGGAAGGCGCAGTGCCTGCTGTTAAATTGCTCTTCTAAATGCTGAATAGTCATGAAACTTATATTAACTCTGAACATTAGCGCTCACGGACGGTTGAGGATTTCAATGCAACCATAGGCCTTAGAGCCCTAGTGGTGTCAAAAGGCCATCAAACAAGGAGCAATCCTCGACCCCCCATAGTTGAGGTTTTTGCTTCTTTTTTTTTCCTTTTCTCTAATTACGAAGTTCTATGCATTGGTCCTTTTTCCCTTTTGAGGATTACCAAATCTTAGAAGTTTTTCTTTGAACCATGCCTACTTGAAATGGATGTTACGCAGTTATTTGCACAGTTTTGGGTTTGCTAGCTCCTTCTTTGACTGGTTTCTAATTGGAACTGGCCATTTGACCAGTGTCTAAACTTTCACCGAAGAAGTGGGGTCTTTCACAGAGCTCCAGTATCGTTTTGATTACTTTTCTTGGTGGTGCATCTTTTCTGCTAAATCAAGGAATAGATGTGAGACCTAATCTCGCAGCTATATTGGGGTTGGCCATGATGGACTCTATCTTTCTTGGTGGTTCCTGTTTGGCGCAAATCTCAAGTTACTGGCCACCATATAGGCGTCGTATTCTTGTTCATGAAGCAGGACATCTTCTTACAGGTAAACCCCTTCTCCCTAGATCATATCCTATTGTTGGGCGCTGTAAAAATTGAGCATTATCCCTTGAAACTTTCTGTTTGGTGAAACTTTTCAAACTTATCGAAGTTAAAGAGCTATTTCTTTATTTGTGAACACATCAAGCACTGATCAAACATGGGATCTCAAGAGGAATATAACCCTCATGCTGTTCCTTAGTTCGTAATGATTGAGTTTCCTACCTTATTTTGCAGCATACCTCATGGGTTGCCCAATTCGTGGAGTAATATTAGACCCAATAGTTGCGATGCAAATGGGCATTCAAGGACAGGTACTTCAAATAGTTTGTGCTTCATGGCATTTCTCTCTCATTCTCTACTGCATAACTGTTACAATTCTTTAAAGTACTTCCATGTTGTTCGTTCTGATTTTTGACTTCATGGAAGCAATAAAACGAGTTGCGGTTGCACCTTCTTCACAATCTGGTAGTCTGAACTTCAATGTCGTACTTCTTGCATAGGTTCAGTTTTGACTCTTGTGATTGCCGAACCATAAAGCTGTTTTCCTACCTGGTGTAGGCCTCATTATATGTTCTTTAGCTGGTTACTGACATATTCTGCTTGTCATTCAAATAGGAGATGGGTGAAGATTGGTAATAGTTTAGTTTTCCCATGAACTTACAATAAATCTCATTTGCTCGCCACGTAGACGAAGGCAGAATTTTGGAGTTTCGTTTTCTCTCCTAGTTTATTGGCAACCAAATAAAAGTTAATCCATCTTTTATTCCAAAAACATTTGTGGTCCTTGTTGGTTTCTACAAAGCAATAAACACCGAGCTTTATCGTGATATCACCAGGGCTGATTCCCTTCACACTCATAGCCCTGAATTTGCCTAAACTTAAATTTCAGTGCGATAAACGTATCAGTTGGCCGCAAAGCTCAGTCATTGACAGAACCATTTTTTCTCAGGCAGGAACACAGTTTTGGGATGAGAATCTTCAGAAGGAGCTTTCTGAAGGCCGACTAAGCGGTACTGCCTTTGACAGGTGGGTTGCCAAGCCTGCATTTTGCAGCTTTGCTTACATCTGTGTTAGGGCATCGTTTAGTCAACAATATTTGGTGCATTTTGGTTTGTGGGTCAGCTGAAGTATTATCATTTAAATTGTCCTGGACCTTGAGAGACCACATATATTTCTGAAGTTTCAATTGACACCCCATATGTTGTGTGAAAAGTTAGTAAGCTTTTGGAGAATAAGGCGTGCAATGTTTAATTCCGATGGATACATGGTCGAGGGCACACATCCAACTTATAAAAAAGTGGGATCATTTAGCAATGCCAGCACAGCTGAAATGATTATTCTCATTTGAACTGATTAATGTTCTGAGTCTATGTATTTGAAAAATTGGTCAGGTACTGCATGGTGCTTTTCGCAGGGATTGCTGCTGAAGCACTTGTCTATGGGGAAGCAGAGGGTGGAGAAAATGATGAAAACCTGTTCAGGAGTATCTGTGTTGTTTTTTACGATGGTAGGCGGGAAGGGAACCACCGGAAATAATTTCTTCTCGTATGGGTATACGGTTCCTGCAAAACAGTTTACTGGTAGTATCTGTATATCCTCTCCTCTGTAGCGTAGACGGGTAATAGACCTAATTTACATCGCGACAGCGGCGAGCGTCAGTTCCCGGGATTCATACATAACCTCAAACTCCGACCATAAACAACCTCCGCCAAGAGGTTTCTACATCAAGAAAATGGATGAAGAAGAAACCCTAGTGGACCAGAATTTCCCCTTATTCTCCCGTAAACTCACCACCCCTAAACGGCCCTCCAAAACCCTCACCGCCGCCCCTCGTAAGGGAAACAAACCTAACCCCCGACCCCAACCACACCTCTTTCGCAGACCTGGGCCTGGCAGAATGGGCAGCCCAAACCTGCAAGGAACTCGGCGTGAAGAAACCAACCCCAGTCCAACTCCGCTGCATTCCCCGCATCCTCGCCGGAGACGACGTATTGGGCCTTGCCCAGACCGGTAGCGGCAAAACGGCGGCTTTTGCGCTCCCGATACTCCATCACCTCGCCATGGACCCGTACGGAGTGTTTGCGCTTGTGGTTACGCCCGCGCGTGAGCTGGCGTACCAGTTGGCCGAGCAGTTTCGGGCCCTGGGGTCGTGCTTGAACTTGCGGTGTGCCGTGGTGGTTGGTGGGATGGACATAATTAACCAAGCCCAGACGCTTATGAGCCGCCCTCACGTCGTGATTGCCACTCCTGGGAGGATTAAGGTTCTTATTGAACAAACTCCTGATATTTCTGCCGTCTTCTCTAAAACTAAGGTAATCAATCTACCCTATTCAGTCTATTCCGTGACTTTGCTTTTGTACTCGATAGGAGTACAATGCAAGGAGCCAATTATTTTTTTAGATTCTTAGATAGTGGACGGTAGATTATACATTGTTAGATTATAATGTGAATATGCAAAAGTGTTTTGAATGATACCTGCATAATAGATTTTGCAAAGGAGTTTTGTGGGTGTTTTGAATGATATGTGCATAATAGATTTTGCAAAAGAGTTTTGTGGGTGGAAGTATAATCAGAAATCAAAAGGCTGATGTTTGGATTTTGCACCCAAAATGCCAAATCACACAATGCAGAATGCAAAATTGGGTGGCCAAGCACTATATTTCTGTTTTGTTTTGCTTACTTAGTAAATAAACTCGGCATGCTAATACGTGCTATAGAAAACTGCGCGGATTGTTTGCTTTGAAAAGTCAGCAATGACCCATAAATTTTGGCAATCATACACACTCTATCATCTGTGTCTTCAAGTATTTGCAATTAATGTTAATCGTATTAGTGGTTTCTTCAGTCCGTTTACTGACAATTTATTATCGATGGTTTAGTTTCTAGTCTTGGATGAAGCAGATAGAGTACTGGATGTTGGCTTTGAAGAGGAATTGAGAGTGGTCTTTCAATGCTTGCCTAAAAATCGACAAACATTACTGTTCTCGGCAACAATGACAAGTGACCTGCAAATGCTACTTGAGCTTTCTGCAAACAAGGCCTATTTCTATGAGGCATATGAAGGCTTAAAGACGGTTGAATCTCTTAAGCAGCAGTATGTTCTCGTCCCCAAAAAGGTGAAGGATGTGTATCTAGTACACATTTTGTCCAAAATGGAGGACATGGGTATTCGATCTGCCATAATTTTTGTTCCAACCGGCTGGTACAACTTATCTTATTTGTCGTTTGGCCTCCCAATTATTTTAGTAGTGCACTTATATCTGAAACATCTGAGAAAACAAGGAATCAAGGATAGTAGTGGCCTTTCTTTATTTGTGCAACTTATTTAGTTCCAATGGTCCACTACAATTTCATCTTTACATTGTTTGAGCAGGATTTGTCACAGTCTTAGTTTATTACTTGAAGAGGTTGATTTGAAAGCTGCTGCATTGCATTCGTTAAAAACCCAGTCTCTGAGGCTTGCTGCACTCCATCGATTCAAATCTGGACAAATTCCTGTACTACTTGCAACTGATGTTGCCAGCCGTGGTTTGGATATTCCAACAGTTGATCTTGTTATCAATTATGATATCCCAAGGTTATAACTTTTAGCAAACCTTTTTTATTTTTATTTTTTTTGTTTATGGCCAATACATGTTTTCATAAAATGTTGTGATGGCTTAACCACTGCAGAAACCCGACGGACTATGTCCATCGCGTTGGGCGTACTGCAAGAGCAGGAAGAGGAGGGCTGGCTGTAAGCTTTGTTACCCCGGTAAGATGTAAAACTTCTGCTTGATATGATTTGGAAGATGTAAATATCTGTCTGCTGGTGGTAGTACCAGTTAGTATTCCATAAACTAGATAGATGATGTAAAAGTTCGTCTGCTAAATTTGACTCTAGAATGCATGATTATATGCGAGAGCTAATTTATTTGTGGGAAAAATATGCCAGTAATCTCTCTCTCTCTCTCTCTCTCTCAAATACAAACACACACATAATTCGTGATACATCTGAAGTTCTTTTTAAATGTCCTAGATTCAAAAACTTGCAATTCTTTGTTTGCAATTGGCTCACATTGTTGCTAGTTTTGCAGAAGGAAGTAAATCTTTTTCTTGAAATAGAAGCTGTTGTTGGAAAAAAAATGGATAAATTTGAATGCAAAGAGAATGAGGTGCTTGATGATATCACAAAGGTAAGATACTTTTGTGATACTTATTCAATCCTTTCAACAAAGTTTACAGTGAACTACTGGTTTATAGTGTTGGTCATTTGTTGGCAAGATAAAAAGTTATAGTTTTCCTCGTTCCATCAGGTCAGATGTCTCTTAACAACACCAAGACTAAGGGTATTCTTCAAGAGAATAATTTTGTTCACCCTCTCCCTCCTTTAAAGATGGTGAACATTACCTTCCTTGTGATTGGTGGAAATTGTGTAGGTCCCGCCACAAACTAACTCATTATTACCAAAAAGTGTATTAATTCGGTGGACCCAACACAATTTCCACCAAGCACGGGGTGGGTAATTGTAATGACCCGCGCCAGCTAACCTGCTTAACTCTTAACCTAACCACGTGGCTCAAAAGGTTAATCTCAAGTTAATAGTAGCTGGTCGGCCGTTCCCACTTCAGTTTCTCATAACCCACCGATGTGGGACTCCACCAAGATGGGTTCACAGTAATGTTCACCCTCTTTAAAGGAGGGTGAACAAAATTATTCTCATTTTTTGACGTATTGTAATGATTGAGCCCCTAATTGTTAGGGTGCTTCAGTGAAATGTTTCATAAAGGAAAATTGCCCTTCTCTGGGCATGGATGTTGTCAAGGTTCATACCCTTGCTGTCTATTTGGCGCTGAAAAATGACTGCTGCTCCCGCTTGGATCCCAGTCCAGTTATGCATGCATAATAAATCTACCCACCGCATCTGATTCTGATTGCTTACATGGAACTTGAGAGGGGTGGTAGAGTGGTAGGGTGGATTATATTCTATATCAATTACAGGCAATGCCATTCAGTTTTTATCCTTGAGTTATCTGCATAACGTTGAAATTCCTAGCATGGTCAGGAAATGTTGATGCTTGTACCTGTTACTGTTTGTCTACATGTAACTAGAGGGGACCACGTTTTTTGCACTTCACAGGTTTACAAGGCCAGACGTGTGGCAGCAATGAAGATGGTGGATGATGGCTTTGAGGAGAAAGCCAAAGCACGAAGAGAGCAGAACATGAAGACATCCGAGGTGTGTAGGGTGCTTGATCCGAGAACCCTTTTTTCGTGTATATACACGTATATACATATATACATAAAAAAGAGGTGCTCGGATCAAGTACCCTACACACCTCGGATGCCGTTTATTCTCGTGATGGCCCCATCGGTTTTTTTTTTAAGAATTTTTGGACGGCTCGGATCGGCCGTCCGGTGGCCGGAGACGGCCCGCCGGCAGCCGTCGGTACGATTTCTCTCCCCCCTTGTCCGTACACATAGCATCACTCAACTTTCATCAGGCCCTATGGAGAGAGAGAGAGAGAGAGAGAGAGAGAGAGAGAGAGTCAATCGAGAGGGATTGATGTTACATGGTTGTGTGTTGTCAAGAGTGTCAAGACTCATGTTCTGTGTAGAGTCAAATGAGAGGGATTGATGTTACATGGCTGTGTGTTGTCAAGAGTGTCAAGACTCATGTTCTGTGTATAGAGAGTCAAATGAGAGGGATTGATTTTACATGGCTGTGTGTTGGCAAGAGTGTCAAGACTCATGTTCTGTGTTGGGAGTTTGGGACCATTAATTACTGGTAAAGATGGAGTAACAAATATATCTGAACCATTAATAGTCGAGATGGACGGTTTGAATGCGCTTGGCAAGTTCCCCGGGTCTAGCTAGCTCGAAAACTGTAAATTTATCTACTCCTTAAGAAAATAGTCTTATATATTCTCGATAAGTAAAAGGAAAACTACAAACAATTAAAGTCTCTATTGACGCAGCAGAAATAAAAAAGAGATTAATTGCGTACTAATCAAACGAATGATAGGTACTCGTAGCCACAAGCAGTTCTTGACTCCTCAAAAGAAAAAGACAAAGTCTGAATATTATTGATAAAAAGCTGCATAAACATTAGATTACAACCCCTTTTATAGGAAATAGGCGTAACTCTAGCAAAATCCTAACTCAAAAACGAAAATTTCCAAAATTTGGAAAAAAATAATAAAATTGGAAAAAAGAAAGAAAAACACGACTTTTCCAAAAAGAATTAATTTCTACAGAAGGGAAAAAAACCGAAATGATCCCTGTAGTTAAGTATTTGTGTTAACTTGGTCCCTGTAGTTGTAATTGACTCGATTTACACTCTATACTTTCAATTTTGTTCCAATTTGGTTCAATTGCTAACTGCCGTTAGTTCGCCGTTAGTCGTTTTAAATAAATACAAAAATAAGCCAATAAGCCAATTTTTTTTCCTTATTAACAAAAAAAATTGGATTTCGATGGTAATTTTTTACTTTTTAGGTTTCTCTTGTCATGACGAAGTAATAATCTCCGAAAAATTGATAAAAAACTAACAAATGCAAAAAAAAAAATTGAATAAGGACAAAAAAAATAAGCCATTTGACTTATTTAGCCGAACAACCCCTGAGTTTATGTAATATTCTGACTTTTAGATCTATATCATGTTGTGACTTTTAGACATGGTTCTATATTTATTTTCAGAAGTATATTAGGTAGGCCTATACAAAAATCCGTCCACCTACGGACCCGACCCGACCCAAAGGGTCTCGGGCGGGGTCAAACATGTGGTTCGGATGGGTACGGGTTCATTTTCTGTTAAAAATCAGATTTCGGTTTGGGGTTCGGTTTGGTGTGTTTCTTACCTGACCTGACCAATTTATAAAGATTAATTTAGTTTTTGGTCCGACCCGACCCGACGTAAAGAATCGGACTCGCGAACGGTTCTTACCCCCTTTCGGTTCGGTTTGCGGGCCTAAAACATTTGTTATCCGACATGTTGGGTTGGGTTAGGTGGTCAAACCCAACCTGTGCACACCCCTAATATTAGGGCAAGAGGAGATTGAGAGAATTACTGTTTTAACCCCAAAAGGGGGGCCATTTGATTTTGCTGTTAAAAGGGCTAACGGTGGACTAACGGCGGTTAGTAATTAGACCAAGTTGGAACAAAATGGAAAGTACAGAGTGTAAATCGAGCCAATTACAACTACAGGGACCAAGTTGACACAAACACTTAACTACAGAGACCATTTTAGTTTTTCCCCCTTCTACAGAATTATACGCTAAAAGTTATTAACGAAACAAATATTTCCTAAAATAGGAAAAACGTCCAGTTGGAGGCCTAAACGAAGGAATTAGGCCGAAAAACACCATGAGTCATGAACTAGAGTCGTGGGTATTGATTGCAGTGTGAAAATAAGTCAGCCCACCAAGTTTGAACCCGATCCGAGTTCATCCGACAGTTGCCAAATCGGGTAATTTGCAATTAAACAACACTTGGGCTTCCGAGATTTTGACCGGTTCAATTGATCATGAAATTGGACCTCCATGTGTTCTACATTATCTATTTATAAATTTAAAAAGAAAAAAGATTTAGGGACCAAGGGGCTGTTTGATAAAACTGAACACTGAAAGCTGAAAGCTGAAAAATTAAGTACTGAAAATTGAATGCTGAAATTTTTAAGCTGAAAAGCTGTTTGATAAATATATTAAGTATTGAATTTAAAAAAAATGATGAATTAATTTTGTTCCAATTCTCTTTTAATTTCTAACGGTCACAATATACTTTTGGTAATGGTGGTGGAGTGGTGGAGGTGGTAGGAGTGGTGGTGTAGTGCTAGTAGTGGTGGTGGTGGAGTGGTGGTGGTGGTGTAGTGATGGTAGTGGTGGTGGAGTGGCGGTGGTGGTGATGATTGTGATGATGGTGGTGGAGGTGGTGGTAGGAGTGGTGGTGGTGGTGGAGTAGTGGAGCTGGTGGTGGTAATAGTAGTGGTGGAGCGGTGGTGGTGGTGGTGGTGGAGTTGGTGGTGGTGGTAGTGGAGGAAGTGGTGGTGGTGGTGGAGCGGTGGTGGAGCTGGTGGTGGTGATGTGGTGGAGGAGGAGTGGTGGTAGTGGAGGTGGTGGTGGAGTGGTGGTAGCGAAGGTGGTGGTGGTGGAGAGCTGGTGGTGGTGGTGGTAGTGGAGGAAGTGGTGGTGGTGGTGGTGGAGTGGTGGTGAAGCTAGTGGTGGTGATGTTGTGGTGGAGGAGTGGTGGTAGTGGAGGTGGTGGTGGTGGTGGAGTGGTAGAGGTGGTGGTAGTGGTGGTGGTGGTGGAGGAGGAGTGGTGGAGGTGAAGGTGGTGGCGGTGATGGTGGTGGAGTGGTGGAGGTGAAGGTGGTGGTGGTGGAGGAGGAGTGGTGGAGGTGAAGGTGGTGGCGGTGATGGTGGTGGAGTGGTGGAGGTGAAGGTGGTGGTGGTGGAGTGGTGGGAGTGGTTGTGGTGGTGGTATGATAGTTGAATCTAAGTATACAAAAATTCAGCAAGAATTAAGTAGTTCAAAGTTACTTAATTTTTTTCAACTTTTTGGCCTATATTTTAAGTGGTACTTAATTTGTTAAGCAATGTAAAATGTGGTTATCAAACCTACTGAATCACTTATTATTTAATTGATTCAGTATTAAGTGCTGAATTTAGGCTCTGTTTGATAAAACTGAAAACTGAAAACTGAAAACTGAAAACTGAAAAATAAGTACTGAAAACTGAATACTGAATTGTTTAAGCTAACAAGCTGTTTGATATGTACTGAATTTTAAGCACTGAATTAAATAAGCTGTTTGATCTGTCCAGTGAGCTGAAGTCTGAAAGTCACTAATTTTCCAAATTTACCCTTCATACATTCATGACTAGTAAATCACAATCAATTATATATATAGGCAAAGATACCACTATTAAAATAATAACATTATATGCAAAATATTAGATAAACACTCAAAAATCATTCTAAATATTGTTGATCATTGAAACTTCATCAAATATTAAAGTAGCAAAATTGAATTTAACACTCAAGAGTAGTTTATAGCATTCAATTGCGTTGCAATTTGCTCTCGTAAGGTGAGCATAAAAATCTGATCAGCTTGGGTCGATCCTCCACCTACTTCAAAATTATCCACATGATGTTGAGCATTGTCGTAAGAAGCATTTGGATCGTTGAATTTGTCAAGAAATTGGTCTGAAATGCAAGTCCTCCGAATAAAATTGTGCATGGTTATGCAAGCAATCACCATATTTCTTTGTACCGCGAAAGGATATGATGACATCCTTTTTAGTATTGGAAAACGAGACTTCAGAACTCCAAAAGCACGTTCAATCACATTCCGTAACCTTGCATGTGCGAGGTTGAATCGCTCTTCTTTATTCCTAGGACGCCGACCATTTTGGAAATCAGCTAACCAATACCGCACATTCCGGTATGGTGCCATAAATCTACGTGTATGAGTATAGGCTGCATCACATAAAAAATATTTTCCTGCACAGTAGAAGAACAATTATGCTAGAAAATATTAGCATCTAATTCAAAACAATCGTCTAACCTGGAGGAAGAATTGGAAAGTTGTTAGCTGGATCACTCATAGTTTCTCTTAGCACCCGTGAGTCATGTGCTACCCCTTCCCAACCAGCCCATACAAATGTAAACAACATATCAAAATCACATATAGCAAGCACATTTTGGTAACATTCTCCCCTTCCTCGTCCTCTGTATGGAATTTGTTGATCACGTGGCACAACTGCTGAAATAAGAGTTCCGTCAAGTGCACCTACCGCACCCTTACAAGATTTTAAATTATAAATTAGAAAATGAAAGCACAATAATTCATATTATGCACAGTATATAAATAAAAACCAATTGAAATGTGTACCTTTTAAATGAAATTGTACCTGAAATATGTGTCTAATACGACGGTTCTCTCGTATTTGATGTGCCGGCTGATCATAAGGTGTGTCAACAATCATCTCTTTTGAGAAGTTCAGCATTGCGTGCAATACTTCATAAAAATACCTATGTATTGTTTGTGTTGAATGATTGAATCTTCTTTTGACAAAACGATTCCGTATATTGTGACTCAATGCTATGAGAAACATTGCGACCTTTTCTTCTACAGATATGTAACGACT
Organism: Rhododendron simsii; assembly: GCA_014282245.1. NCBI lineage: Eukaryota > Viridiplantae > Streptophyta > Magnoliopsida > Ericales > Ericaceae > Rhododendron > Rhododendron simsii. The sequence goes on along the minus strand of CM024957.1, from coordinate 34,961,814 downwards.
ATTTTGAAGCCATCCTCTAATACGAAAGTGATGACACATACTTGCAAATGCTTCTATTTTCATTCGTAACATTTCCTGACAATGTGCAGGGTTTCCTGTTACAAGTTCTTTCATATATCTAGGTCCGGTAAGCATAGAGTCAGTATCAGGCCTTCTTCCAATACGTTTTTTCCTCAATATTTTGATGATCAAAATAAGTGCGATAATCTTTAATGCACTCTTTTGCTTATCAGACAACATGCTGCGCCAAACATTACAAGTATTTAATTAGATAAAGATGAGATAAATATCATGACATGTCAACTAGAAAATGCCAAGGTATAAATATTAAACTTTATAACAAAAACAATTCCAATTTCCAAACAAATCCATTCCTAAACATAATCAAAAAGAAAAAGAAAAGAAAATAAAGCTCAAGCAATGTCGCAAGTTCAAAATCAACTGCCTATTCACTATAATTCAAAGTAATCCTAACTTCTTGCCATTCAACTCTATCCAGCTCCTTCTAACTACTTCTGGTTTTTGATGTAATAGCATCCATTGCTCTCTGTGTGCCTTGCTCTCGCAAAAAATGCTACATGCAACTATATATAATGGGTCACTCATATCAAAAAGTTGCATCTCATCTAGAATACGATTGCATTCTTCTAGTGTTGGCCCATCAGAACTTTGTAAAGTGTGAAGAGCTTCAAGCAGTTGTTTATCAAGATCATCGGATGACTTGTTTTTCTTTTGCCGTTTATTGCCATGTTTTTCCACATCACCATTTGGCGAAGAAGGTGTCTCAAGAGATCCAATGTCAAGATTAATGTACGTTGGTGATTGTGACTGAGTGCCATCAGTAGGAAACCCTTCTTTTGACGGTCCCCATGAAAATCTTCCTGTTGCTCTAACACCGTCAAATAATGCTTTTAACTCATTCGAATATTGTAATCCAGTATATCGAAACTGTTTGGCATTGGTGTTGGCCTGTAAAATTATAATTGTATAAATCTCATATTCATTGACTATCATTTTAGCTTTCAAAAGCTTTGAAACCGTAAGATAAAAAGTTTAACATAAGAGACAAATTATACCTGTATGTACTCACTCCATTCCTCTGTACTCCAGTTGACGGTATTAGTTACAGGATCGTAACCGTTACCAGTTTTTGAGACTATCTTTGACCACTCTCCATATTTTGATTTCAAAAAATCCCATTGATTTTTCACCTGTTTTTGAGTTAAGTTGAGACCCTTCTCTTTGTTCAAAGCTATCAGAATCCTGTCCCAACTTTCTTTTTTAAGACTACCGCCATTTTTACCATTCTCCGTAGATTCTTTCAAGCACAAATCTATAAAAAGTTTATAGAGCTCTGGATCTTTCCAATTTGCTCTACCACCATCTCCAGAAGCCATCCCTACGAGTAAATATCTTTAGTTTCAATCCATTTGAATCAATATATTGAATCTAATAAACTAATATCTCAATTTTTTTTTTTTGGGTAAATAACTAATGTCTCAGTTGAGCCACCAAGACAAATTTTCTACTCAGTTGAGCCATCAATCTAATCTGAAATTTTAGTTGCCTAAACCCATAGAATATAAACTGAAATTTCAATCTGAAATTCTTTTAAGCCCTATCTCTCTCTCAATTGCAATTCAGAGAATATAAACTGAAAACCCACATCTCAAACAATATAAATTGGAAACCCCAAGTAAAAAACTGAAAATACACACTTTCTTTCATCCAAACCCTCTACGACTCAGACCAACTTGAATCTACAGCCCATGTTTAAATATTCCTTAAGGGAAGTTCTTGATACGGTTATGTCGTCGAATAGAAAGAAGGAACAAACATGAACAGGGATTAATAACATGTGCACAAAAGGGTATTATACAAGCAGCATAAAGTATGAACAAGTTGACGAGGGTACAAAATAACACCGTTCACATATATGCTATGATGATCAATTTCTCAAAAACATCAATCTAATCTAAAATTCTAGTTGCCTAAACCCAGAGAAGATAAATTGAAATTCCAATCTGAAATTTTTTTCAAGCCCTATCTCTCTCTCAATTGCAATTCAGAGAAAATAAATTGAAAACCCACATCTCGAACAATATAAATCGGAAACCCAGAGTAAAAAATTGAAAATACACAGACTGGTTATGGCAGAGAGAGAGAGAGAGAGACCATGGCAGAGAGAGAGAGAGAGAGAGAGAGAGAGAGAGAGAGAGAGCAAACCTGGAGATCGGTCTTCGTCGTTTGTGGGATCAGAATGGGAGGCGAGGGCAGGAAGAGAAAGAAGACGCGAGAGAAAGAAAAAAAAAAGAAAGAATACATCAGGCTCACGCTGAGCGTGTTAAGTGATAAGTGATAAGTAGGGGGGGACCTACTTATTTTTTTCCTCTTACCTCTTTACTTCCACTGAACACGCTCAGTGGTCTCTTTTGTGGTTATCAAACCAACTTATTTTATTTTCACTTAACCTATTCAGTTTTAAGTACTGAATTAGGTTATCAAACATACCCTTAGGTTATCAAACAAGCCCCAAGTCTATAGTATACAAAACTTTGAGGATAGAGGAGGAGGTTGCTGTTTAAGTTCCCACCGACTGAAGACTTTTCTTCCTCACTTCTTGGGTAATTAAGGTCATCCACACCTCATTTCCATGGCATCACTTGTGTGATGTCAATCACCTTCAATGCCTGCTGTATGATTTCACGTGAATCACTCCACAACACACCAAACGGGTAGGCATCAAAATGGAAGGTGACCATTTGTAGCTTAATTACCACGGTCAGTAATTGTTAATGGCACTTAACTATCAACTGTTTTGTGGCCAGTACATACTGGACATTTTCAAAAGTTTTAACGACACCTTCGTAACTAAACGACGGGATTGGTCCTTCAAGATTAGTCGAGATGTGCTTAATTATTTGTCCCGAACGCCTGAGTTATCAGAAAAGAACAAAGTCCTTCGATTAGTTGAGTGATCTATTGTAATATGAACAATATCTCGTACGTACTATTGGTATAGCATGTCGAGATTCTTCACCTTCATTGCCTTACGAACCAGCTGGAAGAAATTTATCTTCGTTTGTCCTTTGTATGTTGAAAAATATTAAATACAATACTTTTGGCGGTGGATAAAAAAAGATGCGATACACAAAAAAAAAAGTGCTAATATTCGTGAACGTATTGTTATTGGCGAGATGTTACAGCGATTTCAATTTAGGATATCCACAATGGCATATTCAAAAGTAATAGGTTGCTAGAGTTAACAATACTGTACAAAATATGACTCACAATAGTACTATAATCAAAATTAACAACCTCTTAAGAAATAATCAAATTTGCAACCTTAAAAACAATCAAATTTTGGTTTTTGGATAACTAAAACTAACAACTTTTTGATTATACCATTATGGATCTCTATATTGTTAACCTTAACAATCTCTTAAATGAATAATCAAAACCCGGTTTGACAACTTTTGGTTATCTGTTTCTTATTATTCCATTGTGGATACCCTTATGTGCCATGATAACCATTATCCACACCAAGACCCTGTATGATTTTATCTATTTTTTTTTCTAACCGGCCACGTCTTTTTTTTTTTTTGGAAAGTTCTAATCACGTGAATTGCTCCACATATGTCAAAGGGTAGGCACCCAAATTGAAGGTGACCATTAATTTGTACCTTACTACGTACTGTCAATAATTACCCTAACAGTGACACTAGCTAAGTCCTTGGACTTTAACAATGTCCCTGTTACTTCATTGACAGTGGTCCCAAAAAAATGTGATTTGGAATTTTTTCCCAAAAACAAATGACAAAAAGCTATTCATTGCCTTACAGTATGTTTGAGGCCTTCAACTTTCGAAAGCGTCAACTCAACTAAGTTTTAAAATTTTGTCATTTTTATCCCATGTTTTCAAACAATTGAAGGTGACCAATTATGACTTATTGGGTTTCGAAAGCAGTTTCACTTGTCCAACAAAAACAATTGGAATATATCGTTCATTTTTTAAGAACGATTTTTTTATCCCTTAACCCATCATTTCAGTACCATTAACCCTTGATTAGATGTGGTTTTTAACCCATCTCATTGTACCTTTTATCTCATAATGGGAGGTTTGGGGTTCGAGTCTATATATTGAGAGACTTCGAACCCCCTTTGGTTGTTTACATATTAATTTTTCGCTAACCCATGTATGCCCTCTTTAATCCTTTTTGTTTGAAAAGGTCCAGCCACCTGAAAAACGAAAGAAAATGCCAAGAAAAACGCACTCTATATACTTTTCATAGATGTCCAAGGTCTGTTGACAAATGAAAGTGAAGTGATGATTCAAGACTTGTCGCCGGACCGAACAAAATCCGGGTTGGTTGCTTTTACATTTTTCCTTCTACCTAATACCATACGAAAGCTGCCAAAAGTAAGAATGGAAGTCACTGGATGTAGAAAAAGTAGTACCAAACCAGTGAAACCGTTTACATCTTGAAAGTATAATTGAAATTGATTACTATTAGCAATCCTCAATTTCAAACGTTCCTTTTTTCAAGTTTCTCCTTTTGCTTTTAGAGAACAATGATCGGAGATCCTAGTCTAACATATGGATTCACAAAAAATATTGCTTTCATTGATGTGTGTTTAAAACATAATCCTAGCATGTCTGTATATCGGTTACAAGCAGTGGCGGAGTCAGAATTTTCGATTAGTGGGGTTGAATAATTGAACTATGTATACTGTGTAGTTCACTTTTCTAGTTACTAATTGAAAGAAACAATTAGAATTAACAAGTTAATAACAAAATGTAGCTTGATTTACAATTGACATCAACGACTTTTTATACTTTGGAAACGATGAATGATAGTCTAGATTGTAATGGTTTCAAAAATATATTTCCCTATATACACAACCAAACTATCATGTATCCATTGGTCACGATTTTCGAAGCCTACTCTTTACAATCTTCATAGCGGAAAATGTTCTCTCTACCGTGGCATTAACAACCAGTAAATAGATGTCCGGGAAGCTTACTCGCACATTGAAAAATGCTCTCTCTACTGTGGCATTGGAAATTATTATTGAAAACAAACAACCAAAATTTGTTCATTGCCAACATTTTATTGCCGTATATTAGAGGCCTTATCATTCAGGAAGCATCTATGTGTTAACAATTATGATTTTGTCTTATTTTTATTCCCTTGTACTTACCCATTGTAGCTTATTGGTCTCCATCACACAGTGATAGACATGACAATTAACCAACCAAATTGGAAATAAATTGTAATAGAAAAGCTACTTATTTTATTTTTTTAATTTGTTTGTATTAATTTGGTCATGGGTAATAATTGATCTAGCATGGTAAGTTAAAAATGGACCCCTTAATTCAATTTTTGATGCCTGCCCCTTCGGTACGTTGGGTAGTGATTCACGTGGATAAACGAAGACAAACGAAGTTGTCGTAGCTGGTTTCCAAAGTTTTCGTGGATGGTGTAGTGGTTAGATGTAGTGTACCTAAACTTATTGGAGATGCAAAACCATAAGATTGAACGAGACCTTTCATTGCCTTCAAAGTTCATTGAACAACTGCTTACTATACATAAGAAGGAAGGGCAAAATCATAAGACCTTCATGGCCGGTTCCTAAATGAAGGCAATGAATTTAATGCGCTAGCTAGCATCACACAACATATCAAAGCTGGGCAGGCATCAATAAGTCCCCTGTTATTAATAATCTATATTTTTAATTAATCCGAAGATGGAAAAGAGAAAAATGAAAGTGATGATACCTTGGGTTATAAACTCCTCTAATCTTCTCTTGGGACCATATCAATGATTCAAATAATTCATCTTGTTGCAATTAAAGAGAATAGTATCTCACCTGTAAGAAATCAATTTAAATGGGCAATGATCGACTCGTGAAAAATTCATATATATTTACATTTCCTTTTGCAGAACGAAAATTTATATGTTTATTATCTTATTTACCATCCATATGAACGTGAACTTTTGCATAAATATTTTCCATTGCGGACTATACAAAATGTGCATTTTGAATCTTCGACATCCTGAAATGGGATTTCGTATGGCAGCAACGAGTTTGCAGAATTTTGAAAGGTGATGCTCAGAAGATCGTTCGATTAATTGCTGCAAGGAAGGAGCTTGATTAGTGCCATTTTGGATGTTATAATTCATTATACTTTACCTTTACCTTGATAGCCAAGTAAGCCCTATCTCTTGTTTGTCCCGACTTGGGAGGGGGCTGGATTTCACCATCTGGGCTCAGTTGGAAGCTTTGTTGGATGTTTCTACAATTGCGTAATGAATAAAGCCTATCGATTAAAAATGAAAATAAAATCTTCGACATCAATTCGGGATGCAAATCATGCAATAAACCATACGTTTGCGGAGAATGGAAAAATGTTATGGGGAGGGCAACCGTGTTATATGTCACTTGAGTGTAAACAACAAACATGTGTCATTCTTAAAGGATCCCCATTGGATACCTTAAATATCAAATTTCAATAAGTTTAAAACATTTTATAAGTGGCATATGAGTAGCATTGCTTAAATATCATATTTTACCACAAAAATGATAAGGAAAGGCTAGGATAAGCCTAAAATGCCAAAGATATGTATGATCGTAGATGAATATGGGATTCCTAGCCACCGCTGGAATCCCGTAGACTCCTAGCTAAGGCAGGATTCTACACTCCTCGATAAGGGGATCCGGAGCCTATGAGGTATAATCCAACAAGGACTCAAACTCCAACTATAACGCCTATACATATGACGGTAGAACTCTAATACACGGTACACGACTCTAACATAGAGGACTTCCATTCCTATATAACAAGGTTTCTACTGAATTAGGCATCGGAGGGTGGTAGGCACACCACCACACCGGTGACTCGAGTTATCAGCTTTGTTTTGCGGGTTCAAGCCGGAGCTATCATAAAAGCTGCTTCATCAGTCATTATTCAAATAAAATTATGTTTATTAGTTTTGTGCCAAATTTTTCTAGATTATTGATTTGTCTCGACAAAAGGAATTAAAAAAGTTTAAAAAAATAGATTTGGGGCTTTATCTTAGATATTTCTAAAAGTATTTGGGTAAAAGTTGAAATATTTAAATTATCTAATTCCTCTAATCAAGACGAATCAATAATATACAAAAGTTTGGCATGAAACTAACAAACATGTATTTTCATTTTAATAAAGAAGACAAAACGCACAAAAAGCTTAGCGGAAAAGGCCTTATTTGGTTTATGAAGGCAAAATTCAATATCAAAGTGTATTCGGTGGAGGATTTTAAGGTGTTTCTAGGTGGTATTCGGAAAGTAAAGGTGTAATTAATCCTTAGGAGCGTCATTCAACCGTTTGTTGGATGCTCTGTTTTGTTTTTGTTTAGTTTCTGCTAGTTTATCTTTGGCTCTTTGAGCTAAGATGTTTCTTCCTCGATGTACCCCGTCGAGTTTTATAAAATCGTTCGTTTTGCCGAGAAAAAAAAAAAAAGGCCTTATTTGGTTACTTAATTTTGATGCCAAAACTAATTACCAATTGATATTTAGCAAATAGGTTTGCTTGGCCAAATCATCAATATACTTGGAGCAATAGATCTTTAAATTGTTCTTGGGCTATGGTAATGCACTAAAGACTAGATATTAATTTTGTTTGACCCTGTTGTGTCGTAATTTCTAATGTTATTTGTGACCATTTTGATCACGTCCACCCAAAAAAACAATTTTAGGATTCGAATATCATCAAAGTAAAATTCTTTATGATTACTTCTTGCGCAAAGCACGTGCAAGTTTACTAGTACGTATCAATAAATAAGGAAGTCACATTTTATTTTTGGTAATTATTATTTGTTTTTTTGGGGTAACTGAAGTCGCATCTATCAATATCCTAAGGGAATATAGTTGAGCTCTCAATAGGCTCCAAACTCCCAATCCTTATTTTCTAGATTTTCCATTTTTTTAAAAAATAAAAACCCACGTTCACACTAGATTTCCCATTTCTTTAAAAAAAAAAAAACCCACGTTCACAACTCTCACACTTCCAATATTTTTCTACATAAAAAAAAAGGTTGTGCCTTCAATCCACCGTCACACAAACGCCCACGACTCCTGCAAATACTCCTCCAAATCGGCTGAAAACAGCCCTAGCCCCCCACGACACTCCAGCATCCATCTCTCTCGCTCTCTCCATTCCTCAACCGCCACCACTCACGCCTCTCTCCCACACCCCAACCCCTCACTCTCTTATGGCCTATGAATACCCCCTCTTTACTCCTTCCTCAATCTTTCACAGATTTGGTTCGCCGCCAACCGCCGACCCGCCCCTGCTCTTGACAGAACCGTCCCACTCCCCGCCCTTGACAGAAAGGTAGGATTACTCCTTCACTCCTCTAATCTCTCTTTTTCGTCTTTCCCCATCTAAAATCCTCTCTTTCATATGTGTCTTTCAGAGGCGAGTTTTAGTGGCAAGGTTCAGAAGAGGCGAGGGTTTCCTGAATTCAACCGAGTAAGTTGATTTCCTCTTCACCATTCTGTTTTATTCCCGTGCATAAAAATTGCAGAACTGGGTCATGGATCCTTCTTTCAAAATTTGGTTGTAATTTCGTTTGTTTAACTCTTATAGATGTTTGAATTTACAATTGACTGTCTTTTTCGTGTTCAACATAATGCTTCTCTCATCCTTTGTGTACGACATCATTTGGCAGGTTTAGAGTCTTGACAATTGAAAGTGATTCGGATCTCACACCACTCAGTTCTCCTAATCACTAGGTATGATTTTCTCTTTGCTAAATCTATTTTTGTTTGCTGCAAAAGTTCTCTAAAAATGTCTGCTTTTATAGCTGTTGCAACTCGCAATTGAGACTAGCCATTATATGTTTCTACACTTGCTAAAGATGTGAAATCGACATATCCGAATATCCGAATAAGTAGTGTAAAATCGTTACATAGTTTGTTTTCTTTGCTAATTCAGGTGACATCTTATTTGGGGTAGTACATACATTATTCACATTTGGGATGACCATTAATTATGAGATCATAGTTAGAAGTAGTACATCACGGAACAAATTTTTGACAATCAATTAATACTTAGCAAACCGTTTTTCAGAATGGATGATCGAGATTTTGGATGATTGAGAATTTGAGATTTTAAGGTTGATACGCTAAAAAATTGGACCAGCAGGATTCATTTTGCTAATGAAAAAAAAAGGGCAACCGTTTTGGTTTTGAAATGAAAACATAATTCTCTACCTACAAACAGCCCCCACTCCACAACGAAATGAAAACATAATTCTCTACCTACAAACAGCCCCCACTCGCACAACCGTTGTGGGAACGGTTCTGCGTGTACCAGGATATCCTTTTTCCCCCCATCCAATTAGACTGTTTTTTCAGAGGAATGGAGCTGTCTAATTGCATGTCTATGACTCTATGGAGATTAGAGAGAAGAGATTTTAGTAAACAAATTTTACTCTTGCATAAATTGATAATACATTTTCGATTTTGTATTCATTTTGTTTATAGTACATTTTCATAATAGTCCCTCCGTCCCAATTTAAGTTATCATTACGGTTTTGCGTAACATTTTCAATGGCTAGCCACGTCAAAAGAGGAATATTGTTTGCCATTGCTACAAACAAATTTAAAAAATAAAAATAAAACAGCCACGTTAATACAAACCGCTGTCCGCACGTTTCTCTTCCACTAATCCAAAACCACTTTTCCCCCACGTTTCTTTTCAACTATCTCCATCCATTGTGTATAAGTAATCCTTTCCATTATTTTTGGCTATCAATCCACAAGGGAGCAAGAGTAGCGTTGCCATATGCTGAGAACGAAGTAACGAACCACCACTGTGTATAGGTCATTCTCTCTTCTTTTTTTTTTTTGAGTTTGAGCAATGTTTGCATGATAACATTGTGAGCATTCGTGTACATTTTATCTACATTTTCGGCTTCCTTGGTATTTTTAATATTTCCACATGCCCTTTCCTAATCGTGTTTCCATTTTTTGGTCTCTAGGTTTAGATTGAAGTAAGAAGTTCGGTTCAACAACCTTTGCTTTCAGTGCGCATCCACTTCTCAAAGGTGCACTGCTCGAAGGTTAGTTGTCTAAATTAGATGTCGCATTTCTACTATTAATTATCGTGGCCTATCTCTCGCCGTCCCACTGTCATTGCCCGTCTCTCTCTATCGCCGCCTACCTCTCACCGTCCTGAGAAAGTTATTAATCGGCTAATGCTTTGTGTTTGAATTCAAGCGGTAGCACACTTCATTATCCTAAATTTCTGCTTTTGTTTTTTTATTTGGTCAATTGTGAAAACTTAATGGGCTGAAATTTATGCACTCAGGTTGGATGCGGTATATGGTGGAGACAATCACCGCGGCCTATCTCTCGCCGTTCCACCATCATTGTCCGTCTCTCTCCGTCGCCACGTACCTCTCACTGGCCCACCATCACCAGTGCCGCTTTGTGTTTAGAATCCTGAGAAAGTTATTAATCGGCTAATTTGTGTTTGAATTCAATGGGTAGCACACTTAATTATATCCTAAACTAGCGTTGTTCCCGGTTGATGCACGGGACAATTTTATGCAAAATACTGGGACCTTTATAGGTAGGTGGTAATACAAACTGGGTAATCTCTATGTACGGCAAAAACTAAGGAAAACAGAACAGGAAAGTGTTTGATCTTATACGTTTTTCCCATGCAGAAATACCATGCAAAGTAGGAGGCATAGGTACGACATGTTGCTTTTGTTCTTGCTTCATATTGTGAACATGATGGTGATGGTGGTGGTAATGATGATGGTGGTGCTGAACTTGGACATGGCCATTTGGAATTGGTTGGAATGCAGAGCTTGGATGAGTATTGACTCCAAATTTGGACATTGGCCGATCATTAAAAGCTGTTGGCTTGGTAAAAGCATTGTTAGTAGTAGAGCCCATGTCGTTGTTGATACTGCCATGGGAACGGTGATTAAGGGTGTTATCTGATTTATAATGTAGGTTTTGCATTGATTATGTTTTTGCTGCTTCTGAGCTATTAACAACTGGAGAACAGTTGCCCACTTTCCTTGCGGGAGCCTGATTAGTAGTTACAGTTGTATACCTGCATAGCAATGACACTCAAATGATTTGTTCTTACTACCAAAGGTAAAATGTGTAAGCTATTTGAAAATAATCTTCTGTGCAAAACGGTGTCGATTAGTTTGTGAATAGTTTCTTAAAACACTTTTTAAGTTGCAAGAACATTCTCTATCAGCTTTATCATTTTATGCGTGATTGCTAGCAGTAATTGTGTTTAATGTTCACATACTACCATTATATTTTTTGAAAACTAGCGTGCAACCCGTTCTATGCACGGGCAAAATCAATCTGTTCTAGCGTTGTGCCCGTTCGAACCTACTTTTATTAATTGTCCTGTGCATTGAACGGGCACAACGCTAGAACATGTTGATTTTGCCCGTGCATAGAACGGGTTGCACGCTAGTTTTACGGAAGAAATGGGAACCAAAGTGGCAAATTAATAGCCGAGAGTATTTCGGGGAAGAACACGTTGAAACTGGAAACAGGGGAATGGGGAACACTGGCTCTATTTGAAATGAGTTTTTGTTTATTTATTACGAGTAAAAATTAAAAACAAAAAATATGTTGGCGGACCATAATAGTTTTTGTTATTTATTTTTTGGACTGCCGAAAGTGTTTTCAAAAAAAATGAAAACATAATTTTTGTGTTTCTAGAATTTTCGTAAACTAGTGGAATTGATTATGTATTTCGTAAACAAAAACAGTAACACAAACATATTTATATATAGTGTCTATTTCAAAAACTATCGGAAACAAAAACTACCGGAAACAAAATAAAAAAGGCATTACTTACTTTTAATATAATTAACGTGCTTATCACCAATGTGTCAACAAATTAATACACAAATTAAAACATCCATGTTAATTAAGTGCATTTGCTGATATTCATGATTATCCTCGTTAATTAAAGGAAACTCACGACAAACGAAACAATCTGTATGGCAAAAGCGATGAAGGCCACACAGAAAGCTATGAAACGCCATGGAGAAGAAAAGTATGTTCTTCGAATGTGTGCCAAATTCTTCGGCCAATGACGCTTACTATGCGCCGTGGCTTTGCTGCACATGTCGGCGAAGAAGAATTCCTCTAGAACAACTCCCTTGCACAGGTTGTTGAATAGGTTGGTGGCGTCCGCTCTAGAACCCAAATGGTTACGCATGACCCCGGCCCTTTCGAGCAACTCGATGTCTCTCCCGGAGTTCACAAGCATGTCCATGAGGAGCGCGTAGGACGCGAAGTGCTGCGAAACCATAGGGCAGCACTGTTCGAAGGCGATGAGGTTTCTGAGGAATAGCTCCGTGTTTTCGTATATCTCTAGAACAGGGATTTTGAAACGGGCCATCTGATACCACCCGAACGGGCCTTTGGGATCGCTGAACTCGGCCTTGAATAGATCTCTTCCTGGAACGGGTTCGAACTTGACTGCGGCATAGTCGAGCTCTGATGCGCAAGGCATGATTTCGATAAGTCGTTTCTCCTTTGCTTGTTCTGTTCGTGGACGGCAATACTCATGTAGTTTATGGAGGATATGAAAGTACCTTTGCGCATTACTAGTTAGAAATCCGTCTTCTTCGGAACTTTTCATTTGGTCGTCGAGAGAAATCCGAAGGACAGTGCTGTGACTGCTGTCACCAGGCGAACCACGACTAATTGGTGCCGTCGCGCCACCACTGTTTGTGGAATATTCTTCTGGACTCACTATGATGCCAAAGTAGAGAAAGACGTAGTCGTGGAGGGAAAACTTATGGGGACGATTATTTTGGAGCCGATCGATAGTGAGTTGGAACAATTTTTCGAGTACAAAGAAAGGGATCTGGTTCTCGAGGAGTAGCAAGTCGTGTTGGACGGTGTTGGCAGCCCAAATAGGGTCCGTATTTTTTTGCTCGCCGCTGATTTTGATTTCACTCTCAAGTAGCAGTGCTTCTGTCTCGAGTTGCAATGGCAGAGGGCTCTGCATTCTGGTCATTCCATTCGAGGCCTAAGGCAAAAAGTTTATGTGAGATGACATTTCGCTCAATTAACACTATAAGTTTCATTCAAAATTATTAATGCTTTCAATTAGGCTTCTGAAACTCAAAATTACATTTTAAATTTGTATTTCCTAATTTACACGACAGAATTGTTTGAAGAGATACTATGAGGCATCTCATGATAAGAGAAGCATGTATCAAATCAGTACTCCATCCGTCTCCATACTTTTAGTCCATTTTTTCATGTTAAGGCTTCATCCTTGTAAACTTTTTCATCTTTCTCGTTTTGTGTGTTCTATTCCTCTTTTCTAAATTTTTGTTAGATTCGCGCGGTATTTTTTGGACTAATCATCTGTCTCGAAGAGATGAGTATAAAATAAAAAATTATTACTAAAAGCAAAAAAAAAAGGTCACTGAAGACCAAAAAAAAACAATCTCGAACACCAGTTTTTCAATATCGGTCCAGAATTTTACATCTTACGTTTTCTCAATTTTTAATGTTGACATTTCCAACAATCATTAATGTTAGATTTTTACACTTTTAATTGTTCATCTCCAAGAGGCGAGGTAAATGAGGCCTTTTGGCTATTTTAACTGGCATATATAAGTACTACGGAGTACAATTTTCGCCTCCAACAGGAGAGTCATTTGCCTACCAAAAAAAATACAGGATTGATTTAGTTAGTCAGATGAAACTAGGCAAATCTCGTTAACCAATTACACGGTGTCACTTCATCAAGTATCTCGCCAAACATGGATTGATTTATCGCTTTTTGTATTTTACTTGGCAAAATAGATAGTAATGTTTGAGCATATATATTGTAGTAGGCCGAGCGACGTGGCTCGAGCCGTACGTAATGAAGCGAACCTCGGAGCGATTCTCAAAAGCCGATTTGCTCCTGCGGAATTAATGATGGGCATGGCCGAGCTGACGGCCATCGGTCCAGTCTTTTCTCCCCTCTCGTTGGTGGCGCGATCTCATTGATGATCGTCGGCTTTACGCTCGGTATTGAACGAGTGTGGGTCGCGATTCCAGCTCACCTGCGTGGGAGTAACGGCCTCAACCGTGACGGTGGGTGTGACGTCACCGAGCAGTTATCAAGGATAGGTGTGAGGGCACGTGAAGGTGCCAGCTCACTTTTCAAACGGTTACAAAACCCTAGAGTGACGATGGGGTGAGGTCAGCCGACACGTGTCAAGCGTTGGTACAGCCTTGGAAGCCAAGCTAAGGAAAGCGTTGGTACAATTTGGTGAACCCGACGTGAACTTCCTTTTTCTCTCAACCTCGCGGCGGCTCCTCCGTGTTCTTCCTCCTCTTCATATCTCCTAAAACCTACACCACCGCCTCTCCACCTCGGAAATGGGCGGTCCACCACCTCCTTTTCAGCCGCTTAACCCCTCCATACAGATCCAATCTGAAACAGGAGTAAACACCCTCTCTCCGTCTCACCCTCCTGGCTTCACTCCTCCTGTTGCAAGCACCTCTATCCTCCGTCCAGCAGGTCTAAGTGAAGACGCTCTGGCCTACGTCCAAATGCTTGAACAGCAGCAGGAACAAACCAACGCTGACGTCGCAATCCTCAAAATGGAAATGGCTCGTATGAAAGCAAGTAACCGTCCGGCCGCCTCCCATTCTGATTCCCAGGGACGACGCCGACGAAGACACTTGCCTCCGCCCCCTCCGTTCGATGAGACTGAAAACCGGCGCCGTATCTCTGTGCATGACCGTTTAGATCCACCCCCTATGGCCAATCGGGTCGAAGGCGTCGCTCGCTTCGGGCAGCAACGTTCTTCGATCCATAAACGCCTCGGCGGTGGGATCAGCACGGACATGGCTGATGCTAGGCGAGAGGGCAGTCCGCATACTGTATACTCCAGTTCCACGGGTAGGGACGAATACTCCCAGGGCTCTCAAAGCTACGACACAGTAGAGCTCCTCGACAATCAACAAGCATTGGTTCCTTATGACGCAGGACGGCGTAAAAGCCGAACGTCACGGAGGAATGGGAAAGACCCCATGCACGACGCCAAAGACACCGAAGGGATCCGCCCCAAAAGCGATACGGATAGGCGATCCGTTGATTCTCGAAGCGCTCAGAAGCTCCCTCGGGAGAAAAGTGTCAGTGTTGTCATTCGGCAGACTGACCATCCACATGGCCGACGAGTTTACCGAACCGACCATCTCCCAGAATATGTTCGGCAGAAGTCACCTGAGCCGAGGAGAAGAGACTCCGATAGACGTCGGAAAGAATATGAGACCGACAGGGAAAGGGACTATCAAGCCTCCAAAAGATCACGCAATGACCGAGCCGGGCGCCCACCCAGACCGACGCATGAGTATCAGCTTAAAAAGTTGACTGAATCCCCTTTCTCGCCCGCCATTCAAGCAACTCTGCCAAAGGTTGGTGTGCACCTCCCAAAGTTCCAGAAGTTCGATCCGAGTACGACCGAGGCTTACACGCACCTCATAAGTTATCGCAGCACCATCTCCTGCGTAACTGATGACGATGCCATCATGTGCAAAGCTTTCCCTTCAAGCTTGGGACGCCTCGGCCTTTTATGGTTTAACCAGCTAGAAGCAGGGTCCATCCACAGTTTCAAAGAACTAGAACGAGCCTTCAACTATCGGTTCATCACAAGCAATAGGCAAGCCAAAGAGGAAGATGCCTTAGCACAAATGAAGAAGCGACCAGGCGAAACGCTTCGGAAGTACGCCGAGCGTTATTGGCAGCTGTTCAATGAGATACCCGGCGTAGACCAGTATTGGGCCGCCAGGAACTTCAAAAACGGATTGGAAACCGGGAGCAAAATCCTAGACGAACTGGCGATACGGGCACCACACGGAATGAACGAGCTCATGCGGACGGTGGAACAATTCTGTTCTTATGAAGAGTTCTTAGCCGAACGAGAGCTCCAAGGCGGACAACCGTCCATTGTTTCTCCAAGCCTTCATGTCGCTACACCACAGCTGGCTGCCCCGAAGCCCGTAGTTTCGTCATTGCCAAAGAAGCAAGTGAATACCGTCAAGATCGCTAACAAGAAGGCTCCAAAGGCCCACGACTACATTGCTGAGACAACGGTTTTCAAAGAACCGATCTATTTCCTCCTTCGAACTTTGGAACGAGAGCCATTCTTTGTCTGGCCGAAACCCCCCAAACTGAACACCGAAGACGGTAACGACAACACTCGGAAGCGTTGTTCGTACCACAATGAGCTTGGCCATTACACGACTGCTTGCGCTCCTTACAAAGCGCTGCTGGAGAACTTAGCAGCCCAGGGGCTTCTCGACGACCACATTGATTGGACAAAAACGCCGAGGCGACAGCAGAACGCTGGAGGGCAAAATCAAAACCCTCGGCCAGTTGGAGTAATCAATGTCATCCATGGACCGGCAACGAAGGAAGCCGTCAAGAAGCTTCGGCAAGAGCTGGACGTCGCGAAAAGCGCTACCCAAATTTTTTCGATAAGTAATGCCCACAAGAGACCAAAGACCCTTGAACGTCCTTGGTCAATTACATTCACGGAACGTGATCTCCAACGCGTGCAACAACCTCACAATGACGCCTTGGTGGTCACTATCCAAATCTCAACCCATGCGGTCAAGCGGGTACTCATTGATCAAGGAAGTTCGGCGGAAGTGATGTATTTATCTCTCTTCAAGGAGCTCCATATTCCGGAATCTAACCTCCTCCCAGCCGAGGTTCCTTTAATCGGCTTCAGCGGAATTCCAGTATGGCCTGTCGGCAAAGTTACTCTCCCTGTGATCACAGGATCGGTTTGTTCATCTATGGAGTTTATCGTTGTCGATGCACCAAGCCCGTATAATGCCATTCTTGGACGCAACTGGCTCCATTCAATCAAAGCCGTAGCTTCAACCTATCACCAGGTGGTACGTTACATCGGCGCTGATGGCCGACAAGAAGACTTGGAAGGAGATCAACTGCAGGCCAAACAGTGCTTCATATCAGCCATTGGCAAAGCACCGAGCCCTTCCCGCGTTCATTGGGTCGAGGTACCGGACAAACCCGTCCTAGAAGACGTCGGCAGTCCTGCCGAGCTTAAGTCGATTGAAGACCTCGAGAAGATTCCGATTAATGACGATGCTTCAAGGTATTTCTTGCTCGGATCCGAGCTGCCCGCGGATGAGCGTATGGCAACCTTTGAATTTTTGCAGAAGCACATCGAAGTCTTCGCTTGGTCGCCGTACGACATGCCAGGTATCGACCCACAAATCATTCAACACTCCCTCAACGTCTCCAAGTCGGCCAGGCCAGTTATTCAACGACCAAGAAGGTCGGCAGCATTTCATGCCGACGCTGTTAACGAAGAGGTTGAGCGGCTTCTTGAAGCCGGTGCTATCAGAGAAGTACAATACCCCACATGGCTGGCGAACCCCGTGGTGGTCAAGAAGAAAAATGGGAAATTACGTGTCTGTGTTGACTACACCAATCTCAATGATGCCTGTCCCAAAGCCTGTCTTCCACTGCCAAAGATTGACCAACTAGTTGACGCTACGGCTGGTCACGCTCGGCTGAGCTTCTTGGATGCTTATCGAGGTTATCACCAAATAGCAATGGACCCCAACGATATGGAAAAGACGTCTTTCATTACTGCCAGGGGTCTCTTTTGCTACTTGGTCATGCCATTCGGTCTCAAGAACGCTGGAGCTACATTCCAACGGATGATTTACATCCTGTTCGGTCTTCTTATTGGGGAGATCATGGAAGCTTATATTGATGACATGGTCGTCAAAAGTCTCAAAGCAGAAAATCACCTCTCCCACTTGGCCGAGGTATTTGCGATCCTGAAAAAGTACAGACTGCGCCTTAATGCAGAAAAATGTGCGTTCGGCGTAAGCTCCGGAAAGTTCCTCGGATATTTGGTAACAAGAAGAGGCATTGAGGCCGATCCCAACCAGATAGCAGCTATCCAACAGCTCAAAGCCCCTTCAACCCCCCGAGAAATCCAGAAGTTAACAGGCATGGCGGCAGCCCTTAATCGTTTTATCAGTCGTTCGTCGGACAAATGCCATGTGTTCTTCCAATCTCTAAAGAAACAAAGCCGACGAAGTTTCAAATGGACGGCAGATTGCGACGCTGCCCTTGCCGAACTCAAAAGTTACCTTGGCTCATCTCCTCTTCTCGTCAAGCCACACTCCTTCGAAATGTTGTATCTTTACCTTGCCGTCTCGCCTCATGCTGTCAGTTCGGCACTGGTGCGTCGAGAAGGTGCCGAAGATCAACCCATTTACTTTGCCAGCCGGACGTTACTCCCCGCACAGACCCGTTACCTTCCTTTGGAAAAGCTCCTTCTTGCATTGGTCACGTCTGCTCGGAAACTTCTTCCTTACTTCCAGGAGCACCCTATCACTGTCCTCACGGAATTCCCTCTCAAACATCTCCTTCGAAAAGCCGACCTTTCCAGCCGCGTGTCACAGTGGGCAGTTGAGCTCGCCAATTTCGACATCCATTTCGAGCCTCGGACTGCCATCAAAGCACAGGTCTTAGCCGACTTCATTGCCGAGTTCACTCCCGGTAATCCCGATGAAGAGGCTCTTGTTCGGCCAGAATACGGAATGTTAGACCAACACGAAGCTCGGAAAACTTGGAACTTGTTTAGTGGCGACGTTTGGCTCCTTAACGTCGACGGCGCATCAAATAGCAACGGCTCAGGGGCCGGCGTTGTCCTGGTCACCCCATGCGGTGTCCTCCATGAAAGCGCCATCACCCTCAGCTTCCTAGCAACGAACAATGAGGCCGAGTACGAGGCATTGCTAGCCGGACTTCGAGCAGCCGCACATCTACAAGTTGAGAACTTGCATGTCTTCTGCGATTCTCAACTCATCGTCAATCAGGTTACTGGCGACTATGAGGCGCGAGATCCCCGAATGCTTAAATATCAAGCTACCGCACTAGAACTGATTCAGAAGTTCAAAGGATTCCATATCGAGCAGATTAACAGGGAGAAAAATGCCCATGCCGACGCTCTCGCAAGCCTAGCTTCGGCTGCCAAAGCCGCAGAATATCGAACAATCAGCCTCGGCGAGATTTCAAAACCAAGCTTTGATACGACCGACGAGATTCTTAGCATAATCCTCGGCCCAAGTTGGATGGACGAGATTGTTGCTTTTCTCAAAAATGACACTCTCCCAACAGACAAAAAGGAAGCCCACCGCGTCCAGAAGCAAGGCAGCATACTACTGGATCTCCGCCAGTGGCCAATTGTACCGCAAGAGCTTCACTGGGCCATACCTTCGAGTCATCCATCCCAACGAAGTACCTTCCATTCTAACCGAGCTTCATTCTGGGAGCTGCGGTTGCCATTCTGGCGGTCGGTCGCTCTGTCACCGAGCCTTGAGCCAGGGCTACTTCTGGAAAGGAATGAAGAAGGACTGTGAAGAAGTCGTTCGGAAATGTAAGCCCTGCCAACTTTTCTCTCCAATCCCGAAGCAGCCTGCTCAGCATCTCAAACCAATTACTAGTCCTTGGCCCTTCGCTCAGTGGGGCTTGGATATCGTCGGCAAACTTCCAACAGCCCCTGGGGGTTTCAAGTTCTTAATCACTGCTACCGACTATTTTTCAAAATGGGTTGAAGCCGAGCCTCTCGTAACTACGACAGAAGCCGACGTTCGCCGGTTCGTTTGGAGGAACATTGTGACCAGATTTGGTGTGCCCTATGCTATCGTGTCTGACAACGGTTCCCAGTTCGTCGGTAAGGAGCTCACCGGTCTTTGTGATGAATTTGGTATCCGTTTCTTCAATTCTACTCCATCCTACCCTCAGGGAAACGGCCAGGCCGAAGCCTCTAACAAGACCGTATGTGCTGGTATCAAACGTCGACTGGACTCCAAACGAGGGCGATGGGCCGAAGAGTTACCTCGAGTTCTATGGGCTTATCGTTCCACTCCACGACGCTCCACTGGCCAAACCCCCTTCGCAATGGCCTTCGGCATGGAGGCAGTCATCCCACTGGAGTCTCGATTCCCAACACTTCGGACTGAGAACTTCGATCCACAATCCAATGAGGACGCCGTTGCCACCGAGCTTGTGCTAGCCGAAGAGAAACGGGACGATGCCCAACTTAAACTTGCCAGTTACCAGCAAGAGGTTGCTAAAGGTTATAACCGAAACGTTCGGTTGAAAAGATTCAGAGTCGACGATTGGGTTTGGAGGAAGGTTGTCCGAGCCAATCAGAAGACAAAGTTCAGGCCAAACTGGGAAGGCCCCTACAGGGTTGTCAAAGAAGTTGGTAATGGGTCGTATAGGCTAGAGGATAAAGACGGTCGGCAGATTGAAAACCCATGGAATGCTTTGAATCTTAGGAAGGCCTACCTATGAAATTGGTTAACTGTTTTCACGAAGGATGTTTTCACTATAAGCAACACTTTGTCCTTGTTGTTTCTATCAACTTGTTATTTAATGAGAAACCACTCCTCTTTTCTAAAGCTTTTTATGCTGGTAGTTCGATTCGATTGCTTTAGCATACAACATTCGACTCTCGGCATCTAAACATCATTCATATGTTCGGATTCATCGTCCACGCTCAACACATGTATCCGAGCGACTTGATGCTCGGACATGTCTCGATCAACAACCTTATCCGGTTGTTCTTGGTTCGGCCACGTTCATTTATCGACTTGAACAAACTGGCCATTTATACCATTTACTTAGCATTTTACGTTGGCATAAGACTGGTATTTGAACCGAGCCTTATACCAACGCAGGGGCTATTATGAGTAAATAACGACATGGAAACACGCCAAGGAGTTTGACCTTCGGCAAATCAGTTTAAATATTTCTAAGGCATGATGAAATGTTTAACCCATACCACACAAAACACAATAGAAAAAGCTGCCTAAAGCAGATTCCATAAAAACAGGATTAATTACATTCAAGATAGTACGAACAGCACAAAGAAAAGTTGTTCTTGAACTTGGAAGTTACATCTGGTACGGCAAACTCCAGACGCCTGGAGCCGTCCAGTCCAAAAGTTTCAGCTACTAAAAGTTTTTGAAAAACAAAGACTTGAAAGGAAATTTGATTGCAAATGAAACGGTCTTCTTCTACAGCAACCGATCGACCAGCTTCGGCGCCTGCGGTGGCTTTTCTTCTCATCAGACGATAGTTTGTTCTGCCTCTTCCCCAACATTGCTTTGAGGCTGGGGTTCGGCAGCAGACGCATCGACCATCTCCTCTTCATCTTCCTCAGGGGGTAAGGGCTGGCACTCTTCCTCCGTATAGGGGAGATCAAGGTCGGGAACGACCGGCTCAGGAAGCTGCTTCAGGAAGCCAGACTCAGGTTGAATGGCCATCACTCCGGCCATGGCGTCGGCACCAGCTGCATAACCGAGTTTGAAAAAATCTGGCAGCCGAACTTCGAGTTCGTCATTCACCATCTTATGGGCTATTTGAGTGTACTCCAAGGCGGCTCGTTTGATGCCAGCCTCATAGCCCGTGGCGTCGGCAACCCTCAGCTTCTCCCTCTCCCCCTCTTTTGCCTTCTTCAAATTTTCCACGGCAGCAGCAGCGGCTTCTTTGGTGTCGGCTAACTCGCGCTCCAGCCTCTCAACGTTCGCTTCAGATTCCTTGAGCTGGTTCTCCAGAATCCTGCTCTTGGCTCGGTAAGAGTCACGGTCAGAACGGTACCGCTCCCGCTCGGAGGAAACCTTGCTCGCTTTGTCATATGCCTTCAATGCAGCCTGGCCAGCCTGATGAAAACAGACAAGTTAGAAACCAAAGACGAACCAAAACATAACAAGAATACTAAAGATCAAGTTGAGATACGAACCTGCACAAGGTGTGAGCACATTTCCCCGAGCCCAGGAAGAAGATCGGTAGGAACCTGATCGTAATCCCTCGGCAAAGCCAACCCCCTGAGAAGGGTGACTGCCAGATTTGGTTCTTCCTTCACCGAGTCGTTCAGCAGTAACACTCTCCCATCAGGCATAGTGTAGGACGGGCTGAACTGTCGAAGGACAGCTGCTTCAGTCTCCGGATCGGTGAGGTCTATGTGAGGCCCGGCTGGGACTTCCACCTCCTTCTCCTTTGATTGAGAAGCATGAACCTTCTCGACAGGTGGTTGCTGGAGTTAGCCGGCTAAAAGAGCGTCGGCGTCAGTTTTCTGTCTCTTCTCTCTCTGCTGCCCTTGGCCTCCCGCGGGATCCCTATTCCGAGCGGGGTTGGCTGTTTTGGTTGGGATCACGGGCCTCGGGATATTTCGGCGAGACATTTCTTCGGCCGAGGGTTCAACGATCTTGAGAGGAGTGGGGATCTCTTCGGCGCTGAGCGGAGTGAGCCACTCCTCGGCGGTATAGCCAATCTTCGGCAGCCTCACCCCCCGCTGTCGCTTTTCCTGAAGAACTCCACCGTTTGGTCCCGATTTTCTCCTCTTCTTCTGAGCGATCGTTTCGCTCGGCTTATCCTTCTTGGTAGTTTTACTCGGCCCTCCTTCCTCGCTCTTCTTCCTTCCTCGGAGCACTCCTTTATACAACGGTTTGTATTCAAGGAGCGTTGGAGCGTGCCGACAGATCTGTGCGAGAAGCGTTTCGTTAGCCTTCTCCCGGGAATTGGAGTTTAGTACCTTCGAGATGGGGCCGAGCTCTGCAAGAAAGAGAATCAATCGTCAGTTAAACCCTTCATCAAACTAATCGCAGAAAAAGAGGCTTACCATAAAGAGGTTAGCTCGTTCGGTTACATTACCTCTTGTATCCTTAATTTTCGGAATTGCAAACCGACGGGGCCCCACGCCGAACTCGAAGTTTCCGTGAACTTCAAGATAAAAATCAGCCCATTTGTCCGTGTCGGACAAGCCGTCGATCAGTGGTGTCTTTTTGGGGCGCGTCGTGAGATACCGACGGCCAGATTTGGCGTGTCGTGACATGGTGTAAGTGTAGAACAGATCCGTCGGTGTGAAGTCGAGGTTTTGGCTCTCCACCAAAGCAATTACCGACATAATTATACGGTAACTGTTGATCGCGAGCTGGTGTGGGCTAGGCAGAACTTCCACAAGATCTCCCTAAGAAAGGATGGAGAGGAAACCGAAGGCCCGCCTCACAAATTGCCATGAGCGGCACGGTGATGTGTTCAGGACGATCCTTCCTTTCGTCCTTGATTTCCGTGCTCTTCACTCGATGAAGGAGTACGTCATCAGAATGTGGTACTTTCGGGCGAAACGCCTCGTACTTCCCAGGTACTCCACTAAAGTAGTGGGCATATGGGCACAAAGAGCCCTTGTCGAAAAGGTCGGCGTCGCTCGGAAGCAGACGACGAGGCTTCTGCTCCCGACGCGAACCGGGATTCGGCCTCGGTCCCATCCTCGGCTCGGGCTCGGACTCCGTTTTTGGAGTGAATATGATCTCCGGATCGGTAAAGATACCCTCTTCGGCGTAGTCATGCACTCGTTCGGCGTTGGAATCCTCGGACGGCGGCGATGTGGCGGACATCTTGTGGAGGATGGGGGAGTGTTCTCGGGCGTCGGTATCGCTCAACGAAGCTCGTTAATCACCCGACGGTCGGATCAAGTCTCCGAGCAACCGAATCGAGGAAACCTCGATGGAAAACTTCGTGAGCCCAGACCTAGAAAGAAATAAAAAGGGCAATATAAGCGTCGGCATCTGCGTTTTTTTTAAAGGTTCCCGCGAAAAATCATCTCAATCTAATACCTATAAATACAGTCGGAAATTTGAATAAAAAGTTAGATGATTGGATTGAGCACCTATAAGTATCGGGAGTTGATTTTTCATGGAACATTGAAAAAATATTTTACATTTAATAAATGGATCAGGTCGTTTGTGTAGACCCGTGATAGACCTCACGATAAAATCTGTATTCAATCGTACACAAATGTCTGTGTAGTTAGTAGCGTTGTTTGGTAAAATAGCTTTATTTCGAAAGTCGAAAAAAATATTTACACTGAAGCTGTGGAAAGGAAATTAATGAACCGTTGGTCGTTGGAGTAGTAGAAAAGGAGGTGCATCTCATATGGGAAAAAGGGTAATGGGGTCAATTTGTCTTTACAACTCACATCAGTCAGTCACATCGGAGAAAAAGGCTGGCAATGCCTTAAAATTGGGCGAACGTACAGCCCTTTTTGGGCGCGTGCAGGAGACCACCATCAGCCCACTAGGCTGACTATAAAATCAATATAAAACTGAGATTGAATAACTAAAAAAAGGCATTCTCCAAAAATGAACAATTCTGATTGTTTTTGTTGGACCTAAGACTAGGTACTAGTACGCACTTTTAACATTGAAAACAATGAAATTGTTCTAGCTAGTTTCTAATGAATGATAAGGAAATAAAGACTGTGATCACATTACACGGCACATGCGTGAAGTCGTTACTCATGACAATGAGGTATAGACGACTCTTGGAAATTGTGAACTGGCTAAAGTTTCCGGTAGTGAAAAGTGAAAGCAACGGCAATCTCCTCCATTTTTACGTATCATGTCTCTCGTGTTTTGATATCATATATAGAACTGGTCTGTGAATCTTTCTCCATAAATGAATAGGACCTCAATTTCTAATTTCATTCAACCAAAAAGAACTACAGCTACGGTGGTAATTTGTAATGAGTGGCCAACATTATATACAAAATATAGTTGTAGGTAAGTTAAAACTGACAGTTTATCCATTAACTCAATTATTACATGGCAAACTATAACATAACAGCCTCTCTCCTTTACTAGAAAAAGATGCGGTTTTTCCCCAAATTGTTACATGATCGATCTCTGGAATTTTGAGGAAGGCATCTGTTAGCTGCTGAGTTCCTTTCTGCATATTTTCGAGAACAGTGTTCAGCTCGGTACTTGATTCGTTGAGGAGCTTCCAAAGATCGATGGTGTGAGCGGCCTCGATTGCAGATTCAACAGTAAGTGCCTTCTTCAGCAATTCCCTCAGGCGTTGGCGAATAACCGGACCTAGATTCTTCTTGATTTGCCTGTAGGCTTCTGGTTCTAAAGTTAATGGGCATTCAATTAATGATGAGGGGGAACATCGGCAGTGATATGACCCACTATATGGTATGTTCATTTCGTCAATCGACTGCTCTCCTACATTCATAAATAAAAAAGAAAAATAATTCTCATTTTTTCTCGTCATTACAACAGATATCCAGATTTCATAGGACAAACGAAAAAAAGGAAAAAGCCAATAGAATTCATAGGAGGAATTTGCTAGGATTACACCTTTCGTATTGGAAAACGTTACCCGTACAGAATTTCTGTATACTTTGATTCCTGACCAGAATGGTGTGGCAGTGATATTTTTCAAAAAGCAAGATTTGCCATATCATTGTGCAGGCTAGGATATTCTTGTAACAGCTAGCATTACCCTCGTTAGTTTGGTCTTTATTTGGAGCATTAGCTGGAGCAAGAGGCCGCAGGTACGGGTATTTCTGTATGTTGGGGTGGACGTACGGGGTCTGAATTACCTGGGAAACAAAATATTACAGAGAAACATTCATTAGCCATCAAATATTTCATGTTAAGGAACTTTCAGGAAGGAAACAAAATCGTTTATCTGAGTCACCACAACTATCAGTGAATCATAAATGAAAATCAAGACAATGATCATGAATTAGCATTTGGGAATACGTGAAGATCGTAAATAAATTAAGCTAGTAGTATTTCATAAGAACTATACATCCAAATTAACTGAATGGAAAGACAAACAGAGTTGGACCTTACTCCCCCGGATGATCGACGTTCCTAGCTCCAAGGACTCACTCCTATGGCCATGGTTGACAGCAAATAGTCCAATGCGAGTACAAGGAGGATGAGGTGGAGATGGAGGTGGTAGTTGAGGTGGCGGAGGTATGGTGCATTGTGTCCCATTTTATCGTTTCACACGCGCGTTTTTTCTTAGATTAACACGTTTTAGGAATGGTTACCATTTCAAATCGGTAGAACCGTAGAAGACTGGCTGGAAGAGATTGCGAGCACTGAAGGAGCCATGCATGTTGCGCTATGTGCTGCCATTGTGCGTGTCTTCTGTAGAAGTCCCTCTGGAGCAGCCGGTGCAATTGATGTTGCATTTGGCGTCTGATGTTAACTTACAGTTGTGCACCGGGTTTGGAATTTGGAGGCGCGACTGTGCGAGAGATGGGATGGGAGTTGCTTCGTTCGTCATTTTGGTGTCGTTTGGGAACATTGCAACAGTTGAAGTTATATGGCCAACTTTGACCGGGTTATTTATTCAAGATATTTTGAATACTATTAAGTGATCAATCATTTCACTCCCAAGCAATGTGAGACTCTCTTTCCTTAACATTTCCCTCCATGTCCAGCTGCGTTTGAGATCTATCAAATGTGATCACTTTTAGGTCCTACCTTTGTATAGCCTTTTTTGCTGGTCTGTCAAAAAAGTTTTCAACTTTTGCCCTTCAATTTTTTCAAACAATAAAAGTTAATCACTGGTGCTGAGAGGTACCGAAAATGTACAACGGCTTATAGTCGTAGCCTGCAGGGCCAACTTTTGGGTCCCATACAAATAATCTATATCGTTCATTAATTTTAAAATGATCTTTCGAACGGCCTTGTAAAAAATCAACTCAATTAGATACGTTGAATTTGTTCAAATCCTAAATTCTAAATGACAATTTGAAGTTAGGATCAACCACTTAAATGCATGTGTGTGTATATATATATTCAATTGAATTGATTTTTCGTAAAGCTACTAAAATTAACAAATAAACGATTCGGATTATGATGCAGGGAGGCATGTTGAAAAAGAAGAACGCGCAATAAAGATAATCATGAACAAGTATGAATTAGAGGTACTCCCTATACGAACATACAATAATGAGAAAACTCTCAATTTTCATTAATCAAATCATGAAACAACCTTATTTATACTAATAGAATTCCTAAACCTAGCATTCTTAAAATCTAAAAAAGAAAATAAACATAAGGAAATAAAATCAATCTTAATTTTCCTTGACCACGAAACCTATACAAAATAGGATTACTAGATCAAATCAAACTAGAAAAATTAAATACGTATAAAAAATCTTGACTAAAATAAAATATTCCTACTAAAATGCTAAACTCAAAATAACAAATTAAAATTCTTATATTTCTAGAATAATCAAAATTTCAGCTTGCATTAGATTATTCATGTGAGACCAAAAAATGGCCCCGCAAACCGTTGTATTTCGGTACCCCAAAAGTTCGGTACCAACAGTCGGGTTCTATATATTAAGGGGTTTATGATCATAGTATAAAGCAATTGTTGGAAGAAAATGAGGAATCCGACAGTTAACCTTTTCGATTACTGCTCAAAGGGTAACTGTCGTGAAAGCAAGTAAAATATCTCAAACAAGTAAAATTTGAGATCGAGCAAGGATTAAGAACGCGAACATTGAGCAAGAATTAAGAATGTAAGCAAAGGGTCCTACTGAAAAATAATTCTGTGACTACGACACTACGTTCACTAAGAATTAAAAAACCTCTTTCAAGATTTGCCTTCGTCCCCTTACGTACGCCAGAGGTTTCTACGATGTATACTTCTCTGGTTAGAATGTTGTGCAGCCCTAAACCATAAACGATACATGCCAATAAAACTTGAAGAGGAGAGGTTTTTGTTGTGCCCCAAGGTCACTTACGCACACAACACACACTGATTTCAGAGGAAAACTTCATTCTATATATATACTAATAATATATATAAAATTTGAAAAACCTCTTCGAAGAGAGCCACAATCGGCTCTTCTCGTAGACCTCACCCTCTCACACCCATATTCTGCTACCACACATTCAACCTAACAAATACATCAGTATTTATAGGAAAATTAGGGAAAAACAAAACAAAACGGGGTAGGGAGATTTTCCAAGAGCAATAAATGCTTTGCCATGCCGAGATCCTTTAGAGCATGCCTAAATCTTTCGAAGTTCATTTATGCCGCTCAATTTTTGACTCTTGGCAAGCCATCACCATCACCCACATGGGTGAATTCCGATAGTTTCCAGAAATTTATATTAAATGAAGAAATACATTCGAGTTGGCCCCACAACAGCAAGGTTAAACCTACACACTAGCTTGTAAATTCTTGGTAGTTTTTTGGGTAAATAGCTGAGTGTACCAATTAAACTGTGAGCCCTCTATATATAGATCCAGGAGGGGGACCTGTCTATCTCAAACCCAAAACCATTTTCATTCAAAACACTACCACCAAGTATAACACAACTGCTTCTCTTGATTTCATTGGTAAAATGCAATTCCACTTAACTGAAATGAGACAAGGGGAGAATGAGGAGGCTCTCCAGGGCCTTACATCGACCATCGGAACCAACATCAGTGAAGGTGCCTACAAAACCGATTCCTTATTCTCTTCAGCTTGCATATACAGGGTGCCCAAAGAGCTTGGTAAGCTGAAGGAAAGTGCCTACACCCCTCGCCTCATCGCTGTCGGCCCTCTTCACCAAAAAGACAAACACCTCAAAACACCCTTCCAAGGGGTCAAAAAGAGCTACACGAATAACCTACTTTTGCGACTGACTGCAGTAAAGATGGAGGGATCAGAAACGAAGTACTATGAGTACCCCAAGGTGTTACATGAATGCGTGAAGGAAATGAAGGACTGCGTAGACAAGGCCAAGAAATGTTACGCGGAAGAATTAGATGTGAGCAACGACCATATGTCGGAAATGATGTTGGTCGATGGTTGCTTCATCCTTGAACTTCTCTACAAATCCTTCGAGGAATCAAAATACATACCCAGAGAAGCAAAGAACATACCCAAAGAAGAAGGACATGAAGGAAAGCGTAATGGAGCATCTACATCATCAAATCTTTTGACACCCCTTTTACAGGTACCTTCAGAAAGACTTTTATCTTCTTCTTTTTCTGAATACATACCCAAAGAAGCAAAGAACATACCCGAAGAAGAAGGACAAGAAGGAAAGCGTAATGGAGCATCTACATCATCAGATCTTTCGACACTCCTTTTACAGGTACCTTCAACAAGACATTTGTCTTCTTTTTCTGTTAATTATTTGGGCAAAGTATAGATTACCAGGATTTGGCCATTTGACAGATAATCTCCTGTGTTTTAATAATAGCCAAATCACCTTCCTTATAATATTTGAAGTAAAGTGCAACTGTTAAATATTTGTCCAAATTAAAGACAAGCCATCATTTCCATCTTTCAATATCTAGCAGCCCCCCTCCCCCTTCTTTCTCTCTCACACACACACAAAAAAGAACCTCCCAGAGATCGAATCGTCGGATCTGAGGGGGAGATGAATATCCTCCGACAGCGGACGCTGGTAATGGTGGCAGTGTCAGTATACATCAGAATGATTGAGGGAGGACGATGATATTGTTTTCGATTAGAAGATATCGAATTTGAAGTTTCAATGAACAAGGAAAAATTTGGCACAACTGTATATACTCCTTTTTTAAATCCCGATCTCTGTTTTTTTCTTTTTTGAGGCGAAGATCAGATTTGGTCCCTCCCCTTTCCCCTAATTTTGTAATAATGTCCATTTGAGTTGCTGTTGAATCAGAATACTTAATTTTTGGACCTCATTTGGGTTTTCGGCTTTTGCCTTTGAAGGTGTTCTGATCTACTCCTATTCATGTTCTCTCTGAAAAAGACATAGGGTATTAGTGTATTACAGTCATTGTTCTGTTAATAGTGTGTTTTTTTTTGCTCGGCTTTGTTCTGTTAATAGTGTTTGCGTGACACTCTAGTCCTAAACCATGAGATGAATTGGTTATTTCTAAATATTAGAAGGTGAATCACCCCAAAAGCTTAATTTTAAAAAAAATAACTTTCCCTGTATGAATTCACAGTCATTTTCAAATAAGGATGTCATTATTTTAACTAAAATAAGGACCTCTTCATTTCTCCCATTTTCCGTTCGAATTTCGATGATCCAAGCCGCTCAATGTGTTCAGAACATAATTTTAAGAGTACCCACGTGGAATCAACAAAAAAAATTACCGGGAAGGGCTTCATTCGAGCAGTTTTTATTTGAACCGTTCGATAAAAAATAAACAAAAACTGCTCGGATGAAGCCTTTCTGGTCTTCTTTTTTTTTTTGCTGATTTCTAGCGGGTACCCTTAAAATCACGTTCTGAACACATTGAGCGGCTTCGATCATTGGAATTTTATTGGGAAAGAGAGGTTCTTATTTTATTAAGTTAAGGTGGTCCTTAGGCGAAGGAGACTTTATGAATCCATAGTCTAAGACTTGATAGCTGCAATATTCTTAATATTTTCTCCCATAATTAAACCTAGGGATTACTAAAAAATCCTAGCTCGCCTAAATATATAGATTTGCTATGTTTTATCTCTTCAATTAATCAACTCACCAACTGAAAATTAAATCAATCTCACAAACGGAAACCAAACAAATAAAAAACATTAAGATATACGCGAAAACCTCTAAATAGGTAAAAACCACGGAAAGGAATCCAAAAACTATACTCAATGTATAGTTACAAGTAATCTTACCTACGATTTGAATTCTCACAATCTCCCTAAGATCTACTTGCCTAACCATTCGTTCACCACACTCAGTTCTTGACTGCCGCTGTCTTGAATCCACAAACCTTCTAAAATACTTTCAGAAATACACCGGAAGATAATTTAGATAGTTGAATCAAAGATTTGTAAACTTCTTGGAGTTGTCATTACATATCAGTGATTGAAGATATCATTGTACTCCAAAACTCAAAGCACTGAGCCACTTCCAATCTCTCCCCCAAAAGTGGCGCGCGGCTCAACAGCGGTTATTTTTCCTTCACATAATTCACACGGCTGTATGATCAACAAAATTGAGCAACCCAGTTGAGAGCACAACCCTTCTCTTTTTTATATCAAGACCAACATTCCTTTTTGCCTAACGTAAATTGAAGGGTGCCAACACTAATTGTGCCAATAAATTGGAAGGTTAATCTCATGAATTTGTTAGACAGAGAGGAAAAGATCCGGCTTAATCTATCCTTCCGTTTGTAGTGATTCTTTACTCACACAATCAAAACTTTCCTATTTATCTGTCTGATAGCTCACTCTCAATTAAATAATAAGATTCCTTCCACTCTAATCTTATACAGACTCGGTAGCTTAAAAAAAATACAAACTTGATAAAAATACGGGATACAAATAAATGTGTGTTTTGTCAATGAAATTGCCAACATAAAAGAGATCGACTTTTGGAGCTTAGGAAATTCACAATGCTATAATAAAAAAATTGATAATCCAAAGTTGCAATATCAGCTTTTGATTATTTATTTATGAGATTGCTAAGGTTAGCAATGTAGATACCTATAATGGTATAATTAAAATTGAATAACCCTGTGATTAAGAAATCGCGCCTAGGCGAGGCGAGCGATGAGGCGAGCCTTGGTCGCCTCACTGAGGTGAGGCGAGGCGAGGATCAAAGAGGCGAACGCCTAGGCGCGAGGCGACCCAAAACGCACGACTAGGCGTTGTCCAGGTAAAAAAACATATAAGGGCAAAAATAACTTACAATTTTACACAACACATAGTCGACTCTTGCCTCTTCTGCTCCGCTTCTCCTCTGCAATAAGGTAAGCTCTCTCTCTCTCTCTGAGATCGATTCTCTCTCTCTCTCTCCCTTCTCTTCTCCTTTTCTTCTTCTTCTTTTCCTGCCGACTGCCGACAGGTATGTATATATATATATATATATATATATATATATATATATATACACATACATATATACACACACACACATACACGCAGTCACGCACCCTCCTCCTCCTCCTCCTCTCTCTCTCTCTCTCTCTCTCTCTCTCTCCCTCCCTCTTTCTCTCCCTTTCTCTCCCCCTTCTGAGTTAGAGCCGACTGGCCTGGACCGACTGGGTTTTGTTTTCATTTTTTTTTTTTTGCCGACTGGGGGTTTTTTTCTGGGTATTCTTTTTTTTTTTTTCTTTTTGTTAGTGCTGCTGGTTTTTTCTTTTTGCTGACTGGATTTTTTTTTTTGGTTATTCTTTTTTTTTTCTTTTGTTAGTGCTGGCTGCTGGGGTATTTTTTTTTGCCGACTGGATTTTTGTTTTGGGTATTCTTTTTTTTTCTTTTGTTATAGTTTATGCATTTGGCGCCATCTGCCCATCTCTATTCAGACTATTCTCTATAGTTTCTGCATTTCGGGAATTATCAATTATGTTTTATCTCCTTCCTTTGTTTGTATAGATATTGTAGATGTCGAATAGAACCGATCCTGCTTGGAAATATTCAAAGAGACATGAAGATAATAAGTTCAAGTTCTCATGTAATTTTTGTAACAAAGTGGTTAATGGGGGTGTTTACCGAGTGAAGCTACACCTTGTCGGAGGATACCCTGATGTGACTAGTATTTCATATGTTGGAATGTTGGATTGTTAGTTATTATGCAATATGGTGATGTTTGTTCTTGTTTTGATGGTAGGAGTGAATATTGGTCGTTTATGTAGTTTGTATTACTTTTTTTTTAAAACGCTCGCCTCTCTTCAATGAGGCGTTCGCCTCGCCTTGCCTCGACGAGGGCTTTGTCGCCTCGCGTACGCCTCGCGTATTTAAGTCACTGGAATAACCAAAACTTGTCATATCATCTTTTCAAACTACAAAAAATTAAAACAATAAATAGTACTCCCTCCGTCCCTTTTTAAGTGTCCTGCTTCGTAACTCTAACTTATTAAAAAGACATCATCATTATATCTTTCACATCAACTTTTTTCTCCACTTTCCCTACTTACTCATCATCATTACACTTTTACTTACTTATTTTTCAAAATGGAATATACTTTTAGGAACAAAATAAACAATTCACCAACTTTTACCCACTAACTTTCCAAAATGGACACTTATTAAGAGACAGTCCAAAATGGAATACCGGACTATAAATAAGGGACAGAGGGAGTAGAAAATTAATAGTTTTTTTGAAAGTAATAAAAACTATTTACTAAAAAATAGAAAATAATTTTTGAAACCTTTTTTTTTTGAAAAAAAAACTAATTTTAAAAAACTGTTTTCTAAAAACAAACAATTTTTTTGTAAAATATTTTTTTCCTAAAATATTATTCAAAAAGAAAGAGAGAGGAAAAGGAAAAACAGATAGAACAGTTTTGTAAAATGACTGATGTATTTGATTAAAAATATATATGGTCTATTAAATTTGGTTATTGTCAAAAGATTGTTAGTTTTGGTTATCCAAAATCTAAAATTTGATTATTTTTAAAAAGGCTGTTAAGTTTAATTATAGCATTGTGAGCTGTATGTTGCACCAACATTGTTAACTTTAAAAACCATTTACTTTTAATTATAGGATTGTAGATACTCTTACAATTACAATTAACACTCAACACTTACCTATAGGGATTATTATAAGTTTATACTCCCTCCGTCCCTTTTTAAATGTCCTACTTCGTAACTCCAACTTATTAAAAAGACATCATCATTATACCTTTCACATCAACTTTTTCCTCCACTTTCCCTACTTACCCATCATCATTACACTTTTACTCACTAACTTTTCAAAATGGAATCTACTTTTAGGGACAAAATAGACAATACACCAACTTTTATCCACTAACTTTACAAAATGGACACTTATTAAGGGACAGCCAAAAATGGAATACTGGACTCTAAATAAGGGACGGAGGGACTATTATTTATGGAATTCCCGTTTTAGTATTGATTTTGTAAAGAATGAGAGAGAGAACTTCATATTATTTATGAAAATTTTGTTTTGGCATTGATTTTTTAAAGAATGAGAGAGGGTGAGTCGTGGAATCTGATTTCGAATAAAGTTGAAAGAGAGAAAGAGAGGGATTGATTTGAATCTTCTCAAAAATGGCCAATCCGAGGATCTCTTGTCGTTGAATTCAATAGACCATTCTAAACCTTTAAATTTATTTAATACATAAAATTCAAATACTAAGCTAGCTTATTCTAAAGAATATGACGATAGTCAACATTAAAAATTGAGGAAACGTAAGATGTAAAAATCTAACATTTCCCCATTGAGAAAACAATACTCCATTCGGCCTACAATTTTAGTTCCTTTTCAAAATTTGACGTACGTTTTAAAGAGATAACCATTTAATGCACTTTTAAGTCAAACTAAAATGCTCTTGCCTCTTATTACAAAAGTACCAAAGTAGGCTCCGTTCGTGTAAATTTACGGAGTATTTTTTTAATTTCTGACAAATTTTTCATTAACTTTTTGTCATAATTTTAAAATTAATCATTAGTCTCGACAAGAGGAATTAGAAAATTATAAAATGTGAACCGATATTGAAGACGACAATTTAGACGAAAAAGACAATTGTTTGGGATTTTATTTCATCTTCAGTGACCTTTTTCTTTGTTTTGGTAACTATTTTTTTACTTTCTCTGTCCCAATTTGAATGTCCCTTATGATTTGTCATGCATTTTCAAGATGGATGATTAATCCAAAAAATACCATGGGAAATGAAGCCTTAAAATAGAAAGATGGACTTTAGGCTTTGTTTGATAAACCTCCAAGGGGTTGGGATTGGATTACCAAGCACAAGGGATTATTAATACTGTGTTTGGTAACACAAAACGAAAAAGATGGAGTAAAAAGTTTACAATAATGAAGCCTTAACGTAGAAAGATGGACTTTTTAAAAAGTATGGGACAGATAGAGTACTAGTTTGATATGTACTTCTCCTATTGGGAAAAGCAAATTTTAATTTGTCAGGTAAACTTGCCTGGAAATACAAATTTAATCAGTAATTTTGAGTTTCAGAAGCCCTATCTAAAGCATTATTAATAATTTTGAACGAAACTTATAGTGTTAATTGAGCTCTCACATAAACTTTTTGCCTTAGGCCTCCAATGGAACGACCAGAATGCATGGAACGACCAAAATGCTTGGAACGACCAAAATACAGAGGCCTCTGGGAGGAGAGAGTCAAATCGGGGAAAAAAATATTGACCCTATTGGGCATTGCAACTTGACTGCCACCACCATCCAAACCGACTTGATACTCCTGGAGAACCAGATTCCTTTCTTTGTGCTTGAGAAATTGTTCCGACTCACTGTGGATCGAATCCAGAATAGTCATCACCGCAAGTTTTCGCTCGATGATTATGTCTTTCAGTACTTTGACGGCATGTTGAGTCCAGAAGAAAATTCCACAAGCAGTGGTGGCGCGATGGCACCAACTAGTCGTGGTTCGGCTGGTGACAGCACTGTCCTTCGGATTTCTCTCGACCAAATGAAAAGTTTCGAAGAAGACGGAGTTCTAACTAGTAATGCGCAAAGGTACTACTATCATATTCTCCATAAACTACATGACTATTACCTTCCACAAACGGAACCCGATGGACTGCATGAGGATTACCATCCCCAAGATCAAACAAACAAGAAAAAAGGAACCGAGGAAGAAGATAGAGAAATCATGCCTTGTGCATCAGAGCTAGAATATGCAGGAGTCAAGTTTGAAACCGTTCGAGGAAAAGATCTTTTCAAGGTCGAGTTCAGTGAACCTAAAGGCCTATTCTGGTGGTGTCATATGGCCCGTTTCAAAATCCCCTTTCTAGAGATATACGACAACACAGAGCTATTCCTCAGAAACCTCATCGCCTTTGAACAGAGTTGCCCTGGGGTTTCGAAGCACTTCACGTCCTATGCACTCCTCATGGACACGCTCGTGAACTCTGAGAAAGATGTCGACGTGCTCGAAAAGGCCCGAGTCATGCGTAACTATTTGGGTGCTAGAGCGGACGCCACCAATCTATTCAACGACCTATGCAAGGAAGTTGCTCTAGATCAAGAAAGGGAGTTCTTTTTCGCTGACAAGTGCAAGAAAGCCAGCACGTATACTGAGCGTCGTTGGCCGAAGAATTTGGCACACGTCCAAAGAACATGGTTTGCTTCTCCATGGACTTTCATAGCTTTCGTTTTGGCCTTCATCACTTTTGCCATACAGATTGTTACGTTTGTCCAGAGTTTCCTTTAATTAACGAGGATAATCATGATTATGATCAGCAAATGCAGTACTTCACATTGATGGTAGGCACGGTATGTTTAATTTTGTTTTCTGGGCTAGGTTTAGAGGCCATTTATGTTTGTTTGTGGGTCGTATGAATGAAAAAATCTAAGTGTTCCCATTCCCCTGTTTCAACGTGGCCTAATAAGCAGTTGTTCAATGAATTACTTTGAAGGCAATGAATTACTTTGAAGGTAACCCTTCAATCTTATGGTTTTACCCTTTTTTTCTAACCTCAATTTTTCCCTGAAAGATCTAACAGGCCATCGCATTAATTGACTTTTGTCATTTGGAAACCAGCTACGACAACTTCGTTTGTCTTCGTTTATCCACGTGAATCAGTACTCCCCAGTACATACCGAAGGGGCAGGCGTCAAAAATTGAATTAAGGGAACCATTTGCAACTTAATTACCATGCTCAATTATTACCCCATAGCCAAATACAAAACAAATAAAGTTTTCAAGCTAGCTGGTTCCTAAATAGAACTAAATGTGAGGTAAATTGAAATGATAGGTTGAGCTTGTCGTCTTTGTATGATGCTCGGTCCCTGATATGTTACTGCATGGTTTCTTTTCTGTATCATTATCTTGAATGGTATGGAAACCCATTTTTTTGCCGATAAAAAAAAAATAGAACTAAACGCAGGAATGCATAGAAATACACTTTTTTTCTCTTATTTTTTTTACTTCAATATTACATGACTATTACCTTCCACTAACAATACGCGATGAACTGCCTGAGGATAGAAAAATCATGCATTGTGCATCAGAGCTAGAATATGCAGGAGTCAAGTTTGAACCCGTTCGAGGAAATGATCTTTTGAAGGTCGAGTTCAGTGATCCTAAAGGCCCATTCTGGTGGTGTAAGATGGCCCGTTTCAAAATCCCTATTCTAAAGATATACGACAACACAGAGGTATTCCTCAGAAACCTCATCGCCTTTGAACAGTGTTGCCCTGGGGTTTCGAAGCACTTCACGTCCTATGCACCCCTCATGGACACGCTCGTGAACTCTGAGAACGATGTCGACGTGCTCGAAAAGGCAGAGTCATGCGTAATCATTTGGGTGCTAGAGCGGACGCCACCAATCTATTCAACGACCTATGCAAGGAAGTGGTTCTAGATCCGAAAAGGGAGTTCTATTTCGCTGAGATGTGGAAGAAAGCCACGACGTATACTGAGCGTCGTCGGCCGAAGAATTTGGCACACGTTCAAAGAACATACTTTGCTTCTCCATGGACTTTCATAGCTTTCGTTTTGGCCTTCATCGCTTTTGCCATACAGATTGTTACGTTTGTCCAGAGTTTCCTTTAATTAACGAGGATAATCATGAATATGATCAGCAAATGCAGTACTTCACATTGATGTTTTTGTGTATTTGTTCACATTGATGGTAGGCACGTTATGTTAAAAGTAATGCCTTGTTTAATTTAGTTTTCTCGGCTAGCTTTTGTGGCCATGTATGTTTGTTTGTGGAACTGTGCTATACACACAAACAAATAGGTAACAGATCTTGCATAGATTTTTGTGTAGGGTCCACTACGAGTCTCACACAAACAATCCAACCCGTTCATTAAATGTAAAACATTTTTCCAAGGTTTCCCGTACAAAATCAGCTCAATCTGATAACTATAGATGCTCGATCCAATCATCAATTTTCAGAATAATGAAATATTAAATGATTGGATCAAGTAACTATAAGTATCGAATTGAGCTAACTTTTTGCGGGACGCTTGAAAAAAATATTTTACATTTAATGAACGACTCGAATTATTTGTGTAAGATCCGTAGTGGACCCCATACAAAAATCTGTGTGGG
The DNA here is from genome assembly GCA_014282245.1 of Rhododendron simsii. Classification (NCBI taxonomy): domain Eukaryota; kingdom Viridiplantae; phylum Streptophyta; class Magnoliopsida; order Ericales; family Ericaceae; genus Rhododendron; species Rhododendron simsii. The sequence goes on along the minus strand of CM024957.1, from coordinate 34,923,965 downwards.
ATCTGTGTACAACAAATCTGTGTCAACAGACTTATTGTTGTTTGTGGGTCAAGTTAATTATATTTCCTTGTATTTTAGTTGGCCTAATATGCAGTTGTTCAATGAATTACTTTGAAGGCAATGAATTAAAGGTCCCCTTCAATCTTATGGTTTTACCCTTTTTTTCTAACCACATTTTTTCCCTGAAAGATCTAACAGGCCATCTCATTAATTGCCTTTGTCATTTGGAAGCAAGCAGCTACGACAACTTCGTTTGTCTTGGTTTATCCACGTGAATCAGTACTCCCCAGTACAAACCGACGGGGCAGGCATCAAAAATTGAATGAAGGGGACCATTTGTAACTTAATTACCATGCTAGATCAATTATTACCCCATGGCCAAATACAAAACAAATAAAGCTTTTCACGCTAGTTGGTTCCTAAATAGAATTAAATGTGAGGTAAATTGTAGTGATAGATTGAACTTGTCGTCTTTGTATGATGCACCCTGGTTTGTTACTGCACGATTTCTTTTCTGTATCATTATCTTTAATGGTATGGAAACTCATTTTTTTGCCGATAAAAAAAATAGAACTAAATGTAGGAATGCATAAAAATACTACCTTTTGTCTTTTTTTTTTTTTACTTCAATATTACCACTGTTCTTCCTAAAAATAAAATAAGTAGCATTTCTATTACAATTTATTGCCAATTTATATGTTGGTTAATTGTCCTGTCTCTCATGGAGCCCAATAAACTACAACGGGTAAGTTAAAGGGAATAAATAAGACAAAATCGTAGTTGTCAACACATAGATGCTTCCCGGATGATAAGAGGCCTCTAATAGAGGCAATAAAATGTTGGCAATGAACAAGTTTTGGTTGTTTGGTTTCTCAATAATTTCCAATTCACATATATTTCGGGACCATTGTTGTCTTTTGTATGATCTTATCTCCTTTTTTTTCTAACCACATTTTTACCCTGAAAGGTTTAAACACGTTTATTACTCTGCAACATCTACTTCCTCCGTCCGGATTTAATAGTACTTTTTGGGAGGTCGTGTCATTTTTCAATCGATTATATCTTTCAATTTATAATGTTTTACGTGATTTCGAATATATTGTATTATAGAACTAATCGAGATCTATCAAACAAGATCCATATTCGATATGAAATTCATTACGAATTCTAAGATATAACCCGTTTTTTAGTCGGTTAGAATAGAACTAGAGACAATTAAATCCGGACGGAGGGAGTATATCAAAGAGGGAATAAAAACTATGGGTACACCAAATGTATACTGGATTGTGTGACTCACTTGAGGATTACACACAAATAATTGGAGCCATTCAACATTGTTTGAAATATTTTTTAAGGATGCTTACAATAATCAGCTCAGTCAAGTATTATTTAGGACACACTCTTGATCAATTAGTTTAATTTTTAGTCCCTAAATTCACTGAGGCCACATTAATGAACGAGGCTTCTTCTTTAACAAGCACATCGTACTTGACCCCATGCACCACTATTTGGATCCAACGTTCTATTCTTGAGGTCTCCTCCGTTGCAATGAGAACTTTTCCTTTGGCAAAAGAGAGATCTTTTAAGGGTTTCCTCATCCATTAAAATGAAATATCCCCAAGGCTCCCCAATACGCCTAAAAGTCTCTGCATTCCAGGAATTGAGAGGAACTCCCGAGCAGCTCACCCACACAATTCTTTCAAGGCTGGCCGGTTCACCTTGCCATGGTTTCACCTTTTCAAACCATCTTCACATCCGTGGCCCTTTAATCAGACCATCTCTAACTTCACTGTCTTGAAACGTGAGAAGCATAGAACGCCCACCCAAAGCTCGAAACTCGACTGATTCGTTATGGTCCTTGCCAAAACTGACCTTCAATGAGTTCAAAGAAACCACCCTTCTCAACACAGCTATTGCACTCCGCATTAGCCACCCATTACCCACTCCATCGGCCTTAATAATGATTTCTGGATCCTTGGCAGTAGATGGGTTTGAGGTTCCACCCACCAATGTCTGAACAAATTAAAAGACCTTGGATTAGTCTTATTCTAGATGGAACCACCGGGAACATTAATGTTGTCTTCCCTTCCAATATTAATATTGCTCTGTTTAACCCTTTGGCCAGATCCTTGTGCCATTACTCCATGGAATCTAGGCAACGTAGGCTTTCTTTTTTCATCCTTAAAATCAAAGCTGGCCTCTTTGACAAACAGCTTCTTGTCATACCATTCATTTTGGATATGGCCATGCCTGCTGAAACATGACACCCAAATCTAACAAAGCCAAATTTATTACCAGAGCATTTACTTCTCTTCCTTGGAATAAAAGCATCTTTTACTACCCCAAACTTATTGAACGTCCTTGAGAGCCAGTGCTGATCTCTGTCGTCAGGAATGTTGTCGACAAACAGAGTGAAAAGCTCCTTATTGTCCACATTCCACCCACTGTTATGAGGTTTGTGGTTCCTTATCACAGGGACCCATCCACCATAATCTCTGTTTGACTCTACTGGGGCATGGACCTTCCCTTTCACTCTTTCCCTCTCAGACTCTCTCTCTCTCTCTCTCTCTCTCTCTCTCTCTCTCTCTCTCTCTCTCTCTCTCTCTCTCTCTCTCCATTTTTTTTCCTTCAAAAAATTGTGAATTAAAAGTTTTGTAGCCACTAGCTAGCCACCTCATAACAAGTTTGTTGTTTGGTTTCAATAATTTCCAATTCACATTTATTTCGGGACCATTGTTGTCTTTTGTATGATCTTATCTCCTTTTTTTTCTAACCACATTTTTACCCTGAAAGGTTTAAACACGTTTATCACTTTGCAACATCTATATAAAAGGGGGAAAAAAAACTATGGGTACACCAAATGTATACTGGATTGTGTGACGACCCACTTGAGGATTACATACAAATAATTGGAGCAATTCAATTTGTTTGAAATATTTTTTAAGGGTGCTTACAATAATCAGCTCAGTCAAATATTATTTAGGACACACTTGATCAATTAATTAGTTTAATTTTTTGTCCCTAAATTCGTTGAGGCCAAAAATTGAAGGAATTGATTAAGCTCTTACTGAGCTCATGCCTGCCTGAGTTAATATTTACAAGGATCTTAAAAAATACTATTATTCACAAATTGAAAAGCTGGAGTCATTTGTATGAGATTCCCGAGGTGGGTTTCACTTGTGTGTTTCGCATGACAAATTAAAGACAAACAAAAATTATTTTAGCCCGTCATTTGTTTGGGATCTCGATGTTGGTTTCTTCATTTCTGACCTCACCAAGAGGTGACGAAGAAAACTTTTGGATTATTTCCGTTTGACAAAAAAAAGAAAAAGAAAACTTTTGGTGCAGCGAAACAGCGACCTCATCAATGGGTGTTGAAATCCGTTAGCTTCTGAACATGATGTTTAGGGTACATATTTCATGTCTTATCTATAAATGGGTCATACAGTGGCTATGTATCACCCATTTTCATCAAAATTTGGCCGTCACAAAAACTCAACCATTTAAATTTTGCAATCTGGCTCCACTACAACAAAAATTGTGTCATCAACTTTCTTTTGAAGAGTACTCAAATATGAATTTATTATCAGTTTTGGTGTTTGGGAGTCAATTTTTTTACTTTTCATTTTTGACTTTTTGGTTTTTTTTACTTTTTGAATTATGGTTAGAATATATATTTAATCTAGCAGAGTATTGAATGATATGTGCAGAACGTATTTTGCAACATGATTAGTGTTGGGGAAATATGTGTAGAATGTATTCTGTAGGTTTTTTTGTTAACCAAAATGAAAAAAAAAAAAATTGAGAAGTCAAAAAACCCCTCCTACCCTCTTTCTCTCACTTCTCTTCTCTAAACTACAATTTGGAGAAATCATTCTGGAAAATGTGTTTTGGTTGGCCCTTGCCGAACACTCAAAATTTGAAACTGCACTAATGAAAATGCAACAAGTAGGGTTCCAAACACCCCCTAAACAAAGTACCAATTTTGAGGGGTTCTAATTTCATAAAGTTAGGAAGAAGGTGGTGGTGTGGGTGTTGAGCAATAATGGCAAACCTTTTTTTTTTTAAAGCAGTAACAAATTTATTGAGGAAATCTTGATAAATGATACATCAAGAGGGGGAGGTGAGGGGAATCCAAGTATCCAACCAAAGGTTGGACGAAATAAAAAACACCCAATGAGACAAAACCAAAAACACCGGAATCGGAAGGGTTGTAGTGCACCTACTACACTACACGGTGTAGTGCGGTCGATCCGGCCATCCATCTAGGCACGAACGGTTCGGATTTAATCCGAGCTTCTTCAAATTCTAGCTGTTCATTGTTCGGAAGAAATCCAAGCCGTCCATTGCTGAGATTGACAGCCAAATTGACGGGGGTGCAATACAGTACCCCCGAGTGGGCCGGGTCCAAAAACACCAGCGGGCAAGAATGGAAAAACATGTAACGTGATGTTTTAAGTTTGGGTAGCGAGGAGAGACGGGCGTGTGAACAAAAATTTTCAGAAGAGGGGTGAAACAGAATTTCACTTTGGCAAAGCCCAAAACCATTTTCACCCAATACACTATCAACAAGTATAACACAACTGCTTCTTGATTTCATTGATCATAAAATGCAATTCCACTTAACTGAAAAATGAGTCAAGGGGAGAATGACTATGAGAAGGCTCTTCGGAGCCTTTCATCGACCATCGGAAACAATATCAGTGAAGGTGCCAAGAAAGCCGAATCCTTATTCTCTTCAGCTTGCATTTACAGGGTGCCCGGAGAGCTTCGCAAGCTGAAGGAAAGCGCCTACACCCCTCAACTCATCGCCATCGGCCCTCTTCACCAAAATGACAAACACCTCCAAACACCCGTGCAAGACGTCAAAAAGAGCTACACGAATTACCTACTCGGTCGACTGACCGCAGGAATGCCGGAGGAATCAGAAGATGAGTATAAGTCCATAGTGTTGCAAGAATGTGTGAAGGAAATGAAGGACTGCGTAGACAAGGCCAGGAAATGCTATGCAGTAGAATTAGATCTGAGCGACGACAATATGTTGGAAATGATGTTGGTCGATGGTTGCTTCATCCTTGAACTTCTCTACAGATCCTACGACAAATCCAAATACATACCCAAAGAAGCAAAGAACATACCCAAAGAAGGAGGACAAGAAGGAACGCGTAATGAAGCATCTACATCATCAGATCTTTCGACACCCCTTTTACAGGTACAATTAGACAATAGCAACGAATTATCCAACATGGGGACAACAAGAAGAGTAAGTCTTTTTTATTTTTTTTTATTTTATTCTTTTGTACTTTTTTTCTACACTTCAAAACCTTCTACACTACTCCCTCCTTTCCAAAGTATTTGTCCAGTCCGCAAGCTGATGACTTAAAAAATACACAATTTTTTTGGGAAGAATTCAACATTGTTCTAGATGTATGAGTTCTTTTAATTTATGAAAATAAATTGAACTTTTTCTTGAAAATAATGTGTTATTTTTTAGTTTTTCTTCTATAGAGGAAAAATATTTTGAAGCAGAGGGAGTACATTATAAAAAATTCGATGTAGAAATCATTCATACACGCTCTATAATAACAAATACTGGCATATAAAACTAGGTCACACTCCCCTTTTCATATTACATTCTCAATGAGTATTTGTGGATGCAATTAATTAGGTGCTCTTTCATTTTTTTTTCCCTAATGCTCTAGTTGTACATCTCTAATGGCATAATTAAAATTGAATAATCAAAATTTATCACATCATCTTTTGATTATCCATTTAAAGGGTTGCTAAAATTAGAAATATGAAGGCGAAACTAGAGTCGTAATGTGGATGAAGGCGAAATTTGACATCAAAGTCTATTCCGTAGAGGATTTTAAGGTTTTTTTAGATGGTATTAATTAGAAAAGTGAGATGTGGCTTTATTTGGTTGGGAGTTTAGTTTAGTTTTGGTAACGGGTGGAGAGAGAAATATGGTAATGATTGAAGAGAGGGATAATGATTGAAGAGAAATAAGAGAAATGAGAAAGTAATAATTGGAAAAATATGGTAATGATTGAAAAACTAAACTAAAATGTGAACCGAACTTGTAACTTAGTCTTGAGGTGTTATCCAACTTTCCGTTGGATACATTTTTATTGTTTTGTGCATCCTAGCTTCTTGAGCTAAGATGCTTTCTCTCAAGTTATATAAAATGTTTTGTTTGCCGAGAAAAAAGAAAGATTAGAAATATGAAATCACACAATGGTTATTTGGTCTCTATAATTAAAAACTCATTTTTAGTAGAGCAAGATAGAGAGAGTTGAAAATAAACGTAAGTGTGTGGATCGATTGATATGGATGGGAGATGACAGAAAGAGAGAGAAAAGAAAGAGAGTATATTGTCCCCATTAAATTTGGTTATTCAAAGAAAAAATGTGGCTAATTTTATTTATTTAAAGGTTAAAATTTGGTTAAGTGGTTCCTAAGTTTTGTTATACCATTGCATGTGAGTAGCTTTTCCACATTATTGACTTTATAAAAATCTTTTAGTTTTGCTTGTCGGACCGTTTTTTCACCATCTCTTCTAAAATTAATTGATATCAGGGAAAGTTTCAATTAAGTCTTTTATGACATTCGACATTGCACCCACAAATTTATTTTTAAAGCGGTCGCAAAGAGTGACATTGTATAACCAAATTCATGGGGATACTCTGGACCCAACGTTCGTTATGTTATTTTTTTTGCTCGACAAACGAAACTTTTATAAGAACTCGAAAGGATACATCGAGGAGGCTCGAGCAAGGTAAGAAAACACACTTACTCAAGCAAACAGAAGAAAAAAGAACAACTAATCAGGACCTTCCAACAAAAAATTGGAAGACAAACACCTGAGATAAATAGACTATTTTACAGCTTCAACAACCTGATTCCATCCAAAAAGATCCTAAACTCTTCCACCGAGTACACCTTGATGTTGAATTTCGCCTTTATCCACATCGCAACTTTAGTTTTGATCAAATCGCCCACTTCCCCAGAGCTTGTTATAGCATTGTTGAAAACATAAGCATTTCTTACCAACCACAAGGACCACAATGTTGCGTAGAAGGTAGCTTCCCACAAGTGTTTTTCCAAACTTCTGAATCTACTATCGCCCCACCAAATGAACTGATCCTCCAAAGATGCAGGGCATACCCAACTTATATGCCACCAATCCAATATCCTCGACCAAACATCCCAAGAAAAATGGCAATGCATGAATAGATGATTAGGTGTTTCCAAGTGCAGTGAGCAAAACGGGCAGAGGACAGATTGTCCCTCAGGAATCAGATTTCTTTCCAAGAGCACGGATCTAGTAGCCACCTTGGATTGAATAGCCATCCAAACAAAGATTTCCACCTTTGGGGGGCAGAGATTCTTCCATATATGTTCCATCACTGGCCTTCTTGAGTAACCTCCATTTTCCCACTGGATATACACTGATTTTACTGAGAAGCAAAGATTAGATGACCATTTCCAAATCACAGAATCTGGTTTGGTTGAATCCAGAGATACAAGTTGCAGCCTCTGTTGTAATTCCTCCACTTGACCAATTTCCCATTCACGTAAGTCTCTGCTAAAATTAAGATTTCATCTGCCCTCTTCAGTTCTTCCTCTCATAGCACTTACCACTGCTTCTTTTTGAGAAGATATTAAGTACAACCGGGGATAATCCTCTCTAAGAGTTGTATCCCCTAGCCAAACATGATTCCAAAATGAAAACTCTGTACCTGAGTGGATTTGTAAGCTAAATCCTTCTTGGATGATAGTGCCAATACATGAAGATACATCCCCAAGTGAGCAAATGTCTTTCCAGATTTGAGTAGCTCTTCCGGATACTGGCATACGAGGAAACCAACAGCCGCGTTCCAAGTTATATTTTCCTCTAACGACCCTCACCCAAAGAGACTCTCTGTCCTTATGAAATCGCCACCACCATTTAGCCAAGAGGGCTAAATTTTGGACCATCAAATTCTTCACGCCTAAACCACCAAACTTCTTCTTCTTGCAAATCACCTCCCACTTGACTAAGTGGAGTTTTCTTTTCCCAATTGTATCTCCCCAGAAGAATTTCCTTTGAATTTTCTCTATCATCTTTGCTACAGTCGCTGGCAGTTTAAAAATAGACATAAAGTAAATGGGTTGGTTGGCAAGAGACGAATTGATTAAGGTGAGTTTACCCCCGGAAGAGTTGTATCTACCACGCCATACACTTAATCTTTTTTCCATCTTCTCCACTACAGGCTCCCATGTTTTAATCCTGTTGGGGTTAGCACCCAAAGGCAAACCCAACTATTTAATCGGCAACCGTTCCACTTTACACCCTAAAACTTGCGCCAAGAATTGCACATCCTGATGAGGAACTTTAACACCACATAAAGAGCTTTTGGAGTAATTGATCTTCAGTCCTGACATGAGTTGAAAACATCTAAGAATTCTTTTGATGCTAATCAGCTGCTCCAGGTCATTGTTACAGAAAAGGATCGTATCATCCGCAAATTGAAGGTGAGATACCACAACCCAATTAACCCCTATTCTTGTTCCTTTAATGATGTTTCGATCCTTAGCTCTTTCCAATAAAATGTTTAGTCCCTCAACCACAATATTAAACAAAAAGGGGGATAGCGGATCACCTTGTCTAATACCTCTCTGAACGTGGAATTCTTTCGAGGCCGACCCATTAATCAGAACGGACATAGACACCGAGGAGACACACTCCCTTATCCAGCCAACCCATTGTTCTCCAAAACCCATTTTTGCAAGAATGTCTAGCAAAAAACCCCAATTGACACAGTCATAAGCCCTCTCGAAATCAATTTTGAGAAGTAACCCCCCATGGGAACTATTTTTCCAGGTATGAATAACCTCATTTGCAATAAGAACTCCATCCAATATTTGTTTTCCCCCTATAAACGCAGCTTGAGATTCTCCAATAACCGAAGGCAAAAGAGGTTTAATTCTATTGGCAAGCACTTTGGAGAGCACCTTGTACACCCACCCAATCATACTGATGGGCCTATAATCTTTAAACGACACATGACAATCCACCTTAGGAACCAAAGCAACAAAAGTCGAGTTGATACCTTTTGTAAGTTTGCCGTTAGAGTGAAATTCAGAGAAGAACTGCATAATCAGAGCTTTCATTAAACCCCACCCTTGTTTCACAAAAGAGAAATTAAAACCGTCCGGGCCTGGAGCCTTAAGGTTGCTGCACTCCTTTTGAGCAGCTAAAATCTCCGATTCGTCAAACTTTCTACCAATATGGATTGAGGTTTCAGGAGATACTTTCCTAAGAAGCACTCCCCCTAGTAATGGCCTATCGACTATGTCCTCTTTGAAGTTGTTGCAAAAGTGAGCTACAACTGCTTCTTTAATGTCCTCCGGCTCTTCTAACAATCTCCCGTTTGCCTTGATTGAACCAACCAGATTCCTTCTGAACCTATTATTGGCTATAGCCTGGAAGTATCTTGTGTTTCTATCTCCCAGTTTCATCCAATTCAGCCTCAATTTCTGTCGCCATAGGGATTCCGTTAAACGGGAGAGTCTCCAAAACTCTGATTTAGCTTTACATCTAGATGCTTTTTCCTCGATACAGAGTGTTCTTTCCTCAGCTAACAAATCAAATTGATGTAGTTCAGCTTCTGTTTCTACCAATGTTGTGTTTACATCCCCAAACTCCTCTTTGTTCCACACCTTAAGCTTATCTTTAATGGCCCTCATCTTCTGTAATATTCGGAATCCAGCCCATCCAGTCACCAAAGTGTTCTCCCACGTCTCCTTAGCAATTGCCATACACCTCGGATTCGATAGCCATATATCCATGAATCTAAAAGGTCTAGGTCCCCAATCCCTTTCGTCGTTAGTAAGCACAATTGGGCAATGGTCAGAGATTGGCCTATGAATCCCCCATTGGACCACCTTGAATTTCTCTAGCCATTGTTGGGAGATCAAGAATCTGTCCAAACGACTATGAATCGTATTATCTTGATAGTTAGTCCAGGTAAATCTCCTACCCAACATCGGAAGGTCAAGCAGTTCCATATTATTACTAGACTCCAAAAAATCCCTCATTCCCCTCCCCATCCTTAGGCAGCCTACCCGTTCACTAATCGCCTTAATTTCGTTAAAATCGCCCCCAATACACCAAGGAACTAGAGAAGCAGATTTCAGAGCTATCAATTCCTCCCAAACTCCCCTTCGACTTACCACATCATTAGGAGCATAGATATTCACCACAGTACACAGAAAATCAGAATTAATCATACCTTGCAGAGAAATAAACGATCTATGGCATAAGATATTATTGGGTTTGAAAAAAGATTTTTTCCAGATCGTTAATAATCCCCCTGAAGCCCCGATAGCACTAGAGAAGGCAAAATCAAAATCACCACTGCCCCACAGTTTTTGAAGGAGAAAAAAATCCATGGTTTCCAACTTAGTTTCCTGAATCAACACCAAATCAGGTTTCCTCTTTTTTAACAGCTTGTACAAAAAACGTTTCTTGATCGAACTCCCCAAGCCTCTAATATTCCAAGAAATAATCTGCATAAAAACTGTAGACCCAAACACCAACTCCACAAAACCAAAAGGATAAAAGCTACCCTCCGGCTACTCTCTCACGTTCATGAGAGAGCTCCTGAGACTCCAATTCGATCATTTTACGAAGAATCAAATCATCATTAGGGCGAAAAGAAATTCCCAACTCACCTCCTACGACCATGGTTGCAAGTACCTCTCTAGCGACATCGGAATTGTTCTGGAGCATCTCCGCCAGCTCGGGAGAAGAATTGTTTGCCACCAGATCAGGGTGTCGATCAACAGCCTCACTAATGGATTCCAAGTTGGAAAGTTGTCTTCTTCTTCTTCTTCTACATCCAGCATCTTTAAGGTCCACCACCAAATTAATACTTGGAATTTGAGAGCACCTCATAAGATCCGCTGGAATTTCTGGGTCTGTTCTCTCAAAACTCCCAGGTACGGAATCCGCCTCCATCTGAGAAAAAGTCTGCCCTTCCAAAACTCCCCCCACCTCATTAACCTGACTCGGAGAAACCGGTTCACACGGGAATGGGCCTATATCCCTCTTAGTAGAACTAGGCCCAACCGGCCCATCCCCCCCTCCTTCCTGGGCTATTAACTTCTCTTGATCCAAAGGCTTACTTTGGGCCGAATGGTCCAAGATATTCCCAGACCCTTCCCCGAGTTCCACCGAATCTTCAACTTTGGATTCAAACTTCTCTGACTCATCCAGAGAGCTGGTAGAGACAAGCATTAAATGCATAGCTGCATTTTCATCCTTCGAGCCCCCTGCACCATCTTTTCCTGTCATAGAGTCCCATCCCACTCCTACCACCTTCTTTCGATTGGGCTTCCCTCCTGGGTCCCTATCCACGTCATCATCTTCTTCCTGTTCCATCCTGTTTTCAGAAACCATGGCAGGTTCCACTGGAAATTTAATCACCCCTTTGTTTACCCTTGCCAGTGGATCCCAAGCTTCCACCAAATCAGGATTGCTAAAGGAGGATATCTCAGAGACCTTGACAGCGTAGAATACACCCGCAACCTCGATTTGAATCCATTTATCAATTAAACAATTCTCCTCCGTTGCTATCAAGACTCTTCCTTCATCAAAGGATAAATCTCTGAGGGTTTGCTCATGGACCTTAACAAAGCATCCCCACACCTCAGCAATAAGTTTAAACGTATGGGCATTCCATACATTTAAGGGTATTCCTTTACAACTTAACCAAACGAATCTCTCAAGGCTCGCAGGTTCACCCCTCCAAGGATTCACCTTGTCAAACCACAACTTCATCCACTGTCCGACAACGAGAGAGTCACGAACCTCTGAACTTTGGAAAGTGATTAGCACGGACCTCCCTCCCAGAGACCGGAATTGGGCCACCCTGTTTGTCTCCATGCTAGAACTCACATTCAAGGTCGACATGGACACCACTCTATGCATCACAGCCACAGCACTTCTGTAAAGCCAACCATTTCCGCTGGGATTAATGCGAAGAGTAGTCTTAAAATCAGTCCCTGTTTTCGATGATTCTCCTCTCAACACCTGAACATACGACCTTCCACGAGAATCGCCCTGTTCCCTGCTTTGGTACCACCTCTCTTTCTGAACCTGAAAGAAAACTGGGTAGTTTCACCCTGAGATGCTCTTCATTAGGCCCAAAGCACGCTTCTTTAACAAAAAGTCTCATATTTTCCACCCATACCCCGTTCATTCTTGATACTGCCATCTCTGCCGCCACACGACACTCAAATCTAACAAACCCAAACTTGTTACCCGTACGCTGACTCCGTTTACGCGGAATAAAAGCGTCCTTAATCACCCCAAATTTAATGAATGTCCTCTGTAGCCAACTGAGATCCTTGTTGTCCGGAATATTATCCACAAACAGAGTAAAAGTCTCATTGCTTCCTGCACTCTTCCTTGCCTGCACCCTGTGTTTTCTGATCACAGGAATCCAACCCCTCTCTTGATCACCAATGCGCCCTCCTGCAATCTCTCTCTCACTCTCTCTATTTCTCTCTCTCTCTCTTTCCATTTTTTACGCAATAATTATTTAACTTCGCCTTATGTCATAAGATAACGTTCGTTATGTTATTGGAGATCCTCCTAGAGCATCTCCTACACTATTGACTATTTTACGCATACCCAACAAAAAGAACATAAAAGCACAATTTTTTATTTTACTTAGTCACTTTTTATATATATGCTCAAACATTACTATCTATTTTGCCTAGTAAAATACATAAAGAGATAAATCAATCCATGTTTGGCGAGATACTTGATGAAGTGACACCATGTTGCCTGCAGGCAAAATTCTTATAGGCGAAATGCCTAGCCAAATGACTGTCCTGTATTTTTTTTGGTAGGCAAATGACCCTCCTGTTGGAGGCGAAAATTGTAGTACTTATATATGCCAGTTAAAATAACCAAAAGGCCTCATTTACCTAGCCTCTTGGAGATGAACCATTAAAAGTGTAAAAATCTAACATTAATGTTCGTTGGAAATGTCAACTTTAAAAATTGAGGAAACGTAAGATGTAAAATTCTGGACCGATATTGAAAAAAACTGGTGTTTGGGATTTATTTTTTTGGTCTTCAGTGACCTTTTTTTTTTGCTTTTAGTAATAATTTTTTATTTTATACTCATCTCTTCGAGACAGATGATTAGTCCAAAAAAATACCGCGCGAATCTAACAAAAATTTGGAAAAAAGGAATAGAACACACAAAACAAGAAAGATAAAAATGTTTACAAGGATGAAGCCTTGACATGAAAAGATGGACTAAAAGTATGGGACGGATGGAGTACAAGTTTGATACATGCTTCTCTTATCATGAGATGCTTCACAGTATCTATTCAAACAATTTTGTCATGTAAACTACGAAATACAAATTTAAAATGTAATTTTGAGTTTCAGAAGCCTGATCGAAAGCATTAATAATTATGAATGAAACTTATAGTGTTAATTTAGCGAAGTGTCATCTCACATAAACTTTTTGCCTTAGGCCTCGAATGGAATGACCAGAATGCAGAGCCCTCTGGGATTGCAACTTGAGACAGAAGTACTGCTACTTGAGAGTGAAATCAAAATCAGCAGCGGGCAAAAAAATACCGACCCTATTTGGGCTGCCAACACCATCCAACATGACTTGCTACTCCTCGAGAATCAAATCCCTTTCTTTGTGCTTGAGAAATTGTTCCGACTCACTGTTGATCGGATCCAGAATAATCATCCCCATAAGTATTCCCTCCACGACTACGTATTTCTCTACTTTGGCATCACAGTGAGTCCGGAAGAAAATTCCACAAGCAGTGGTGGCGCGACGGCACCAACTAGTCGTGGTTCGCCTGCTGACAGCACTGTCCTTCGGATTTCTCTCGACGACCAAATGAAAAGTTCCGAAGAAGACGGAGTTCTAACTAGTAATGCGCAAAGGTACTTTCATATCCTCCATAAACTACATGAGTATTGCCGTCCACGAACAGAACAAGCAAAGGAGAAACGACTTATCGAAATCATGCCTTGCGCATCAGAGCTCGACTATGCAGCAGTCAAGTTCGAACCCGTTCCAGGAAGAGATCTATTCAAGGTCGAGTTCAGCGATCCCAAAGGCCCGTTCCGGTGGTGTCAGACGGCCAGTTTCAAAATCCCTGTTCTAGAGATATACGACAACACGGAGCTATTCCTCAGAAACCTCATCGCCTTCGAACAGTGCTGCCCTAAGGTTTCGCAGCACTTCACGTCGTACGCTGTCCTCATGGACATGCTTGTGAACTCCGGGAGAGACATCCAGTTGCTCGAAAGGGCCGGGGTCATGCGTAACCATTTGGGTTCTAGAGCGGACGCCACCAACCTATTCAACAACCTGTGCAAGGGAGTTGCTCTAGAGGATTTCTTCTTCGCCGACATGTGCAGCAAAGCCACGGCACATAGTAAGCGTCAATGGCCGAAGAATTTGGCACACATTCGAAGAACATACTTATCTTCTCCATGGAGGTTCATAGCTTTCAGTGTGGCCTTCATCGCTTTTGGCATACAGATTGTTACGTTTATCCAGAGTTTCCTTTAATTCACGAGGATAATCATGAATATCAGCAAATGCACTTAATTCACGTTGATGTTTTAATTCGTGTATTAATTTGTTGACACATTGGTGATAGGCGCGTTAATTATGTTATAAGTATGTAATGCCTTGTTTATTTTTGTTTCCTGTAGTTTTTGTTTCCGATAGTTTTGAAACAGACACCATAAACATGTTTGTGTTACTGTTTTTGTTTACGAAATATATAATCAATTTCACTTGCTTACGAAAATTCTAGAAACACAAAAATTACGTTTTCATTTGTTATGAAAACACTTTCGGCAGTCCAAAAAATAAATAAATAAAAACTATTATGGTCGCCAAACATGTTTTTTGTTTTTATTTTTTAATAAATAATCAAAAACTCATGTCAAATAGAGCCAGTGTTCCCATTCCACTGTTTCCAGTTTCAACGTGTTCTTCCCCGAAATACTCTCGGCAATTAATTTGCCACTTTGGTTCCCATTACTTCCGTAATAAAACCAAGGTTAAGGTTAATCTAAGCCAACACGTTAGGCAATAAAATGCGACTTCAATTACCAAAAAAAAAATTAATTAATTAATTACCAAAAAAAACAAAAAACAAAATGTGACTTCCTTATTTATTGATATGTACTAGTAAACTTGCACGTGCTTTGCTCAAGAAGTAATCATAAAGAATTTTACTTTAATGATATTCGAAACCTGAAAGTGTTTTTTTGGGTGGACATGATCAAAATGGTCACAAATAACATTAGAAATTATGACACAACAGTGTCAAACAAAATTAATATCTAGTTTTTAGTGCATTACCATAGCCGAAGAACAATTTAAAGATCCATTGCTCCAAGTATATTGATGATTTGGCCAAGCAAACCTATTTAGCAAACCTATTTAGCAAACCTATTTGCTAAATATCAGTTGGGTTATCAAATGTTATTTCAGAAGCTTTCCATTCCCTTATCCTCTCTACCACTTCTTTGGTGTGACAAATTAAGTGCACTGGCTCTTGCATCCAATTCTGTGTTTCATGCAAGGTCCAAGCATATTGAAATTGATTACCACTTTGTTCGGGAAAAGGTTGCCGCCAAACAGTGTGTGTTGAAGCACATTTCTTCCGAAGATCAACTTGCCGACATCTTTACTAAACCTCTCTCCATTTCCAGATTTCATTATCTTAAAAACAAGGTAATGGAGAGTTCATCCCCCATTAGCTTGCGGGGGGATATTAGATATACTGCTCCAATGGTTAAGCCATCTCAGCAAAGGCTTCTCACTGAAGCTAGTGAGTGTACACTGGATTAGCTGTAGAGGATTATGTCTCTGTAACAACTTCAGTTAGTGGAATGTTGAGGCGGTGAGGTTAAGTGTATAAGAGTTGTATTCCATTAGTTGTAATCTTCAAGGAAAAAATAAAAATTACGATTGACTTCAGTTTCTCTCTTTCATCAGTTTTGGCATCAAAAGGAACCAAATAAGGCCTTTTTCCGCGCGCTAAGCTTTTTGTGCGTTTTGTCTTCTTTATTAAAAGAAAATACATGTTTGTTAGTTTCACGCTAAACTTTTGTGTATTATTGATTTATATCGATGAAAGGAATTGAAAATTTTAATATATTTTCACTTTTACCCAAATACTTTTAGAAATATCTAAGATAAAGCCCCAATTTTTTTTTTTACTTTTTTAATTTCTTTTGTCTAGACGAATCAATAATTCAAAAAAAATTGGCACAAAACTAATAAACATAATTTTTTTTTGAATAATGACAAAACTCTCAAAGAGCCAAAAAAAGCTTAGCAGAATAAGGCCTGAGTAGCCTTTAGAGATCTCCTGTATAGTAGAACACATTGTGTTGGGCATAAATATAAATGTGTACAAGTTCTTCATGAAGTTTTTTTTTTTAACATAGAAAAGCGAGAGCTTCATTAACGAAAGATACACTTCTTTAAGACAATGAAGAGAGTTGCAGACTTCAAGGGCTCCTAGCCACTAGCTACATCAAAATTAAGCATTATCCAATTAATTATAGACAAGAGTATGATTCACAAGATTTGCGAAAGGAAGCACCAACCAAGTTATAATCCACACTTGTAATTAGCTACTCTGCACAAAAAAAGAAAAACAATTAAACCTTGTAATTAGCAAGGTAACAAAGGCATTAATCTTGACACATATTAACTTCAAATTCTAGTAGAGAGAAAAGCTTATTCTTTTTTGTTAATTATTAAATTCAATTGCACCTATCCGAAGATCAAAACTTGCATTAACACTTAAAACTTCAATTCAAGAGTAGAAACAAAAGCTAAACTGGTTTGGCATTCGTATATCTTGTTCCTCCGTGAGGCGAAGACCAAGGAAGTTCTATTGTTGTATTTGAAAGAGATCTCCACTAAATCATCTTTGTGTCAGATAAAACTACAATCAATAGTATGGATAAATCGATCACGTGATGTGATCGGTTTTTCACATGGAAGCCAAATCCCTCCAACGGGATTGAGAACAACAAAACCCAATTATCAATTATAACTCACCCTTCAACTTCATGCATCTTGCGTCAAAACCTAGCTAGTTCCCATCCCTTATCAATAATCTTCAATGACGGAACCCAGCCGGTGTTCCTTGAGTTTGACATCAACGGAATGGGTCCAAAATTAGTGGACTGACTTATTTTCACGTTGCGGTCAATACTCACAATCTTGAGTTATGCGATGGTGTTTTCAAGCCTTCAATTTACTCCATCCGTCTCTTTTTAAGTGTCCTACTTCGTAACTCCAACTTATTAAAAAGACATCATCATTATACCTTTCACATCAACTTTTTCCTCCACTTTCTCTACTTACCCATCATCACTACACTTTTACTCACTTACTTTTCAAAATGAAATCTACTTTTAGGGACAAAATAGACAATTTACCAACTTTTACCCACTAACTTTACAAAATGGACACTTATTAAGGAACAACCCAAAATGACATACCGGACTATAAATAAGGGACAGAGGGAGTACATTTTTTGCCATTTTAGAAAAGTTTTGGAAACGCTAATAACTATTACACCGTAATTTCTTATTAGTAGGTTCTTTTTGGTAAAGTCTTGTTTTCCTTTCCCGCTTGCAATTTTGGTATTTTCCCCAATTTTTGGGATTATTTATTTTTCAGGATACACCTTATAAAAGGGGATGTAACCTATTAATGTTTTGCCTTGGTTTTTATCAATAATATTTCTCTTCTTGTGCTCAAGAACAACTCGTGGATTTGAGTACCGATCTCGTTTGGATTATTTCGCTAACTAGTTTCTTTGTGAATTCCATTGCGTCACTATTTAGAGAATAAGGTGATCTCACTTGAGAGCATTTGTTTTCAAAATCGGTGATATTGAGCTGCTGCGTAGGTGAGAATAATAACAGAATGGATCCTTATATACATAATATTAATTATTTCCAGGTAACTGGAAACCCTTCTTGTGAATCTTGTGGCCCATTTTTAGGATTGGTCTTCGGCCTACACGCAGTAAAGGCCAGTCCAGAACTACTACTTTAAACAAAACAAAGCTCAACAAATACGAGAAGTGCTACAATACACACCCTTTATTTGGGTGTGTATCATATGCACCCTCTTTGATTACCATTAGATGCTTGAAAAATGATCTGAACCCTTAAAAATGTTACGATAAGTTACTAACAAAAAACCTGTTACCAGTGCTATAGGTAAACCCTGTGAATTAACCAAAATGGAAAGAAAATCTCACCCCTCACTTTCTTCCCAACCAGCGTATATCTTTCTTTTCCTTCGACGAAACCAGCCCAATTTTATTTTTGATAATTAATTTATGTTCAAAATAATGATTTTATTTTTTTAAAACTTTGAAGCTAAAATTATTTCAAGTAGAAATAATTTACTTCATTAAAATAGGTTCTCGATAATTACTAAAGGAAAAAGATACTATCATTATCATAATGTAATAAATAGTCAAGGCATTTTTTACAGGATTTTTAAAGTGTTTCTTATTTGTAGTCATTTTTTTTTATTTTTTTTGAAATATTATGATGTTTAATATTTTTTACAATATTTTTAATTGCATAATAAATTTTCACATAAATAGTCCAATTAAAAAGAATAGCGAAGTCGATCATCTGTATTAATAAGTAGGAATGTTGTCGACAAACAGAGTGAAAAGCTCCTTATTGTCCACATTCCACCCACTGTTAAGAGGTTTGTGGTTCCTTATCACAGGGACCCATCCGCCATAATCTCTGTTTGACTCCACTGGGGCATGGACCTTCCCTTTCCCTCTCAGACTCTCTCTCTCTCTCTCTCCCCCCCCCCATTTTTTTTCCTTCAAAAAATTGTGAATTAAAAGTTTTGTCGCCACTAGCTAGCCACCTCATAACAAGTTTGTTGTTTGGTCTCAATAATTTCCAATTCACAAATATTTCGGGACCATTGTTGTCTTTTGTATGATCTTATCTCCTTTTTTTTCTAACCTCATTTTTATCCTGAAAGGTTTAAACACATTTATCACTCCGCAACATCTATATAAAAGGGGGGAAAAAACTATGGGTACACCAAATGTAAATTGGATTGTGTGACGACCCACTTGAGGATTACACACAAATAATTGGAGCAATTCAATTTGTTTGATATATTTTTTAAGGGTGATCAGTTAGGTATTATTTAGGACACGCTTGATCAATTAGTTTAATTTTCAGTCCCTAAATTCGCTGTGGCCAAAAATTAAAGGAATTGATTTAAGCTCTTACTGAGCTCATGTCTGCTTGAGTTAATATTTACAAGGATCTTAAAAATACTATTATTCACAAATTGAAAAGCTGGAGTCATTTGTATGAGATTCCCAAGGTGGGTTTCACTTGTGTGTTTCGCATGACAGACAAACAAAAATTATTTTAGCCCGTCATTTGTTTGGGATCTCTATATTGGTTTCCTCATTTCTGACCTCACCAATAGGTGACGAAGAAAACTTTTGGATTATTTCCGTTTGACAAAAAAAAAATTTGGTGCAGCGAAACAGCGACCTCATCAATGGGTGTTGAAATCCGGTAGCTTCTGAACATGATGTTTAGGGTACATATTTCATGTCTTATCTATAAATGGGTAATACAGGGGCTATGTATCAACCATTTTCATCAAAATTTGGCCGTCACAACAATTCAACCTTTTAAATTTTGCAATCTGGCTCCACTACAACAAAAATTGTGTCATCAACTTCTTTTGAAGAGTACTCAAATATGAATTTATTATCAGTTTTGGTGTTTGGGAGTCAATTTTTTTACTTTTCATTTTTGACTTTTTGGTTTTTTTTACTTTTTGAATTATGGTCAGAATGTATTTTTAATCTAGTAGAGTATTTGAATGATATGTGCAGAACGTATTTTGCAACATGAATAGTGTTTGAAAAATATGTGTAGAATGTATTCTGTAGGTTTTTTGTTAACCAAAATGAAAAATAAAAAATAAAAAATGAGAAGTCAAAAAACTCCTCCTACCCTCTTTCTCTCACTTCTCTTCTCTAAACTACAATTTGGAGAAATCATTCTGGAAAATGTGTTTTGGTTGGCACTTGCCGAACACTCAAAATTTGAAAATGCACTAATAAAAATTTAACAAGTTGGGTTCCGAACACCCCCTAAACAAAGTACCAATTTTGAGGGGTTCAAATTTCAAAAAGTTAGGAAGAAGGTGGTGGTGTGGGTGTTGAGCAACAATGGGCAAACCAAATTTTTTTTTGAAGCAGCAACAAATTTATTGAGGAAATCTTAATAAAGGATACATCAAGAGGGGGAGGTGAGGAGAATCCAAGTATCCAATCAAAGGTTGGACGAAATAAAAAACACCCAATGGGACAAAACCAAAAACACCGGAATCAGATGGGTTGTAGTGTACCCGCTGCACTACACGGTGTAGTGCGGTTGATCTGGCCGTCCATCTAGGAACGAACGGCTCGGATTTAATCCGCGCTCCTTTCAATCCTAGCTGTACATTGTTCGGATGAAAATACAAGCCGTCCATTACCGAAATACACATCCAAATTGACGGGGGTGCACTATAGCACCCCCGGGTGGGCCGGGTGCAAAAACACCAGCGGGCAAGAATCGAAAAACTTGTAACGTGTTGTTTTAAGTTTGGGTAGCGAGGAGAGAAAGGGGCGTGTGAACAAAAAATTTCAGAAGAGAGGGGATGAAATAGAATCTCTCTTTGGCAAAGCCCAAAACCGTTTTCACCCAATACACTATCAACAAGTATAAAACAACTGCTTCTTGATTTCATTGATCATAAAAAGCAATTCCGCTTAACTGAAAAATGAGTCAAGGGGAGAATGATTATGAGAAGGCTCTTCAGAGCCTTACATCGACCATCGGAAACAACATCAGTGAAGGTGCCAAGAAAGCCGATTCCTTATTCTCTTCAGCATGCATATACAGGGTGCCCGGAGAGCTTCGCAAGGTGAACGAAAGCGCCTACACCCCTCAACTCATCGCTATCGGCCCTCTCCACCAAAATGACAAACACCTCCAAACACCCGTGCAAGACATCAAAAAGAGCTACACGAATTACCTACTCAGTCGACTGAACGCAGGAATGTCGGAGGAATCAGAAGATGAGTATAAGTCCACAGTGTTACAAGAATGTGTGAAGGAAATGAAGGACTGCGTAGACAAGGCCAGGAAATGCTACGCAGTAGAATTAGATCTGAGCGACGACCAGATGTTGGAAATGATGTTGGTCGATGGTTGCTTCATCCTTGAACTTCTCTACAGATCCTTCCACAAATCCAAATACATACCCAAAGAAGCAAAGAACATACCCAAAGAAGAAGGACAAGAAGGAAAGCGTAATGAAGCATCTACATCATCAGATCTTTCGACACCCCTTTTACAGGTACAATTAGACAATAGCAACGAATTATCCAACATGGAGACAACAAGAATAGTAAGTATTGTTTTTTTTTTAATTCTTTTGTACTTATTTTCTACACTTCAAAACCTTCTACACTACTCCCTCCTTTCTAAAGTATTCGTCCGGTCCGCAAGCTATTGACTTAAAAAATACACAAATTTTTTTTGAAAGAATTCAACATTGTTCTAGAAATATGAATTCTTTTAATTTATGAAAATAAATTGAACTTTTTCTAATGTGTTATTTTTTAGTTTTTCTTCTATAGAGGAAAAATATTTTGAAGCAGAGGGAGTACATTATAACAAATTCGATGTAGAAATCGTTCATGCACGCTCTAAAATAACAAATACTGGCATATATATAAAACTAGGTCACACTCCCCTTGTCATATTACATTCTCAATGAGTATTTGTGGATGCAATTAATTAGGTGCTCTCTTAGGACTCTTCATTTTTTTCCCTAATGCTCTAGTTGTACATCTCTAATGGCATAACTAAAATTGAATAATCAAAATTTGTAACGTCATCTTTGGTTATCCATTTAAAGGATTGCTAAGACTAGAAATATGAAGGCAAAACTAGAGTCGCGATGTGCATGAAAGCGAAATTCGACATCAAAGTCTACACCGTGGAGGATTTTAATATTTTTTTAGATGGTATTAGAAAAGTGAGATGTGGCTTTGTTTGGTTGGGACTTTAGTTTAATTTAGTTTTGGTAGTGGGTAGAGAGAGAAATATGGCATTGATTGAAAAGAGAGATAATGATTGGAGAGAGATAGAGAGAGATGAGAAAGTAATAATTAAAAAAATAGGTTAATGATTGAAAAATTAAACTAAAACTAAACTAAAATGTGAACCGAACTTGTCATTAGTCTTGAGGTGCTATCCAACTTTCAGCTGGATACATTTCTATTGTTTTGTGCATCCTAGGTTCTTGAGCTAAGATGTTTTCCCCTCGATGTACCATTTTCGAGTTATATAAAATGTTTCATTTGCCAAGGAAAAAAAAAGAGATTAGAAATATGAAATCACAAAATGATTATTTAGTCTCTATAATTAAAAACTCATTTTTAGTAGAGCAAGATAGAGAGAGTTGAAAATAAACGTAAGTGTGTGAATCCATTGATAGTAATGGGAGATGAGAGAAAGAGAGAGAAAAGAAAGAGAGTATATGGTCCCCATTAAATTTGGTTATTTAAAGAAAAAATGTTGCTAATTTTATTTTTTTAAAGGTTAAAATTTGGTTAAGTGGTTCCTAAGTTTTGTTATACCATTGCATGTGAGTAGCTTTTCCACGTTGCTGACTTTAAAAATCTTTTAGTTTTGGTTGTCGGATCACTTTTTTATCATCTCTCCTAAAATTAATTGATGTCAGGGAGAGCTTCAATTAAGACTTTTATGACATTCGACATCGCACCCGCAAATCTATTTTTAGAGCGATGGCAAGGAATGACATTGTATAACCAAATCCATGGGGTACTCTGGGCTCAACATTGGTTATGTTATTGGAGATCCTCCTAGAGGAGATGCATCTCCCAGACTATTGGCTATTTTACGCATACCCAACAAAAAGAACATTAAAGTACAATTTTTTATTTTACTTAGTCACTTTTTATATATATGGGGGCTCCGATCCGGTAGGTTCACAGCTTGTCTCGAATCCAGCCCTTCGCCCTGCAAAACGAAGCAGACTAAAAGACACACCGGAGGTTCCCCGGGATGGCCCTCCGGTGCGAGGATCAGTCTAGCTTCTCAAAGAGGCGGAGAGCTAAGAGCTAGGGTTGAGAATGAACAGTGCGTACCTTCTCCAAAAAGGCATAATGGTATATTTATAGGCTTTCCTTAGCTTGGCTTCCAAGGCTGTACCAACGCTTGACACGTGTCGGCTGACCTCACCCCATCGTCACTCTAGGGTTTTGTAACCGTTTGGAAAGTGAGCTGGCACCTTCACGTGCCCTCACACCTATCCTTGATAACTGCTCGGTGACGTCACACCCACCGTCACGGTTGAGGCCGTTACTCCCACGCAGGTGAGCTGGAATCGCGACCCACACTCGTTCAATACCGAGCGTAAAGCCGACGATCATCAATGAGATCGCGCCACCAACGAGAGGGGAGAAAAGACTGGACCGATGGCCGTCAGCTCGGCCATGCCCATCATTAATTCCGCAGGAGCAAATCGGCTTTTGAGAATCGCTCCGAGGTTCGCTTCATTACGTACGGCTCGAGCCACGTCGCTCGGCCTACTACAATAGCCCCTCAATTCCTGCCGAAACCTTTAAACGATAGGGATTGACTTCTAACAAGGCCGAGCCGGAGGAAATACCGAAGGTTCATCACCATGACTTGCATCGGTCAGATGGGAGCCCCAATAACAAAGGGACAGTTGTCAAATTCTGAGCCGGGGTGTCAGTTGAAAGGACGCCCTGGCAGACGAAGGGACTTCAGATGGTGGCAGCCAGAGAAGGCCACATGTCGCACCGCCATTGGAACTTGGTTCGGCGATGAAATGATGGGGCGGGAAATTCGAAACGCCTACGACCGTCTATAAATACAAGCGGGTGAGGAGAGAGAAACTTTTTACGTTTCTCTCTCTACCGCTTCAGAGCTTCTCTCTCTAAAACGATCTGTCCCAGCATCTCATTCCATCCGAAATCTTCAACTGCAATACAGATTCAAGCAGCAAACCTCCAAGTAAGTAATCTTTTCCCATCGTTTTTTGCTTTTACGTGCATTCTCATAGGATTTTCGAGAAGTTTCTGCTTCACATGAGTGTCGAAAAACTGGGGATGAACAGTAAAGTTCACCAAGAACCCAATCTGTTCTTCCGAGCCCCATGGGGCTTGGGGCTCTTCCGAACGATAACTCAGAAATAACCTCTTTCCGAACACGAACCTTTCCAAAGGGAGTCCGAACGTCTAACCGCCCATGAGGATGGTCTTGATAGACATTAGGATAGAAGAAATGATGACTCGTGAGCCAATAAGTACGCCGAACCTTGTTACCACTTTCCTTTGCCGACGCAGATACCGACTGCTTATCTTTGCCCTTTTTGATTTCTTTCTAGGTCTGGCTCACGAAGTCATCGAGGTTTCCTCGGATTCAGGTTGCTCGGAGACTGAATCCGACCGTCGGGTGATTAACGAGCTCGTTGAGCGATACCGACGCCGAGAACACTCCCCCATCTCCACCAAGATGTCCGCCACATCGCCGCCGTCCGAGGATTCCAACGCCGAACGAGTGCATGACTACGCCGAAGAGGGATATCTTACCGATCCGGAGATCATATTCACTCCAAAAACGGAGTCCGAGCCCGAGCCGAGGATGGGGACCGAGGCCGAATCCCGGTTCGCGTCGGGAGCAGAAGCCTCGTCGTCTGCTCCGAGCGACGCCGACCTTTTCGACAAGGGCTCTTTGTGCCCATATGCCCACTACTTTAGTGGAGTACCTGGGAAGTACGAGGCGTTTCGCCGAAAGTACCACATTCCTGATGACGTACTCCTTCATCGAGTGAAGAGCACGGAAATCAAGGACGAAAGGAAGGATCGTCCTGAACACATCACCGTGCCGCTCATGGCAATTTGTGAGGCGGGCCTTCGGTTTCCTCTCCATCCTTTTCTTAGGGAGATCTTGTGGAAGTTCTGCCTAGCCCCACACCAGCTCGCGATCAACAGTTACCGTATAATTATGTCGGTAATTGCTTTGGTGGAGAGCCAAAACCTCGACTTCACACCGACGGATCTGTTCTACACTTACACCATGTCACGACACGCCAAATCTGGCCGTCGGTATCTCACGACGCGCCCAAAAAAGACACCATTGATCGACGGCTTGTCCGACACGGACAAATGGGCTGATTTTTATCTTGAAGTTCACGGAAACTTCGAGTTCGGCGTGGGGCCCCATCGGTTTGCAATTCCAAAAATTAAGGATACAAGAGGTAATGTAACCGAACGAGCTCACCTCTTTATGGTAAGCCTCTTTTTCTGCGATTAGTTTGATGAAGGGTTTAACTGACGATTGCTTCTCTTTCTTGCAGAGCTCGGCCCCCATCCGAAGGTACTAAACACCAATCCCGGGAGAAGGCTAACGAAACGCTTCTCGCACAGATCTGTCGGCACGCTCCAACGCTCCTTGAGTACAAACCGTCGTATAAAGGAGTGCTCCGAGGAAGGAAGAAGAGCGAGGAAGGAGGGCCGAGTAAAACTACCAAGAAGGATAAGCCGAGCGAAACGATCGCTCAGAAGAGAGGAGGAAAATCGGGACCAAACGGTGGAGTTCTTCAGGAAAAGCGACAGCGGGGGTGAGGCTGCCGAAGATTGGCTATACCGCCGAGGAGTGGCTCACTCCGCTCAGTGCCGAAGAGATCCCCACTCCTCTCAAAATCGTTGAACCCTCGACCGAAGAGATGTCTCGCCGAAATATCCCGAGGCCCGTGATCCCAACCAAAACAGCCAACCCCGCTCGGAATAGGGATCCCACGGGAGGCCAAGGGCAGCAGAGAGAGAAGAGACAGAAAACTGACGCCGACGCTCTTTTAGCCGGCTCACTCCAGCAACCACCTGCCGAGAAGGTTCATGCTTCTCAATCAAAGGAGAAGGAGGTGGAAGTCCCAGCCGGGCCTCACATAGACCTCACCGATCCGGAGACTGAAGCGGCTGTCCTTCGACAGTTCAGCCCGTCCTATACTATGCCCGATGGGAGAGTGTTACTGCTGAACGACTCGGTGAAGGAAGAACCAAATCTGGCAGTCACCCTTCTCAGGGGGTTGGCTTTGCCGAGGGATTACGATCAGGTTCCTATCGATCTTCTTCCTGGGCTCGGGGAAATGTGCTCACACCTTGTGCAGGTTCGTATCTCAACTTGATCTTTAGTATTCTTGTTATGTTTTGGTTCGTCTTTGGCTTCTAACTTGTCTGTTTTCATCAGGCTGGCCAGGCTGCATTGAAGGCATATGACAAAGCGAGCAAGGTTTCCTCCGAGCGGGAGCGGTACCGTTCTGACCGTGACTCTTACCGAGCCAAGAGCAGGATTCTGGAGAACCAGCTCAAGGAATCTGAAGCGAACGTTGAGAGGCTGGAGCGCGAGTTAGCCGACGCCAAAGAAGCCGCTGCTGCTGCCGTGGAAAATTTGAAGAAGGCAAAAGAGGGGGAGAGGGAGAAGCTGAGGGTTGCCGACGCCACGGGCTATGAGGCTGGCATCAAACGAGCCACCTTGGAGTACACTCAAATAGCCCATAAGATGGTGAATGACGAACTCGAAGTTCGGCTGCCAGATTTTTTCAAGCTCGGTTATGCAGCTGGTGCCGACGCCATGGCCGGAGTGATGGCCATTCAACCTGAGTCTGGCTTCCTGAAGCAGCTTCCTGAGCCGGTCGTTCCCGACCTTGATCTCCCCTATACGGAGGAAGAGTGCCAGCCCTTACCCCCTGAGGAAGATGAAGAGGAGATGGTCGATGCGTCTGCTGCCGAACCCAGCCTCAAAGCAATGTTGGGGAAGAGGCAGAAACAAACTATCGTCTGATGAGGAGAGAAAAGCCACCGCAGGCGCCGAAGCTGGTCGATCGGTTGCCGTAGAAGAAGACCGTTTCGTTGCAATCAAATTTCCTTCAAGTCTTTGTTTTTCAAAAAACTTTAAGTAGTTGGAACTTTTTGGACTGGACGGCTCCAGGCGTCTGGAGTTTGCCGTACCAGATGTAACTTCCAGGTTCAAGAACAACTTTTCTTGTGCTGTTCGTACTATCTTGAATGTAATTAACCCTGTTTTTATGGAATCTGCTTTAAGCAGCTTTTTCCATTGTGTTTTGAGTGGTATGGGTTAAACATTTCATCATGCCTTAGAAATATTTAAACTGATTTGCCGAAGGTCAAACTCCTTGGCGTGTTTCCATGTCCTTATTTACTCATAATAGCCCCTGCGTTGGTATAAGGCTCGGTTCAAATACCAGTCTTATGCCAACGTAAAATGCTAAGTAAATGGTATAAATGGCCAGTTTGTTCAAGTCGATAAATGAACGTGGCCGAACCAAGAACAACCGGATAAGGTTGTTGATCGATACATGTCCGAGCATCAAGTCGTTCGGATACATGTGTTGAGCGTGGACGATGAATCCGAACATATGAATGATTTTGAGATGCCGAGAGTCGAATGTTGTATGCTAAAGCAATCGAATCGAACTACCAGCATAAAAAGCTTTAGAAAAGAGGAGTGGTTTCTCATTAAATAACAAGTTGATAGAAACAACAAGGACAAAGTGTTGCTTATAGTGAAAACATCCTTCGTGAAAACAGCTAACCAATTTCATAGGTAGGCCTTCCTAAGATTCAAAGCATTCCACGGGTTTTCAATCTGCCGACCGTCTTTATCCTCTAGCTTATACGACCCATTACCAACTTCTTTGACAACCCTGTAGGGGCCTTCCCAGTTTGGCCTGAACTTTGTCTTCTGATTGGCTCGGACAACCTTCCTCCAAACCCAATCGTCGACTCTGAATCGTTTCAGCCGAACGTTTCGGTTATAACCTTTAGCGACCTCTTGCTGGTAACTGGCAAGTTTAAGTTGGGCATCGTCCCGTTTCTCTTCGGCTAGCACAAGCTCGGTGGCAACGGCGTCCTCATTGGATTGTGGATCGAAGTTCTCAGTCCGAAGTGTTGGGAATCGAGACTCCAGTGGGATGACTGCCTCCATGCCGAAGGCCATTGCGAAGGGGGTTTGGCCAGTGGAGCGTCGTGGAGTGGAACGATAAGCCCATAGAACTCGAGGTAACTCTTCGGCCCATCGCCCTCGTTTGGAGTCCAGTCGACGTTTGATACCAGCGCATACGGTCTTGTTAGAGGCTTCGGCCTGGCCGTTTCCCTGAGGGTAGGATGGAGTAGAATTGAAGAAACGGATACCAAATTCATCACAAAGACCGGTGAGCTCCTTACCGACGAACTGGGAACCGTTGTCAGACACGATAGCATAGGGCACACCAAATCTGGTCACAATGTTCCTCCAAACGAACCGGCGAACGTCGGCTTCTGTCGTAGTTACGAGAGGCTCGGCTTCAACCCATTTTGAAAAATAGTCGGTAGCAGTGATTAAGAACTTGAAACCCCCAGGGGCTGTGTGGAAGTTTGCCGACGATATCCAAGCCCCACTGAGCGAAGGGCAAGGACTAGTAATTGGTTTGAGATGCTGAGCAGGCTGCTTCGGGATTGGAGAGAAAAGTTGGCAGGGCTTACATTTCCGAACGACTTCTTCACAGTCCTTCTTCATTCCTTTCCAGAAGTAGCCCTGGCTCAAGGCTCGGTGACAGAGCGACCGACCGCCAGAATGGCAACCGCAGCTCCCAGAATGAAGCTCGGTTAGAATGGAAGGTACTTCGTTGGGATGGATGACTCGAAGGTATGGCCCAGTGAAGCTCTTGCGGTACAATTGGCCACTGGCGGAGATCCAGTAGTATGCTGCCTTGCTTCTGACGCGGTGGGCTTCCTTTTTGTCTGTTGGGAGAGTGTCATTTTTGAGAAAAGCAACAATCTCGTCCATCCAACTTGGGCCGAGGATTATGCTAAGAATCTCGTCGGTCGTATCAAAGCTTGGTTTTGAAATCTCGCCGAGGCTGATTGTTCGATATTCTGCGGCTTTGGCAGCCGAAGCTAGGCTTGCGAGAGCGTCGGCATGGGCATTTTTCTCCCTGTTAATCTGCTCGATATGGAATCCTTTGAACTTCTGAATCAGTTCTAGTGCGGTAGCTTGATATTTAAGCATTCGGGGATCTCGCGCCTCATAGTCGCCAGTAACCTGATTGACGATGAGTTGAGAATCGCAGAAGACATGCAAGTTCTCAACTTGTAGATGTGCGGCTGCTCGAAGTCCGGCTAGCTAATGCCTCGTATCGGCCTCATTGTCGTTGCTAGGAAGCTGAGGGTGATGGCGCTTTCATGGAGGACACCGCATGGGGTGACCAGGACAACGCCGGCCCCTGAGCCGTTGCTATTTGATGCGCCGTCGACGTTAAGGAGCCAAACGTCGCCACTAAACAAGTTCCAAGTTTTTCCGAGCTTCGTGTTGGTCTAACATTCCGTATTCTGGCCGAACAAGAGCCTCTTCATCGGGATTACCGGGAGTGAACTCGGCAATGAAGTCGGCTAAGACCTGTGCTTTGATGGCAGTCCGAGGCTCGAAATGGATGTCGAAATTGGCGAGCTCAACTGCCCACTGTGACACGCGGCTGGAAAGGTCGGCTTTTCGAAGGAGATGTTTGAGAGGGAATTCCGTGAGGACAGTGATAGGGTGCTCCTGGAAGTAAGGAAGAAGTTTCCGAGCAGACGTGACCAATGCAAGAAGGAGCTTTTCCAAAGGAAGGTAACGGGTCTGTGCGGGGAGTAACGTCCGGCTGGCAAAGTAAATGGGTTGATCTTCGGCACCTTCTCGACGCACCAGTGCCGAACTGACAGCATGAGGCGAGACGGCAAGGTAAAGATACAACATTTCGAAGGAGTGTGGCTTGACGAGAAGAGGAGATGAGCCAAGGTAACTTTTGAGTTCGGCAAGGGCAGCGTCGCAATCTGCCGTCCATTTGAAACTTCGTCGGCTTTGTTTCTTTAGAGATTGGAAGAACACATGGCATTTGTCCGACGAACGACTGATAAAACGATTAAGGGCTGCCGCCATGCCTGTAAACTTATGGATTTCTCGGGGGGTTGAAGGGGCTTTGAGCTGTGGGATAGCTGCTATCTGGTTGGGATCGGCCTCAATGCCTCTTCTTGTTACCAAATATCCGAGGAACTTTCCGGAGCTTACGCCGAAACGCACATTTTTCTGCATTAAGGCGCAGTCTGTACTTTTTCAGGATCGCAAAGCACTCCGAATTTCAATTCGTTTGAACCGATAGAAAGATTTTATTTTTCTGATCATTTTAACCTAAATGGTCATAATTAAATTTTGACTCTATGACTCTCGTTGATTAGCCCTAAAAAAGTCGGACAATCAAATATCTTAGGACTAACCAACGAGAGTTCTAGAGTCAACATTTAACTATGACCCTTTAGAATTAAATGATCAAAAAAAATAAAATCTTCTCACCCATTCAAACGGATTGAAATTTGGAACACTTAATTTTTTAACCTGCAATTATATACTCCCTCCGTCCCTTATTTATAGTCCAGTATTCCATTTTTGGCTGTCCCTTAATAAGTGTCCATTTTATAAAGTTAGTGGGTAAAAATTGGTATATTGTCTATTTTGTCCCTAAAAGTAGATTCCATTTTGAAAAGTTAGTGAATAAAAGTGTAATGATGATGAGTAATAGGGAAAGTGAAGGAAAAAATTGATGTGAAAGGTATAATGATGATGTCTTTTTAATAAGTTGGAGTTACGAAGCAGGACATTTAAAAAGGGACGGAGGGAGTATTAAAAAAATGGTTAAAAATTTAAGTGCTCCAAATTTCAATCAGTTGGAGCCGATAGAAAGATTTTAGTTTTATGATCATTTTATCCAAAATGTTCATAGTTAAATTTTGACTCTAGAACTCGCATTGGTTATTCCTAAGATATATAAACTAAAGGTTGAAAAATTAAGTATTCCAAATTTCAATCCGTTTGAATGGGTGATAAGATTTTATTTTTCTGATCATTTAATGCTAAAGGGTCATAATTAAATTTTGACTCTAGGGCTCTCGTTGATTAGTCTTAAGAGATATTTGATTTTACGACTTTCTTAGGGCTAATCAACGAGAGTACTATAGTCAAAATTTAATTATGACCCTTTAGAATTAAATGATAAAAAAAATAAAATCTTCTCACCCATTCAAACGGATTGAAATTTGGAACATTAATTTTTCAACCTTTAGTTTATATATTCCATGCTGACCTCATCACCGTTAGTTGCTTTCTGTAACGTCAACCAAACGGTTGGGGTAAAGTGCAACAGACAATAGAAACAGAGGGGAGGACAGTGCAATTTCAAAAACGTGAGGGGAGATTTCTGTCTTTGTCAGAAGCCTGAGGGGAGGTCAGTGAAATTTACCCAATAATAAAATCGGAAGCATTCCCATTAACGTCACATTTTAGTCGATCGACAGGCGGTGAAATATGGTGCAAACAAACATGAGGGCCTTATGGACCATGTCTTTCGCGATGTTACGGGCATGGAAAATGAAGCTATCTTTCCTGGTGAGGGGATTGAGGAAATTGCGGAGGGATCCGGTGAATTGGATGGAATGTCCTTAAAACATGGTGGGTCGTTCCCTCAATCCCAAGAGCAGTAACAAACTCCGGTCGGCAAGGGTAAAGATCCAACTGGGCAAACCTCAACAGTGGGCAGGTCGTATTCCTCGCGGAAGCGTAAGTTTTTCGATGCCTATGAGGCAATGTCCGCATCCTTTGCCGAATCAGTTGACCGTTTCAAGTCCACCCCAAGTATAGTCATTAATCGATCTGGAAAATGGGGCATTGATAACGCAATAGAAAAACTGGACACCCTTCCCTTTTTCGAAGTAGAGGGTCAAAATGTTCAATTTCACAGCTGGGCTTGTCGTCTTTTCGAGAGACAACAACATAAAATCGATATTTTCTGCTAGCAGAAAATTTGACCAATGCTATTCAATGGCTCCGTGATGAGCACACTTTGGCGGAGGAGAGGTACTACATGACTCCCCCGAATCAACGGAGAGACATTCAACCTCCCCCATTCCCTCATGTTCCGGAGAATGCTGATATTTAGGTGTTTCAAAGCCACGGAAAACTGTTCCATGCCTTGCTTGTTACTGTCGTACACTTGTAAAATTGCTTATTATTGAACCATCTTTCAGTCATGAAAAATAATTTGTTTGTACCTATGATGTGCCCTTGAACGAGTAAAATGCATTGCTTTCCTTGGGGATAGATGACACCAAGATTCCATAACCACGATTTCCCTCTCTCAGAATCTGGTAGGCAATCATAAACTGGCTTGTTAGATGTTTAAAAAAGAATAGCCTATGTAATTATCAGACCCAAAAACTGATGATGGTATTTGGGGTTCGTCCAGCTTTAGCTTAAATGCATCTTCATCAGTCCGATCATCTCCAACATAAATTTGGAGCACATCATCACACTTACTTAAGCCTACATAAAAATTCATTTGTTGTTCAATTACTGGAAACAGCTATCATTAAAAACCCATAAACCAACAGAGAAAGCCAGTTCGTTAGTTACCCAATGACTCATGTAAGAACTGAACCTTAACCCAGGGAAAAATGTTAGATATTCACATTTGGCTGGATAATCTAAAACAACAACAAAGGAAACCCAAAATTTCCACCCAACGGCACTCAAAAGGGGCCAATAAAATGATGCCCCAAAATGGAGCCAAAAAAGGCAATTACCTTTCAATTTATCCAAATGGGTTCCCTCCGACAGGGTTGAAAGAATTTGGCGTAGCAGGTGCTGAATACATTATACTCAGCGGTTGAATCGGCTGGTATGCATTTGTGGATCCAAATGCGGCTACCTCACTGCCATACCCCACAACTATTTGGTGCCTGCGGAGGTTTACCCAAACACAAATTAAGTAGGGGTAAAATAAAGTGCACAGACAAAATAGAACGGACATAACTGTAGACTGTACGTCGATTACGATCCAATCGAACCCCTAATCTAAAACGGAGACACACACCCGCACACACATAGAGAGAGAGAGAGAGAGACAGAGAGAGAGAGGAACCTTGATCGTGTGGGTGCTGGGCCGCGGTGCTTGACAGATTGTGGACACAATTTTCTATGAGCGTATGTATTCGTATGAGCTTCGGCTGAACATGAAGAAAATTGAAGAGAGAGAGAGAGAGAGAGAGAGAGAGAGCGGGAGAGAGAGTCTGGGTTTGCTATGTGCCGAAGAGGGAAAGAAGAGGGATGCCGTCTGGAGAAGTTGAGTTGGTAGAAGGGGCAACATGGTCATTTCAACATGGCTCTTTTTTAAAAAAGAACAACTTCTTAAGAGAGAGTGGAATGAATCTTCCTTTTTGTGCACTGTTCATTACCGGAAAAGGAAGTTTGGAAAAAGGAAGCCGATCTGGAACGGCCCCTAAGTCTTCCAGATCTCTTATATTTATCACTTCATATCAAATACTTCCACGTGGTAAATATTTCACATTGAGTGGTAAGTATTCCATGTTAGAATATCTATCACTCAATGTGAAACACTTACCACTTATTGTAAAATGCTAACTACTCAATCTAAAATACTTACCACTAAAGTGACTTTGTGGATACCATACAAAAAAAAAGTTTTGTGTACCATAGATGGACTGATTTGAATGGGTCCTAAACTAGATTCACAATACAACATACAAGAAAAAAAAACTCTGTGCATAGCCCAGTTGCGGATTTCTTTATATAATTAGTAGAGGTGGTAATTTCAATTCATATTTTTTTACCCGCCTAACGCCGCCCACTTAATTATAACCATCCCAATCTGCCCATATTGTATAATGGGTTTCTATGGGTTGAGCCCATATAAACCCATATATACATGAGTTTAGATGGGCTAAAAATGGGTTCAATATAAGTTGGAATCAAAACACCCATTCTCTCCACAAGAGTTGTTTTAATTTACTCCTAAAATGTGAAACCCCCGCAAGTTGTTTTTGGAAAAAAATTCCACAGCTCTAGCATAATGCGGCATTGTATAGTCAGAGTCTCTATCTCTCAATTGATGGTTCTCTTTTGTTTCTCTGTGGTCCGGATTTGAATTGGATGGAGTCCTTTTTAAAAAAAAATAAGTAAATCGATTCAATCCATATAATATTGATAGCCCGAAGGCAAACTGTCAATAATTTAGGATTGTTAATTTGTTATAGACCAGAGAAGAACGATCGAAATTATACAAACTGTCCTTTCTCGCCCAAATCCAAGTCTCATCGAAGGATTGTAAAAGGGAATGATTTTTGCAATCTACTTTTCGATAAATGCACTCTTTTTTTGCTTGTCAGTAAGAATTTTGAATCTGTGCAAAATCTAGAGTGGGCCTTCTGCACAAGTTCTCTCTCTCACTCTCTCCAATCCCTTGAGCTCCTCTCCCTCCTTTGGGCTTTTTTTTTTTTTTCCGTTGTCTTTATTCAACTTTTTTTCGCGTTTGTCATTTTGTAACAAGTATTTTACGATTTTTGATTCGCTTCAATCATAAAAGTAAAAAATTATGATTTTTACGCAAATATTTTTGAAAACATCCAAGATAAAACCCAAAAAGCCGATTGTTGGGATTTATCTTGAATATTACAAAAAATATTAGGGTAAAAGTAAACAAAATTACTTTTCAATTCTCTCATCAAAATGAACTAACAGGGATAAAAAGTTTGTCTCAAAACAAACAAATACAAAAAAATTTGAATAGAAACAAAAAAAATAAAAGTAAGTTGACTTTTTAGTCCAAACCTAAGCGGTGGCTTTGGCGAACGCAACGAATACCGAAACTGTACAATCAATGCAATCATCGCCTTCCAGATAATTCTCTGATGCAGCCTTTGACTCCTCGTCGAAGTTATGTTACTGTTTGGAAATGGGAAAAAAAGTAAAAACCTGATTTTTTAAACTTTTTTTTTTAGCCTCTAATTGCTTCACTTTTATTTTTAAAAAAATTGAGTTTTAATCATAAAATTTTACTTTTCTGAATTTCCTTATTGAGACAAATCAGAAGGGAGGGAGAGAGAGAGAGCAATGACCCATATTTGACCCGACCCGTATCAACGCGTTTTTTTTTTTAATCCATATTTGACCCACCACCCAATCCAACCCGCCAAGACCCGCCCGTTTGCCACCTCTAATAATTATATTACTTTGGTTTTATTCAATGTGAAGAACATTGTAACAATATGATCATTAAGAAATAAAAAAGCAATTGTATTGGCCAATTAATTCATAGCACTTGTGGCATCCACAGGCCTCCTCACGAAATATCATTCTATTATACTAAATAGTATACATGTGAAGTAAGACCTACATAGCATCACCCAATCGAAGATAATGCCCTGGTGACTGATCTTCGATCTCTAGGGACCATATCAGTGATTCAAACTATATATTCATCCTTGCAATTAAGGAGAATAATATCTCATCTGTAAGAAATCAATTTAAATGGGCAGTGATCGACTCGTGAAAAACTCATATTTACATTTCCTTTTGCAGAACGAAAAT
Organism: Rhododendron simsii; assembly: GCA_014282245.1. NCBI lineage: Eukaryota > Viridiplantae > Streptophyta > Magnoliopsida > Ericales > Ericaceae > Rhododendron > Rhododendron simsii. The sequence goes on along the minus strand of CM024957.1, from coordinate 34,888,306 downwards.
CTTATGTTTATTATCTTATTTACCGTCCATATGAACCTAATGTTGCATCAACATGAACTTTTGCATAAATATTTTCCGTTGCGGAGTATACAAAATGTGAATTTTGAATCGTCGGACATCCTGTGACAGGAACATTTCATATGGCAGTGACTAATTTGCAGAATTTTGGAAGCAACAATGTTATTTTGGGAGGTTGTGCTCAGAAGATTGTTCGAATGTTGCAAGGAAGGAGCTTGATTAGTGCTAATCCGGATGTTATAATTTATGATACTTTTGCTTTAATTTACCTTGATAGCTAAGTATGCCCTATCTCTTGTTTGTCCCGACTTGGGAGGGGGCTGGATTTCCCCATTTGGGATCAGTTCGAAGTTTTGTTGGATGTTTCTACAATTGTGAAATGAATAAAGTCTACCGATTTGACCCAAAAAAAAAACCATTTGTATTGGTCAATCAATTCGTAGCACTTGAAATGTCATTCTGTTTATACTATGTAAAATAATTATAAAGATGATCGATCCATTCTGTTATTACTCTCTCACCTACGCAGCAGCTCAATATCACCGATTTTGAAAACAAATGAGTTCACTTTTTGACACAAATGAGTTCACTGTATTGTCTAAATGGAATTTTTGGCCTCTGAGAATTTAGGAACTAAAAATTAAACTGATTGATCAAAGCGTGTCCTTAATATATAATACCTGACTGAGTTGATTATTGTAAGCAACCTTGAAAAATATTTCAAATAAATTGAATGACTCCAATTATTTGTGTATAATCTTCAAGTGGGTCGTGCACAATCCATTTTACATTTGGTGTACCCATAGTTTTTTTTTCTCCCTTTGATATAGATGTTTAAACCTTTCAGGGCAAAAATGTGTTTAGAAAAAAAAAAAAAGGGGGATAAGATCATACGAAAGACAAAAATGGTCCCGAAATATATGTGAACTGGAAATTATACAAACAACCAAAACTTGTTCATTGCCAACATTTTATTGCCGTCTATTAGAGGCCGCATTCAGGAAGCATATATGTGTTAACAACTATGATTTTATCTTATTTATTCCCTTTCACTTACCCGTTGTAGCTTATTGGGCTCCATCATAGACATAACCAACAAAATTGGCAACAAATTGTTACAGAAAAGCTACTTCTTTTTTTTTTTTTGACGAAGAACAGTGGTAATATTGAAGAAAAAATAAGACAAAAAGTAGTATTTTATGCATTCCTACATTTAGTTCTTTTTTTTTATCTACAAAAAAATGAGTTTCCATACCATTAAAGATAATGATACAAAAAAGAAATTTTGTAGTAACTGATAGGTGCGTAAATTCGCCTATTACGCCCCTAACTTAGGCTTGTTATGCCATTTAGTGCGTCTACTTGGGGTTTGATATTTGTTAATTGTGGTTTTTTTTTTGCTCGGTCTTGTTAATTGTGTTTCAGAACTCCCTGAGCCGATGGATAACGTTTGGAGGTAAAACACAGAATAATGTTTTACCATGTGTCAACGAAAAACCGATGCCGCAAAATTAATGAAGTTATAGGACCGAATACACTAGATTAACGGAAGAGAGAAGCACCGGATAAAATTCCTAAGCTACATTATGGAATTGGAACATGAAAATTGGGTTGCACGTGAAATCTCGGCAATCAAACTTGAGTCAATGCCCGGATCAAAAAAAAAAAACTTGAGGCAATGCTTGTCAAAAAAGAAAAACGTGAGCCAATGCATGGGCCCATTGATTGCAGCTTTGGGAAGGAATAATTTGGAGGGCCAACACAAATTGAAGGCTGGAATCATAAAGGGCATCACGGGTTTGGTTCAGGATCAGCACTTTTTACAGGAGAAAAGCAAAGAACGGGGCTGCCGTCAGAGGACTTCTGGAACGCAGGAAAAAACGGAAATACGTGGCTGCCTAGATAACGATTCTTTTTCCGAATATTGGATAGAGTAGTTTTCTTCCAAGCCTTTTTCCTTTCAAATTTTATTTTGAAGTTTTGTTCAAGTACTCGCACTCCGATAACTTATTTTAATTTTTGTTCTCAATGAAAGTTAATTCGTTGGTATTTGATTAGTTGATATTTCTTATTTGTTTTTCATTTCGCGTAATAGAAGTATGTTTTAAACTATAGTTTCTTTTGTTTCTTGCTTAATAATGAGTAAGTAGTCGTATAGGTAGAATCGCAACCAATCGACAAGGAGTGACTACCTAAGAGCCAGTTTAAGTAGTAACAACCCAAGTTTTTAAGTCAGCACACTTTATCGTCTCTGTGGATTCAACTCCGGTCTTATCGGATATTGTGTTACGTTGGTCTCAGCCCTACGCTTGAGGCAACCTGTTATTTTAGGTTTAGGAATCCGTCAAACAGTAACACACCAGGGAGCGTCATATAAAGACGTGCGACAAATTCAACCTATCACTACCAGCTAGCTCGAAAAACTTTATTTGTTGTATTTGGCCAAGGGTGATAATTGAGCATGGCACGTTACAAATGGTCTCCTTAATTCAATTTTGATGCCTGCCCCTTCGGTATGTACACTGGGGAGTACTAATTCACGTGGATAAACGAAGACAAAACAAAGTTGTCGTAGCTGCTTCCAAATGACGAAGGCAATTAATGCGATGGCCTGTTAGTTCGAATGTTGCAAGGAAGGAGCTAAATTGATTAGTGCTAATTTGGATGTTATAATTCTTGATACTTTTGCTTTACCTTGATAGCTACCCTATCTCTTGTTTGTCCCGACTTGGGAGGGGGCTGAATTTCCCCATCTGGGCTCAGTTGGAAGTTTTGTTGGATGTTTCTACAATTGCATAATGAATAAAGCTTATCGATTGACCCAAAAAAAAAAAAAAACAATTGTGTTGGTCAATCAATTCGTAGCACTTGTGGCATCCACAGACTTTCTGATCACGAAATGTCATTCTGTTATACTATGTATTATAGACGTGAAGTGCAACTCACGTAGGCATAGCATTACGTACCCAATCGAAGATAATGCCATGGTGACTGATAAAGTGTGAAACAAATCCAACTTTAATGTGCTGAGCTTTGTTAAAGTAGTAGTTCTGGACTGGCCTTTACTGCGCTTGTAGGCCGAAGACCAATCCTTAAAATGGGCCACAAGATTCACAAGAAGGGTTCCTTTACCTGGAAACAATTATAACGATCGATCCATCTTGTTATTACTCTCTCACCTACGCGGTAGCTCAATATCACCGATTTTGAAAACAAATGAGTTCACACCGATTTTGAACACAAATCTATATACTTCCTTATAAAAGAGTAGGATGTTTGTCCACTTTTCCATTCCTAAAATACCCTTCCTAATTCCTTCCCTCCCCAAAAACCGCTGCCCCCCAAACCACGTACCCTTCCTCACCCAAAGGACGTACCCGAATTAATCTATACAAAAACACCTCACTCCAACTCGCAAGCGCTTGCGAGTTTTTTTTTTTTTCTGTTCAAAAAAAATTCTCGCAAGCGCTTCAACGGTTGTCAACTGGAAACACCACCCTGTCTTTGTCTTACCCTTCGTCCATCTTGTTCTCCGACCTTCAATTGGATTTCGGACTGCAACTAAGACCTTGTCTTGGCGACAATCATCGAAGTAGAACCCGGTTTCTGCTCCCTACAATATTACATTGTAAGTTCAATCTTTTCTATCCTCCCCTCCCTCATCTTCATTGCTTGTACCCCTTAAAAAAAATAATTGTTGCCATTATGCACACCAATTGTAAGACGGGATTTCTTAAATGTTGATGTTTTGCACACCAAATGTTCAATGGAATTACTCAACATTTCTTTATGTTAGATTAAGGGCCTTCTTTCCCCTTGGTGCAAAGTAATCACGAATTAGACAGTTTTAGATACAATTTGTTTTTGGGTTTAGTGTTCGAGTCGAGCAAACCCGACTTCGTTGCCCCAAATTTGTAACTAAGTACCCATCTATTAATGTAAGTTTTACCTTGTAATTGACTGGTCATACTGGATTTTTTTCACCACCATTCCTGTACACCAACTGTTTGACCAATGTCACGACTCATGCCTACCAACATAACCTCTGTTTTCAAATGACCTTCGTTTTCAAATGTTCATCTTGACTCCTCCGTCAACACCTTGCAACGGTCCTCATAAAGTATCCATTGGATTATAATGTTATCGGTCATTAAAATCAGCATCTCTTCATTAGACAAAATCATTAGTGAAAAGCTAAGAAGTACGGAAACGGGCATAGATACAGACACAAACACTGTTATGGATAAGAGACACGGTAATTCTTCAAAAATGGGGACACGGACACTGAAGGGACATGGCAAAAAGAAAATATATGTACTGTAATATTTTAAGTTGTTATTAATATTTTAAGTTGTTATTCATATGAGTATTGCACCCACAAACAAGAAAAACTAATGAAATTTAACACTTAATGCTATATGGAATAGAGGATCCACCACAAAGACGAATGGCACAAGTGACAAATATTATAATCCTTACTTTTTTGTTTCATATACTATGATTAACCCCTAAAATGAGTTAGTTCTTTCATTAATCGGTCACCGCCTACCATATCCCCAAACGTGTCTCGAATGAGAGATAAGTGTCCTCAGCTTGTCCTAATGTGCCCCCACTTAAAATGTAATAAAATTAATCAGACACGCAACTTGGCGTGTCCCTTATGCATCCCGTCGTGTCCCCCGATTATCCATGTCCGTGGAGTGTTCAACATGGATATGAAAACCACTTAGGAGTGTCCATGCTTCATAGGTGAAAAGTGATTATTAAAATTTTATGATACATTCACTTTTGCTTCTCAAAGAAGTGCTTAAAGTAGATAATATAGCAAATGGGAACTTAAATGAACACATGCCTGCTTGTTTTGAATTTGGGGGGATGGTGGACATTATCAATTGTGGTTTTGTTTTCCCTAATTGGCATATCACTCTGAAGTAGATGTTTACTTCCACCAGAAAGTAGAGATGTATGTTGGGAATGTTCACTGGTGTAGGATGGACTGTGCATGATTAGTTGAAATACGGGCAGAGTGATTACCCATGAAATACGGGGAGAGTGATTACCCGCCGCTTTAAAATGGCAGAGGCTTTTTCTGCATGACATAAGAGGAATAGTTGTATGTGCTGATGTTCCCATGGATGAAGAAGGCAATATGGTTGTAAGTACTCATAACCCATATTGCTTCTCTCATGAACTCATGAAAGGGCGTACTGGATTCTATGTATTTGGAGATAGGTTTTTGTAAGAAATTTAGGGTAGCTTCAAATTTGCTTTTGGCTTTTGAATCAGTACATTTGAAATGTGACTTCACTTTGGTGCCACGGATAATGTTATTTTGATAATTACTTCCTGAAGGCCCTGGCTTTTATGGTGCTAAAATAGCTAAACTTGTGTTTCTGCTTTTGCGGTGACCTTCTGGTGCTAATGCAAGTTGTGTTATCTATGCAGTTTGGAGAAAAGGAAGAGAAGCACCGAGCCAGTATTGCTTACTCCAATACTGCACGATTTTGATGTGCATGTCATCATGTCGACACCCTCGAATGGCAACTTTCGTTCAATCTACCAAGGGGATCAGAATTTGTTTGCTTGCTTTGCATTGCAATGTCCATAGATCATTGATGGGTTGTTCCATTAATTGACAGCTTTTGAAGCCACTCTTGCATATAATGTTTGTCATGTATCAGACCTATAAATGAGTTCAATGACCTATGTTTGTCCACTCTTGGACTTGTTACATTAGAAGAAAGAAAATTACTACTATATAGAACTTGTATGTGGATACGTATGTATGCCCTTGTATGGGAATTGGGAGACCTCTAGAGGTTATTTGTTTAGTTAAGTTGAAGCTAAAATTAATTACTGTTGAGATTCAGCACATGGGTTAGCGTGGAAAAAGTTATAAAACATTAGTATTAAAAAAAATCTGTTGGTATCTTTCTATCACAAAATTGATGATGTTAGCTACATAAGTAACATATATATTTGAACTTTTTGTATAATTTCATGAGTAAATGAAATCATGTAAATTGGAATGAGTCCACGTGCAAAGCACGTGCACCTTTACTAGTGCTTTCAAATGAGTTCACTGTATTGTCTAAATGGTATATTTGGTATTTTGGACATTTTGTCTACACAGCGAAAAACAACATCTTGTCTAAACCCTTTAGAAGCCTTGGTATTTTAATATTATTCTGAAGATGAAAAATTTATAGTGTGAATGTTGGGATTAAACGCGGATGCACCCAAGAGTTGGGATTAAAACGCAACCACAATCGCAACCAATTGAACTACAATTCACTACAAGAAAATGCACCAAAGGCGACCTAATTGCTGATGTAATGCATTTTATGTTGGCAAAAGTAAGCTTTTGCCGATGCAAAAGTTGTTTGTGTCGGTAAATGTAAATTTTTTGGCGACGAAAAGAAGTGCATTGGCAATGTTGTCGGCGAAAGTAAGGTCGGCGGGGAATTTTATCCTGCGAAATATTTGCCGACGATTTTTTTTTTTCTAGCGATGAAATGTGCATCGGCAAAAGTTGAATATTTTGGCGACGACATTTTTGTATCGGTGATAGTAACTTTTGGCAACAGAATGTGTATCGCCAAAAGATAAATCTTTCGGCGATGAAATTTTTGTGTCGGTAAAAGTAAAAGTTGGGATTTTTTTTTTTTGGCAAAAAAATTGAAGAATGCATGGATATCTACTAATTTTTGAAAAAGAAAGTTTGATCAAAAAATGTATTTTTTACTGTCCTAAGTTTGTGGACAAATTTTTTTTTGTGAAACAGGTGGAGTATATACATTTATGTGTGTGTGTTTGTGTTATTTGTATGTATAGACAATATTATGTGGTAAATATAAGTTACGTATATAATCTCGTATTTGTTAGTTTTTTATCAATTTTTTGAGAATTATTGCTTCTTCATATGACGAGACGAATTTAAAAAGTACAAAATTGCGATTAAAATCTAATTTTTTTAAATAAAGACAAAGATAAGTCAATAAATTAATTTTTTGGTCTTTATTTAAAAAAATTGGGGTTTGATTGTAATTTTTTACTTTTTAAATACCTCTCGTCATGAAGAATCAATAATCCTCAAAAAATCGAATGAATAACTAACTAATGCAAATTTTGTTTGAATAAGGACAAAAAAACTTTTTGGCTTAGTTAAAGTGCCGGACGAAACCTAAAAAGATATAAGAGTATGTAATAATGTATCTAGTGTAAAATATGTATATGTAAGGATAAAAAAAAAGAAATTGATTTTAGCAGTCTAAAAGTTGATAGAGGGGCTCCAAAACGACGTCGTTTTGTGTATCAACACAATTCAGTTTTGGAGCCCCTTTTATCAATTGTTGGAGTGCCAAAATCACAATCTTAAAAAAAAAATTATGTGTAGGTTATATATATTAGATATTGCAATATTACTAATGAAATGTAAGTTGGTGCAGTTGGTAGACACGGGATGTGGAGACTTTGAGGTCCCAAGGTCGAAACGCGGGGCAAGCGGATTCAAACAATTGAACTTGGGCCAAGCAGAAGCACAACACCAGGAGATGTACATTATTTTAAAATTTACTTTTGGCGATGCAAAAATCTCGTCGGCAAAAGTGTCACTCTCTTTGATTTTAAAATCCCTTTTACCGACGCAATACCATTTGCCGACAGATATGCCGATGCAAACTTGCATCGCTGAAACTATACTTTTGCCGATGAAGGATAATTTACGTCGGCGAAACCCTTTTCCGATATATCAATGCCGACAGCTTACCGACGCAAAATTTTTCGTCGGTGAAAACCTTTGCCAACGTATATACACTTTTGTCGATGTACTTTGTTGTGTTGCCAAATCTGCATTTTCTTGTAGTGATTGAAAAAAAAAAAAAATGATGGAAGGTCACACACTGCAAAAGGTGAGCAAGTACATCAAAAGAGCTAAAATACCTTTTTAGCTATTTTACCTAACCAAAACCCCCAAATTAGCATTGCACTAGATTAGATAAAGGGTTAGGCAAAATGCATCCATCAATAGTGCATAGGTAAATATACCTAAGCACTATTCACCATGTATCTATTATTTTATTAATTTCCCCCTCTTTCTCTCTCCTCTTCTCCCCTCCTCCTCTTACCGGTGCATAGGTTAAATTAATATTTTAATACATAATAGGTAAAATAGATAATATTGGCGTAGTGTTGAAAGAAATGTGAGCAGGTAAAATAAAAAAAGTGTACTGTTCACCAGTATTTTTAACTATGTCGTACTGGTGTACATGCTCTAACACCAGCTAGCACTTCTGTATTGCAGAGGCTATCAACCATGTGCAAGACTTCTGATTTATTGGAATTGGGACCAATATCCCAATTAACATGGACTCACTCTCCTTTTAAGTTTTTTGGTTTGGTCCTTTTAGTATCTTAGGCCATGCTCAAGGAGCACCAGATATATTTTAGAATGCTAGTATCTCATCTTCCTATCTTTCTATCTATTCCCCAACACAGTTCTCCCTCTCTATGCCCACCCTTATTCTTCCAGATATATTTTAGTTTGGAGCACCGCGTAGCAGTCGTGCTCCAAGAGCATTTAATAAACACTGCTTACTTTGTTAAATCGCCCCTTGTCAAATGTTAAAGATTCACGACGTTGGTGAGATAAACCTCTCCCCAACGATGAGACTGAAATCAAAAAGGAGTTGATCGCTGATCAGAACTAAAAATAAAAAACAAGTGGTTGTATGATTTTTTGTTAAGTTTTTGTGCTTAGCGTTAGAAAATTCGTGCATTTTCAACCCCCAAAATATATATATATATATATATATATATATATATATATATATATATACACACACACACACCAATTTAAAGTACATATTGAGTACTTTAATTTGGTGTAAAAAAATTAAAACTAATAACATACAGAAATATATTTTTGGGGGATTTGAAAATATACAGATTCCCATAGGAGACATTTAAACTGGGGCGGATGGAGTATATTTTTCTTCCTCCACAGCGATGGTTTTTTCACTTTCAAGAACTCCTCTTTAGTGAGGGTTGTTTTATCTCTCGATCTCAGATTTCGGAGTCTCTCTAGATTAATCCCTCGTTTCTCTTCTCTTGGCTTTCCTTCATCACGTATCCCTCCTCCGTCACTCCTCCTCCATCATCACCAGCGCGTGGTCGCCAGTGGGTTGCGTTCATGGTTGTGGTTTTGGTTCACATCTCGAGGTCATCGAAGATGTGGTCGTAGTGATTCCACCCGTGACGGATTATGATGGTTTGTGATGTGATGAGATTTTTTTTCTTTTAATTTTTTGATTGGATTTTAATCAAAACTTATGATGAAGTGTGTGTTTTATGCTGGAAAAGGTTTGTCTGGTTAGGGTATAGCCATTGGGCCGAGTCTCCACCGTCGTGGTCGCTTGGTTCCTTGTCCAACAATGAGTATTCTACCTCATGTATTTGGATTGAGATTTACATTACAATCTCTAAAATCGTTTTTTGGAGCAAAAAAGCCATGCGAACTGCAATCACCTCATCACCAAATAAAACCCATTCCACCCGCGGCCATAAGACCAAATCACACTCCCAACTCCCTATTCTGAATTTCGGCTTCTCCCTCCCTCCTGCTCTCTCTAATTTTATCAACGCTAAACTATTTGGATTGAAAATAAACACTATCTTTGTGCACATTTTAAAGATGATTATCATGTTGGAACTTTGATAAGTTTTAAAATTTTAAAGATATATTAATTTGAGAAACATGTCTTTTGCTAAAAGAGTGTGACTTTTAGTTTTATATATCTCTTTTGGTGTGACCTTTTATTTTGAGCGAAAGAGATGGCTCTTATAAATTAGTGTAAAGGATAAGGATCAAAATCCTTCAGCATAGCAAAGTCCCTGCATCAAGCTTGTTAGTTAGGATAGAGTACATCTAAATGTTTAAATATTTTGTATTCAATATTGTAAACCTTATCTTGTAACCTCTTTACATACTCTAGCAAAAGATCAATAAAATTAACAAACCATTCATAGCACTATTACTTTATATTTAGGATGTCTCCCCACATTGTTCTGAGTGCCAGAATTTCCTTATCATTTTGCATGTAGTTGAAGGGTTATCTAAGTATTTGAAAGGTCTATCTAGGAAATCGTCTAATCTTTATTAAGTCTTGGGAGTGCAATCTTTGTAATGCCTACAAATAGTTGATCTAATGAAATGAAATGAAAGGGAAGAGTTCGAGTTTATGAAAATATTTGCAAGTATAATTTCTTGCTTGGAGTTGAGAATTCCTCCTATAATCAATTGTGTGACTTGGTCGCATCGACTGGCATCCACAATTAGTAGTGTCAAGTGACATCCACTATCTCCGTCGAGTGGCATCCTGGATTATCCTAACCTTCGTAGGTTTCGGCCTGCGTCCGTAATTGACGTCAATGGAATGGCTATATGCAATCCTATGGTTTATGAAGAGGGAGTTTTCGGTTTTCTGGGCGATTTTTTTCTCCTTCTTCCTTTCTACTCTTTGCCTTTCCTTTTTTATCTGGGTTTTGGTTTCTTTTGATTTTGCAAGTTAGCAGTATTGTGCTTGATTTATCAGTTTACTCGATTATGTTTATCATGATACTAAAAATCGCTAGAGACAAAGATATCGGGTGTCTCGTTAGTGATTATCTCTCGGTTTTTTTCTTTTGTTTTACAGCATAACATTGTTCTTCATCAGTCCATTTTCTTGTGTAATGAGAGACTAACTGGTGGAAGAATGATTGTCTAGCTGCAAAATTGGATGTATTTCGATAATTCTATGCGGACCTTTAACATTTCTTGCAGATCCATTTAGTTTTTCTTATTTCTGTAGGAGCTGGAACAATAAACTGACTTTGATTCTGTCCAGTTCCTTCATAGGATATGTATCTGTAAGAATTCACCAATCCAAATAACAGCAAACGGACTCGAATAGTTCTTGATCGAGAGCTAAATTCGCTACCGTTGGGCACAAAGAAACTGTTGGTTGGAGAGGTTTCAATTACACACACAAACACATATATTATTGCTCAATTATAGAAAACATGTAACTCTGACACTTACACATAACAGTAGATAGGGGAATGAGTTGAAGATTTTAGATAGCTTTCAATCACCAACTCAATTGGAATCATCCCAATCAAGCTCAATTTTCAACAGCTACAACACTAAAAGGTAATGACAAAATGACACTGTTGATTGACCATTTCATATCTTACGTCGAAGAAGAAAGGCACACTTGACACTTCTTTATAGTACCACATTCAGATAGACAATCTTCATAACAATTATAAACACAGATAATGTTCATGATCACCGGGGTTTATTTAAGGAACCAGCGAAAGAAATTACTAACCGATACTCCAAAGACAATAATGGCCACAGAGAAAGCTACGATCCCCCATGGAGATTCAACGTACGTGCGTTTCCAGTACGCCCTCCACTTCGGCCAGTGATGCTGACTATACTTGTATGCTTCTCGGCACTGGTTTTCGAAATAGAACTCCCCTATTACAACTTCCTTGCACAGATTGTTGAACAGACAACAGACGTCCTTGTCCTTGCCCAAGTGGTTGCGTATAACTTTGGCTTTTTTAAGCACTTTGACGTCTTCCTCTGAGCTAATTAAAATGTCCATGAACTTTGCGTAGGACGTGTAGTACTGTTCAACCGCAGGGCAACACTGTTCCAAGGCAATGAGGTTTCTAAGGAGTGGCTCTGTGGGGTCATCTATATCAAGAGTCGGGATTTCAAATCTGGCACTAAAAAACCCCCAAAATAGGGATTTAGGTTCTCTGAAATTGACGTCAAACAGATTGTTGTTTCCCTGAACAGAGACAAACTTGACCCCTGCATAGTGGAGTTCTGATGCAGAAACCTCTCCTTCACCATTCTCTTCTTCTGGGGAGTTCTGTGTTTTACTAGGACGGTAATGCTCGTGTAGGAAATGGAGAATATGATAGTAGACATTAGCTTTCGTCAACTCTTTTTCTCCCTTTTCATTTTCTTTTGTAGAATCATAAACGCGAAGGACGCATTCATAAGGCAAACAACAAGTTTTCGTCTTGCTACTTCTAGTTTCAACTTTTGGACTCAAAATGTTGCCAAAGTACCCAAGAACATACTCGGTGAGTGATAACTTGTTTTCCTCAGGGATCTTACCCACTGTGAGTTTGAACAACTCTTCAAGCACAAAGAAAGGAATTTGGTTCTCAAGGAGGATCAAGTCTTGTTTGATCATGTTGGCAGTCAAAATGCTATCCTTAACAGGGTCTGCCGGTGGTAGTTTGCCGACGCTGCTGCTTTTGCTGCCATCCTCTCCTCCATCAATTGGCTTCGGAACGCTACTCGATGCCTAGCTAAGACAAAAAGTTTAAAGTGATTCTTATGCAAATAGAATATACACATTTTTTTCAAAAAGAAGAATTGTTTCCTGGTTTTTGGAATGCAAGATTGTAATTGAATTCGTACATATATACATCCAGGTTTACCTCACAAATTGTTCGGATTTGGTATTAATATATTATGACCGATTCATTTCGTATATTTACAGAGTTCGAATTTGTTCACTCCCAACAAAAGAAAGTGAACAATACCCGCACTTTATTGACTCATATTATCATATGGGCCCCATACCGTCTAACTTTAACAATAGTTGACTTAAAAGAAATAAAGAATGTGAGTCTAATTAATAGATCAAGTATAGCATTTGCCCAAAATTATTTCTCATCTCCAATATAATTTGCCAAGTTCCAATGGATTTCCACCATTTCTATTTGGCAAGTTCATCTGAGTTCAACCGAGGTATGTCTGAGTTTTATCGTTTATGAAATTTCGACAAATGTTACTCGCTCCGTCCCTTTTTAAATGTCCTGCTTCGTAACTTCAACTTATTAAAAAAATATCATCATTATACCTTTCACATCAAATTTTTCCTTCACTTTCCCTACTTATCCATCATCATTACACTTTTACTCACTAACTTTTCAAAATGGAATCTAATTTTAGGAACAAAATAGACAATTCGCCAACTTTTACCCTCTAACTTTACAAAATAGACACTTATTAAGGGACAGTCCAAAATGGAATACTGGACTCTAAATTAGGGACGGAGGGAGTATGAATTTCTAACGAAGGTCAGGAGTTATTGAATAAATTTTACTAAAAAAATATGAGAATTAGTACACTCCATGACATCGAGACGTTGAAAGTGTTCATGAAAGTAAATGAATCACTACAAGAAAAAGTATGTTTCGTGACGAAAAAGTGGCGACAAAATTTAATTTCGTCACTGAATGAGTATATTTGGCGACGAAAAAATAAATTCGTCATTGTTTAGACAACTTTCGCAACGAAATTATTTCGTCACCAAAGGCACCTATTTGGCGACGAAATAAAATTTTCGTCACCAAAAGAGTAAAAAAGGAGACGAAATTATTTTTTGTCACCAAAGATAACTATTTATTGACGAAAAAAATATTTTGTCGCCAAATGAACCAATTTGGCGACGAAAAATATTTTTCGTCTTCTTATTACGTTTTCAGTGACAAAATATTTATCCTTTGGTGACGAAATTTATGAATTATGCTTTGTCCTCAAATATAATTTGGGCATAACTCTTTGCTCAGAACTCCGATTGAGATAATTTAAATTGGGTTTGAACAATAACATAAAGAGCTAGAAATTTAATGTTTATCAAAATTGCTAATTTTAATGTTTAATGATTCAAAATGCCATTCAAAATATATTTTAATGTTAAATGTATGTGTTATATATTAGATATTTCAAACATATGTTGAAAAGTTTGTGTAGTGTAGTTGGTTAAAGCTTACGTGCAAAATCTAGGAGACTCGGGTTCGAAAACCAGCAGGAGCAAAGAAAGTGAGATTTTTTTCACATATAAGAATGTCTTTTGCGACGAAATATTTCATCACCAATGGGTCACCTTTGACGAGCCAAAGAGAATAATTTGTGACGAAATTTTTTGTCGGCAAAAAAGCACAATAGGTGACGAATAAAATTTCGTCACCAAGTCATTTTTCCGTGATGAAATTTTTAGTCGCCAAAAGGCACTAGGTGACGAAAAATAGATTTCGTCACCAGGTAGGAATCCTCGACAACCTTTAGTCGGCAAATTTTTTTTCGTCACCTATATTATTTGTGACGAAAAACATACAATTTGTGACGATTTTCGTTCGTCATCCAATGCAATTTTTCTTGTAGTGAATGGTCCAGATTCACGTACAGTACAGTGAATCTAGACCATCCATTTACTTTCAAGGTTCAGATGTCGTATTATGATTTCTATCAGATAGACATTCATAATTACGCGAATAAAATGAAATTCTTATTGTCTTGACAAAGGAACAGAGATAGATTTTTTCCTTTCTGTTTTCAAGTTTATGTTGCCTATCTCGCTCTATGGTTCATATTCTTTTATTTAGGCCATAAGTACCTTAAAAACCCTATGAAAGTTAGAATGCACTATGATCTTATGGCTAAAAAACTCAAAAGGTTGCAGGACCTTCACTGAAAATTATTTTGCTGATGTCTTTCCCCTAAATGAAAACTATTTTACCATAAAAGAATAGTTCGATCTGTATTGCAGAAACAGAAACAATAACAGAGTTAGTTATCTCGTTTTGCATCTGTTTAGCTCGTTTATTTACCTGTAATGTTGATACATCTGGTCGGCTGTTGCTTTTTAGATTAATCTATGGTATGATCGTTTGAACAAAAAATATGAAAATAATAACAGAGTTAATTAATTCGCAGAACACATGTACATTTTTTTAGGTGGATTAACCTATGAAAGAAATATGCTTTTTCGGTATTATATATGAATAGTTAATCATGAGATTAAATTATATACTCTGTCGGTGTAAATATTTTTTCTCTCCAAATCAATTAGTTTCCGTCACATGTCAAAACAGTTATCTCAATTAGTAGAACATAGCAATATGGTGCAATTTAATATGATTTGGAGAGAAAAAAATGTTTACACCGGCAGTGTATACAGAGTATAATTTAATTTCGTTAATCATATAACATGTGCATTATACGGGATATTAAGTATGATTAACCTATGAAAATGCGCTGGGTATTATAATCTGAAGAGCTAACCATATAACACGTGTATTTTTTGGGGTATTAAATATATCTGTAATTTTTCGTCCAGGCAAACCTTTTTTACGTGTCATCAATGATCTAGATTTTATAGAGATTCTTCCCGAGAAGATTTTTTCTACAAATCTGACCTATTAAAAATATGGGCAGAGTCCACTTTCATCGCCTATAGTTATCGCTATGTGAACATACTCCCCTCATAGTTCAAAATTGACCACATACCCTACCTGTGGTTTTGAAAATATGCGGATAGACCTCTTATCGTCATGTTTAATTCCCATCTATTGTCATAACTGTGCCAGAAGGTGTCCTAAGATTTTGAAAATATGCGGATAGACCTCTTATCGTCATGTATGCCATCTATCTGGCTTATTGACCTTGTTCGTCTAAGTTAATGCTTAATTTTCCGCTTGACCCAAAAAAAAAAAAAATTCCCATCTATTTGAACAGACACAACGTTAAAAGACTGATATACTCTTATCATATCAATTAATTCTTCTTTTTTTAACCTAACTACAACATCCCTTTACCAAAAATTGAATCCAAACCGTTGATATTGTAAATTATGACAAGTATTATATTGATGCCAAAATTCAAGTCAATCAAAAAATGAAAAGCTTATAGTCGAATCGATTTTGTTATAAAATTAAAATTTCAAATTTGAATTTACTAAAAATTAGATCACTGGATTATTGATTTTCCTGATTGAGATAATTTTTTACAGAGATACTCTATTCTTTATTCAATACATTACAAATGATTCATATTACATTCTAAAAGTGTATGAGATACACCTCTATTAATATCGATGAAAAACATAACGGCCTGGGGTCTATCCATACATTTTCAAAAATCACAGGTAAATTATGTGATCAGTTTTGAACTATGATGGGAGTATACGCATATGACGATACCCATAATTGGTGAAAGTAGACTTTGCCCTAAAAATATTTTTGAATGACTAAGACAATACCAACAGCTCTCTACAGTTCAATCTCAGACTAGTTCCAAGTACAATATTAGAAACACATGATTTGACTCCTAGCCAAGCCCTTAACCTTAATTTCATGTCCAATGAGGCTTGATGTTTGAGTTACCCAAACCCGACTTGAAGTCTAGTTGTCCATTTACTATTAAGTCATAAAAATAAAAAAGACATATTAGTCAAAAAAGTAAAATCAAGGTTGCTTGAATTACATAAAAAAAAAATTTCAAAATGTAACCTCTGTTATGATACTTTATGATGAGCACGATTTTGATTCAAGGTAATCTTTTGTTAAAACAAAATTTTCAATTAAGTCATTGTACTTTAACTAGTTTTATTAGGTTTATTAATCTTTTTTTTTGTTGGGTTTATAAAATTCAAATTACACTCTAGATGCGTATGAGATACACCTTCGTTAATATAGCTGAAAAACATGACGGCAGGGGTCTATCCGCACATTTTTAAAACCACAAGTAGATTATGTAGTCAGTTTTGAACCATGATGGGAGTATCCGCATATGACAATAACTACAATGGGTGAAAATAGACTTTGCCCAAAAAATATTTTTGGATGACTAAGGCAATACCAACAGCCCTCTGAAGTTCAATCTCAGTCTAGTTCTCCGTACAATATTAGAAACACATGATTTGACTCCTAGCCAAGCCCTTAACCGTAATTTCATGTCCAATGAGGTCAGATGCTTAAGTTACCCAAATCCGACTTGAAGTCTAGTTGTCCATTTACTATTAAGTCATAAAAATAAAAAAGACATATAAGTCAAAAAAGTAAAATCAAGGTTGCTTGAATTACATAAAAAAAAAAAAAATTCAAAATGTAGCCTCTGTTATGATACTTTATGATGAGCACAATTTTGATTCAAAGTAATTTTTTCTTAAGACAAAATTTTCAATTAAGTCATTGTACTTTAACTAGTTTTATTCGGTTTATAAATCTTTTTTTTTTTTTGTTGGGTTGTATAAAATTTTTTATGCCCCATGGTGGAGGTGCCCAAGCCCAGGAACATGTGGGACTTACCTCAGGGCCGGCTCTATTCGTACCTTTGGGTTGCCACAGTCTCTTCCATTTGTTGTCTTTTTTTGGGAGGCGTAGAGAAGTTCAAGGATGAAGCAACCATCGACTAACATCATTTTCACCATATCGTTATCATCCAGCTTTAGTTCTTCTGCGTAGTATTTCTTGGCCCTGTCTACGCACTTCTTCATTTTTTCCACACATTCCAGCAGCAGCTCTGTTTTTTTCTTGGCTTTTTGGTCGTTGTTCATTCCTTCCGTCACTCGAGAAAATAGGTAATTGGCATAATGTTTTTTGACGTCTTGCATAAGTGTTTGGAGGTGTGCTTCTTCGCAGTGAAGAGGGCCGATGGAGATGACACGAGGGATGTAGGCGCTTTTGTTGAGCTCATGAAGATCTTTAGGCACCCTGTAAATGCGAGCGGGGAACAAGGATTCGTCAATTTTCTGGGCAGATTCAAAGAGTTCTTTGTCAATGGTAAATGTTAGGATTGAAGTTGGGTCGGAGGATTGCTTTGGATCCATGAAATCGACAAAGCAATTTGTCGTGATTTGGGCAGTGTTTTTCTGGGGTGAAAACTGGAAAGGGGCTTAAGATTGTTCTGCGTTTGAGAATGCAGAGACCCCCTGCTGGCATTCGCTATATATAGAGGGCTCATCCATTTTCATCGGTGTATTGTTGTTACTGCATATTATTACTACTATCATCATAATAAATTAATAATAACAGTAATAATTCTTATAATATTGTTAGATTCCTTAGAAGATTCAACCCTAAAATTAATTGGCAATTGCTTTATATATATTATGGGGCAGTTCCAAGGACACCTATAAAAACATTGAAAAAAACACCCCAAAGTTTCCGATCAAATTTCGATGATCCGAACCACTCAATGTGCCGCTCAATGTGATCAGAACGTCATTTTTAGGGTACGTGCGAGATATTAGCAAAAAAAAAATGATCGAGAAATGCTTGATCTGAACAATTTTTAGCTTCGATTTGATGAACGGTTCAATTAAAAATTACTCAAAACAAGTATTTTCCGGCCATATTTTTTACTAATTTCTTGTAGGCACTCTAAAAATCATATTCTGAACACATTGAACAGTTCAGATCATAAAAATTTGATCAAAAACTATGGGATTGATATTTGGGGTGTTTTTTTAAATGTTCCTGAAACCGTCCCGTAATACATATAAAGCAATTGCCCCGTAATACACACACATTTATATATACACACACACACACACATATACACTATTAACCAAGTTTGGGTGGCTTAAATGAGTAATCTATTCTAATATATAAATGGGGACCACCACTTTGGTGTCTGCCCTGTCATGTATTTCCCTTTCCCAAAAATACTCTCTTAAAAAAAACACACAAAACAAAATAATTAATTGTGAGGATATTTTGGACATTTAAGCACAAAAACAAAACCACCTAAAACAGTTATTACCCTTCACGACCTTTTTTTTTTATTTAAAAAAAACCCCTTCTCATCCACGACCGACGACCAGCACCTTCTCCCCCTTTGACGCTACCTTTCGGCCTCTCTCTCTCTCTCTCTCTCTCTCTCTCTCTCTCTCTCCCCTCAACCGCCACTCCCCCACGTCTCTCTCTCTCAACCGCTCCCCACACGCCATCCCTCCCTCTCGCTCACTCTTTCTCAACACCTATGACTACTGAAAATTCCTTTTTCGCTATCTAAATACTCAACAAGCAGAATAATAGGAATTGAAAAATTATAAACGATGAATACAAAGATATACGTGCACTACTACAATAATAGATATGCGTCACACTAAGGAGATTTACAAAGATCACGATTTTCAGTAAAAGCGTGATAAAAAGTAGTTCTTAAAATTTTTTATCTCAGTTTAAGTCCAAAATTGAGATAAAAAGTGGCTTTTAGCGCGAAATAAAAGACCTCGCTCTTGCTACGAGATAAAAGAAAAACAACCTCACCCTTGCGGTGTGATAAAAGATTTTAGGGTGAAAAAAAAATGAGATAAAAGATCTCGCTCTTGTGGTGAGACCAAAGAGAAAAGACCTCACCATTGTGGAGTGATAAAAAAGAGAAAAGACCTCTCCCTTGTGGCGTGATAAAAGGTTGTAGGGCGGAAAAGAATGAGATAAAAGAGAAATGATCTCACCCTTGTAACGTGATAAAAAAACTTTAGCGCGGAAAAAAGTGAGATAAATGATCTCACTCTTGCGGTGAGATAAAAAGCCTACCTATTTTGGCGCGTAGTCTGAATTTTCACGTGGATGAGCTGGTATTCATTTAGACAGATTTTGAAAAGTTATGTGAAAAAAACGATGTCGTTTAAGAACTTTGAAAAGTTCTCTCTTTTTTTTTTTTTTTTTTACAAAAGGTAAGAAGATAAGCCCTAATTATACTCATCCCAAAAAATCTTTACGTTTCATCTTCATCTTCACGCCCAAAAAGAGAGAGAGAGAGAGAGAGAGGGCAAATCTCACAACTGAGTTCCACCAGTGTCTCGTTGGGATATAAGAAAAAGTGTTGCTCATAACAACAAACAAATCGACCTTTTCAATTACTAAATAGGATCAAGTATTTATAAAGGGAATGACTTCGGTGTCCCCGGTCATTTTGGGGACACCGTAACTTTTGGCATAACAAAACCATTATAAGCATAACTAAATTCATTACAAGTATAACCAAAACCATTATAAGCATAACCAAAACTATAATAAGGCATAACTTGGTTGGTTATGCCTTAATTGATTTTTTGTTATGCCTTGATTGGTTTTTGGTTATGCCATGTTATGGTTCTATTATACTTGTAATGATTTTTGTTATGCTCCTAATGGTAAAGTTATGCCAAAAATTACGGTGTCCCCAAAATGACCGGGGACACCATAGCATCATCAAATCATAATGCCGGCCATCTATTAGATGCCTTGCCATTTCGGAAGCATTTAAGACAACTTCGTAGATTTTGCCATTTTTATCCCATTTTTTCTAGCAAATTGAAGGTGACATGTTGACGTGTTTGGATTCGTAATTAGATACTAAGAAGAACATGTGCAATTATAGATATAGGTATACTATATACTGGAGAGATACAATTTCGTTGATATGAACAAATAAAAAAAACTGGCTGGAATATATCTACCGCATGAGATCTATTCTTTTTAGTTTTTTGGTGCAAATGGTCCCCTCGAAATTTAATGTCTGGCTATCCTTGGGGCCTGTTGGGGATGGTCCTCTCGAAATTTGATGCCTGGCTATCCCTGGGGCCTGTTGGGGAGTGATTCACGTGCTATGTTAGACGTCTTTTCAGAGGTAAAAATGTGGTTGGAAAAGTTGTTCCTATAAATAAATGAAGGCAATGAATGCGATAGCATCACACAATGGTTTCGCTGAAATACATGTACCCTAAACGTCATGCATGTTCAGAAGCTCACGGGATGTTTCAACACCCATTGAGGTCATCCATTCCTCTTCTCCGTGACGTCATGACATTAACATGTAAGAGCATCTCTAATGGTTTGGTTAAAATTTGTGTTATATGATATATAGTATATAAAGTGGGTCTCATTTATGAGAATAAATTTTTTACACCGTCGGTGTAAATATTTGTTTCCTCCAAATTAATTACATTGTGCAACATGTCCATATTTTATTAATTGGGACAATTGTTTTGACACGTCTCGCAATACAATTGATTTAAAGGAAACAAATGTTTACACAGCTGGTGTAAACATTTGTTTCCTTCAAATTAATTATATTGTGCCACATGTCCATGTTTTATTAATTGAGACTACCGTTTTGAAATGTAATTGATTTGGAGGAAATAAATTTTTTCACTGGTGGCGTAAAGAATTATTTCTCTAAATTCTTTATATTGCCGGTGTAAATATTTGTTTTCTCCAAATCAATTACATTGCGCCACATGTCCATGTTTTATTAATTGGGACTACTGTTTTGAAACGTGTCGCAATGCAATTGATTTGAGAGAAATAAATGTATACACCAGCACAAATGTTTACATCGTCGGTGTAAACATTTGTTTTTTCTAAATCAATTGCATTACGCCACATGTCCATATTTTATTAATTGAGACTACTGTTTTGACACGTGTCGCAATGCAATTGATTTAAAGGAAATAAATGTTTACACCCGCACAAATGTTTACACCGTTGGTTTAAACATTTGTTTTCTCCAAATCAATTACATTGCGCCACATGTCCATGTCTTATTAATTGGGACTACTGTTTTGACACGTGTCGTAATGTAATTGATTTGGAGGAAAAAAATATTTATACCACCGGTATAAAGAATTTATTCTCTAAATTTATACACACCTAACAAACAATAAATGAGAAGAATAAATGTGTATTGCAGTGGTATCGTTAATATATATGTTAGCGTAAGATAAAATGTGTATATAGAGCATCCACATCTCTCTCTCTCTTCTTCCCTCTCCAAACTAAATTAAAGAGTCAAAACTGAAAAAACACCCCAAAACACCCCAATATCAGCCTCTCTTCTTCCCTCACTATTTTACAAAAAATTACCATTTTCTACAGTAGCTCGTTTCCTTTACAGAGTCACTGTTCACTGGCTTCGGAATATTTTAATCACTCCCTCTCTACCTGTTGATGACGATGGCGACATGGATCTGGTTGGGGAAGTTGCCGTTGAAGATGAAGACTACGATGCAGGCGGTGAAAGGGAACAGTTCGATGCGGAATTGAAACTATATACGGTTTTGAAGATCTGAGTTAGGGATTTTGTTTCAAAAGAGGGAGAGATTGGGTTTCCGTTCTTGTTTCAAGAGGAGAGAGAGAGAGAGAGAGAGAGAGAGAGAGAGATTGATTGGGTTTCTGTTCATATTTGCTGATTTTTTGGGTTGAGGTTGAGAGGAAGGGAGAGTAAAGTTAGAGAGAGAGGTTGCTGTTTTTGCTAGCTTTTTTTTTCCGTTGTTGCCTTTTTTGCTGGTGTGGCTGGTTGGCAGGGGTTGGGGTAGAGAGAGAGAGAGAGAGAGAGTAAAGTAGTTTTTTTTTAGTATGAATATTTACTCCCTCCGTTCCAAAATGACTGTCCCGTTCGGTCTCCAAGAAAAATTTTAAATTGTTAATATCTTTCAATCTACAATGTTTTTAAATATTTTAAAAACTTTGTATAATAGAACTAATTGAGATCTATCAAATAAGATCCATATTGTACACAAAATTCATTATAGATTGAAAGATATTAACAATTTAAAATTTGCATTGAAGACCGAACGGGACAGTCATTTTGGAACGGAGGGAGTAATTAAATAGAGAGTGAGAATAAAAAGTCTGATTTTGTGTAATTGTATAAAAGTGATAAATTAAAGTAGAGAAATGGATTTTAAAGATTAATTTGGTCCAAAATCAGCTGAGGCTGATGCGGATGCCCTAAACAAACACGAAGTAATATAAATGAGACTACTACCCTGCTTTTTCTCCTATCCGCACTCCTCCCATCTTTTCAGTCAAAAGTTTCTGCACAAGCCAGTACTCCCAATCTCTCCTCTCTTTGTCTCTCCTCCTCACACCCTCTTTTCCATTGCCAATGCAGGAACTACAGTTAGTGTGACAGCTAATGTTGGCTAATACCAACTCAACTTTTAACAACATTTTTAAATTGCAAAAATGTGAAAAATAGGAGTATTCAATAACTGACACGAGTCAGCTAGTTCTGAGCAAATTAACTATGCTCTTAATGTTGTTCACTAGAGACGACCTAAAAAATCAACCTCGAGTTCTCTCACAAATGACGTGTTAAAACAATCACATCCACTTTGGATTTGTTTAATCGTGGGTGGCCTCGAAATTTGTGGTATGAAGTTTTTTCCTAAAGACAAATAGCTAGCCAAATACTGGTCATTGGTACATAATTATAGCAAATGCCAAAACATCGGACATAAAATATGGCGCTTTTTCAAAGACTATTTATCAATTAAGGGATTGAGCTTAATATTGAACTAATTAAATTTAGAAAAAATATTTCTTATAATGTTTCTCTTCACTCTTTACAAATTATGTACAACTAGAGCAGTAGCTCTTTTTGGTTGAATGAAATCAGAAATTGAAGTCCTATCATTTATAGAGGAGATTCCAGGGTACCAATTCTATGATATCAAAAGACGAGGGACTTGATACATAATAATGGAAGAAGTTGTCGTTGTTTTCACTTTGCACGGCCTGAAAACTTTAGCCGATTCACAACTCCTAATAGTCATCTATACCTCATTCTCATGAGTAATGACTTCACGCGAATGCCGTGTGATGTGATCATAGTCTTTATTTCCTTATCATATCATTCACTAGAAACTAACTAGAACAACTTCATTTTTTTTCAATGTTAAAAGTGCATATTGGTAGCTCAGCACAGGTCCAACAAAAACAATCAGAACCATTCATTTTTGGAGAACAACTTTTTTTAGTCATTCAATCTTTGATTTTATCACGGTTAAAAACCGTGATAAAAAGTAGCGTAGAAACAATAATGGCCCATAGACCACAGTTTCAAAACCGAGATGAATTGTCAAAAATCTAGGGTAAAAACCAAGATCTTTCTTCTTTTTTTGTTAGAGGCCTTATCGTGCTAGTTGGAGGTATCTACAACACCTACAATTTTGTCATAGTTATCACCTTTTTTAACCCATTGTAGCTTATCGGGCTCCATAATTGGACATGACAATCCTAGTGAATAAATTGTTAGAAAAAGGTAAGTACTAATGACGAATTTTTTTCCCATATGAAACTCAGCAGGAGCAAGGAAATTAGATTTTTTCCGCATATTAAAACGTCTTTTGTGACAAATTTTTATTCTCCAAAATGAATAATTGGTGACGAAATTTTTCGTCGTCAAAAAACGCAATAGGCGAGGAAAAAGCTGTCACGTATTATTCATCATTAAAAGGTACCATTAGGTGACGAAAAAAAGATTTCATCACCAGGTGAGAATCCTTGACGACCCTTAGTCAACAAAAAAAATTTCATCATCCATACTAATTTTTCTTCACCTATATTATTTGTGAAGAAGGAAAAAACATGTAATCTGTGACGATTTTCATTCGTCTCCAAAAACCAAATTTCTTGTAGTGCAAAAATTGTTCATTGTCAATATTTTATTGACATCTATGCAAGGGCTTATCATTCAGGAAACAACTATATTTTAACAACTAAGATTTTTTTCTAGTTAATCCCTTCTTTTTTCTTACCCGTTGTAGCTTATTTGGCTCCATCATATATAGACATGACAATTAATCAACAAAATTTGGGAATAGATTGTAATAGAGAAGCTACTTAATTTATTATTTTTTTTAGGAAGAACAGTGGTACTATCGAATAAAAAAGACAAAAGTAGTATTTTTATGCATTCCTACATTTAGTTAGTTCTAATAGTTGTTTGAATTAATTTGGTCATGGGTAATAATTGATCTAGCATGGTAAGTTACAAATGGTTCCCTTAATTCAATTTTGATGCCCACCCCTTCGGTAGGTATGTTGGGGCCGGAGTGATTCCTGATGACAATGGCAATAATAAATGCGATGGTTAGACCTTTCAGGGAAGGGAAAAAAGGGTAAAGTCGTATTATATGACGAACACAGGCATCAAAATAAAGGAGGGACCTGATTTTCTGATTTTTCTAATAAAGGAGGAGGTCATCCACACCTCATTTCCATGGCATCAGCTGCTTCAGTGCCTTATCTAGTATTTTTCCTATCGATCCATGTGAATCGATCACTCCACAACATACCAAAGGGGTAGGCATGCAAATTGAATTAATTAAGGGGACCATTTGTACCTTACATGGTCAATAATGTTTCGGTGCCGAGTGGGTACGTATATCGCACGTGGTATCCGCTCAGCACATCTAGACCATCCAATACACTTTTGGACGGTTCAAATTGTTAAGACGGCTCGGATTGAAACCCTCTCTCTCTTCGATCTCACCCCAACATTTTCTCTCTCTAAATCAGAGCCGTCCAAAAACGCAATGGAGTCGAGCGCACGCCATGTGGTACCCACCCGGCACTGAAATTTTTTCCAATAATTGCCAATGGCACCGTAATTTTTTATTTTTAGATGGGGAACTTAAATAGGGGTCCTTCCCCATGTAAGTACTTGAGTGCTCATCCTTGTGGGTTTGAAAACTTATTTTGTCATCCTCAAATTCAAATAAACCCTAACACAGGGATCAATTTTTTATTTTAAATTCATTTCGTCATGACGAAGCAATAATTTTCAAAAAATTGGCGAAAAACTAACAAATCCAAATTTTTTGAATGAAGGCAAAAATAATCTAATTTTTTCGTCTTTATTCAAAAAACATTGGAGTTTGATCGTAACTTTTTACTTTTTAGATTCCTTTCGTCAAGACGAAGAAATAATCCTCAAAAAATGGACGAAAATCTAACAAATGCAAAAAAAAAAAAAAAAAAATTGAATGAGAACAAAAAATAATCCAAGAAGGATTATTTAGCCGAACAAAGCCCAAGTCCTTAGGCTTGTGCTTTCAACTGTTTGATAGTCTATCCAGTCGTTAAATTTTCTCCCATTTTAATGGGCATTCATTAGTGAAAGTACTGTTTTTGGCGAGATATTACAGCGATTTCAACTTGTGTGGCATTATATACATATTAACGTAAAATGTGAACTGTTGAATGAGTATATAACGTTATATGTGATCTTCCTTCTTTCTCGCTGTCGCAAAACTCCCTCTTTCTCTCTGTCGCAAAATTCCAACCATCACTGCCGTGATTGGTGTGATTTCAAAAGTAGAAGGGATAATGGGCTAAACGGATGGGATTTGAATGGAAGGGTAATTTTGTCGGGCAATATTTCTCTTTTTAAATGTAGTGGACTTTATGCATTACCAAATACATATTAGTGGACTTTAGTGGGTTAGAAACATGCTATAGGAGACCCTAGGCCAATTTTTTATATTTTTATGCCTTCCTACATTTGGTTAGTTCTATTTAGGAACTAGGTAGCTTGAAAACTTTATTTGTTTTGTATTTGGCCATGGGTAATAATTGATCTAGCATGGTAATTATAAGTTACAAATGGTCCCGCTAATTCAATTTTGATGCCTGCCCCTTCGGTATGTAATGGGGAGTACTGATTCACGTGGAGTCGTAGCTGGTTTCCAAATGACGTACAAAGGCAATTAATGAAATGGCCTGTTCGATCTTTCAGGGAAAAAATGTGGTTAGGAAAAAAGGGTAAAACCATAAGATTGAAGGGGACCTTTAATTCATTGCCTTCAAGGTTCCCTGAACAAATGCTTACTATACCATAGGAAAAATGGGCAAAATCATAAGACACCAATGAATTAATGCGCTAGCTAGCATCACACAACATATCAAAGGGGCAGGCATCAACGAGTCCCCCTGTTATTAATCCATATTTTTAATTAATCTGAAGATGGAAAACAGAAAAATAAAAGTGATACCTTGGGTTAAACTCCTCCAATGTTCTCTTGGGACCATATCAATGATTCAAACTATTCATCTCATTGCAATTAAAGAGAATAATATCTCTGTAAGAAATCAATATAAATGGGCGATGATCGACTCATGAAAAACTCATACTTACGTTTCCTTTTGCAGAACGAAAATCTTATGTTTATTATCTTATTTACTATCCATATGAACCTAATGTTGCATTAGGAATGAAATCGGTTTGGTTCGATCGGTTCTTTTGCATATTTTTGCACCGAACCGAACTAATCGGTTTGAGAAAATTGAAAACCGACACCTACTGTTTTGGGAAGACAACCGCTCGGTTCAGTGTTCCCCGCGCGAGGCGGTTCGGTTCGGTTGGTTTTGTTAGTTCGCTGTTTTGGTTTTCACAAACAAGAAGAAGAAGAAGATAAAACTCAAATGGACAAAACCACGGGCTCTGAACCAGCCAAACCTCCATACACATCTAGTCTTCTAATGGTGAGAAATAGCCGATCTTTATTGTGCTTCAAACTAAAGAGCAATATGAGTGACTGAATAGCTAAGATTTTCCCGTATTTAATTGCAACGTCATCGCGGTCTGCGAGAAGAGATTGCAGGTCGCTGCCATGGATGGCAGAGAGAGAGAGGCAACACAGGGAGGGAGGCGAGATATTAGGTTTATTTTTTTACTCTTTCATTGGGTTGGACAGTGGGCACGTGGATGGCTAGATGTTCTCTGCTCCTTTCAAATGAAGGGATGGGATTAATAATGAATGTACCGTAGTCGATGAGAATTCAATGGTTCTTCGGTTCGGTTACATTCGGTCTATTCACTCAAAAACCGAAACCGAACTGACATTAAAGTTTTTCCAAATTTTGAAACCGAACCGAACCACCGAAATCAAGAAAAACCACTCAGTTCAGTCGGTTGGTTCGGTTTTTCGGTTAATATTTTCATCCCCTATGCTGCATCAACATGAACTTTTTTGCATAAATATTTTTCGTTGTGAACTACGGAAAATGTGCATTTTGAATCGTCGATATCCTGTGATGGGATATCAAATGGCAGTGACTAGTTTGCAGAATTTTGGAAGCAACAATGTTATTTTTCAAGGTGATGCTCAGAAGATTGTTCGAATGTTGAGCCTTAATTTGTTTGTTAAAGTAGTAGTTCTAGCCTGGCCTTTACTGCATGTAGGCCGAGGACCAATCCTAAAAATGGGCCACAAGATTCACAAGAAGGGTTCCTTTGCCGGGAAATAATTATAAGGATCCATTCTGTTATTACTCTCACCTACGCAGCAGCTCCAATGTCACCGATTTTGAAAACAAATGCTTCCAAATGAGTTCACAACGATTTTGAACACAAATGCTTTCAAATGAGCTCGCCGTATTGTCTAAGTGGTATATTTGATATTTTCGACATCTTGTCCACACTGTGAAGACAACATCTTGTCTAAACCTTTTAGAAGCCTAGGTATTTTACCAAAAACAACTGGTATTAATGTTTTTCTGAAGACGAAATAATTTATAGCGTGAATGTTGGAATTAAATGCGGATGCCCCCAAGAACTGAGATTAAAATACAACAACAATTGCAACCAATGAAAGTACGATGAAAAAAGAGAGAGAGAAAGACATGCAAAATATGTTCCCAGCAAGAAGACGGAAGGTTACACACGGCAAAAGAGGAACCAGCTAGCACTTTGGTATTCCAGAGGCTAACAACCATGTGCAAGACTTTTGATTTATTGGAGTTGGAACCATCCCAACATGAACTCACTCTCCTTTTAAGTGTTTTGGTTGGGTACTTTTAGTATCTTAGGCCATGTTCAAGGAGCACCCGATATACTTTAGTTATAAGATTTTCTTTTCTTTTCATTTTTGAATGAGTTTTAATCAAAGCTTATGGTGAAGGGTGTATTTTATACTAGCAAATGTTGTCTGATAGGGGTATAGCCATTGGGCTGAGTCTCCACCGTCGTGATTCCTTGGTTTCCTGTCTAGCGATAAGTATTCTACGTAATGTATTTTGATTGAGATTTATAGTACAATCTATTATCGTTTTTTGGAGGAAAAACACCACGTGAACTGCAATCACCTCGTCACCAAATAAAACCCATTCCACTCGCGGCCATAAAAGGCTAAGACCACATCACACTCCCAACTCGATCCCAATTCTGAATTTCAGCTTGTCCCTCTGTCCTGCTTTCCCTAATTTTATCCACGCTAAACTATATGGACGGAAAACACTGTCTTTGTGCACATTTAAATAAGTTTGGTAAGTTTCAAAAATTAGAAAATACACTAATTTGAGAAACATCTCTTTTACTAAAGAGTGTGACTATCTCTTTTGTCCAAAAAGGTGTGATGTTTTTATGAATAGGTGTTTATAATCCTATGAATTAGGATGTCTCCCCACATTGTTTTGAGTGCCAGAATTCGATCCCTTATCTTTTTTTTAATGGCGAAAAATTCATTAATCTTTGATAACAAATTGCAAAAATTCAAAGAATCCTAAGTAGCATCAAGCCGGAGAAGAGAAAACCCACGAGCGAAAAAAAAACAAGCTCCAAATTTGTGTCTTGATAAAATAAAAAAAACACCCTCCGAACTTGTGTATTTTAAACATAGAAAGTTGAGTGTTTTTGTAAGACGGCGCAATCCATTGCCCTCCTAGAGTTTTCGCTGACCCTGGTTCTAATACCAACGTAAGAGGTCTGACTCAACTCTGGCATGAAACTATTCTTCCTTCACGCAAGAGGTCTGACTCAACTCTGGCATGAAACTATTCTTCCTTCACGCAAGATTTACCTTTGTGCTTAATTTTCTTTCTTGTTTTTGTCAACTCCATAATCCTATTCTTTGTTGGGGGAAAATGATCTTCTTGATTGGGACAATGGTGTCGACGTCTCTGCTTCAAAATCTAGAACACAAAAACATTTTGAGGTCCGTTACTGAGTCGCTTTCCTAAAGACAGTATTCACCCCGCTAGATGGTGTGTATGTTGTGCCTAGAGTGGATCAAACCAAAGCCAAAACACAGACACGAACATAGAGAATTACGTCGTTCTCCAAAATCGGATACTTTACGGAGGAATAGAGCCATTTTCAAATAGGCAGAGCTTTACAAATGTGGTCTCTCACCTCACCACACTCTACTACATAGCTAATCTCACAGGTCTCTCACTCGAGAGATACAAATTCAAGGAGCCAGAGTACCTCTTTATAAGCCAAAGCAAACCCTCTATTCATTCTCCATGCCAGACAAAGCCATAACTCCATGGCTGCTAAAGAGGGACGAAATGACCACTTGGAGGCCACTTGTCTTCAATTATCAACAGAGGTGTGCTAGTGAGCAAGAGGATGGGAGCCACGGTGCCCCTCAAGTCAACAGTGTAACGGGTTACGATAAATCTGCCTTCAAGATACAACGAAATCCGTGCTCAAAAATCTTTCTATCTGCATTTGCACTTCGATATTCTATTTCTATAGAATTACCAAATTTCAGTATGAAGCTAAATTCTAGGAAGAGAGTGTGTAGAGCGCAATCCAGCATGGAATTTTTATAACTTTGATTGACACAACTGATGAATTGGAACCCACTTAAGATTAAAGCTATTGGATTCACTTAAACAGAATTTATGATCTTGGCAGAAAATCGTTAAGAGACCGAGATATCAGACATCTTGTTCTTGATGTATCTTTCTATTTCTCGTTTGTTTCATAATATGCATGATTGTCTAGTTCCTTGGGAGGATATATCTACTAGTATAAGAATTCACCGATCCCAATAATAGCCAAAGGACTTGAATGGTCCTGCATCAAGAGCAGAATTCGCTAGTGTTGGGTGCAAAAAATTTTTGCTGGTGGGAGAGGTATCAATTACACACACAAACACACTTGCATATTATTGCTCGACAAGTTATAGAGAAAACATACATATTACAATCTTTCACTCAAACTGGCAAATTAAGCTCACAAACCCTAACAGTTGGGTTCTCACGTTTCACTCTGTTTCTTTATTCCTCACTCACTCACTCTTATTTCTTACACACAGAGTACAATCAACTCACAGACTTATAAAAAGAAATAGATAGGGGAAGTGAGTCAGAGACTTCGGTAGCTTTCAATCCCGAACTCAATCAAGTAACTCCCTTTGATCAGATAGACAATCTTCACAGCAACTAATAGTTGAAACACTGATAGGTTCGTGATCATTGGCATTTATTTAAAGGAAACTGCGGATGAATTGAATAATCGCCATGCCAAAACCGATCATGGCCACAACGACAGCTCTGAACGCCCATGGAGAAGCGCTGTACTGTCGTTTCCAGTATGCCATCCACTTCGGCCACGAATACTTGCTGTAATTGTATGCTTCTTGGTATTTGTCGTCGAAACAGAACTCCTCTACTACAACTTCCTTGCACAGATTGTTGAACAGATGAGCGACGTCCGCGTCTGCGCCCAAGTTGTTACGTATAACTCCGGCTTTTTTAAGCACATCGACGTCCTTTTCAGAGTCAATTAGCGCGTCCATGAACTGTGCGTAGGACGAGAAGTGCCTCTGAACCCCAGGGCAACACTGTTCCAAGGCAATGAGGTTTCTAAGGAATGTCTCCGTGGAGTCATCTACAATGAAAGTCGGGATTTTAAATTTGGCCCTGTGAAACCACCAGCGTATGCCATGAGGTTCTTCGAACTTGACGTTAAAAAGACTGTTGTTCTCAGCGGGTGCAAAATTGACTCCCGCAAAGTGTAGGTTTGATGCAGAAACTTGTAATTCACATGGCTTCTTTTGTTTATTTTCAAGATCACCTGGAAGGCAAAAATCGTGTAGTAAATGGAGAATATGATGGTACTGATCAGCTTTCCTTTCCTGTGCACTGTCGTTTGTAGAACGATGACCAACCGAAAGGACACAGTCACCAACCGAAAAGACACAGTCAACAGGCAAACAACAAGAAGTTTCCTTTCTACCACTATTTTCGTTATCTGGTCCCTTAATGTAGTACTCCCAGTTAGAAAGGACATGGTTTTCGAGTGATAACTTGTTTGCCCAGGAGATCTTAGCCACTGTAACTTCGAACAAATGCTCAAGCACAAAGAAAGGAATCTGGTTCTCGAGGAGTATCAAGTCTTGTTCGATGATGGCGCGAGTCAAAATGTTATCTAAAATAGGATCTATCGGATCTTGTACCTGCAGAACGCTATTGGAGGCCTTAGACAAAAAGTTCAAGTGAAGCCTTTTCGAAAAAGATTATACACAATTAAAATAAAAATAAAAAAGTATTGCGCCCTGCTTTTTGGAATGCAAAATTACTTATCATATTTGCATATATATGCAAACAAAATTGTTTGGATGTGTTATTATGACAGTTCGTCTGATATGTTTGAAACATATGTAGATCGATCCTAATTATGATTGTTTAAGAATTACGTATGAGGTATGCAAATAATATGATATTTATATATTGTTTTGACCAAGGAGAACATCGACAGAAATTTACATTTTTCCCAATTTTAAGTGGACTCGCTTACATCTATTTCTCTCTCTAGAGTTTCGCTCCCTCTCACCGCCTCAAACCAGATCTAGGGTTTTTGTTCAGGGGGCGAATACAACAACCCAACCACCACCACCCCCACCCCCGCGCACCCCCCCTCTTTTTATTTCTTCCCCGTGCTGAAAGACAATTCGTTCATTTCCTTACTTTCCCTTCGTCCTCATATTTAAATACAAGCACAGGCAAAAATTAATTATAACCTAAAAAGTAAGGGTAAATTCACCGACCTCCCATTAGATTTCTAACAAATGTAGGAATGTCGCATGACGTTTTGGTAATTGCACTGACGTCCCTTACTTCACAAATTATTATCTAAATTCCCTCATTAGGCTTCTTGTTCTATTTTCATCTAATTAAAGATTTTAATGCTAAATTAAAATTAACTACTTATATTTCATTGAAATTGGTAATCATTGATATAATTTAATATTTTAAAAATCATTTTTCTTCATAAATCTAATATTTTTTGCTTCGTATATGTAGTTTTTCCGCATTTATATCTTCCTAACTCATCGTATCTCAAAACAGGAAAAGAAAATATTTGTCTTGAGTTCTACTTATTTTTTATGAAAGAAGTCGATGTAACTTATCATTAAACTCTTTTTTTATTAATTTTTATTAATAGTTTGCGACTTAATGTGCAACCAATAGACTTACATATTGTGCTCAAACTTGTATAATTACTTATTTAAATTTTTTGACCAAATAAAGTCAATATGAAGCATTCTTAAAGCTTTCTCTACCCTTTTGATCCTTAGAGCATCCGTAATTTAATAACCAAAAGTGGATAGTCAAAACTCGCCACATAACCCTGTTCGTTTCGGGTTTTGAGAGAGATTTTTAAGAGTAATAAATGAAGAAAGATAAATAGAGAAAATTTATTGAAAATCGTGCTCAAGGTTTTGAGTACCAAAAACTAACAAGCCCAAATTATTTATTTAAGAAATTGCTAAGGTTAATAATGTAGAGGTTCATAATGGCATAATCAAAATTAAATAGCCAAAACTTGCCACATTATCTTTTTAAACGGTAAAAATAAGAAATTGTGAACATAGAAAATAATTTTTTTTAAAATAGTTTTCACACTAATGAAAATAGGTTATTAAAAAATAAAAAATAGTTTTCTCAGAACTTTTGTTTAAAAGAACAGTTTTTGGAAAAAAATAAAAATCTGTTTGTGCAAAAAATAAAAATTATTTTTTAAAATATTTATCTTAGAAACATTGTTGAGAGAGAGAGAGAGAGAGAGAGAGAGAGAGAGAGAGAACATTTTTGTGTAATAATGGGTGTACTTGATTGAAAATATATAAAAACTACCAAATTTGGTTATTGGTAAAAAGTTGTTAGTTTTTGTTATCTGAAAGGGATTCAGCTCTTTTCGCACAAAGGGCGAATGCGGGCATACGTGCCAGAACTTGTCGAATCCAACATTAAGTGTTTTGATTTTAAAGGCAAGATCACAAAAGGTACTTAGTTTGCCACAACAGATTGGACTTGGTAATTTTCTAACCGTGTATGAAAGAAAGTACAACTTTTTTTTTGATAGGCAATAAAATTTTATTCAGAAATCTTGACAAAGGGTACATCAAGATGGAAGAAGGGAAGGGAAATTCAACCAAGGGTTGGATAAAAAAAAAATTTGTTTGGACAAGTCCAAACACACCCAATATGGGCCAGGCCCCAAGAAATACAATGACAAATCAACAAATGGGCCTGACCCAAACAAACTAAACCCAAACCAGTCTGCCCACAGCCACAACCTAAACCCTACAACAAAAATCAATCGCCACCTACATCCAACACCGCCATCCACTTTAGTCAACACACCACCACCAGCAGACCCATCGCTAGAAGCCACCACCACCAGCCACCCCCGCCACCAAAACACCACTTAAGGTGAGGCCCATAGGAAACATAGGCCCCGCCCCCAACGGCAAAGCCCATATGGTACATAGGCCAAGCCAACACAGCAAACCCCAACCCACCTGGATCCAGATCGCCAACCAACACCCCAAGCACCAACAGCCGAGTCCCGGATCGAAGCCACCAAACTTTCGCCACTATCAGCCGCAACCCCGCCGCAGAAAGACATCGCTGGGCATCCACCCATGCATCACCGAAACCCCAAGACCAGCACTGGAACGAAACGAAACCACCATACGACAGCAAAAAGCCCCCTTGCGCAGCCGAAAACTCAAAAATGGCCGCCAAGACACAGTTGATCTGGCTCCCACAAATGACCTGAGAAAACCGACCGCGGTGGTACCAATCGCCGTCGCACACCGCCAGCCGTCGCCACCCACGAACGCCCAAGCGAAGCCTCGACCAGATCTGCACCGGACGTGAGACCACTGCTTGCTGTTAGGCCCAAACAATGACTACCCAGCAGTAGAAACACGGTGGGTGATCTCACTGGCCTCAAAACCACCTTCCACAGCTGACGACCTCGCCATTAGGCCGAACCGATTACCTCAAGAGGAAAACTGGCGGAAGCCGGCGAAAGGAGAAGGGAGAGGACCAGAAAATGAAACGGCAAATGATCTAGAAAGGAAGGGGGAGAGGGAAAACCATTCGGAAGCCCAGGGGAGGAGGGAAGAGGGCGTCACCTCCCCGGCGGCGGCAAAGAAGTTTGAAATTTAGGGATTTGGTCTTTTAGAGAGCGAGAGAGAGAGAGGAGAAGAGTTTTTTCCAAAATTCTTCCAGTCTAAGAAAGAACAACTTAAAAGAAAAAGAACAAACTTTATGGATTGGATTGACTGAAAATTGAAGAGACAAGCAAACTAGCTGGAAGTTTGTATTTGTTTATAAGCGCCAGACTTTGATGATATATATAGGATTCAAGGTCCTCTCGGTTTGGGAGAATGGGTTTCCCACCTTCACCTCATTTTGAAAAGTGTCCCACCTCTAGCCTCACGCATGCATTTCAAGAACATGATAGTTTTTGAAAGTTATTCGCAGTTATTGAGAAACAAAAATGCTACACACATAATTAATGTGTTTAGAAGGTCCAGATTTTAAGTAATCTTAATTGTGAGTTGCACCACTACCTTATTTCATGTTTAATGGGCCATTTCATCACTTCTGAAACCAAATGCCAGCAAGCCAAATCCCTTTTTTCGTGGGATTATTCCAGAAACTACTAGCTGTAGACACCCTATTTTGAACTTTCCAAATTAATTTACTTATGGTCTTCGTTTCCCCGATGATGAAACGGATCAAGAACACCCCAGAAATGTTATTGTGTTTGAACTTTGAGCATTCTAAAAACCCTTTCAAATCCCTTTCAAACCCTTCAAACCAGAACCAAAAGGCCTCAACAAAACCCAACTTGCATACGCTGGTGTTCACCTGGCGTGCGCTGGTCCTCTGCCACGTGTCAGTCATCGGTCAACTTTGACCGTTGACCAGATTTGACCTTGCGTACGCCAGGTATCTAGTGGCGTACGCCAAGTCAAACCTCGGTCAAACTTGTGTTTTTAAGCATGCAGAAGCCATGGGTAGGGGTCTACAACACATGGGAACCTTCCAATCCATCAAAAAATCAATCTCGGCCGGGGGACATCTCTTACACATATCCCATCATCATATTCCCTCTCATCCAATGAGAATGAAGGCTTAAGGGCTAAGGCTCCAGTCCCTGTGACTGGCCTTAACCCCTCTCTCTCCCTCTTCCCCTATATATATCCCCTCCACTAGTCTTTCAAGGGGTTGGCTCCAAGTTTCAAGTCCATGTTCTTTCTCTCTTCTTAGTTTTCTTTCTTGCTCTTCTTTCATCCATTGAAAGAGCAAACAAGAGACCCCTCCATACACCTCTTGCAGTCAAACATCCACCCACATTCTCCTTTCAAAGCCAAGTTCAAAGCTCAAATATCTCTAAAATCTGAAAGCCAAAGGTATACATCTTTGTACTGCTTTCTGTTCTGATCCCTAAGGGGAGCTAACAGGGTCAAGGCTGGTAATCAATACCAGTCCTGGCCCTAAAGCTATCAAAGTTTCAAAAACAAAAAAAAAATCGTTTCTAACTAGAATCAGCGTGCGCCGGTCATAGGCCCGCGTACGCCGGTCCGTGGCGGTACGTACAGTTTTAAAATTTGATCTGTCTGGGATCTGTCTGGACCCTGCGTACGCCACTAAAAAGGTGGCGTACCGCAGGTCCGAGCCCTCCGAAACTGGGTACTCCAGTTGTGAAATGGGGTCTAGATCTTTGTTTCATGCTTTATTTCTTGTCCATTCATCACCTTATTATATGCTAAAAACCAATTTCCAGCTTTTTGTATTTAGAACTGTATAGGTGTAGCATTTCAATACTTGTTTTCTTTTGCTTTGAAAGGCCCCTGGGATCTTTCTGGTCATGTTCCAGAGCCTAGATGATATAAAGCCAAGCACTGGACAAGAGGTACAACTGGCGTACGACCTCTCATGAGTGGCGTACGGCAACCATACCAAGGTCCAGTGGCTGGCCCTTGCATCATAGCTCAATCATGGCCTCTTGTTATCTCCCCACTCTGTTTATGGGGTTCCAGTCTATTTTCATGGCTTCAAGCCATTTCAGCTGTCTGTAATCTGTAAATATGATCATATTATAAATTGCGTGGTTTGTCCTGGGTGTGCACTGGTCCATTCCAGAGCCCAGAGGGTTGAGAACAAAGGCTGTGAGTGACAAAAGGTGGTGTACGCCAGCTTCTTGGTGGCGTGCGCAGGGTATGGTGGCGTGCAGAGACTCGGCCACTGCATGCCAGTATGTTGCCTGCTCACGCACCTGAGAGACAGCATACACCATTCTGCTCAAACTGCTCTCAGTGCTTGTTTTCAATCTATATTCATTCTATCGATTCAAGCAAATCATTATTCATAAACATTTTTGTCACATAACCGCAAGCTGTTACGGTATCAATTCCCATTATCTGCTTCCCCGCCCTAACTGGCTAAAAAATGATCAAATGAGAGAAAAATGCAAACGTTTTACAAAATGCCTGAGTAGAGACCGATCTCCGGATCGGGCGAGAGGGGTGCCATAAAACCCTTCCCCTCTCGTAACCTGGCTCCCGAACCTCAGATATCGAAGGTGACGACGGACCAGTCTGCGCCTCTTCAAATCAAATCAAACAATTTTTCAAATCAATCAAACGTAGCAAGCGTTTTCGAGTTCGGTTCCTTAGGTATTCTTCCGCTAAAACCCGAGTGGCGACTCTGAATCGAAGCGTTTCGCCGCGCTATTTTCCAAAAGGGCCGCCCTCCAAATAATATTTACAAACCAAAATCGGGCGATTTTTGGGGCGTGTGCCCACACTAGCCATTCTCCACTGATCATGGGCCTTTACAAATTTTATTCAATCAACTAACCAAAGCCACGAGATCATATCCCATGTCTCATTTGGATCGAAATCAAGTGGGCCTAGTTTGCTTTAAAGCGGCCCATCGATTTTTGATTCAGCAAATCTTTATTTTATGGTCCAATTTAAATAAGATTTAATTAAATAACCCTTTAGCGGTGGCTATAGTTGATAATTTCAATCGGAGCTCTCTTTTGAGCAAATATTGTTAACCTTACCAACTTTTTGATTTTGATTATTTCATTACGGAAGCTCTTTGGTTTCCCTACTAGTGAATTAGTGGTGAAATAGAAGTAGTAATTTCATCACTAATGCACTTGTGGAAGGGAAAAAAAACCTCTGCAAGCTATCATTGTTTAACATTGTCCCCCTTTAATATATTGGAAAAAATGACGTTCAATTGTTTTCAAAATTCATGTAACTAGTAGTACCTTTTTCAAAAAAATACTCCTACAACAAAAATTAGAGTCAGCCTAGCAAGGGCACCGAAAAGTATGATTTGACTCATAGCCGAGCCCGTAACCATAATTGCGTACCTTTGAGTTGCCATTGTCTGCTTCTACTTTTCTAAGGTAGGACAAGCAGAGAAAATAGAGGATGAAGCAGCCGTCGACCAACATCATTTCCAACATCTCGTTGTCATCGGCCTCGTCTGCCAGCGTGACTTCTTCTGGGTTGTCTTTCTGGCCTTTGTATACCAGCGTGACTTCTTCTGAGTCGGATTTCCTGGCCTTATGTGCCACCTTGACTTCTTCTGCGTTGTATTTCTGGCCTTTGTATACAAGCGTGACTTCTTCTGCTTTGCATTTCTGGCCTTTACATACCAGCGTGACGTCTTCTGCGTTGTTTTTCATGGCGCTGTCGACCTCTGCGTAGTATTTCTTGGCCTTGGATATGCAGCCGTTCAATTTTTCCAAACATTCTCCAAGCACCTTGTAATCTTTCTCAGAACCAACTATTTTTTCGGTGGCTTCAAAAATTAGGTTATTGGTGTAATGCCACTTGATGTGTTGCATAGGTGTTTGGAGGTGTTTGTCATTCCGGTGAAGAGGGCCGATAGCAATGAGGCGAGGGGTGTAGGCGCTTTCGTTATGCTTACGAAGATCTTCAGGCACCTTGAAAATGCGAGCAGAAGGGAACAAGTCATCGTATTTGTCCCTAAATTTATCTATTTTTTTGGCAATGGTTTTGACCCTGCAAGAATCCTCTCCGTGATTCCCTGCTTGATCACTCATTTCGGGTGATCAGTGGAAATAATGTTTTTGATCAGGGGAATCAAGAAAGCAACAACGTTCTTGTTTTGGCCCAACTTTTGGGGAGTTTGTTTTTTGGGTGAAAATGGCTTAGGATTGTTCTGGGCTTGAGCATGCAAAGACCCCCTGCAGGCATTACCTATTTATAGAGGGCTCGTCTATTTTCATTGGTGTACCATAGAGGGGTATAGAGGACTCGTCTATTTTTTTGAAGAGCCGTAAAAGAAGTATTTTTTTCATTGGAGGAACAAATATTATCTTAAAATAATTTATTTATAGTTCTTACAAAAAAATAAGCTCAATCTGGTATCGGTAAAGACGTTGAAACCTGAATTCTGGGACAAAGTTAAACGTTTCGTAAATGCCTTCAACGATGCAGGATTGAGCTCATTTTTTGTAAGAATCGTAAATCAAATATTTCAAAAAAAAATAAGCAGTTCTGATCATTTTTTTGAGATCCGAAAGGGGTATGTACAAACTGGTACTGATTTCGTCTATGTACCAATAGCACCTCTGCAATATTAAATGAGGATTTAAGGACCAATTTAATTTATACAAGTAGTATACAAACACTTGAGGGATCTGATTTGTAATAAGGGAGGAGGTCGCTGTTTAACGGTTGTTGCCTCCCGAAGATTTTTCGTCGATCACATTCATTGCCTTATCTTGTAGGAACCAGCTAAGAGCAATTATGTTTGTGTCTTATTTTTTCTAACAGTGTCTTCTTCTTCTTTTTTTTTTTGGAAAGACCTAACCACGTGAATGACTCCACATTATAGGCCTGTCAATGGACCAGATCCGACAGATCCGGATCCGACAGATCCGGATCCGATCCGAATATGATAAGACTCAAATCCGATAGTGGTAATCCCGATCTGAGTCCGAAAAATCCGGATCCGATCCGAAATTTTTTTTACGTCAAAAATTTTAGCAAAAAAAATTATATTTTTCAATAAAATACAATTGTTTTTCAAAAAAAAAAATTTTTCCAAAAAAATAAAAATAATTTAAAATACAAAATAAAAAAATAAAAATATAACTTCAT
Organism: Rhododendron simsii; assembly: GCA_014282245.1. Classification (NCBI taxonomy): domain Eukaryota; kingdom Viridiplantae; phylum Streptophyta; class Magnoliopsida; order Ericales; family Ericaceae; genus Rhododendron; species Rhododendron simsii. The sequence goes on along the minus strand of CM024957.1, from coordinate 34,848,476 downwards.
AAACTTTTTTTTTCAAAATAAAAAATTTACTTTTTTTAAAAAAAAATTTAAAAACTAAAAGTTCGGATCCGGATTGATAACGGATTTAATCCGATCTGAATCCATATTTGGATTCCGGATTCGGATCGATGTTTCGGATCCGGATCCGGCTCGGATTTTTCTGATCAGATCCGGTCCATTGACAGACCTACTCCACAACATACAGAATGGGTAGTCATCAAAATTGAAAACCATCAGTTGTACCTACTCTGGTCGATAATTACCGGTGACAATCTCTTTTATAAAACAGAAGGGTGTGGGGACAAGTTGTTGGAACGGTTTAGATTTATTTGATCTAAAAGTTGTAGTGTATCCTCCCACTTCCCGATTAAGTGTCCATGGTTTTCACTTAAATCACACAACTGCCATTCCCTTCCAACTGAAATACGTAATGCCGTAGGCACGGACTAGCACTAGTACTACTATAAAATATCGACAATACTATGTATGTTGATATATGGTAGCACTACCATCAATCGATCAAGTAAATTTAAGGATTTCACCGTAATCCAAGGATAGAGTCAATGGAAGGATTTCAAATTAATTAATCCAGGGATGGAGTCAAGAAAAGAAACTTATTTTTGGGGAGAATAACATTCCAATTCTTGTAATCCGAATCAGTGGTGGATACACTCTAGCTGGGGTCACCGGGGCATGGGTTCCCACTGCAGTAATTTTTATTTTTTTTTGATTTTTTAAGTTTCAAAAAAAATATTGCTTTTAATATTGTTCAACTAGTTAACTAGCTCGCACAACTATGTACGTATCGAGGATATTTTGTTAAATAACTGAAAAAAATATATATAATGGTATGGATCCCAATATTTCACTAGTCAAAGCCATTGTTCCGTTTAAATTTTGGCCTAAGCATTTAAAGCGAGAAGCATGTTATGTGATAAAATACTTATCTCAAAATGAGAGTGATTTGCTTGAGTCGTGACAAAATTTAGCCCCACAAAATCAATGCTTCTGATCATCGACGTAAAAATTTGGTTTAGACTTTTTAAAAGACAATTGATTTTCACACGTCTCTTTTATTGAAATACCCTCCTTTTTTTATTTTGTAGATATGTGAAATTACATAATTACACTTTTCATGAGTGAAGGAAAAAATGTATGAAGGGTCATTTTATAATCATCCATGAATGAAGACAAAAAAAAAAAGAGTACAGTAAGACAAAAGAGGAGTGCGAGTAATCTTCACTCAATATGGACAATTAGTACTTTCATTCACTGTTTAAGTTCATGGGTGAACAAAAGAGTATTCGAAAACTGATACTTCTTCGTCTCTCATGATGTAATAACTAACATGCCATTCATTTTCACATAGCCAACAACCATTAAGTCATGGGTTGGTGTGATGGGTTGGTGTGATGTTGTCGGGAGTTGGCTGTCACAAGCGTTCTTGTTTTTGTAGTGCCCCAAGTAACGTATATTGCTGGTTACTGGTCCTAGCTAATGCTAAGATAAAATGTAGTTTTCCCGACACTAGCACAGCTGGCATTTTTAGAAACACCACGAAAATTACTTTTACTGGCATTTTTCAAAAAGTGTCGTTCAACACACTTGGAATAATGCTGGTACTTTTACCAGCATTTTCATAAAACACCGCTATAGATCTTTGCCGACATTTTTAAACACCAGAAACCTAAGCCGACATTGGCATCTCCAGCATTTGAAAAAACGCCGCTAAAACTTTTCCCAGCATTTGTGGGTCTACCCTTTTTTTTTAAACGCCGCAAATGGTTTTTTTTTTTTTTTTTGTAGCAATCGTAAGAGTTAACTAGAATTAAGGTCGGAAAGAATATTCCCAATTACACCGAGATTGAAAGGTTTCAATTATTTCATCACCCATTTCGTGTCTACATGAGTAATCAGAAAATATGAAATATAAACTAAAGTTGGAAAAGGTTAATATAATATGACAAAAGAAATTAAAAATAAAAAAGTCAAACTTAATGTTCTATATTCATTTTTGGGGTCTTTTTTTATCGATGTCTTATGTGATATTTTTTTGACATTGGTTTATATTTGGTCTATATTTTTATACTGCTGTCGATTTCTCTCACCATAACGAATGGTGTGATGCAAAAATTCAACCCAAATAAATTAAGAATAAAGATAAAATAACCAATTAACCATAAAGACCGAAAAATTTGGCAATTAAAAAGTTAGACCAAGGGGCCCAAGGTTTGGAACTTTTGTTCTTCATCTCTTGGCCGGGTGAGTTCAACCATATATTTCATCTCCATCACACGCTTGTGCGATGTCATATATTGCCACTCATTGGCCATTGCGCTATCGTTTTAGCATGAACGAGCTAGAACAACTTCGTTAAAATGAAGCGGTTTAGTTTATTCCACATTTTAAGAATGTTTTCCAATAAGCTGATTTTTTCCGAGGATTTACAAGAGCAGTCATGAGTTGGTGACAACATCACCCCGAGTCAGAATGATCTATATATTCCTGAAAACTTCGAAGTTAGGATTTATTTACTCTGTAATAAAGGAGGATTAAAGGAACAATTCTAAAAAGAGAAGTTTATATAAATGGTTCTTTTAGTTTCATCTAAGTCTCATTTTTATCCTTCAAGTATCAATTATAAATATTTTAACCTTTAAGTTTGGTCTTCGTACCAAATTGGTCCAATCGATCACGTCTGTCAGAAAGGCAGCACCATTCTGCCCCTTCGACTGCAGTTTGCTCCAGTCTCTCTTTGATGATCGGAAATATTCATTTCGTAGAACTCGTCGAGTAGAATAGATGTATAAAAAATCAGCTCTATCAGATATCATTAAGTGACTAATCAAAACACATATAACTTGGTAATAATTTGTTCCAGATCTAGTGTTTGGATCCATCCCTTTCAACATAAAACTATTTGATCAAACAACTTAATGATATCTGACCGAGATTATTTTTGATACACTTGTAATCTACTTGACGAGCTTTACAAAGTAAACTTTTCCTATCATCAGAGCAAGAGTGAAGCAAAACGCGCTCCCAAGGGACAGCACAGTGTGCCCTTCTGAGAGGCAACACCAACCCCATGTTTAAAAACGATCATCCTGAATCTGATCAGCCCTTGGGTGACGCCATCAATACGTCATTTGCATGACATCGCAAGTGATGTCGTCACATTCATTGCATTTAGGAGCCAGCTAGAGCAATTTTTTGTTTGTCTTTATATATATATATATATATATATATATATATATATATATATATATTATCCGCTGTCTTTATGTTTTCTAACCACGTTTTTTTTTTGGGGGGGAAGGAAAATTATGAGTCTGGGCGAATCAAATATCTCTTACGGCTAATCAACGGGAGTCATAGAGCCAAAATTTAATTATGGCCATTTACGATAAAATGATCAGAAAACTAAAATCTTTCCACCCATTCAAACGGATTGAAATTTGGAACACGTAATTTTGTTTTAAAAAACGGTAATTTTTTTTTAAAAACCAAATTTTATAAAATAATTGTTTAATAATAATACTAAATTCGTTAATTTGTTAGCAGAAATAAATATTACAGCCTAAATTGTGAAAAAAATAATTAAATTTGCAATTACATATAAAACGTAATACATAATTAATATAGGGACTGCACAAACGTAAAATGGTCATTTGACAGCTTTTTATATCATCCACCCTCCCTTATACCCCCTATTAATTCTTTATCCAAACAAAGTATTATTTAATTATCATTCTCTAATACCTCATCCAAACAATTTACTATTTAATCCCCCTCTATAAATATCACATCAATGCGGGTCATCCTTTATTAACTAATGCCCCTTACTATCTTATCCCCTTAATAACTAATACCTCCAATTCTTTTCTCGCATCCAAACGGGCCACGGCATGTACTGATTTCTACGAGGTTAGCTAGACGTCCTTTCTTGGAGATAAAAAAGTGGTTGAAAAAGTTGTTCCTAGATGGTTCCTATAAATAAATGAAGGCAATGAATGCGATAGAATCACACAACTGTTTCATTGAAATATATGTACCCTAAATGTCTTGCATGTTCAGAAGCTAACGGGATGTCAACGCTCGTTGATGTTATCCATTCCTTGTTTCCGTGACGTCATGACAATATGACATTACTATGAAAGAGCATCTCTAGTGGTTTAGTTAAAAATTATATGTTAAATAACATAAAATGTATAAAGTGAGTATAATTTATTATTTGTTAAGTGTGTTTAAATTTAAAAAATGAATGAATATTTTAGTGAAAGATATATGTTAGCGTAAGATAAAGTGTGCATAAGTATACAAATTCGTAATACATATTAGACTAGTACCCTTCTTTTTCTCCCATCCTGTCTCCTCCCATCTTTTCAGTCAAAAGTTTTTGCACAAGTCAGTGCTCCCAATCTCTCCTTCTCTTTTTCTCTCTCCTCCTCACTCCCTGTTTCCGTTGCTAATACTGGAACTACAGTAGTGTAGCAGCTAATTAATGTTGGCTAGTGACTAGTGACAACTCATCTTTTAACAATACCATTAAAGCGTAAAAATGTAAAAAAAATGTTCACTAATTGACCCAAGTCAGTTTGTTTCGAGTAAACTAAGCCCTTAATGATGTTCGCTAGAGATGCCCTAAGAAAACAACCTCGAAATTCCTCACAAATGACGGGCTAAAACAATCACATGTATGCATTTTCGATTTAGTTTATGAGTAATTTTCATGGACTAGAGTGGCAATATTTGTCTCTGACTATTTTCTTTGTTTAATCGAGGGTGGTCTCGAAATTTGTGGTATATATCAAGTTTTTCCTAACAAACAATTAGCTAGCCAAATATTGGTCATTGGTAAATAATTATAGTAGATGGAAAAACACAAGACATACAATATAGCGCTCTTTTGAAGACTATTTATCACGGAATTGAGCTTAATGAACTAATTAAAATTTTAAAAAATATTTCTTATAATGTTTCTCTTCCCTCTTTACAAATTACAACTTGAGCTGTGGGGGGTTGTTTTCCTACCATTTACATAGGCGGATTCAAGGACGGGTTCTATGATATCAAAACATGAGAGACCTGATACATAATAATGGAGAAGGTTGTTGTTGTTTTCACTTTTCACGACTAGAAAACTTTAGCCGGTTCACAACTTCCAAGTGTCATCTATACTTCATGCTCATGAGTAATGACTTCACGCGTGTGCCGTGTGATGTGATCATAATCTTTATTTCCTTATCATTCACTAGAAACTAGCTAGAACAACTTCATTTTTTTCAATGTTAAAAGTGCATACTGGTAGCTCGTTTCAGGTCCAACAAAAACAATCAGAATCGTTCATTTTTGGAGAACGACTTTTTTTAGTTATTTAATCTCAGTTTTACTTTGATTTTATCAAGGTTAAAAACCGTGATAAAAAGTAGCATAGAGACAATCATGGCTCCATAGACCACAGTTTTAAAACCGAGATGGATTGTCAAGATCTCGGGTAGAAACCGTGATCTTTCTTCTTTTTTGTTAGAGACCAACATATATTTTATTGCCATAAGTTAGAGGCCTTATCGTGCTAGTTGGAGGCATCCACAACACCTATGATTTTGTCATTGTTATCAAGATTCGAGGCAACCGGCCCATTCTTCTAGCTGGATTGGAAGATGCTGTCAAGCACCTTGTCAAGCGCATCCGGACCGTTCATTTCGACAATTAATGGTTCATATATGTTTGTTATTTTTTACCGATTAAAGTTAATTATTACTGGTAAAAGATGGAGTAAAAAACATATCTGAACCATCGATTGGCAAGATGGACGGTTCGGATGCGCTCGGCAGGCGCTCGGCTGGTTACCCAGGTCCAACTAGCGCGAAAACTGTAAATTTATTTACTCCTTATGAAAATAGTCTTATATATTCTCGATAATTACTGCTAAAAGATAGAGTAACAAACATATCTGAATCATTAATTGTTGAGATAGACGGTCCGGATGTGCTCGGTAGGCGCTTAGCAAGTTACCCGGGTCTAGCTAGTTCGAAAACTATAAATTTATCTACTCCTTAATAAAATAGTCTTATATATCCTCGATAAGTAAAAGGAAAACTACAAACTAAGGTCTCTGTTTATAAATTTAGAAAGAAAAAAGATTTAGGGACCAAGTCTATACTATACAAAACTTTGAGGGATCTGATTTCTAATAGAGGAGGAGGTTGCTGTTTAAGTTAAGTTTTAACAATGCCTTCGTAAGTGAATGGCGGAATTGGTCCTCCAAGATTAGTCGAGGTGTGCTGAATTATTTGTCCTGAACGACTGAGTTATCAAAAAAAAAAAAACAAAGTCCTTCAACTAGTTGAGTGATCTATTGTAATATGAACAATATCTCGTACTATTAGTATAGCATGTCGAGATTCTTCACCTTCAGTGCCTTACGAACCAGCTTGAAGAACTTTATCTTCATCTGTCCTTTGTATGTTGAAAAATATGAAATACAATCCTTTTGGCGGTGGATAAAAAAGATGCGATGCACGAAAAAAAATGTGCTAATATTCGTGAACGTATTGTTATTGACGAGATGTTACAGCGATTCCAATTTAGGATATCCACAATGGCATATTCAAAAGTAATATGTTGCAAAAGTTAACAATACTGTGCAAAATATGACTCACAATAGTATAATTAAAATTAACAACCTCCTAAAAAATAATCAAATTTGCAACCTTAGACATGATCAAATTTTGGATTTTGGATAACCAAAACTAGCAATTTTTTGATTATACCATTGTGGATCTCTATATTGCTAACTTTAATAATCTCTTAAATGAATAATCAAAATCCGATTTGGCAACTTTTGGTTATCCGTTTCTTATTATCCCATTGTGGATACTCTTATGTGCCATGATACACATGATCCACACCAAGACCCTTGTATGATTTTATCTAATTTTTTTTCTAAAAACATCTTTTTTTGAAAAGTTCTAACCGCGTGATTCACTCCACATATGTCAAAGGGTAGGCACCCAAATTGAAGGTGACCATTTGTACCTTACTATGGTCAATAATCACGTACCCTACAGTGACACTAGCTAAGTCCTTGGACTTTAACAATATCCCATGTTACGAAACAACAAGAACCAACTAGAAGAACCAAAGGCAGAATTTGTCATTTCATCATGTTTACGAAAAATTCTCTTCACAAATTTAACCCTTCTCAAGTTCAATACATGTCTCCGTCCCTAAGTGTGAAATCCTAATGCTGCAAAGTCGCCTCCGTGGGGGATCAGACTTTACTTCATTGACGTACAGTGGTCCCAAAAAAAATGTGTGATTAGGAATTTTTTTCCGAAAACAAATGACAAAAAGCTATATTTTTTTTCAAAAGTGAGAAGGTTGTATTGACAAATGCCCAGTGGCACTTACAAAACGGAGATCATTACAAAGAACTTGGACAAAGCCAAATTAATCGTCTAACAAATGCATGCAAAACAAGTAAATCATAAGGTAATTGATGTTTTTCATCTTAACTCAAACATGGCCTGACGCAATAGTGAGACTTTTAAACTGCCCAACATCTAATTAGGAGTCTCAAACGGAAAAAAAGTGCAAAGTTAAGGACTAAAGACACCAAATACTCAGACGATCAGATGTACTTCACCCATGTATGCACTAATGAACTCCCAAAAACTACAGATCTGCTAAGCTGCCATGGGTTGTCTCGCCAAAGACATCGTGTAGAGATACAGTGCTGAAGCACATATATCATTGTGAAGCAACCTTGATTGAGAGAACCCAATCTGTAGACAAAATTCATCCAAAGACAAAACTAATAACTCTCGTTAAATGAGAGACAAAACTCTTACAGATTAGACGACAAATCGTTGATCTAAAAAGACGGAAGGAAAAATAGGAAAAAACAAAGAAATGGAGTCGGTAGTACCATGGTCTCCCCCTCTCGCTGCCGCACACGGGTATGAAACCCGGGGGGGAGGGAAAGGGAGAAGAGGAGTTGTGGTGGCTAGGGTTGAGAGAGAGGGAGAGAGAGATAGGGTTGAGACAAAAAGCTATTCATTGCCGTACATTGCCTTACAGTATGTTTAAGGTTCTACTTTCGAAAGCATCTACAACAACTATGTTTTTGTCATCTTTATCCCATGTTTTCAAACAAATTGAAGGTGACCATTATGACTTACTGGGCTCTGAAAAGCAGTTTCACTTGTTGTCCAGTTCTTCTAACAAATTGCACTGCAATTGTTGAGAAATCGGCCAAATTAATACACATATGATACACGATGAGCAATCAAGTAAAAATGCAATCAGTAAACGCACACTAGTTTTTACATGTTTTTCCATAAAGTTGAGTACATCGTACTCTCATTCTAGTTTGTTTAAACTTTTGTCGATCAAATGATAAATATATGGATCACAAGTTACATCGGCTAGGTATGACATATATTTGTGATCTAGGATTTTCATCACAATTACAGTTGTGATAACTATTGTCTAGGCTAAATCCAGAATAGTCATCAAATTACAAGTCATACTGTATTAGGCTTCATAGAGGCAATAACAACAATCACATAGGTATTGTGTTAAATATATTTTTAATCTTTCTTAACGAACTGGGTTAGCTCTATTGACCATTCAATTACACTTCTGGATGGGAGGTAGAAGGACAATCCTTTCCACATATTTCTTTCCTTTTAATTGGGGTTCTTGATTTTCTTATTTGGCCCCTTCAAGGGGATATTAGTTGGGGTTAATCTGATTGTGGGCTATGTCTATTTTCATGAAAATCAAATATATATATATATATATAAATATATATATATATATATATATACACACACACACACACATATACACACACTCTTCTATTCTTCTATCACTCGCTCGTAACAAAAAAAAGGTATTGGTCATGAAATTATAGTGTGTAAGGATAACGGAAAGGCTAACCTTAAGAGAAAATTAGTTCAATCACATTCATTTGAATTAGTTTTTGAGTAATTTTCATGGACAAAAGTGGCAATTATATATATTTGTCTATGATTATTATCTTCGTTTGATCGAGGATGGTCTCAAAATATGTGGCATGAAGTTTTATCCTGAAGATAATTAGCCAACCATTGGTCATTGGTAAATAATTATATATAGCCAATGGCAATACACCAGAAATAAAAAATAGCACTTTTTCGGCGACTATTTATCAAAGGATTGAGCTAGCTTAAGGAACTAATTAAATTTAGAAAAAATAGCTCATAGTGTTCTCTTCACTCTCCTCAAATTACAACTAGAGCTCTAGCTCTTTTTTGTTGAATGAAATTAGAAATTAAGGCCTTATTCGTTTATAGAGGAAGATTCAAGGACCAGTTCTCTGATATCAAAACATGAGAGGCCTGATCTGTGGTAACTGAGAAGGTTGCCATTGTTCTCATGAGTCATGACATCACACATCTGATGTGATCACAGTCTTTCCTAATCATTCACTAAAAACAAGCTAGAACAACCTTATTTTTTTGAATGTTAAAAGCGCACACAGATAACTTGTCACGGGTCCAACAAAAACAATTGGAATATATCGTTCATTTTTTAATTACGATTTTATCTTGTATCTCTCTTCTGTCCTTGTTGTTTGGAAAGGTCCAGCCACGTGATCACCTTGCAATAGTCCAAAGGTGTAGGCATCAAATTAAATTGAAACAGACCATTATCTTCCTAGGGTAATAATTACAAAACACAAGAAAGTATCTCAGTAGTTGGACTTGTAGAGTAATCTATTGAAATATAAGCCCATCATTTCCCTACCATTAACCCTTGTCTAGATGTGGTTCTTAATCCATATGACTATACCTTTTATTTCACAATGGGATGTCTGGGGTTTGAGTGCATGGAGAGACTTCAAACCCCTTTGATTGTTAACACATTATTTCTCCGCTAACACATATTTGTCCTCTTTAATCTTAGGTTATCTTCCTAGGCTAATATTGAAAGTGACCATTATCTTCCTCCTTCATAGTCCAATAATTACAAAACACATGAAAGTATCAAAGTAGTTAATTGGACATGTAAAGTGATCTATTGAAATATAAGGCCATAGTTTCACTACCATTAACCTTTGTCTAGATGTGCCTCTTAATCAATTTGATTGTACCTATTGTCTTGCAAGGGGAGGTTTGAGGTTCGAGTCTATAGAGTAACTTCAAACCCCCTTTGATTGTTAACATATTCATTTTCCGCTAAACCCCTACTAATATACACCCTCTTTAGTCTTTTTTGTTTGGAAAGGTCTAGCCACGTGGATCACTCTTTAATATTCCAAATGTGTAGGCATTAAAATTGAAGGTGACGATTATCTTCCTAGGTCAATAATTACGAAACACATCAAAGTATCCAAGTAGTTGGACTTGTAGAGTGATCTATTGAAATATAAGGCCATCATTTCACTACCATTAACCTTCATCGGCATGTGGCTCTTAACCTATCTAGTTGTACCTCTTGTCTTGAAAGGGGAGGTCTTCTGGGGTTCGAGTCTATGGAGAGACTTCGAACCCCCTTTAGTTGTTAACATATTAATTTTTTGGTAACGCCTCACTGATGTATACTCCCTCTGTCCCACTTTATTTGTCCCCTTTTTGACTTTTGTCCAATTTGAAATTGACTCATATAAGTTCCATTAATGCCCCTTCTCTTTTAAAAGTATTGCGCATGGGAAAATGTGCATTCTCATCTAATGCTAAAAAATGAGGGGTATTTTTGGAAAAGCCAATCTTTTCAAAGAGTAATCATTATGTTCCCTAAAAAAGTTGAAATCCCAAAAATAAACCAATAAATTGGAACGGATGGAGTACAATATTAGGAGGAAAAAAATACATTTGTCTCAGAATTTAACAATGCATAACTAAAAAATGGTCCATTCAGTATCGGCCCGTAAAACTCCCACTGGGCCCTTGGCCTGCCGCGTACGTCCAGCATGGGTTAGGCTGGAAGCCCAAATTGAATTTAAACGTGTCTTTCAGTCAACAACTTTGGCCCTTAAACTGAGCCCAAATATATAATTAATGTTGGGCCGTCACTAACTTCAAATAATGAATTCGTTGTAGACAATATCTTTCATGAGTGGGTTTTCTAAAAACATCATGATCCTTCTTTGAAACTCGTCTTAGGCCCGGCAATGTCAGGCCGGCCATTCCCAAACATTGGAGGCGATAACAAAAAGAACTAACACACTCCAATATACACCTTTTACACTTTTAGGGATATATGGTTATCGAAAAAGTCCAATAGACTGTTAATAAGCATAAGATAATGACCCAAAACGAAAGAAAATGACAAGAAAAACGCACTCTATATACTTTTCATAGTTTTCAATACAATTTTTCACAGACTTCTATGCACATTTGTACACTTTCTAAAACTGAACAAAATCCCAGTTGGTTGCTTTTACATTTTTCCTTCTACCTAATACCCATATGAAAGCTGCCAAAAGTAAGAATGGAACTCACTGGCTGCATAAGAAAAAATACCAAACCAGTGAAACCATTCACATCTTGAAAGTATAGTTGATTACTATTAGCAATCCTCATTTGAAACTTTGCTTTTTCCTTTTTCTAGTTTCTCTTTTGGTTTTTGATTTTGGGATAGGATACGTCACTCCTATGACTATTTTAGAGAACAATGATCGGAGATCCTAGTCTGACATATGGATTGACAAAAAATATTGCTTTCATTGATATGTGTTTAAAACATAATCCTAACATGTCTGTATATAGGTTACAAGCAATAGCGGAGCCAGGATTTTTGATAAGTGGGGTTGAAAAATTGAACTATGCGCATTGTGTAGTTCACTTTTCTAGTTACTAATTGAAAGAAACAATTAGAATTAACAAGTTAATAAAAAGTAGATATATATTAATAACAAAATGTAGCTTCGATTTACGATTGACCTCGACGACTTTTCATACTTTGGAAACGATGGATGATAGTCTCGTTTGTAATGGTTTCAAAAATATTTTTCTCTTTATACACAACCAAACTATCATGTATCCATTGGTCATGATTTTTGAAGCCTATTCTTTACAATCTTCATAGCGGAAAATACTCTCTCTACCATGGCATTAGCAACCGGTAAAATAAGGGCCAAAGTAAGAACTATAAATCGAGGAATCTACCATATCTTTTTAGGTCTTGATCATCTTTGGCAAAAGGTCACTAATTCCTATCAAATTGAAAAATTCCTCGCAATAATGCACATTCATGATGGAATTTTGTGGTGGAAATTCTATTTTGACTCTTTTTTTTCCCTAACTACAAAACCCTTTTATGGGCTGGAGCAAAAATAAATTTCAAAGTGGGATCAAATTAGTAAAAATAGGATAAAAATTATAAATGTCTTTATGAAAATTTGGCAGCCAATGGGGTCGGTTGCCTACCATTGTCTTTGTGTCCCTTCCCTTTGCGTATGGTTACAAGAGTTGTTGACCAAGAAACCTAAGCAAATTAGGAAAAAATGCATAACAAGGAAACATAGACTTACTAGGAAACATGAATGATATAAAGCTTAGTTTGAAAAAGAAACACAGAAATAAATCTTAGAGAACGTGGTAATATTACATTTCGATCCTAATATTGTTCTCACAGATAGTGATCAGGAAGTTGAGTGATTAGGTAATAATTAGGCTGGGATGGTGCCCTAAATGCAATAGCGGTTCATAGAGAGTTCAGTGATAGGGTTTTTTTCTGTGAGGCTACGTTCTTATGAACTTAACTTAAATTTGAGAATTATCCTTATTTGAATTTTTTTTCGCATTTGTTACGAAAGGAATCGGAAAAGTATTTTTTTTAATGTTTACCCAAATATTTTGAAACATAACTACTTTTTAGCAATAATAAAATAAAGTCAATTTCTCATTCTGTCCTGGACTCAGGGTGAATTTATTTCTCTCATCTCTCTTGTTTTACTTTTCCTCTTTCTGCTATGATTAGTTTCTCTTGATTATGCAAATATATATAGGATAAAAGGCCATACACTTCAGTATGCATAAAGGCTAACATGAATAGATGCAGAGATTGATCGAAACATTCACATCCCAGCTGCCTATTGAATACTTACTTACCAGTGTTGACCAAGACCTCCGCAGCTCCACTTCAATCATTTGAGCAAAAAAAACCTAACAAAAATTGAACCCACTTAAGTTTATGACAATCAATTGAATCCCCTCAAAAGGAATTGACGATTTTGCTAGAAAATCGGTGAGGACATAGACGTCAAATCTTGTTCTTCATCTTTCTTTTAATATGGTCTTGTTCTTCATCATTCTATTTACTTGTGCCATGGAACACTAATGAAAGATTGCCTAGTTTCATAAAATTGGATTTGTTAAATGTGATTGAGAAGTGTTGAGGCCTAAAGCATGTGCTTCATTTGCTTTAGTTTCAGCTGGCCTTGTGAGACCCAATAGAAACTGGGAGGACGACAGTTTGTAAGTTTGATTTGCAGTTTCAGTTGCGCTAAAAACCATATATAATTTCACCAACAAAAGGTTTTTAGCTCAAGCAATTGCTCCAAAATCTTTCCTAGGTCCGCAATCATAGGTTGAAGAAAATCCAAATCAACTAATATATCAAGCTGCTGCGCTTGAACAGGTTGGACAAATTTGGAAAATATGTTCCATATAATGGTTGGTTACATTTCACAAGATTAATTTTCATATAGGTCCATTTTGTTATTTTGATTCATGTCAGCCGTTTGAGAATTCTTTATTTGACTATTTCCAGTTCCTTTAGACAACAGATCTATAAGAATTCACCTATCCCAGTAACAATTTGCTAGGACGTTAATGGAAAGGAGAAAATAATAGTATCATTACTTTATTACTCAATTTATTCATAAAACTCTTGCAATTAATTCTAGTTGAAACATAATACAAACTTCATGATCATCGTCGTTTGTTGAAAGAAACTGAAGACAAATTGAGTAACCAACATGCCAAAAGCGATGAAGGCCAAACAGAAACCTATGAATGCCCACGGAGAGGCAAAATACGTACGTTTCAGGAAGCACAGTGGTTATATTGAAGAAAAAAAGACAAAAAGTAGTACTTTTATGCATTCCTACATTTAGTTATTATTATTTTTTTAATCGTCAAAACAATGAGTTTTCATACCATTAAAGATAATGATACAAAAAAAAACCCCTTGTAAGTAACACACCAAGAAACGTCATACAAAGACGAGCTACAAGCTGAACCTGTCACTATAATTTATCTCACATTTAGCTCTATTTAGGAACCAGCTAGCTTGAAAATCATTATTTGTTTGTATTTGGTCATGGGTAATAATTGATCAAGCATGGTAAGTTACAAATGGTCCCCGGCCTTAATTCATTTTTTGATGCCTGCCCCTTCGGTATGTTCGGTAGTGATTCACGTGGACAAACGAAGACAAACGAAGTTGTCGTGGTTGCTTCCAAATGACATGGCCTGTTAGATCTTTCAGGGAAAAAAATGTGGTTAGGGAAAAAAAGGGTAAAACCATAAGATTGAAGGGGACCTTTCATTGCCTTAAAAGTTCATTGAAAGGAATATTTAAATATCCATCCTCTTTATCACTGTCATGTAAGAATTCATCCCGCCCTTTTTCCATGCTTATGTTTTCATCCTCTTAGTGTGTGAATTACCTTTCTTACCCTTCACTATGATATACATATATTATTATATTACTTTCCTAATTTAGTGGGATTGGATTCGATTGTCCAATTTAATGGGATTGAATTGGATTATTTTCCTAATTCAGTTGGATTTGGTAAATTTAAATATGATTGATTTTTTTTTTTAATCATGGAATGTATTTGTGGAATTGATTTTTTTTAGGAATATAACATGATAAATTGACCACATCTTTGCATGTTTTCTTAAAGCTTCAAGTTGGCCAATCAAACAACAAAAATCATATTTTTCATTGATCTTATTACACGGAACATGGCTAAATTACCATAAAAAAAAAGAAATAATATGACATACTCAAACCGTTACATGGTTAAATTACCATAATATTACATGGTTAAATTACCATGACGATTACAATGTAGACACGATAAATATCCCATGACGATTACAACGTGAACACGATAAATACATGAGGTGGAATTTCATCGTACTAGTTTTATGGTAAACGGTTCAAATAATTAATCATGAAATGCTAAAAATATAGACAAACATGTTTCATGGTAAATGAAGTAAATAATTTACCATGATATAAACAAAACCCAATCCTCGGCATACGGCAAATAAACAGAGAAACAGAATTGAAGACAAAGCAAAGAGATGAGGAGGATTGTCAAAGTCCAATGTAACGTCACAACAGTCTAATATACAAAAGAGAACCAGCAATGTCCAAAATCCTCAGCAGACAACAAAGAAAAATACAGTAAAAAAATGAGGGCCTGAGTAAGCCTAGGGAAAGATCCATTCCGTTGCAACTAGTAGAACTCCTCCCCCAAATACGTACTTGATCTTTGACCCAATTTGGTTGTTTTTTCAAATTAGAGCCGTGGCATCGGTACGTTGTACTAGATTGAGCTTGCCGGAATAGACTGCCGGAGCGCCGTTCACTGGAGTGAGTTTCTGTTACAAATGGAGATGAGGATCACAGAGATTTTCGGGATTGGAAGTCGTAATCAACGATCGAGGGACTGATTGCTGGTTTAACCGCGAGGACGAGAGGAGTTATGCAAAATATTGCAACTACATGCCGCTTGCCGCCGATCCATGCATAGCCGCTTGGAGCGTGGAAGGAAGCCGGGCAATGGCCAAGGCGAGGGTAAGCGCAGCGGAGATGAGGACGGGACTGTAGATGACGAAGAGCGGGATGGTGAGGGCGAGGCCGCTGAGGGTTCCGCCGAGGAGGCCAGAAAGGATGGTTTAATCGAGTGGGTATGGTGATAAATAGGTAGTGCTATAATTTAGGGATTTTAACAATATACATCGAATGGAAAGCGTAGATTAAGGGATTTGATATCCCATAATAACAGATAGGACCCTAAATTTTAAGATTTCATCCCAAAAATCTCTCTCATATATATATACATATATATATATAAGGGTAGTTCTGGAATTCTTTTAAAGTAGGGATGAAATCATAACAGTTCAAAAAGTGAAGGATGAATACTTAAGTTTGAGGAGGAATGAGGATGGATTTTTAAGTCTCCCTCATTGAAA
Source organism: Rhododendron simsii (assembly GCA_014282245.1). NCBI lineage: Eukaryota > Viridiplantae > Streptophyta > Magnoliopsida > Ericales > Ericaceae > Rhododendron > Rhododendron simsii. Next base: position 34,832,268 of record CM024957.1, on the reverse strand, counting down.
TTGCCTAAACCTAAAATACTCTTGGTATTCTATGAAAGTGCCTAAACCTAAACCCTAGAGTGTCCTATGAAAGTATCTAAATCTAAACCTTAAGGTACCCTATAAAAGTGTCGAAAATTCTAAATCTTATGTAATTGCTTAAACCATTAAAACGCTATAATAGGAAAATGTACCCTAAAACCCTATAAAAGTTTCTAAATCATAGTGTATTCTACTCTAGGGGTAGTAGGGTATCCTAGGATTTAGTTACTTTCATAGGGTTTAGTGAATTTTATTTGGGAGATAAAAGAATAATTTTATCATGACATTGTACTCGAAGTCATGACTTCGGTGTCCTTGATCATTTTGGAAACACCGTAACTTTTAGCATAATAAAATCATTATTAGTATAACCAAAACTCATTACAAGCATAACAAAACCATAACAAGACGTAACTTGTTTGTTATGTCTTGGTTGGGTTTGGTTATACCTTGGTTGATTTTTTGTATATTCCTTAGTTTTTTTTTTTTTTGCTCGGCAAACGAAACTATTTGTATAAACTCGAAAGGTTACATCGAGGGGAGAACAAACATACAAAAACAGTGACTAGCCCATCCAACAAAAAGTTGGACAGCCACTACACCTCAACAAAAACTACGAATATTCCTTAGTTATGTCTTGTTTGATTTTTGTTATGCTTGTAATGTGTTTTAATTATACTTATAATGGTGAAGTTATGCCCAAAATTACAGTGTTCCTAAAATGACCAGAGACATCTTAGCATCATCATGTACTTGGAGGTAATTAAAAACTGAGTTCATCCTTAACGGAAATTAAGTACATTATTTCTATCCTTAGAGGTAATTTTCTCATGTATTAATGCGCTAGCTAGCATCACACAACATATCAAAGGGGTAGGCATCAATGAGTCCCCTTAACATGATGAAGATAAATGTAGATAAATGTGAGTGGTGAAGATAAATGTAGATGCAGTGGTGTCCAAAACATTAAATGTGAGTGGTATGGGTGCTATAGCTCGAGAGGCAGATGGCAAGGTAATTGGAATTTCTCTCAATGTTCAAAGGGGATTACTTCCCCTAAAGTTGCTGAAGCACTTGCTATTAGAGATGGTTTAAACTTGGGTATTGCTATGAGGCTGCCAAGGGTTATTATAGAATTAGATTTGGAGTCAATTGTTCGAAACTGCCTTGCGACAATAGAACCGCAGTCTGGCATTGGTATATTGGTGCTAGACAGCAAAATTCTTAGAGATTCATTTATGGTTTGTGTGTTTAAATTTGTCAAACATGATTGTAATCGAGCCACACAATGTTGTGCTAAGATGGCTCTTTCAAGAGGTTCGTCCAGCTTGTAGACATCCTCTTTACCGCCATAGCGTTCCTCACTCTTTGATGTTTAGGCTTTCGCCTTCAGATGAATAACACTCTGCCCTTTTTGACAAAAAAAATAAAACATGAGTCCCCCGTTATTAATCCATATTTTTAATTAATCCGAAGATGGAAAACAGAAAAATGAAAGTGATACCTTGGGTTAAACTCCTCTATTCTTCTCTTGGGACCATATCAATGATTTAAACTATTCATCTTGTTGCAATTAAAGAGAATAACATCTCTTCGGTAAGAAATCAATTTAAATGGGCAGTGATCGAATAATAACTTGTTTGTCCCGACTTGGAAGGGGGCTGAATTTCCCTATTTGGGCTCAGTTGGAAGTTTTGTTGGATCGATGTTCCTACAATTGTGTAATGAATAAAGTCTATCGATTAACAAAAAAAAAAAAAAAGGAAAAAAAATTGTGTTGGTCAATCAATTCGTAACACTTGTGGCATCCACATACTTCCTCACGAAATGTCATTCTATTATACTATATAGTATAAGGCCTCGTTTGATAAAAGTATTAGAATGGTGGGATTCGTAAGGAGATGAGATTAGAATTAAGATTGATAATGAAAAGGAATTGGTAATGAGAAAGGATTGACAATGAGTACATTTATTTGGAATGAGATTATTAATATTATGTCTGTTTCAGATGGAATAAGATTGGATTGATAGTAAACATTTCTATTTTTATCCTTGTGTAAAACTGAAGGATAGCATATGATTAAAAAAAAGGGAGAATTTTTGATAAGTCCATTATAGCATATTTCTAACCCACCCAATCCACTTCTACAGTTCCTAACACCTCTAGTCCACTAAAAATTTCAATGACAAAAATAACCTATATAAAAGAAACAAGGGCCTTGTTTGGATAATACAAAAAATACATTTTTTCATTTTTTTCGATCTTATTACAACCACATAACAACCATCACCACCACCACCACCACCATAATGACCACCACCACGTCGCCGCCGCCACCACGCCCCCACCACCACCTCCATCACCACCACCACCACCACTCCATCACCGCCACCAACACCACCATTGGCACCTCCACCACCACTACGCCCCACCACCATCTCCACCACCAATCCGCCGCCGTTGCTGCTACCACCACCACCACACTGCCGCCGCAACCACCACCACCCCGCCACCTCCACCGCAATTACCACCACCACCAAGCCGCCACCACCACCACCACCACTCCACCACCACCACTGCCACCATCGCCACCGCTATCACTCCACCACCACACCGCCACAACCACCACCACCACCACAATGCTGCCACCTCCACCACAATTACCACCACCACCAAGCCGCCACCGTCACCGCCATCGCCACTGCTATCACTCTACCACCACGCCGCCACAACCACCACCACTACCACAACACCGCCACCTCCACTACAATTATCACCACCACCAAGCGATCACCACAACCACCACCACCACCACTCCATCACAACCGCCGCCGCCGCCGCTGCCATCATTCCACCACCACCACCACCGAAATGACAACCACCACAACCACCACCACTCCATTACCACTACGCCGCCACCACCTGTACAATGACCACTACCATGCCGCCGCCGCCGCCACCACCACCGTCATCACCACTACCGCCACCACAACCACCACCACTACTCCACCATCACCAACACCACTACCACGCCCCCGCCATCACTCCACCACCACCACTTCTTCTTTGGTAATTCACATTCCTTCTGGGTCACACTTGCGTTTCTAATGTCTCATTGGCGTTAGTATTTTAAGAAAATAATTTACAGTCTAAAAGTGCAAATTTGCAGTTTAAATTTTCATTGGTGTTAGTGTTTATTTAATAAATTGCGGTCTAAATTTGTGTGTAGATTACAAATTTGCACTTTCAGATTGCAAAGTTTACGAAAGTGAATTTATTTGCAGTCTAAAAGTACTATAAATTTGCAGTCTAAATTTTCTCAGGCATTGGTGTTCAATTAACAAATTTGCGGTCTAAAAGTGCAAATTTGCAGTCTAAATTTTCATTGGCATTAGTGTTCATTTGATAATTTACAGTCTAAATTTTTGTCTAGACTGTAAATTTGCAGTTTTAGATTGCAAAGTTTACGAAAGTGCCTTTATTTGCAGTTAAAATTTTTTCTGGCATTGGTATTCATTTAACAAATTAGCAATCTAAAAGTGCAAATTTGCAGTCTAAATTCTCATTGGCGTTACATTCATCTAATAATTTGCAGTCTAAATTTTTGTGTAGACTGCAAATTTACACTTTTAGACTACAAAGTTTACGAAAGTGCCTTTATTCGTATTCTAAAAGTGCAAACTTGCAGTCTAAATTTTCTCTTTGCAGTCTAAAATTTCATTGGCGTTAATGCTCATCTAATAATTTGCAGTCTAAATTTGTGTGTAAACTGCAAATTTGTACTTTTAGACAGCAAAGTTTATGAAAGTGACTTTGTTTGCAGTCTAAAAGTGTAAATTTGCATTCTAAATTTTTTCTGGCATTGGTGTTCAATCAACAAATTTGCAATCTAAAAGTACAAATTTGCAGTCTAAATTCTCATTAGCGTTAGTGCTCGTTTAATAATTTGCAGTCTAAATTTTGTGTAATTAGCGTTAGTGTTCGTTTAGTAATTTGCAGTATAAATTTTTGTGTAGACTGCAAATTTGCACTTTTAGACTGCAAAGTTTACGAAAGTGCCTTTATTTGCAATCTAAATTTTTTCTGGGGTTGGTGTTCATTTAACAAATTTGCAGTCTAAAAGTGAAAATTTGCAATCTAAATTCTCATTGGCTTTAGCTTTCATTTAATAATTTGCAGTCTAAATTTTTGTGTAGACTGTAAATTTACACTTTTAAACTGCAAAGTTTACGAAAGTGCCTTTATTTGCAGTCTAAAAGTGCAAATTTGCAGTCTAAATTTTCTCTGGCGTTGGTGTTTAATTAACAAATTTGCAGTCTAAAAGTGCAAATTTGCAGTCTAAATTGTCATGGGCGTTAGTGTTCATTTAATAATATGCAGTCTAAAAGTGTAAATTTGCAGTCTAAATATATAACAAAAAGTATGTATAGTGCATTTGGTCATTGTGGTGGCGGCGTGGTGGTGGTGGTCCTTGTGGTCGTGGTGGTGGTCGTTGTGGTGGAGGTTGCGCCAATGTGGTAGTGGTGGCGGCGACGTGATGGTTGAGGTGGTGGTGGGGGCGTGATGGTGATAGAGGTGGTGAGAGTGGTGGAGCCGTGGTGGTGGTGGAGATGGTGATGGGGGCGTGGCGGTGGTAGTGGAGTGGTGGGGGTGGCACCGTTGTGGTGGTGGTAGAGGCAGTGGAGGTGGTGACGGCGTGGTGGTTTGGGGGGGTGTGGTGGTGGGGGTAGTGGTGGCATCGTCGTGGGGGTGGTGGTGGAGATGGTGGTGGGGGCGGGGTTGTGGTGGAGGTGGTGGTGGTAATTATAGTGGAGGTTGCGACAATGTGGTAGTGGCAGCGGCGTGGTGGTTGAGGTCGTGGTGGGGGCGTGGTGATGGTGGCGGTGGCGTGGTGGTGGTGGGGTTAGGGGCGTGGCGGTGGCGGTGGTGGAGTGGTGGTGGTTGCGCCGTTGTGGTGGTGGTGGTAGAGGTGGTGGTGGTGGTGGTTAGGGTGTGGTGGTGGTGGAGCGGTGGTGGTGGTGTAGATGGTGGTTAGAGCGGCATTGTGGCGGTGGTGGTGGTGGAGGTGTGGTGGTGGTGGAGCGGTGGTGGTGGTGGTGGTTGTTGCAGCATTGTGGTGGTGGGGGTAGAGGTGGTGGTGGTGGAGCGGTGGTGGTGGTGTAGATGATGGTTAGAGCGGCATTGTGGCGGTGGCGGTGGTGGTAGTGGAGTGGTGGTGGTTGCGGTGTTGTGGTGTTGGTGGTAGAGGTGGTGGTTAGGGTGTGGTGGTGGTGGTGGAGCGGTGGTGGTGGTGTAGATGGTGGTTAGAGCGGCATTGTGGCAGCGGTGGAGGTGGTGGTGGTGATGGTGGAGCGGTGGTGGCTGTGGCGGCGGCGGTGGTGGTGGTGGTTACGGCGTTGTGGTGGTGGTGGTAGAGGTGGTGGTGGTGGTGGTTAGGGTGTCGTGGTGGTGGAGCGGTGGTGGTGGTGTAGATGGTGGTTAGAGCGGCATTGTGGTGGTGGCGGTGGTGGTGGTGGAGTGGTGGTGGTTGCGGCGTTGTGGTGTTGGTGGTAGAGGTGATGGTTACGGTGTGGTGGTGGTGGAGCGGTGGTGGTGGTGTAGATGGTGGTTAGAGCGGCATTGTGGCGGTGGTGGAGGTGGTGGTGGTGGTGGTAGAGCGGTGGTGGTGGTGGTGGCGGTGGTGGTGGTGGAGTGGTGGTGGTTGCGGCGTTGTGGTGGTGGTGGTAGAGGTGGTGGCGGTGGTGGTGGTTGTTATGGTGTGGTGGTGGTGGAGCGGTGGTGGTGGTGTAGATGGTGGTTAGAGCGGCATTGTGGTGGTGGCGATGGTAGTGGCGGTGGTGGTGGTGGAGTGGTGGTGGTTACGGCGTTGTGTTTGTGGTGATAGAGGTGGTGGTGGTTGTTAGGGTGTGGTGGTGGTGGAGCGGTGGTGGTGGTGTAGATGGTGGTTAGAGCGGCATTATGGTGGTGGTGGAGGTGGTGGTGGTGGTGGTGGTGGAGCGGTGGTGGTGGCATCGTGGTGGAGGTAGTGGAATGGTGGTGGCGTGGTGGTGATAATTGTGGTGGAGGTTGCGGCATTGTTGCCGTGGTGGTACATGGCGGCGGCGGCAACGTAGTGGTTAAGGTGGTGGTGGGGGCGGCGTTTTGGTGATGGTGGTGGTAGGGGCGGCGTTTGGTGATGGTGGTGAGGGCGTGGTGGTGGTGGTGGTGGAGCGGTGGTGGTTGCGTTGTGGTGGTAGTGGTTGAGTGGTGATGGTTATGGTTGTGGTGGCAGTGTGGTGGTGGTAATTGCGGTGGAGGTTGCGGCATTATGGTGGTGGCGGCGTGATGGTTGAGGTGGTCGTGGCCGTGGACGTGTTGGTGGTTTGGTGGTTGTGGTGGCGTGGTGGTGGTGATGGTGATGGTGGAGGTGGTGGTGGTGGTGGTGGTGGCAATGGTGGCGGCGTTGATGGCTGTAGTGGTGGTGGTTGTGTAAACTTTAGTGAAGGGACAATTTTGTCCTATCAAAAAATGAAATGGACCAGAGACTTTAAAAAAAGTAATGGGCTGGACTAGAAATGTTTTGAAAATATGAGGTGGATTGGACATGTTACAAAATTCTATAATGGACTTTATAACAATTCTTTATTAAAAAAATTAAGTGTTTTAATTTTCAATCCGTTTGGTCCGAAGATGTTATTTTATTGATCATATTATTCTAACGGATCATAATTAAATTTTGTCTGTGGGGCTCTTATACTTAAGTATTTGTTCTTTGGTTCTATGTCTATCTAAAGGCTCGTACATAAGAGCCCTAGATCCAAAAATTGATTATGACTATTTAGGATAAAATAATCAAAAAAATAAAATCTTCACACCGGTTTAAACGGATTAAAAATTGAAACATTTAATTTTTTAACCATATTTTTAAATATATAAACAGTCTAAAAAAATTAAGTGCTCCAATTTTCAATCCGTTTGAACCAGTGCAAAAATTTTACTTTTTTTGATTATTTTATTCTAAAGATTCATAATTAATTTTTGACTCTAAAACCCTCATATATGAGTCCTAAGATAGTCATAGAACCAAATAAAGAATAATTAGTTGAGAAAGTCAAAGTACTTTCATCATTGTATTAGAAAGACTTCGGACTGGATTGATAATACTATGTCCCAGGAGGTATTCGTAATCCACCTTAATCCCAGGACTCACAGTCTCATGGGTATGTAAGTCCGACCATTAAGAGTGAAAGCAAACAAAGAATTAATAGTACAATCCCATTAATAATCTGATGCAGGCTGATATTTTGATTATTCTAGAAATATACGAATCTTAATTTATTATTTTGAGTTTAGCATTTTAGTAGGAATGTTTTATTTTGGTCAAGATAATTTATAAGTATTTCCTAGTTTGATTTGATCTAGTATTTCCATTTTGAATAGGTTTATTGGTCAAGGAAAATTAGGATTGATTTTGTTTCCTTATGTTTATTTTCCTTTCTAGATTTTAAGAAATCTAGGTTTAGGAATTCTATTAATATATATAAATAAGGTTGTAAGCCTTAGGGCTAAGGAGTTGTTTTTGAATGAATTAATGAAAATTTGAGAAGTTTTCTCTTTCTTGTGTGTTCGAAGAGGGAGTACCTCTAGTTCATATTTGTTCGTGATTGTCTTTGTTGCGCGTTCTTCTATTTTGACACGCCTCCTTGCATCAGTTGGTATCAGAGCCTGCGCTCAATTCCGAATCATGGCGCGACAAGGATTTTGTTATGGTCGTTATTCTGTTGCTGAAGATGTTTATGAATGAAGTAAAGCTGCACAAGAAGCACGAATGGAGGCACGGTTCCAACTTGAGAAGCATGTGATGGATGTGATTGGCGTCCTAACCGATCAAGTGGCTGCTATAGCTGTTGGGGGGAACCCACCTCACCATCGTTCGGTTCAACCTCGGTTTCCGAAAGAGGCGGAGGTGTCGGATGATATTTCTATCATCAAACTTTTGGCTGATAACCATTAGTCGAGGGGGAGGACAAAAGTGGATGAAGCTACCATCGAGTGGCCATTCACATCAAATATTATTCCAAATCCAGTAGTGAATTGGAATAAGCCACTAGTTTTTGACGAAAAACCAGTGGAGAAAATTTCAAAAAAAGAAAATCAGAAAATATTGCAAAAAGAAGAAGTTACAAAGTTGGCGTTGTTAGAAACTAAATTTATTGATCCGTCTTGGGAGTTTAGAATACACTACATGCAAGCATCCTTGTGTTTCGATCCGGGAGAAAGATAGATTTGTTTATTAATTGAAATTATTTTCTCACAATTGTCAAATTGTTGTTTATAGTTTGGGCTGGAAAAAATAAATTTGAAATACAAGATTGATGCAGACAAGCTTTGACGAAATCAACTATATAAACTCGATGATGAGTTTCTTCAAACCGGGAGGATGATGCAAGCTGATATTTTGATTATTCTAGAAATATAGGAATCTTAATTTATTATTTTGAGTTTAGCATTTTAGTAGAAATGTTTTATTTTGGTCAAGATAATTTCCAGAGGCTAACAACCATGTGCAAGACTTTTCACTACTACAAAAATTGATAAAGACCTCGGTCATCTAGTGTGATCTTTCACTTTTAATCTTGTATTCAAAACCGTGGTCTATCAAGGTGTAACTAAAAGTCTCTATCTTTTAACCAATCAATAAAAACAGTGATTAAAACTCATTAAAACCGTAACTAAAATCATGAAAATTGTGGTTAAAAATGACAAAACTATGACCTTTAATAGCTTAACATCTCAATTTTGTTACGGAGAATAAAATCGTGGTTGTTTAGAGAGTAATAATCTCAGTTTTTGAAAAAATCGAGATTAAAAGTGGCGTTTTCCTAATGGAAAAAATTCCACTTTATTTATCTTGTTGGGTTTTGAACATAAGTCTCTTAAGTTTTGCATAGAAGTTTCAACCAACTGCACCACATACACTTTTCAATATATAATTGAAATATTTAATATATACCATATGCGTTTAACATTAAAATATATTTCAAACATCATTTTGAACCTTTAAATATTAAAATTAGAAATTTTGATAAACATGAAAGTTGTAGCCCTTTGTGTTATTATTCAAACCAATTTGAATTATCTCAATTAATGGAGTTCTGAGCATAGAGTTATACTCGAAATACATTTGGTAACGAAATGCAACTTTCATAAATTTTGTCACCAAAGGTACCCATTTGACGACAAAATATATTTTCATCGCCAAAAGTACCTCATTTTTTGATGAAATATTTTTTGTAGAATGGTTGAGAGTGACAATATTTATTTAGGGGTATTGCGTGTAAAGTCGATTAAGGGGTAAGCGACTTTCAACTTTTCCTATATAAGAGCTTTCATCTCAAGTCTAAGAAAAATGTGTTGTATTCTTTAACTTACGATCTCAGTTTCTAGATAACTGAGATTAAAGGTTCTTTTTATCTCAAATTTTTCGAAATGAGATATATTCTTTGATATACGATCTCAGTTTTTTAAAAACGAGATCTATTCTTCAAGTTATAATCTCACTTTTAGATTATTGAGATTAAAAAATCTTTTTATCTCAGTTTTTTTTTTTTGAAATGAGATATATTCTTTCATATATAATCTCAATTTTTTGAGAATAAGATCTATTCTTCAAGTTACAATCTCACTTTTTGGATTATTGAGATTAAAAATCTTTTCATCTCAGTTTTTTCTTATAACTGAGATTAAAACTATAATTCATAACATTTTATTACGCTTTTACAAAAAGTGAAATCTTTTTAATTTTTGGACTATGATCTTTATACCATTTTGTAGTAGTGTTTGATTTATTGGAATTGGAACCATCCCAACTTGACCTCACTCTTCTTTTAAGTTTTTTGGTTTGGTCCTTTTAGTATCTTAGACCATGTTCAAGGAGCACCCGATATACTTTAGTTATGAGATTTTTTTTCTTTACATTTTTTGATTGGATTTTAATCGAAGTTTATGGTGAAGTGTGTGTTTTATAATGGGAAAGGCTGTCTGATTAAGGTATAGCCATTGGACTGAGTCTGAAAACTCTCGTTTTTGACACACGTACATTGAGCAAGACGCGAATGCGTTTGCAGGCATCGGTTGGTTGAGTGCGGGCGTGCCATGACTTGTAGCACCTAACTTCAGATGATGATTGCCGTGAATCGTGACTTCTAACTTGTAAGGCGATTGCGTGTGATCCAAAGGATAATGATCACAAGGAGGTTCATGGTTTGCCACACGATTGTGGACTTAAAATTTCCGAGTCGTATAGGAAATGCGTAGATCATGAAACGTGAACTTTATTACACCGTTATAACAAATTTTGAGTAAAAATAAAAGGAAAAAGGTGTGGCACGAGGACCGATGAATACTAGGTATTCGATAGTCTACTTTGCTAAAAGTAGAAAAGTATTTTGAAGCGCTGACTTTAATGGATGTAGGACACATTTTTCTTCTCGTAAACTAGTATTTATAGACAAACACTAAACCGTTCCAAGTCGGGATGAAACTTCCTGCCTTAGTGTCCTCCCACGTTGGCCTTCCTTTCGTTCATGCTAGCGGTTACAAGCAGTTCACAGCAGTTGAGTTAGATCATGGGGTTATGTAGCAATTTCCCATTACTGATTTTCCTCCACTGCACGCGTAAACCAAGCATTTCCAAATTAGGATTTCCTCCAGAAACCGAAAAATAAAACATGGGCCAAGTTGAAGACTAAAATTAATTAGGTCTTGGTCCAAATTACAAAATTAATGTGGCCCATTAATTTTCAGCCCGAGAAACTAATGAATATGGGCCCAATTTAATTAATAATTAATTAAATGGTCTTTCAACACTGATTCGAGGTTTGGTGCCAAAAATGGGCATAAACAGAGTCAAACTGTCGTGGTTGATTGGTTCCTGTCTAGCGATGAGTATTCTACTTGATGTTTTTTTGATTGAAATTTATATTACAATCTCTCATCATATTTTTAGGAAAAAAGCCACGCGAACTGCAATCTTCCCAAAACCCATTCCACCCGCGGCCATAACAGGCTAAGACGAAATCACACTCCCAGCTCCCAATTCTGAATTTCAGCCTCTCCCTCCCACTTGCTCCCAATTCTAATTTTATATGGATGGAAAAACCATCTTTGTGCACATTTTAAAGATGATTGTGTTGGAACTTTGATGATAAGTTTTAAAAATTAAAAGATATATTAATTTGGGAAACATGTCATTTAATAACAAGTGTGACTTTTAGTTTTTATATATATCACTTTTGTCTTAAATGACCACTTGGAGGTCACTTGTCTTCAATTATCAACAATGAGAGCGCGCCACAATGCCCCTCAAGTCAATAGTGTAACGGGTTACAATAAATCCCCCTTCAAGATACAGCGAAACCTTAGCGGCATGGAATTTTCGGTGTCAACTGTGCTTGATTTTTTCAATGTTGGATTATGTAGAAACTTTATATCCAACTCAAGATCAATTGACAATGAGTGAAAAGGTCTCAAATGTTATTAAGTGATCACCAACTTCACTCTCAAGCAATGTGAGACTCTATTTTCATAACAGATTATGTTTAGTACGATAATCAATCAAATTATTTTGTTTAGAGCCCGTTCCACTTTCTCTTAAAAATTACTCCATCCGTTCTAAAATGAGAGTCTATGTTACTATTCCAGACACTTCAAAATATTATTTATATCTTTCAATTTATAATGCTAACAATATCCAATATGAATTTTGTTTGAGAGATTTCAATTAGTTTTATTACACAAAAATTTTAAATCATAAAAAATATTACAAAGTAATGAAAGATATGAACAAGATAAAAATAACAAAAAAAAGTGCAAGTGAACTCTCATTTTAGAATGGTTGGAGTAAGTACTTATTCCCGCTTTACAAGACATGTCATTTTTCCACAACAGTGTTTTTAGCTTTTGATCGACACAACTGATAAATTGGAACCCACTTAAGATTAAAGCTATTGAATCCAATTAAATAGAATTTATGATCCTGGCAGAAAATCGTTAAAAGACAGAGATATCAGACATCTTGTTCTTGATGCATCTTTCTATTTCTCGTCTGATTTCATAATGCATGATTGTCTAGTTCCTTGGGAGGATATATCTACTAGTATAAGAAGTCACCGATCCCAATAATAGCAAAAGAACTTGAATGGTCCTGTATCAAGAGCATAATTTTGCTGGTGGGAGAGGTATCAATTACACACACAAATTTTGCTCGATCAGTTATAGAGAAAATATATATATTACAATCTTTCACTCAAACTGACAAGCAGTTGGGTTCTCACGTTTCACTCTGTTTCTTTATTCCTCACTCACTGACTCTTATTTCTTACAAGCAGCACACATACTAATATATAGAAATAGACAGGGGAAGTGAATCGGAGACTTCGGTAGCTTTCAATCTCTAAATCAATCAAGTAACTCCCTTCGATCAGATAGACAATCTTCACAGCAACTAATTCTTGAAACACTGATAGGTTCGTGATCATTGGCATTTATTTAAGGAAACTGCGGATGAATTGAGTAATCCCCATGCCAAAAATGATAATGGCCACACAAAAAGCTCTGAACTTCCATGGAGAAGAAAAGTACGTACGGTTCCAGTGTGCCATCAACTTCGGCCACCTATGTTTACTGTAATTGTATGCAAGTTGGTACTGGTCTTTGAAATAAAAATCCCCTGTTACAACTTCCTTGCACAGCTTGTTGAACAGATTAGATACTTCCTTGTCCGCTCCCAAGTGGTTGCAGATGACTTTGGCTTTTTTTAAATATTATTTCTGGGTTCGTATGTTCGAAACTGCGCAGTTGAACATTTTCACTCCTATAAATTTAGAAATAATACTTACCAATATCCGTTAGAGCTGATTTTTTACAGGGCCCCCTAAAATATTATTTTAAAATTTATGGATATTTTTCTGTATTTTTTGTTGGACCCGAAATGAGTCTCATAAAGCATGCAGTTGATGGTGTAGTGAAAGTGTGTAGTGTATGTAGCATTCTGGATCAAACCAAAACCAAAACACACACACAAAATTATGTGGTTCCTCAAAATTAGGTACTTCACTGAAGAATCGAAGCTATTTTCAGATAGGTAGAGCTTTACAAATAAAGCCTCTCACGTCACCACACTCTGCTACATAGCTAATCTCACAAGTCTCCCACTCAAGAGAGATACTAATACAAGGAGACAGAGGATCTCTTTATAAGCCAAAGCGAACCCTCTATTCATTCTCCATGTGCTAGACAAAGCCATAACTCCATGGCTGCTAAAGAAGCACTAAATGACCACTTGGAGGCCACTATATGACTGTATTTTTGTTTTTTACATCATAAAAAAATATTACAAAATGAAAGATATAAACAAGATAAAAATAACAGGAAAAAGTGAAAGTGAACTCTCATTTCGAACGGATGGAATAAATACTTATTCTCACTTTACAAGACATATTATTCTCTCACAATAGTGTTTTTAGCTTTTGATTGACACAACTGATAAATTGGAACCCACTTATGATTAAAGCTATTGGATCCACTTAAACAGAATATAAGATCCTGGCAGAAAATCGTTAAAAGACAGAGATATCAGACATCTTGTTCTTGATGTATCTTTCTATTTCTCGTTTGTTTCATAATGCATGATTGTCTAGTTCCTTGGGAGGATATATCTACTAGTATAAGAATTCACCGATCCCAATAATAGCATAAGGACTTGAATGGTCCTGTATCAAGAGCAGAATTCGCTTGTGTTGGGTGCAAAACAAATTTTGCTAGTGGGAGAGGTATCAATTACACACAAATTTTGCTCGATCAGTTATAGAGAAAATATATATATTACAATCTTTCACTCAAACTGACAAGCAGTTGGGTTCTCACGTTTCACTCTGTTTCTTTATTCCTCACTCACTGACTCTTATTTCTTACAAGCAGCACACATACTAATATATAGAAATAGACAGGGGAAGTGAATCGGAGACTTCGGTAGCTTTCAATCTCTAAATCAATCAAGTAACTCCCTTCAATCAGATAGACAATCTTCACAGCAACTAATTCTTGAAACACTGATAGGTTCGTGATCATTGGCATTTATTTAAGGAAACTGCGGATGAATTGAGTAATCCCCATGCCAAAAATGATAATGGCCACACAAACAGCTCTGAACTTCCATGGAGAAGAAAAGTACGTACGGTTCCAGTATGCCATCAACTTCGGCCACCTATGTTTACTGTAATTGTATGCAAGTTGGTACTGGTCTTTGAAATAGAACTCCCCTGTTACAACTTCCTTGCACAGCTTGTTGAACAGATCAGATACTTCCTTGTCCGCTCCCAAGTGGTTGCATATGACTTTGGCCTTTTTAAGAACTTTGACGTCTTCCTCAGAGCTAATTAACATGTCCATGAACTTTGCGTAGGATGTGAAGTACCGCCGAACCCCAGGGCAACACTGTTCCAAGGCAACGAGGTTTCTAAGGAGGGGCTCCGTGGGGTCATGTACAACAAGAGCCGGGATTTCAAATCTGGCTGGGCGAAACCACCAAAATAGGCCTTTATGTTCTTTGAAATTGACGTCGAATAGATTAACGTTTCCCTCAACGGATACGAACTTGACTCCTGAAAAGTCGAGGTCTGATGCAGAAACCTCTAATCCAATGAACTTCTTTTCTGGTTTTTCTTCTACGGGTTCCTTATTTTCCCCCTTTTTTTTTGGCGAATCCTTATTTTCCCCTTTTGGAAGGTAATACTCGTGTAGGAAATGGAGAATATGATAGTAGTAGTCATTAGCTTTGCTCGACTCTTTTTTTCCCTCTTCAGTTTCTTTTGTAGAATCAGAAACCCAGAGGACATGGTCATCAGGCAAACCACAAGAAGTCTTCGTCTCGCTATGATCACTTTTTTCAACTTCTGGTCTCATAATGTCGTCAAAGTACGAAACGACATACTCGGTGAGTGATGATAACTTGTTTTCCTCGGGGATCTTATCCACTGTGAGTTCGAACAACTCTTTAAGCACAAAGAAAGGAATCTGATTCTCGAGGAGGATCAAGTCTTGTTTGATCATGTTGGCAGTCAAAATGTTATCGATGATAGGATCAAACCAAGGATCTGCCCCGGGTTGTTCGCAGCCAACGCTGCTGCTGCCATCCTCTCCTCCATCAATAGGCTTCTGAACGCTACTCCATGCCTACCTAAGACAAGAAGTTTAAAGTGACGCCTTATGCAAATAGTAGACTATACACTTGTTTTTTTCAAAAAAAAGTATTGTGTCTTGGTTTTTGGAATGCAACATTACTAAATTGAATTTGTATTCATATCGAGGTTTACCTCACAAATTGTTCGGATTTGGTTTTTTTTTTTTATCATCAAGAAAATTTTATTACTCAATGAACCAAAGTTATAAAAACTTGGAGAAACATCTTTGAGAATGTTGCTTCTATGCAGCCCTATGGTCTATTTGGATTGCAAGGAATGGTGTTATTTTTAATAACAAAGATGTGGACCGCAATCAAGTGAAAGAGCTAATCAAAACAAGAGCAGCATCGTGGATCAAAGCCAAATTTGATGTAAAGGTGTATATGGTAGAAGATATCAAAAGAAACCTTGACGGTGTTAGAAGGCTCACTATTTAGGTGTCTTCGGGTGTAATTTTTGTTGTCTTTTTAGGGCTGTAGTGATTCTCCATTCCTTTCTACTCGATGTACCCTTTTTGAGTTTAGTAAAATTTTGTTTTGCTGAGTAAAAAAAAAAAAGGCAAACCGAAATTACACAGATTAAAAGAAACTGAAAAGTTACGTAGGTTAAAAATATAGTATTATGACCGATTCATATGTACATTTATAGAGTCTGAATTTGCTCATTCCCCCACAAAAGAGGGTGAACCCCCTACTCTACTTTATGGGCCCTACACTCTAACCTTAACCATAGTTAACCTTTAAAAAATAGAAATAAAGAAAGTGAGTTTAATTAATAGATCAGGTGTAGCATTTGCCCAAAATTATTTATGGATGACTGAGACAATACCAACTGCTCTTCAATCTCAGACTAGTTCTAATTAAGTACAATATTACAAACACATGATTTGACGCCTAGCCAAGCCCTTAACCTTAATTTCATGTCCAATGAGGCCAGATGTTTGAGTTACGCAAATCTAACTTGAAGTCTGATTGTCCATTTACTATTAAGTCATAAAAATAAAAAGGACAGAAGTCAAAAAAGTAAAATCAAGGTTGCTTGAATTACATAAAAATCAAAATCAAAATGTAACCTCTGTTATGATACTTTATGATGAGCACGATTTTGATTCAAAGCAATTTTTTGTTAAAGCAAAATTTTCAATTAAGTTATTGTACTTTAACTAGTTTTTTTAGGTTTATAATTTTTTTTTTGTTGGGTTTATAATTTTTTTTTTTGCCCCATTGTGGAGGTGCCCAAGCCCAAGGACGTGTGGGACTTACCCGCTCTATTCGTACCTTTGGGTTGCCACTGTCTCTTCCATTTGTTGCCTTTTCTTCTGCTGCTTTGGATTTGTTAGTATGGTAGGCATAGAGAAGTTCAAGGATGAAGCAACCATCGACTAACATCATTTTCACCATATCGTCATCATCCAGCTTTAGTTCTTCTGCGTAGTATTTCTTGGCCCTGCCTACGCACTGCTTCATTTTTCCCACACATTGCAGCAGCAGCTCTGTTTTTTTCTTGCGTTTTTGGTCGTTACTGTTCATTCCTGCCGTCACTCGAGTAAATAGGTAATTGGCGTAATACTTTTTGACGTCTTGCATAGGTGTTTGGAGGTGTTCTTTGCGGTGATGAGTAGGGGTGTATACGAGCCGAGCCGAGCCGAGCTTCGGCGAGCTCAAGCTCGGCTCGTTTCCTTAACGAGCCCAAAACTCGAGCTCGAGCTCGGCTCGAGCCTTAACGAGCCGAGCCCTTATCGAGCCGAGCTTAGCCATTTACTAAACGAGCCTCTCTTAATCGAGCCGAGCCTCCCTTAACGAGCCGAGCTTTTGTCGAACGAGCCGAGCTCTACTCGGCTCGTTTAGTAAACGAGCCGAATACTCGAGCTCGAGCTCGGCTCGTTTAGTAAACGAGCCGAGCCGAGCCGAGCTTTAACGAGACGAGCCGAGCCGAGCTCGCGAGTAGCTCGGCTCACTTACAGCCCTAGTGATGAGGGCCGATAGAGATGATACGAGGGATGTAGGCGCTTTTGTTGAGCTCACGAAGATCTTCAGGCACCCTGTAAATGCGAGCGGAGAACAAGGATTCGGTAGTTTTCTGGAAAGATATATGGAGTTCTTTGCCAATTGTATTTGTAAGGACTGAAGTTGGGTCGGAGGATTGATTTGGATCCTCCATGTAATCGACAAAGCAATTTGTCGTGATTTGGGTAGTGTGTTTTTGGGGTGAAGAGGGGCTTAAGATTTTTCTGCGTTTGGGGTGAAGAGGGGCATAAGATTTTTCTGCGTTTGAGAATGCAAACACCCCCTACTGGCATTAGCTATATATAGAGGGCCCATCCATTTTCATCGGTGTTTTGTTGTTACTGCACTATCATCAAAAGTAATAGTAATAATTCTTAATCATAATATTATTAAATTTTTTGGAGGATTTTAATCTAAAATTAATTAGCAATAGCTAGGTTAAGTAACCTTTAGAATATATACTGTTAACTAGAGGTGGCAATCCTAACCTATATTTTTTGAACCTGTCCAATTCACCCACTTATAACTCAATTCAACTCGCTCATATTATATAATTAATGAGTTTATATGAGTTAAAAATAGGTTTAATATGAATTAAGACTAAAACACTCACAGCCCGTTATAAAACAAAGAAGGAAAACACATGCTCCCAACTCTCTCTCATTCTCTCTAACTTTTATCAGGATCAGTCTAGCAGCCTAGCAGGGGAAGAGCCACGTACAGTTACGATCCGGATCCACTTACTTATAAAGTCGATCAAATCTTGCAAAAAGTGGTCCTGTTTTTTTTTTTTTTTTTGTTTTTTGAATGAAAAACTAGATGATTTGTTTGTTTAGTAAAATAGCTAAATTCAAGCAAAATTTTTAACTTGTTTAATAAACGAGTCGATATCAAAGTAGTTGCAGCTCTACTCCAATTTATGTAGCCCAGTGAACAAGCTGAGCTCAAACATTTTCAAATTCGGCTCATTTGGAGCACTATCAATAGAGGGTTACCATTGTGATACGCTACGAAATTCAGGGACGAAAATTTTAAATGAAAAAAAAAAACTGGACCATTTTTAGTAAAATTTGATAGACTTTATTAGTATGAAGGAAAAGGAGGGGAAAAAAGGGGGGCGGGTTATTTTGTTCATTGTCTTTCTTTTTTGATTCCTCTCTTTGAATAAAACTAATAATTCACAAAAAATTGACGTAGAATGTACAAATAAAAAAAATTAAAAATTGGCTTATATAGCCGAAAGACCCCATGGAGTTTTGCCCATTGTAAACGTGTTTCAACCCAAATTGGGGGAAGACAGTAGAGAGGGAAAAAAATGAAGGGGGAAACAGGGACAGGGGAGAAGAGAAAAGGAGGGGGGATGTTGTTGGGGGAGGGAGGAAAAACGGAACAAAGTTCCACATGAACTATTCTTTTAAGCGATAGAAGTATAAAAGGGTCGGCATCCCGCCAACCCAAATACTCGGATAAAATACATAAAATTGTACTCATGTATTTAAATTACCAAAAGTGTTAGAATTCATGAAACTCAGCACATGAAAGTGTCCATCAAATAAATGAATAGACCGGATTAATAGTATTAGTACTACACTTGTTTTCATGAACACTTTCATGTGCTGAGTTTTATGGACGATACTAAATTACTAACCTAAGTTTTATGGACGATATTAATAGTATAAATAAATATTTTTTAAGAAGACAATTTTAAACTAAAAAATTATGTGCTTATTGAAATAATTTGTCTATCAATATGGATCTTATTTGATAGATCTCATTGGGATCTTTAATACGGTACAAAAAAAATTAAAAATTTATTTTTTATTTATATTATTTTTAAATTTAAAAATATAAAATAAATGCTTATTTTTTAAAAAGATGTTCTGAAACGGGGCCTGAGTATGTGGTGGTTTACTGCATTTTGGTTCCACGTGTTGTTAATGTGTGTGGGACAAACAATATCTTGAGATTAGATTCTCTGATCGTGGAGCATTGGAGTAGTGTGAAATCCTATGTTGTCAACATTGGCTCCACTCAGGTTGGACTTGTACTTGTGAGTAACTAGTAGCAATAGAAGAGTCATTGAACTATTCAAACCTCTTTCACTACAATTTTTTTAAAGAAATGATATTGCCACACCATTTTTTTATAATGTCTCATCTTGTAAATGTAATTTTTGGTGTAAAAATACACTTGCAGAGTGTTGCATTATCAAAAAAGTGTGGCAAAATCCCTACCCTTTTTTTTTTCCTATTGCACTGCTTATGTTGTGAACGTTGCCTCCCCGGAGGTACGTCTTGTATTTGCGAGTAGCAGGTAGAGTTTTGTACCAAAAAGCAATAATAGAAGACATTGCACTATTTGAAACTCCTTCAATGCATTTATTTTCCTATTGTACTGCTAATGCTGTAAACGTTGACTCACGGAGGTAGGCCTTCTATTTGCTGGTAGCAGTATTAGAAGAGCCATTGCACTATTCGAACCTCTCTCAAAACATTTCTTTTCCAGTTCTACTGTTTTTATCATTTCTTTATAATGAAGTATTTCTTTGCCGTTGAAAAAATAAAAAAAAAACAAAAACATTGGCTCCCCGGGAACGTGACTTTGCTTCATATTTTTGTTGATAGTCTCGAAATTTATGTGGATTGCAATATTTTCCATAACCAAACAATCTAAATCTGTCCATTCGATCCCACAAAATTAAAATTTCGGAAGCCGCTACAACAACCACGTTCTTGTTGTTTTTATCCTCTCTTTTTTAATTTTCTCACAAATTCAAGGTGAAGTGTACCGTATTGGGCTCATCCATAATTAGGCATGACAACAGATATAGATATGTTTGGAATAAACTGCAACAGAAGAGCTACATGCTTTATTTTTGAGGAAGCACAGTAGTAATTGTAGTGGCTAGAATAAATGGGGCTCTGTACCGACCTCGAGGACATTATCGAGGGCTCCATACCGATCCCGATAACATATTACTGAGGGCTCCGTACCGACCCCAGAGACATTCCACCTAGGGCTCTGTACCGACCCCAAAGACATGCCATCGAGGGCTCCGTACCGACCCCGGAGACATATTACCGAGTGTACCTGAGGGCTCCATACCGACGTCCGAGCACAGCACCGAGGGCTCCCGAGCAAGCCTCCTGCACCTAATGTGACACAGCATCGAGAAGAATCCTCGCGAAAGGCTGACCTGGCCATGTGCTCCGTAACCGCCTTGTCCAGTGCGTCATCTATGATGTCACCCGAGGCGGTTACCCGAGCGTGACCTCTACGCGTTGGCTTGAAGGCCAAGTAAACCTAGGTCTATAAATACAAAGGGATGCTCATTGTGAAAGGTATATCATTCTATCCTAACCCTAGACCTAAACCACTCTCCTTACATCTAACTTGATCGTCGGAGGGTCACTGGGCTTCCACAGCAGTAGTGACTTGTTGTAGGTCCAGCGGCGGAGGCGCAAAGCAAACGAAGGAAGGAACCTAACCAAAACCACGGTAAAGATCCCGACAATTGGTGGAAAACGCCGATTTGGTCGTCTGAAGCATGAAATAATACTGTTCATTGCTCTGTTAATGTTCTTCCCGAGGTCTATATTCTTCCCGAGGCCTATCTCTTCCCCGAGGCCATAAACGCTCTTCCCGTCATGGCCAAACATTCATTAGGGAGGACGTTGTTCCCTAACCCGAGGCCTGTCTTCTTCTCCCTAGATCTAACTTGATCGTCAGAGGACGCGCAGAGCTATAAGGAAGGAGTCAGGAGCGGAACCCGAACCGACTAATCCAAATCCGAACCCCTACAGTAATATTAAGAGTATTTTTTAGGTGAGGGAACGAAATTGGACTCATTGTGGCATCACATGGCAGTATAGCAAGACTAATATGAATAATTACTAGATTTTGGGTATTATCTTTACAGCGTATCATTAAGCTTAATGAGAGAAGTAAGAAATGTAGGCTAGTATAACATATGCACCCAGGGACGGACCTAGGTGCCGCCACGCAAACGCGTGCCCCTCACTCGAAATTAAAATATTTTTGAATAAATTAGCATAATTATGAAAGTGTGCTAATATATAAACATACACACTTGCATATATCTCAGAAATATACATATAAAATTAGTTTTACGCTTGAATTTTATCATATGGTACATTTATACTTGTTACTTTATGAGCTGTTTGTTTATTTGAAGATATTTATTTCTTGATTCTTTTTATTTTTAACCATCTGGGAGAAATATTTAACAGTAAAGTCATTAACAAAATTAGTTTGATCGTTCTAAAACTTGTCAATGTTTATTTAAAACACACTTAAAAATTGTTTGAGATTTTATGATTATTTTTACCTAATTTAACTTAAAGTACGCGTTTTAAACTTTTGTAGTTAGTAATGCATGCCTTAATTTTGTACGATCTTACTGTGATTGACTAAAAAATTAAAATTTTAGCATTATGATTAATAAGGGGGAAGAATTTTTGATATGTCCACTATAGTATGTTTCTAACCCATCAAGTCCACTTCTAAAGTTCCTAACACCTCTAGTCCACTAATAATTTCAATGACAAAAATACCCTATATAAAAGAAACAAGGGCCTTGTTTGGCTAATACAAAAAATGTATTTTTTTATTTTTTTCGATCTTGATACAACCAGATAACCACTACCACCACGCCACCGCCATCACCACCACCACCAGGACACCCCCACCCCTACCTCCACCACCACCACCACCACCATTACACCACCACCGCCGCCGCCGTCGCCACCACCATCACCACCACCACATCGCCGCCGCTGCCACCACCACCACAACGCCGCCACCTTCACCCACCACCACCACGCCGCTACCACCACCACAACGCTGCCACTTCCACCAAAATTACCACCACCACCAAGCCACCACCATAACCATTCCAACACCGCCACCACCACCGCCACCACAACCACCACCACCACGCCGCCACAACCACCACCACCACCACACCACCACCACTCCACCATCAACAACACTGCCATTGCCGCCACCACCACAACGCCGCTACCATACACCACCACTACCATGACGCCGCCACACCCACCACCACCACCACGCTGCCACCAAAACCACCACTACCATCACCAACAACATCACCACCACGCCACCACCATCACTGCCACCACCATGCCACTGCCACCACCACTACCGCCACTATAACCATCATCACCACCACCACTCAAACATCACCAACACCACCACTCCACCATCACCAACACCGCCACCGCCACTGCAACCACCACGCTGCCGCCGCCACCACCACCACCGCTACCACCACCACCACCATGACGCCGCCACCACAACCACCACCATCACACCGCCACCACAACCACCACCACCATCATCGCCACAACAATGACCACCACCATGCCACCGCCACCACAACCACCACCACTCTACCATCACCAACACCAACACCACCCCTCCACCATCACCAACACTGCCACTGCCACTGCCACCACTACCATCGCCACCACAACGCCGCCGCCGCCACCAAAACCACCACCACACCGCCACCGCCACCGCCACCACAATGACCACCACCACTACAAGAAATTGTGTTGTTTGCGACCAACAAGAAGGTCACAAAAAGCTATCATTTTGGTCGCAAATTGATACAGCGACTAAAAAGTGTGGTCACCAAGCTAGTCGCAATAAGCTAGTCGTATTTGGTATTTCTTGACCAAACTACGTTGTGGTCGCAATATGTACCACATTAGGCGACCACATGTATCCGGTCACAATAAGATTATGATTTTGTGACCAATCGCTGGTCACAAAAAGAAGTAAATTGTGGTCGCCAAATACAAGCTCTGGTCGCAAAAAGGGACCATTAGACAATGGAGAAACATGTTTTGGTGACTCCGTAGTTGGTCGCGGAATGTATTTTCTTTTGTCGCAAAAAAGGTCCTCGAAATTCACATCCACCTGTTTTGATAACTAGAGAGTTTGGTCGCAAAAACTTTTTTTTTTTTTTTTTACGATAGATTGCGTTGGTCACAAAATTGATTCTCCTGCAAATATCTTTTGTAATTGCAACTAGTTGTATATCAAAAATACCAAAGAAACAACTAGTAAGTCTCAAGATACAACAATAATAATAATATTTTTGACATTAATAACCACGTAATATGTTTTTCAAAAGCAACAAAAAGTAATCAACCATCCCCAAAAACAACAAATTCCACAACCTACTTGTTTTCCAACATGTGTTTAGTTACACCACATCCAAAACTATAAATATTAGGTAAAGTCCACGATAAAGTAGCAAAAAATGGACTTCATTACTCCAAGCTCTAACCAAGTCCAAACTCGAGTAGTTATCTATGTCTGCGAAAAGTGACTCCATACTCCATTCTGCCCAAAAAGTGTCTTCATGGTCCATCTGCAAAGTTCAAAACGTGGGTAGAGTACAAAATGGTTAAAGTGAATTGAAGTTGCAATATAATAAAAGTAGTAAGCCACTTTTGAAGGAACCCAATTGCAGCAATAGTCCAATGTCATAATATTATCCAAGAAATGCCATAATTTCAATATCATAGGTTGGATACATAATCTAGGGAAATCCAAAAGCATGCAACACTTCAAAAATTGCAGGAATATCAATCCTATAAGTGCGGAAATGATTAGGATGTAGCATAAGAGCATTCACAATTATCCAATGAGTATCAGTACCAGACATGGGTAACACTACAAATATTAATCACCCTCAAAATAGTTTTGGACCGAATAACCTATTATTTAGGATACCTAAATGTAGAGCAAAACACAGTTTTAAACGTGTTCTTAGCGTGTTCAAGAGTATCCCTCGTGTGTCTGAGTAGAAAATATAAAAGAAAAATTAGACACAATTTAGAGAGTGTTGTGACAAGGACACGTGAGGTTGGTCGACGTGTCCATACTTCTTAACTTGTCAAAAGTTCTTTGAGAACTGAACATTCAATTAAAAACTCAACAAGAGAGAGAGAGGGAGAGAGAGAGAGAGAGAGAGAGAGAGAGAGAGAGAGAGAGAGAGATGAAAGGGGTGGTCGTAAATACAGGAGATGAAAGGGCTTGAGAAGAAGGAAGTTGTTCTTCCCTAATTGTGTTGTCTTTTCTCTATCTTTTTCTTAGACTTTGTGATGCATAGAGGGAGAAATTGGGAAGAGATTTCTCTCGGCAATTTTGAAAAAAAAAAAGAAAGGCAAATACAAGATCTAGTCTGGTGTATATGTATAGATTGTGAACTCATTCATGATGCAGCCCCAATTCCTTCTTAGTTAAGTGGGGAGTTTGGGTACACTTGTCTCATCTCTTGCTAACTGAACCTTGACAAAATATGAATCAGGACATTTTGGAAGACTGGGTGAATGGCATCGAGTGAAAAATGCTCTTATAGTTCTAAATTTCTAATTAATCCTTTAAGCTATGACTAGGTTGATTAAGTTCACTTAGCCACTTATCTAGACATCAAGAGAGGGAACATATCTCACTATGAGGAAAAGCTTATCATTAGGCTCCTCTAAGATAATAATGCAATGTGAAAGAGGACACATTACCAAGTAGATGTAGGTGAACTCCCCACTCCATAAGAATAAACCATGCAATGTGAAAGAGGACACATTACCAAGTAGATGTAGGTGAACTCCCCACTCCACAAGAATAAACCGCAAGGAACTCCACATATACCGAAATAAAGAATTAAGGACTTATGAATGGTTATCATGAAGAGTTCAAATATAAGTTAATAAAAACAAATAAAACATACCATACCTCTAACTCTATGCTTATGGAAATGCAAAGTTGCATGGGATGTGGAGGCTAGAAAGCTAAAGGTGGAGTGTTAGTAGACATACCTACAATGGAACGTAAGGGGTAAAATCACGGTTATTCTTTCTCATGTACCATACAAAAGAAACATGATGCCCTAGCATCTACCAGGACTATGTGAACCCATAAGAAGCGAAAGAAAAAATTTCCTACAGTGGAGGAAATTAGGGTTTTATCAATTATGGCTTATCAAAATAACGCACAATATACATGAATGTGGATCGATCGATCGAGAGAGTGTGTGACAGTGAGAAAGAGACACGGTTCAGAGAGAGTGAATAACATACTCCGCGAAGGCAGACAATGGTGGCACAGTCCCGTCGCTCAGTGCTGCCTTCTTGAATGCAGAAATCGTCTTCTGGCTATGGCTAGGGTTTTTGCTGAACGGTTGAGAGTGAGAGAGTTGAAATAAATGTGGAAGAAATTGAGTTCATCAAGTATGGGTGTGAGGGCATACGTAAGCAGGGGAGCACAAGAGAGACAACTAGATTTGGGGATTTCTCTTTTGGGGGAATTCATTTCAGTGCACCATTTGTTTACCGAGAGACGAAGGTTAGGGATTTCAATTGTTTTAGGGAATTAGAGCCAAAACTAGGTGAACTGCTCGTGCTAGCACAAGGTGTCTCATGCCTGGTATTTTTTCGTTTGGAGTATCGTATTGTAAATTGAGCTTTGACTACGCTCCCAATACTAATGGAATTCATTTGTTATTATAAAAGAAAAGAAGGCGAAACTAATGAAAGAAGTGAGCATAATATTTGGAAGCAATGAAACTACAAAAACTGTAACTATAGCTATGAATATTGTCACAAAACTGAATGTGCACAAACAAAAATGCTTCCAGGTACCTTCCATTCCAAACTATGGTATGTCATTAATTAGTACACACTACCAAAACAAAACCAATTTCATGATTTTTTGGTGCACCTAGTCATAAGCAGAGTTTTTGTTACCCTGCACTGCAAGTACCAAAAAGTTGAAATACATATTGGCAAATAAGTTCCTCGAGACCAGCACTATTACTCTATACATATTGGCGGGGTATTCCCCTCACATCAAAAAGACACTAACCAAACTAATTTTACTGGAACTTTCTATGCACGCATTCTAAAAGCCCAAAACTTCGAATATGACTGAAGACACTATAGGTTCAATTGCAGGTTGGTAAACGCAACATAGTAATAATAGGCATGATGAAATCCTACGCCTGAATGTGCAATTCTCAACTCACAAAAGCAATGCTAGCTGACCTAGACAGGCCAAGAAACTTTCACTTCACCCTGCTCTCTAAAGAAACACACAGATTGTACTAAATGAAAAGCAAGAGTAACTACTCTCATATGATAAAAAAGTGCACAAGAAACGAGAATCATCCTCACCGAGGAATTTCATCGTGGAAAATTAGCGAGTATGAGACAACGAAATGTCAAACCTTAGTTAGGCGTAAATGCAAAGGGTGTACCCAAAGGATTGTGACATGCCGGTACTGCAAGTTCCCTGTGCAGCAAGTACTTGAGGAATTTTGGGATATCATGCCCCACGAGTGAAAGCTATCTTAAGAAGAAAACTGAGGGGTTTCGACTTTGGATAATTACCTAGGAAAGCAAGATGCTATGCAAGGAGGGAAACTCACTAACTACGATTTCATAGTTACCTTACCCTGATAAACCCGACACCTATGAGCATATCCGGGGTATTGACCTCACTTTCGGAAGAAATGCACCACTTGATAGCTCATCTGCGGTCCTTCTCTTGCTCGGGCGATAAAAGCACACTCCAGAGACCTGTTCACTTAGTGACATAAACAAAGAAGCTCCCTGGGGCAAGGAAAGTTAGCCACCTCAAAAAAATTCCATTGAATCGTCATAAGTAATGGAAGTAAACTATTCAAATCCACGTTTTTTTAGTAACATCTGTTAAACGATTTAGAAAGTAGGACAGCATTAGTTCACTCTTCTCTTTAAAAGACAATTTTTGCACAGGTAAAATAACGAAGTCAAAATCTCATTTCGACAAAGAGATATAGGTTTCATATCAGTTAGACTTTAGGCATCCTAAAAGGGCTTGGCACACGAACAGCCAATGAAATTACACACAACCAAATTTCATAAAAGGATAAGGAGGGATGCTTAAGTCATTCACTTGGAAAACAACAGCTGGTTAATTCAATAAGAAATCCTTGGTTCTGAGCGAAATGACTGCGACTCCATGAAACTGAGCAACCATTTTGACAAATGCAACAACTCAAATAAAAAGAATTACATTTCAATTCAAGGGATCTCATGATAAGTTAAGCGATTAGCAATCAATCACATTTCTTTCCAAGACAACTACTTTTTTTCCCCCTCAAGTAGAATTGCTCCAACTGATTAGTGTAAACCTACAGTCATTGAAGGACGAAGTATTAAGCACTAATGTTTCCACGATCAAAAAACCATAACAAAGAAGTAATTTTACTGAAAGACGGTAAAAAACAAACCGTACTATAACGAGATCATTGTCTTTGGAGTTGATTGTTGGGTCACTTTGCAGCGCCACTTCATACTCTACTTTTAAAATCAGACAAGTAATCTGCAAAAATCCAAAATTTTTATAAAAGATTAATAAAATTCGATGCATGGAAAATTAGAAGCCTAAAACAATAGTCAGAGAGTGATTAAACGTAATGAACATTAATCACCATTCGAGGTGGAATAGCATTGAATGATAATGAGATGTATCATGGGATAGATATTTCAAATCTAACAATGTGACACAAACAGCTCTAATTACAAATAGTTCATGTTATTATTTTCCATGAGTTCACCGCACCAATAGAAATTGTATTGCCATAGCGTTGGAGTATAAAACCATAAATAACTAATTAATTTATGAAATCAACAATGGATAATCACAATAGATCAGCACACAAATCCCTCAAGCCATCTAAACTCACAGGCAAAATAGAAACTTTATATATTTAAAAACAAATTACAGTTCGAAATCAAATTCCATATGAAATATAAAACTCTGAATAAGTAATCAATTTATAAAATTGACAATCGATAATTGCAATACATTGACAAAACAAGCACCACAAATCCCTCAAGAGTCAAGACATATAAACTCGCAGCAAAAATACAAACTTTATTCATTCAAAGACAGATTCCCTATGGAAATCACAGGTATATACATCCAACTCAGAGAACTCAGACTTTCTCAATGTACAAACTGTAACCAAAACTGTAATTTTGGGGAAGGAAAACACATTTTAACTACAAATCACTAAAAATCCCTCAAGTCATCTAAACCTTATTCAAAGGCAAATTATTATGCCTTGGATGGTTAGTTATTTCCCTTAGCTAAATGCCAGTAAACTTAACATTAAATAGTTGGATTTCCCTCTACCTGTTTTAAAAAAATCACCCATATCATCTTGATTCGATCGTCTGACATTTTGCTTCGTTGTACAAGTATTAAAACTTCTCAAACTTTGGGTTTCATGGGTCCTAAAATCGAACTCATATCAAGGCTTTTGTAAACGCAAACACCAAAGGCCAATACAATGATCGTGTATTACCAAAGGCCTTCGCATCCCATTCTCCTGCACATATCGCCAGCAATTACTTTACCAAACCACTAATTTCTTACATTACCAAACCACAGTTTCCGCCACATTATAGCAACTAATTACTTTATCTCCGCACCCACATTCGCCATTCCAACCAATCAAACGGAAACCCACCAACCAAGATTCGTATTGCACACTAAAGGCATCAAACGAAACCAGGAAAAATAAACATTCAAACGAAACCCTAGGAGACAGCAAGAAGGACTGAGAGAGTAAGAGATGTTACGCGAAAGAAAACTCCAGAAATAGCGTGAAAGACGCCAACATCTCGCATCTACCTCTCCCTCTTTCGATCTTCAAACCTGTTCGTCTTTCGCTGCCTCTGTTCGTCTGTGTTGTGTGGGGGCAAAAAACAGAGATGTGGGCGAAAGGGAAGGGGTGCGTCGGTGGTCGCCGGAGGTGGTGGTGGGCCAGTAGCGGTGGTCGTCATCGCCGTCGGTGGGTGGCTCGGTGGTGGTCGGTGGTGGTCGGCGATCGTTCCTCCTCCTCCTCTCTCTCTGTCGAATCCGCGTATGTATGTACACGTGGGTTGTGTGAGAAAAAAAGAGGGAGGGGAAGCTGGCTACGTGGCAGCATGTGCTCCACTACCCCTAAGCCCGCGGTAAATTATGATTTTGGACACCGAAAACCCTCTGGCCTGGAACTTCGGGGGACATTATTGGAAAAATTGGACAAAAAATGGAATCGCCCAATCCGGTTCTTATTATTTAGAAGGATGGACTAGGTGAACTGTGCGTGCTAGCACGCGGAGTCTCATGCCTATGAATTTTGTGCCTGTGATGTACTATATGCTTGAGGAAGTTTAAGTATGTACATTGAGAGATAAACGTTATTCTGCTCTTTCGACATAGTGCTCTTAACTTGCAAAGAACAAGAGGCAAAAAAATGAATCTAACTTACTGTGGGAAGAAAATAGAACAAAAAAATGAATCTAACTAAATGCGGGAAGAAAATAGAGAAGGCACCACAAACTAAGTAACTAAGAGGCAAGATTGGCACCCTCTTGTAACTCAATCGAAATACTAATTCACTGAGATACACAAATAAGGAAAATCACTCACAATATATAATCCCTTTTGTGATTTTAACTTCTTCTATAACAAAACTCGGAAACCCAATGACCAATCTGTTTTCAAACACATTAAAGTAAGAACTAAGAACACAATTGCAAGCCTCTAAGTGAAATACCAATCAATTCTAGTAATCCACCATTCACTAAGCTAGTTAACGGTACAGCATACTATTATACTCCTATTAGGTATTCTAATAGTAATTAAAAAACAAATGGCTGGTTTGATAGGTCACTTACAGACAGTGTCGAGCTCGACAGAGTCACATGCAGAGGATGCCCAAGCTTTTTCTTTTCATCATCTAGATATGAGCCTCTGGCTCCACGCTTTCACACTTGCTTATCCTCTCACCCCATCTCAACTAATTTATTTCACAAACAATCAAATTCTTGTGAATCTATCAAAAAAAAAAAAAGGCCAGTGAGCACCAAAACTCAAAAGCCAACCTTCAGTCTCCAAAGGAACTGACATTCAATCATTCGGGTACTATATTGGAGAGAACATGGAGTACTTTCAAAACACAAACTTTTCAAAGGAAAAATCCATGCCGGAAGAGAATACAATATTTGGTTAGTCTTTTCTAGGATAACGTTTGGTTAGTGGACAATGTTAAATAATAACTAACCTTCCTTGTCATCCAAAACTCAACTTCTATCAAAACACCTCTTAGCACAAGTTATGAAATTTCAGCAACTCGCTGTAAATATTGCACGTTATCAGCATCAATTGAAGAGGACATCGTAAATTTATAAAGTAAAATACCATGTTCAGAATCCATAATACTACTATATTCATATTAATGATACCAGTTGTTACCTTTACCTTAAGATTTTACATACTAATACATCCCTTGAGCATGTCCAATATAACGCCAATCACCTTTATGATCGACAACCAATAGTTTTTTAGCGCCTAACTATTTTTTAGTACTATTTGAGATTTCCTTTCCAGTGTTCGAAAACCAAGCATTACTGCTTTAATATCCACCATGCATGAAATTTCAATAGATAATGCCATAAGAGTATTTGTCGATTTCCCCTTTCCCATCCCCGTCTACTTATGAGATATGCTATTAATCCAGAAAATCAATAATTGTCTTAACAAATCTCTCCGTACAATATTTGATACTAAATAAGCAATGCTTAATCAACAAATGACTTAAGAAGAAGGACGACATCCATATCTAACCATAGAAAGCGGCGAACAGATCAAATAGAAGAAATTTTATTAGGAAAAGCATATCTAGTTAACATCATTTCCCAAATTCAATACATTTGAACGTGAAAAGCCAGAGAAGCCAAATCACGAATAGTGTAAACTCTGCTAAATGATCTTCTATCTTCCTCACATGATCTGTACTCTAATATACCACATTTGATGTCGATAAAGATACACTGGCGAGTAATCCCACCCATACTGTTGAAATACTATTCTAGGGTGCAAACAAAGATAGATGAGGAGGTGCCCTCTATTCCCTTTCTTTTTCATCTTCTCCTCGAATTTGCAGGGCCCCCTCTTCTTCTTTCTTTCTACGGAATTCTATTCCAGACTCACAGACACGTCATGAGTGGAAAGCATAGGGCTACCTCTAGTAATAGGTCTAAAGACTTGCCACCAATTTCATCTTCCTATAAGTCAATCAGTCTAAAGCCAAGCGCATCCACCTTACCCTCTCGTAGTGCTTGATAATGATCTAAGCGGAGTAGGATTTAGGTGATAACGGGGATAACCATTGTCATTGTTGTGGGTGAGGGAGAGATCAAAATTATGCTACTCTAGGTTTAGGTGATCCTTCCAAATCATAAGCCTTCTCCAATGCCTGGGTGGGTGCCTGGGTGTCGGCGACCATTGTTTGGAAAACCTTCACGATCCTTGTAAAACCAACGGATGAACACACCACGAATCGGCATAATGGCAGCATTACAGAACTATAACCATGCAGGCATGAAACACAGAATCAGAGAACATATTGGAGCTATTAGCTTTAGCATGTTAATTAAATCCATGGACATAAACCAAAGTAGACATCATCAGCACCATCATGTACACGAATCATGTACCCACGTACAAAGTACTGCATTCATTTACGATACAAAACAAAGTAATGAAGAGCAAGGTCAAACGCATTACATACTATTTTCACAGTGTGTTGCCAAATATACCTTTACAGCACCTATTAGCAGCAAATATTGCCAAATGAGAAAGACGACTATACACATACACAAAGATAAGAACAGCTGCGGCATTCTACGAGATCGAGAGCCATATGACATTTTATTTTATAAGAGAACTCCCAAATCCACCAAAACATACGGAGCATAGATATCCATATCCAAATCTATTAAACCCAGAATCAATGAAGCCTTATTACTGAGTCCAGAGTCCCAACAACTTCTAAAATTTTACAATTTATCTCCTATTCTATAATAATCCACCAAAACAGACCGAGGCCAGAAATCTAGATCTATTATACCCAGAATCCAAACACCCAGAACAATAATAAATAACGAATCCAGCAAAAAATCTCTCTCTCTCTCTCTCTCTCTCTCTCTCTCTCTCTCTCTCTCTCTCTGTATGTCTGTGCGTGTGCATTTTTGCACCGGAAAACTAATAACAACGAACAGTTAGCAGAAATATCAGAGAGAGAAGAGGAACGGAGAACCTGTCGAGAAAAACAGCGCATAAAACCCCTCAGTCAAGAGCTCAACCGGCAGAGATCGCATCCACCATGGACACCGACGCAAATCCTCCCTGAGCTAATAAAATAATGACAGAAGAGAACTCTGGAACCATCTGATGCCCTCTCGCAAGCGTGCACAGCGAAACATCGTCTCGGTATATATTATATACGCAGTCACTACGACGTCGTTTGGGAGCAGACATGGAAAGACAGAATTACCCCTCGGGCTAGAAAGGAAGACCGCCCCCTGAAGGGACTCAATTGGAAAATTGGGCAAAAATTGGCAAGCCATCCAATTTGACTTCAACGTTTTTAGTCTTTAAAGCTTTAGAGAATGGAGATTAGAAAGAGATAGATAATTAAACGTTCTCGTATCGCCGAGTAGGAACAAATTTTATACTTAATCAGCCAATTATATTTTATTAATAATCGATCTGAATCATTAGGATTTCATGTCTCACTTCTTCCATCAATGGCACTAAAATTGAAGATCATCGAATATCAGCGACTGCCTAATCGAACAACATTTGATACGTCTCGAGATATTAAAATATTTGATTGTGATACCCGACCCCACCTGAGTTTTTTTGCCCCGATCAGAACTGTCCATATTTTACATATTATGAAGTGCATTAGTCGGACCAAAAATTAAGTTAATTGGGTATCGCTACACACTTGATCGGATAGAAAAATCTATTTTGTTAATGAAATTTTGTCTCAATAAATAAGCTTTCTAAACTTGATCGAGACACATTTTTACGAGAATGATATAATCAACAAGAAAAATAAAATCAACGGTTTGGATAGTCGTAACTTTGTCACGATTGACTGGCTAGCGTATGTTAAAATACATCACAAGACCTAGTTTATTAATAATTATATTGAACATATAGAATATAACTGTTACTATCAACTCAATTTTTACAATGGTCGATCTGAACCGTTAGAATTTCACGTCCCACTGATCCCATTATGGTCACCTAAATCGGAGATCACCGGATATCGACGACCATTTGATCGGACAACATTTGATGCATCCCGAGGCATTAAAGTTTTAGATTACAAGACTCGACCCCCACCAAAGTCTTTGTTTTTCAATCCAAATCGTCTATCTTTTACATATTACGGAGTTCATCAATCGTACAAAGAATGAAGTTGATCAGGTATTACTACGCATTTGATCAGACAATTACTATCATCCAAAAAACAAATTGCATCCCAATCAAGGAGTTTTCTAAACCCGATCGAGTCAAATTTTTATGATAATGGTTTAATCAATAAGCATAACGAAATCAACGACCTCGATTGTTAAAATAGTTTTATCTTATTGAGATCCACTAAATAATCGTATCAAAGACTATTAGAAAATGTATAACATATAGTATAATTTTTTTTTTTTATAAGTTATAGTATAAATTTTTGAAGTACTGTGTTCTGGTACACATTTAGTGACTTGACAATTGGTCCCTAAATAGGAAAGATTTTGCGACTAGAGCATCCTAGTCACTCAAACATTGAATATAGAGATATAAAACAACCAGCTTCTTTTTGGTCGCTAAATAATCAAATGTTGGTCGCAATACTTATTCATTAAACTTTTTTATGTGACAAAAAACATTTTGGTCGTTAAATGAATTAGAGTTTGGTCGCTAAAAGTTTTCCCGCCAGCGGTAAAGTTAGGCGCCAAAGAATAAGTGACTCGTATTTAGCGACCAACACATTGGGTCGCTCGTGGGAACAACTTCCCTCTTTTCACGACCAAGGAAGCTCTTAGTCGCAAGAACCATAGCAAAAGAGACCCAGATTTTGTTGGTCACAAAAAGTTGGTCGCAAAGAACACAATTTGTTGTAGTGCACCATGCCACCACCACTACTGCCACCATAACCACCACCACCACCACTCAAACATCACCAACACCACCAACACCACCACTCCACTATCACCAACACCAACACCGCCACTGCCACCACCACGCTGCCGCCACCACCACCACCACCACCATTTTTAGACTGCAAATTTGCATTTTTAGACTGCAAAGTTTGCAAAAGTGCCTTTATTTGCAGTCTAAAAATGTAAATTTGCAGACTAAAAATATTCATTTAATAATTCACAGTCCAAATTTACAAAAGTGCCTAAATTTTCAGTCTAAATTAAAGTCAGCTTGGCGATGGTGTTCATATAGAAAAGTCTTTATTTGCAGTCTAAAAGTGCCAATTTGCAGTCTAAATTTTCTCTAGCTTTGGTGATCATTTAACAAATTTGCAGTCTAAAAGTGACAAATTACAGTCTAAAAATACAAATTTGCAGTTTAAAAATATAAATTTGCAGTCTAAAAATATAAAATTTTACAGTTTACAGTCTAAATCTCATTGACTTTAGTGTTCATTTAATAATTTGCAGTCCAAATTTTTGCGTAGACTGCAAATTTGCACTTTTAGACTACAAAGTTTACGAAAGTGCCATTATTTGAAGTCTAAAAGTGCAAGTTTGCAGTCTAAATTCTCATTGGCGTTAGTGTTCATCTAATAATTTGCAGTCTAAATTTTTGAGTAGACTGCAAATTTACACTTTTAGACTGCAAAGTTTACGAAAGTGCCTTTATTTGTAGTATAAATATATTTTCTTTGCAGTCTAAAATCTCATTAGCGTTAGTGTTCATTTAATAATTTGCAATCTAAATTTGTGTGTAGACTGCAAATTTGCACTTTTAGACTGCAAAGTTAACGAAAGTATCTTTATTTGCAGTCTAAAGGTGTAAATTTGCAATCTAATTTTTCTCTAGCGTTCGTGTTCAATTAACAAATTTGCAGTCTAAATTGCAAATTTGCAATCTAAAGGTGCAAATTTACAGTCTAAATTCTCATTGGTAACGATGTTAGTGTTTATTTAATAATTTGCAGTCTAAATTTGTGTGTTGATTGCAAATTTTCACTTTTAAATTGCAAAAATTAAAATTTTCCTCTAGCGTTGTTGTTCAATTAACAAATTTGCAGTCTAAAAGTGAAAATTTACAGTCTAAATTCTCATTAGCGTTAGTGTTCATTTAATAATTTGCAATTTAAATTTGTGTGTAGACTGCAATTTGCAATTTTAGACTATAAAATTTATGAAGTGCCTTTATTCCCAGTCTAAAAGTGCAAATTTGCAGTTTAAATTTTCTCTGGCGTTGGTATTCATTTAACAATTTGCAGTCTAAATTCTCATTGGTGTTAGTATTTATTTAATAATTTGCAGTTTAAATTTGTGTGTAGACCGCAAATTTGTACTTTTAGACTGCAAAGTTTACGAAAGTGCCTTATTTGCAGTAAAAAAGTGCAAATTTGCAGTCTAAATTTTCTCCAGCATTGTTGTTTATTTAACAAATTTGCAATCTAAATTGTCATGGGTGTTAGTATTCATTTAATAATTTGCAGTCTAAAAGTGCAAATTTGCAGTCTAAATATATAACGAAAAGTATGTATAGTGCATTTGGTCATTGTGGTGGTGGCGTGGTGGAGTGGTGGTGGTGGTGGTGGTAGTGGTGGAGGTGGTGCTCGGGGCGGGGTGGTGGTGGTTGTGGCAGTGGTGGATTGGTGGTGGTTGCGGCGTCGTGGTGGTAGTGGTGGTTGGGGCGTGGTGGTGGTGGAGCGGTGGTGGGGGCGGCATTATGGTGGTGGCGGCGGCGGCGCGTGTTAGTTGTGTTAACGGGCAGACTTAAATTTCCTCGGGCAAGGGGAAAAAATGCCTAAATTTGTAGTCTAAATTCTCTTTGGCCTTAGTGTTCATTTAACAATTCGCAATATAAATTTAAAAAAGTGCCAAAATTTGCAGTCTCAATTCTTCTTACTGGTGGTGTTCATTCAATAATTCGCAGTATAAACCATTAGTGTCCAAAACACAAAACGCCTAAACCATAAAGTGCCTAAATTTGCAGTCTAAATTCTCATTAATGTTTTTGTTTATTTAACAATTCTCGGTCTAAATTTATAGAAGTGCCTAAATTTGCAGTCTAAAACATACCGATATATTCTCTTGTAAAAACCAAGAACCAATGTCAAAAGTGACTTAATCTAAATTCTTCTCACCGTTGGTGTTAATTTAATAATTCACAATCTAAATTTACAAAAGTTCCTATAGTCAAAGTATCTAAATTTGCAATCTAAATTCTCCTCGGCGTTGATGTTCGTTTAATAATTCGCAGACTAAATAATTGTAATATCGTGTCCTGAAGATTTGGGCCAATATGTTGTTTTCAGAAGTTTACCTCAAGGGGTCCCATCTGTGCTCATAAAAGCCCTTGGGGCCACACTATTTCTTCTCAAAAAATTCAGGGGGTCAAGTGTAACTTTCCAAAAAACCTCAAAATTCTTTACAGTAGGTTCTGGTTTCTGGGGAACTCGCCAGCACCATTCTGGGGGCTGGTTTGCACAGTTAATCAGTGGAGAGCGGAAGAGAGAGAAAGAAACGAGAGCAAGGGAGAGAGATCCGAGAGAGAGTAAACGAACTTCGAGAGAGGGATAGAGAGAGGGGGTCGTGGTCGGACTGGGAGTGGTTACCAGCATCCATGGCTTCCAGTTTGTGCACAATGCGATCTAAACTAAAGATTGTGCCAGGTTCAAGGTCGAGAGAGAGAGAAGATGGAGGCAGAGGCAGCCAGAGATGTAGGCGAGGGCTGCCGGACTCAGACTCGATGGGAAATGGTGGGAAACGGACGAAGTCGGAGTCTGGTCGTCGTGGTCAAACGTGAGCGGGAAGTGGCGAGAAGCAAAGGGCATCATTGTCTCATTAAAATAAACGATGGACCTTAGACCATATGAAAAGTGTAAAACTGGACACGACACTTTACTGAAAAAATAGGTGGAGTGGGCCTTGGTCAAACTCTTATAATGGACCTTACACTAATTTATTATTAATAAGGTGCCTCCACTATGTTATATTTCTAGATCCGTCCCTGTATGCACTAAAGTTGCAAATAGATCATATGATACGACAAAAAGACTTCTCTCTGGCCAACACATTGGTTTTGTGTCTTTATAGCTAGTGAATCTTTTAAAAAATTTTAAGCTTTATTTTTAAATATAGACAGCTAAGAGAGGTTACGTCTAAGCTGAACGACATGAAAAAACAATTAAAAAATAAAATAAAATCACCCCTGCTCCTACCAAATTAGACTTTTAAGATCAATTCTTATCCAATCAATCTTTGACAAAATCTCTTAGTCTCATCCAAATTCTTGGCAAATCTTTAAACATGTTTCTCACGTGTAAATCAAGCTTACCATATTTCAACATCCTCCTATGCTTGATTCTCTTGTCCAATGCATCCATCTCGTCGTCTCGACATCTCGTCCCTCCGGACACATGTCTGTTGTCAATTTTTCCGTCTACGGGAATAACCGTCTGTTGTTCGTCTTGGTTCCCTCTCATTGGGCCTCTTCAGCCACTTTGCTGGTTGATCTCGTTACACTAGGAGTACATCACTCCTTGTTCCACATGTCGAACTTAGGTCTGAACATAACTTAAACCACTGGCAAATTTTTTGTCATCTCGTCACGTCTCACTTACGTCTCATCTCACGTCACGTCTCATCTCGTTTGTCATTTCTGATTTTAGGCATGAAGTGCCAAAAATCTCTTGTCCGGCAAAATCACGTCCAATTTTGCTCCATATCCCG
The DNA here is from genome assembly GCA_014282245.1 of Rhododendron simsii. Lineage (NCBI taxonomy): Eukaryota > Viridiplantae > Streptophyta > Magnoliopsida > Ericales > Ericaceae > Rhododendron > Rhododendron simsii. The sequence continues at coordinate 34,794,161 of CM024957.1, read as the reverse complement.
TTTCGTTGGTCACTAGGCTGCGGGTAACCAAAACACCGTCTTCAAATCACTTGGTGACTGATTTTTCGGCAACTCATCATCTGTTACGTATGGATGCACCATACCACACATGGTACCATACGCACTGGATAACTTCTCCTCAAGTGGAGCTAATTATTCATGGCTCCTGTTTTCTTCCTCTGCCGACAGCCAGCACACAATGCACTATACTTTTTCTACTAACCACGTTAATTTTTTTGTTCGTTTTCTACTAACCACGTTTTTTTTTTTTTTCCCTACTAACCACGTATTCTTTTTGTTTTTTCTTCAAGTAACCACGTTTTTTTTTTTTTGTTTTTTTCCTACTAACCACGTTTTTTTTTAAAAGGTCTAACCAAGTGAATCACTCCATAGCATATTTAAAGGAAAGGCATCAAAACTGAAAGCGACCATTTGTTTCGTACTAGGGTCAATAATTAGCGACAGCAAAATAATTTCATCTCATTATTTACGCTTTTGGCGACGAAAAATTTATTTCGTCACCAAATGGTACTTTTGGTGACAAAAAAAAAATCACTAAATAAGTATAATTGGTGACGAAATAATATCATCGTAGAAGCTATTAAAACAGTGATGAATTTACTTTTTTTCCTTGCAAATTATACTCATTTAGCGATGAAATGACACTTTTTCGTAATAGAATATACTTTTTCTTGTAGTGCGTTTAAGCCATCCTCAGTTTTGAATGTGATTGCACAAATATATGAACGCTTTTGTTTTCATCCGTAACATTTCCAGGCAATGTTCGAGGTTTGCGTGAGAAATTTCTTTCACACATCGTTGGTTATTTGCTCAATACAGTCTGACATCAGAAGTTCATGGAGGAAACTGCGCAAGTCTGATGAAAATAGGTTGTTGTGCTGTGATTGGAATATTTCCCGAAGAATTATTGAGGCATAAACTGTACAGGAGTTATGGTTGGCTTTGATTCATGTTCCTTTGTTTTCTTTGTGTATTGATCATTTTTGTTCGGCCATGGGCCTGAGTTTTGTTTTTCTAGGAGATGCCCTACATGGGTTCTGCTATTATTGTTGTTGTTAGAGTGGCATTATCGATACCCAAAATTAAAATTAGTCTTTTTTATTCTCCATGTGCAAATGAAAAACATCATTTACTATAGTTTTTATTATGTTGTTTTAACCTTTTCTAGAGCCAATGACTATTAATATTGTAATGCATTTTTTTAGTATATATTTTGCCACTACTAAAATAAAATTCTAGTTTTGTCCTTGGCTCCTGTAAAAATTTTAATTAACTACACAAAAAAAAGGGAGACATGCACTATCGTACGTGCCTTCGTCCAATACGGAAATCTTTTAAATTTTTTTGGTAGTTAAATAAGTGTGATAACCTTTAATATATACACAGTCTTCTCTGCTTGTTGAAACAACATACTATACTATATATGACACGCGCGATGGCCAACATATAACAAAGAAGAAAGCAAACTACTGTATCATAAAATATCAACTGCATAACATTGGAGTAGTACACTTAAATGAGGAAACTCTTGCTAGCAAATCCATCAAGTAGTACACAAAAACTTATTGAAATCTAGATAGAGCTAGGTTCACCTTAACATAATCGAAAATAAGATACAACAACCTTAAACAACAACGTTCCACGTACAAATCAACATGCTTAATTACTAGATGTAACAGCATGTTGATATCACAATTATTTGTAGCATATCTTATATAGTTTATAGCATCCTTAGTTTTTTCCCATTCATCTCTATCCAGTTCTTTATAACTCCTTTTGGCTTCTGGCGTAACAACATCCATTGCTCCCTGTGCGCCTCACTCTCGCAAAAAATGCTGCATGCAACTGCATATAGTGGATCGCTCATATCGAGAAGCTGCATCTCATCCAAAGTACGATTGCATTCTTTTATAGTTGGCCTTTCAGAATTTTCTGAATCTTTCCAATTTGCTGTAACTCCATCACCAGAAGCCTTCCCTACAAGTAAATGTTGTAATGTCCAATCAATTTGAATTTAGTAGATTGGTTGGAATAAAGTGCATCATACCCAATCCGTTGTATCAAAAGTACTTCAATCAAGCAAAACCAGCATGCATATAAACACCCGTATAAAAAGTATACTTCGTAAATACATGTATGTTAAAGAAATTATATATGAATGTATATTTTATCGTACATCTATGTATATATACTAAATAAAAAGGTGCATCACAGCTAAACGTAATATTCTTCAACAAAAAACTTTGTTCAAGGATGAGAGCACAAGAAATACAAAAACAGAATACCAACAAACTGTGTTAACTTGTCAAATTGGACCTTCATTTTGAAACACCGAAAAAATGAAAAATGGACTCTCATTTTGGAACGGAAGAAGTAGTACATAGCATTACCATTGTCACTTTGGTCTTGATAACTGAGATCAAGTTCATCGAACCCAGAATCATCGTGCATACTGTGGGCCCTCGATAGTTCTGAAAAATAAAGTGGTTAGTAAAACGATCAACAGATCGAGAAACATCGCTATAGATCCATGAATTCTTTCATGCTAAGGTAAAAGAAAAGGAAAGGAAAATAGTCTGAGCCAAAATTACCATAGAACTAACCCAACTTCAAACGACGGCAATGCTGAATTGTACCATGTGTTGAACTCAGAAACTTAGATAGCAGTTGAACATACTTACCGCAGAACCATGTTGCCATATGAACAGAAATTTGAATACGATATACATGTATACGAAATGTTTATAATTGTTCTATGACTTCGCGGGGCCCCAGTTGTTGGGCCCAAAATCTGGGGACCTAGGCGTGGTAGTGCCCAGGCCTGGCCTTGTGTTCATGTCGAATATCAAGTTGTGACTCAAAGAAAGGAAAAATTGACAGAATTGGGAGCTTACCCGGATGAAAACTGTCGTTCGTAACCGAGGACATCAACCTAGTTTTGACCACAGTAAACGGAATACGCGAATTCGAGTAGGAGGGGATGACAGAGGAGGAGGTTGTCAGTCGGGGCCTTGTAATCCCTTTCATATTTTCAGATTTATTCTGTGATGATATGAAAAGCGGGCTTCGGATTGCAACTGAGGCCATCCGCATCATCGTTGTTTTTGAAAGGCACACCCTCATAATCGTTTCAGATTTCTTCTATAATGATCTGATATATATATATATATATATATATATATATATATATATATATATATATATATATATGGGGGCTTTGGGTTACTACTCTTACTACTGAGGCCATCATTGCATCATTAAAATTATACTCCCTCCGTCCCATAATGTTTGGCACTTTCACTATTTCAGCCTCATGAAAAAATTAACTATATCTTTTAATCCGTAATGTTTTTTATAAGCAATATGGATCTTATTTGATAGAGTTTAATTTGTTCTATTAAACAAAGTTCAAAAAATCGCCTAAAACATTATGGATTGAAAGATATATGCAATTTAAAAATGGCACGCATTCCTGAAAATGCCAAACATTATGGGACGGAGGGAGTATATTATAACGAGGTAACAAAAAAAATGTTAAAATTTTACTCCGCTTATTCAAGGCATACGAATTTGGTTATTATATTATGGAGGCTACTCAACCTATTGTCAATTGATTGTAGGTTGGACTGATAAGAAATGGGACTCTTCCGAGCCAGTCTTATGTGAGTGGAATATCTCTCATTAGGTCCTTGCGCACAAGTATCTTTCCACAAAGTACTATTTGCACGCGCACCGTCCCTCTTTGTCTCTCTCTCTCCTCCGTCTGTCCCACGCGCACCCCACTCCCTCTCTTTATTCCTTGTAACAGTGCAAGTGTTCCACTTTTCTCAAAAAAGTAAGTTTTAGAAAAGATATGTAATTTTAAGTTCAAAAATTATATTTTTATGCAAATAATTTTTCTATCAATATTTATCTTACTTTATAGATCTCATTATGATCTTTTAAATAGTGCAAAAAAATTCAAAATTTATTTTTTATTTTCATAATATTTAAGCTTTAAATTAGCTTCTTTTTAAATAAATAAGGTTTAAAAAGAAAGCGAATGGCATCTAAAATCAATTAATGTAGAGTTGAGAAACAAAAAAACTCAAGCCCCGTTCCAGAACACCTTCTTAAAAAATAAATACTTATTTCACATTTTCAAACTCAAAAATAATGTAAATGAAAAATATTTTTTCGATTTTTTTTTGCACAGTATTAAATATCTCAATGAGATCTTTTATACAAGATCCATATTGCATATTTTTATATTTCAATAAACCCATCATTTTTTAGCTTGAAATTGCTTTCTTAAAAAATAAGTACTTATTTCACGTTCTGGAATGGGGCATCAGTGATGTAAGTGCAAAATGGCCCCTTTTTGTATCTCCTCTCTCTTTCGCTCTCTCTCACCTCCATCATTTTCTCTCTCTTCTTTTTTGAATTAAAAAAAAAGTAAAATCTTTTATAACTTTTTTTGTATATATCCATTATTTACAAAATTTGCATTTTTAAAATCCACTCGTACAGATTTAGCTAATATCCGTTTTATTTTCCAATATCCGTTTTATTTTATCTAAATTTATAATTTATTGTCTAAATTCACAATTAACAATGTTTATTTAATAACTAATTGTGTTTAAATTGTAAATTAACAGTCTAATAGTAATAATTAATAGTTTAAATTTACAACTAATAGTGTTAATTAACATCCTAACATTTTATTAACAATTGATAGTGTAAAACAAAACAAAAAAAGACTACACCTAAAAAAAATCATTCTTCCTAACATAATTTTACACCTAATATTAGTCTTGTATAATATATTTTGCTGAGTAAATTTTAAAAATATAAATTTTATAAAAAATGCTTATTTACAAAAACAAAACAAAAAAAAATACTACTATTAGTATATGATTTTAAATAAAATAAAAAAAGTAAGAGTGAGGAAGAGAGGCGTGAGAGAGGAGCAGAAGAGAGAGAGGGATATGATGCATGAGAGAGGGATGAGCAGAGAGAGATGAAAAAGGGCAAGAAAGTGACAGGAGAGAGAGAGAGAGAGAGAGAGAGAGAGAGAGAGTGTGTGCGCGTTGAATGCTGCACGAGAGAGAGGAGAAGCAGGAGGGAGGGAGGGAGGGAGGGAGGGAGTGAGAAAGTACTTATCTTGCCTGGCCAAGTCAGAAGTGCGGCAGCCGGGCAAGAATGGGTACAGCGCGTGGGTTTTTTTGGGAGGACCCACAGGATCTATAAGGCATCGTACATTCTGCATATAGCGCATAGGATTTGGTTGGCTACAAACTTGAAATTTAGGACCGGCTAATAATTTTCTTTAACGAAATCTATCATGATTTTAGAGGAGCCAGATTGAAAAATTTAAATGGTTGATGCTGCTTCGTATGGAAGAGTTTTTGACCAAAGAAATAATAAGAGCAGTAGAGTTAATAAGTGGAGAGAGATAAAGAGAGAAATAATTAGAAACAAGAAGAATTTTTTTTAAAATACTTTTTATAAAGTAAAACAAACAAAGGCATGAGTTGTTGTGACGGCCAAATCATGAGAAAAATGGATGACATATATCGACTGTATCACCCATATAGATAGGATTTGAATTATAGGTAGGACGACAATGGTCCCAAAATATATGTAATATTATGTGATTTGGAAATTAATGAAAACAAACAAACAAAACTTCGTTCATTGCTAACATTTTATTGTCATCTGTTGGAGGCCTTTTCGTTTTGGGGCATATCTACAACACTTACAAAAAGACATGTCCCAAATTCATGTGAAATACTCTCTTTGTCCCAAATTGCTGATCTCCTATGAAAAGACATAAAATTTTGAGATCAAAAAATAAAATACTTTAGCGCATTATTTTTAAAATTTCAGTTCATGTTTACAAAAAATACTCTTTACAAATTTAACCCTTCTCAAGTTCAATACATGTCTCTGCTCTTGAATAAGTGTGAAATCCTAATGTGATACTGGACTTTACTTCATTGACAGGGGTCTCAAAACGGCAATGTGTGATTTGGAATTTTTCCCGAAAACGAATGACAAAAAATTGTCTATTCCCTTACCGTAGCTTCCACTTTTGAAAAGCAGCTACAACAACTATGTTTTTGTCATTTTAATCCCTGTTTTCAAACAATTGAAGGGGACCCAATATGACTTATTGGGCTCAAAAAGCAGTTCCACTTGTTTTCCAACTATTCTAACAAATTGCGCAGCAACTGTTGACACTAAGTCTGAAATTAAACTCCATTGACATTGTATATCAATCGTCACTAAAGATGCTAAGTCCGAAATTCAAGAATAATATAGTTGAGTTCTGATTCAATTGAGATCTAAGAAAAAGTGTTGATCATAACAACAAACAAATCGACCTATTCAATTACTAGATACGATCATCTATTTATAAATCTGCATACAATTTCGAGCATCCCTGATAATTTTAAAAATCAAAATGGCATTGCACAAAATAAAAGGTCGCTAAATATGAAATTATTTTTCCAAAGAAATCTTTCTTGGGCTGGAGTTGAATTGTTTTTTTTTTTTTTGCTCGGCTAAAAGAAATTTCATAGAACTCGAAAGGTTACATCGAGGGGGCTGGAGTTGAATTGTTAAACGGAATTGGATGTGATCAGGCCAGTGGTTTGGTTGCCTTTGATCACGGTCTTCGGCTGAGGTTGTTCAAGCGACTAGCTCGATACGGTGAGATTTACTAGACTCACATCTGTTTGGGTTTGCTTATTGTTGGTGGCTTATGCTTACCATGGTGGTGGTACTCTTGAGGTGCATTAGTTTAGTCTTTTCGTTGGTTAAAAGCTTTCAGATTTAATTTTCTGTGTGTTGAGGTGGGTAGATTAGCATTTGCGGTGGAGGTTTTGTCGTTTTTAGTAGTTCATAGTTCAATAACCACGGTTGGTGTGGGACTGCATTTTCATTACGATTCTGCGTTGTAGTTGGCTTTTTCGGCCATTTAGTTGCATGATGTTTATTCCATGCATGCGATGCTCTCTACCAAAAAGTATGAAAAAAGCCATTAGGTTGGCATCGATCGCATTAGGTTGGCATCGGACAGTCTCTGTGGAAAGCATTGTTAATTGTGGAATTATCGTGACAGCTGGATATCTACACATTAGAAGCGTGGCTCTGATTTCAACTAGTCTAATCAGTTTATCGTTGGACTGATTCTATCATATGATTGGCTGTGAATTTCGTTAACGTGTATGCAATAGGTTTTTCTCCAGTTGTACATTAGCGGCACACGGTAGGTTGTAATCCTTATTGATATTAATGAATTTCTAATGTGTTCCAAAATAAAAAAGGGTATTGGACTTGCAGACTTACACAATTCTAATTTTTCAAACAAATATGTTTTAGTTCCAAAATAACTTAGAAATTACAATGGGTAGAACAATCGTTTGGAGACATCAGCTCCTCAAATCAGTACGTCCTTGGACTTTGGTCTCGAAGTATAAGTGAATTGGAAATTTTTTCCAACAAAAAAACCCAATTCAAGTTCTCAAGGTGTATTCCAGAACTCCCAATAAGTACTTATTTTTGGTTTATGGAATGGAGCCTTAATGTCAAAATCATAATCTTGGCCATGATCTGTAGATGCCTTGTCATTTTAGAAGCATTTAAAAAACTACGTACATTTTTCCATTTTTATCCCATTTTTTCTAATTCATAATTAGATACTACGAAGAACAAGTGTGATTACAGATACAGGTATGAACACATTACAAAAGCTAGAATAAAGTTACGCGTGAGAATAACGTTTTTGCTTTTATAATTAGTGAGAGTTAGTAGAATATTAATCAACAGAATGCTCGCAAGCTATTTATACCCCAAATCCAGTCCCTCACAAGGACGCGGTGAAGTAAAGAAAGGAAAAAGAAGGACAGCCACATGCGTGGAAGAAAAATTATAATAAACTATAATAGTACACAATGGGTATTTAATTACTCCCAGGCAATCCACCGCCAGCACGCTTGTCGGCCAGAGCGGGGAAGAAAAATGATCCAGTGTACCATGTGCAAGTGAGGGCGAGATCAATGGTGCAGATTAAAAGCATAGAATGATTCGACGCATGAGAATTTGCCACATATGTGAACACTTGATTTCAGCATCACAGCATGTACCGTAGCATTTTTCCACTGGCAACCAAGTTGTCATCCGACCACTACCTCCATTTCTCCACATCCGGCTGAAATCCATCCACATCCGTATATATAATTTTATGTTTGACACACATTTAGGATTCCAATATTTTATTGGAGAGAGCCACGCATCTAGATTCCCACTTGATTATTCAATTCCATAGCTCTTGTCACTCAATTAGCTGTGCAAGGCCATGTGCAAAGTGCAAAGAATATACAAGGCCATGTGCAATCCAAATCTTCCTAAATCAATTCCATAGTATGAAAATTCCGTGAGCTTGATTGGGTTTTGCTCTTTTGGATCTTCTAATTTAGATTGGGTTGAGCCTACTTGAATCAGACTTCATATCATAAGTCTCGGAAAAAAACGTTTTTGCGTGATAAAGCCCAAAATACCTACAAAACATAAATAGGTGATCATAATATGGCATAAATAATTATAAAGTCAAGACTATCAATGAAAGTATGAGCGTCTCTAATTACCATATTTTACACTCATCAAGGCTCATACGATATTTATAGTCTTGATACCCCAAATCCAGCCCCTCATGAGGCTCAAACCTAGGCCACCACGGAGGAGGTCATGAACTTATTAACTGTACTAGCTTAACTGTTCAACTTCTTTTTTGTACTTTGTCGAGGGTAATTATATATGGATATGGTAAGGTACAAATGGTCCCCTTGAAGTTTGATGGCTAGAAAAAGTTTTTCTTTGTGGTTCCTAAATGAAGGCAAAATGAATGTCATGTTCAGAAGCTAACGGATATCGACACCCATTGAGGTCGCTGTTTCGCTGCCTCAAAAACTTTTAATTTCTTCCTCACCTCTTGGGGTGAGGTCATCCATTCCTCATTTCTGTGACATCATGACATTACCATATAAGAAACCAACCTTAATATCTCTCACAAATGACGGGCTAAAACAATCGCATCCAATTTGGATTTAGTTTTTTGAGTAATTTTCATGGACAAGAGTGGCGCTGGCGGCACTATTTGTCTATGACTATTATCTTTGTTTAATCGAGGATGGTCTCGAACCATATGGCATGAAGATATTTCCTAAAGACAATTAGCCAAATATTGGTCATTGGTAAATAATTATAGCAGATGGCAAAACACCAGATATAAAATATAGCGCTTTTTCGAAGACTATTTATCAAGGGATTGAGCTTAATGAACTAATTGAATTTTTTTAAAAATTCTTAAAATGTTTCTCTTTACTCTTTAACAAATTAGAACTCGAGCTGTAGCTGTTCTTAGATAAATGAAATTAGAAATTGTGGCCTTATTCATTTATAGAGAAAGATTCAAGGATCAGTTGTATGGTATCAAAATGTGAGAGACTTGATACGTAATAATGGAGGAGGAGTTGCCATTGTTTTCACTTTTCACAACCTGAAAACTTTAGCCGGTTCAGAACTCCCAAGAGTCATCTATACCTCATTCTCATGAGTAATGACTTCATGCGTGTACCGTGTGATGTGATCACAATCTTTATTTCCTTATCATTCACTAGAAACTAGCTAGAACAATATCATTTTTTCCAATGTTAAAAGCACATACTTGTAGGTCGCCTCAAGTCTAACAAAAACAACCAGAATCGTTCATTTTTGGAAAATAACTTTTTTTTAGTTATTCAATCTCGATTTTATGTAGATTTTATCACGGTAAAAAATCATGATAAAAAGTAGCTTAGAAACAATCATGGCTGGTTTTAAAACTGTGATGAATTGTCAAAGATCTCGAGTAGAAACCATGATCTTTCTTCTTTTTTGTTAAAGGCCAACATTTTATTGCCATCTGTTAGAGCACTTATCGTGCAAGCTGGAGGCATCTACAACACCTACGATTTCGTCATAGTTATAACCTTTTTAAACCTGTTGTAGCTTATCGGGCTCCATAATTGGACATGACAATCCTGGTGAATAAATTGTTAGAAAAAAGTAAGTGCTAATAACGAATTTTTTCCCATATGAAACCCATTAGAAGCAAGAAACTGAGATTTTTTCCGTATATGAAAATGTCTTTTGTGACAAATTTTCCCATTGCCTAAAGGAATAATTGATGACGAAATTTTTCGTCGTCAAAAATCACAATAGGGGAGGAAAAGAAATTGTCGCCAGTTATTCACTTTTTGGTGATGAAATATTTCATCATCAAAAGACACTATAGATGACCAAAAACAGATTTCGTTAATTACCAGGTGAGAATCATTGATGACTCTTAGTTGACAAAATAAAATCATCATGCATACTAGTTTTTCTTCACCCATATTATTTGTGACAAAGGAAAAAATATGTTATCTGTGACGATTTTCATTCGTCTACAAAAACCAAATTTCTTGTGTGCAAAATTTGTTCATTGTCAACATTTTATTGCCATCTATACAAGGTCTTATCCTTCAGGAAGCAACTGTCTTATTTATTCCATTTTTTTTTACCCGTTGAAGCTGATTGGGCTCCATCATAGACATGACAATTAATCAACAAAATTGGGAATAGATTGTAATAGAAAAGCTACTTATTTTATATTTTTTTTAGAAGAACAGTGGTACTATCGAATAAAAAAAGAAAAAAAGTACTAGTATTTTAATGCATTCCTACATTTAGTTAGTTCTATTTAGGAACCAGCTATATAGCTTGAAAATCTTTATTTGTTTGTATTTTTTAATGGGTAATAATTGAGCATGGTAAGTTACAAATTGTCCCCTTAATTCAATTTTGATGCCTACCCCTTTGGTATGTACTGGGGAGTGATTCACGTGGATAAACCATCGAAGACAAACAAAAAGTAGTTTTAGCTGCTCCTGATGACAATTATGGCAATAATTAATGCGATGATTAGACCTTTCAGGGAAGGGAAAAAACGAGGTTAGAAAAAAAGGGTAAAGTCATATTATATGACAAACACAGGCATCAAAATACCAAAGGGGTTGGTAGGCATCCAAATTGAGGTACCTGATTTTCTGATTTTTCTAACAAAGGAGGAGGTCATCCACACCTCATTTCCATGGCATCAGCTGCTTCAGTGTCTTATCTAGTATTTTTTCCTATCGATCCATGTGAATCACTCCACAACATACCGAAGGGGTAGGCATCCAAATTGAATTAAGCTTTATTTTTAAATATAGACAGCTAGGAGAGGTTAAGCCTAAGCTGAAAGACATGAAAAAACAAAAAAACAAAAAAAAATCGTGCCAAAAATATTACAGTATAACAAAAAGATCGGCCAAGGTGGCCTAATTTCTCATGGTCCAAAAGACTTTTCTTAGAGCATCCACAGTGATATAATCAAAATAAAAAAGTTTGTAAAGTTAACAACATTTGCTTAAAAAGAGCTTACATTGGAATAACCAAACTTAGAAACAACTTAGCAACTCATCAAAGTTTGGCCTTTGGATAATCAAAATTACCAATCTTTTGCCAATAATCAAATTTAATTGTCTTCACATTTCCTCAATTAAGTATACTATCATTACATAAAAACTTTCTTTCTTCCATTTTCAACATGTTTATAACAAAAATACTTTTAAAAACAGTTTTTATTTTTTTGCAAAAACATTTTTTTATTAAAACTGTTCTTTCCAAATTTTTTAAACAGGTTTTTTTATTAAAACTTTTTTTTTGAAATAAAAAACTTTTTCTATTCGAAAACTATTTTTTTAACTTTTTTCCGAACTGTTTTTTTTTAATCAAAGTTTTCAAAAAATTATTTTCTTTTTTTCTAGTAACCTATTTTTATTTGTTTGAAAACTATTTTAAAAAAATTATTTTCTATGTCACAATTTCTAGATTTTTATAAGTTGAAAAGATGATATGGCAAGTTTTGGTTATTTAATTGTGACTGTACCATTGTGGAGCTTCACATTACTAACTTTAGCAACCCCTTAAATAGATAATTAAAAGATGGTGTGGCAACTTTTGAGTATCCATTTTTGATTATTCCATTGTGGATCCTCTTAGTGAGGTCATCAACACATCATTTTCATGACATCGTTTCTCTGGTGTCATCACAGCAATTGCCCAATAATTTTATTCCCTTCCTGTTTTACTAACCACCTTTTTTTTTTGGAGTGGTCTAACAAAGTGAATCACTCCATCGCATATTTAAAGGAAAGGCATCAAAACTGAAAGCGACCATATGTTTTATACTAGGGTCAATAATTAGCCACACTTCATAGCATATTTTAAGGAAAGGCATCAAAAATGAAAGCTAAGTGACCATTTATTTTATACTAGGGTCAATAATTAGCCACACTCAGCATATTTAAAGGAAAGACATCAAAAGTGAACGCAACCATTTGTTTCGTATATACACTACAACAAAAAACACCATCGGTGACATGCAAAAATGTCACCGAATGTCCAAATTTTGTCACCTATTGTCTTCGGTGACACAAGAAGGGGTGTCACTATATCCATGACACTGAAAGTCAATAGTGACAAAATTGTGTAGTTGTCACGGAATGTTGTCAACAGTGACAAAAATTTGGTGTCACTGAAGACAAATTTTCCGTGACATAGTTGTCACCGAAAGTAACAGTGACAACAATATGGTGTCACGAAAGAGAGATTTTCTGTGACAAAGGTAATTATGTCACAGACAATAACAATGACAACATCATTTTGTCACAGAAAAGAAATGATTCCGTGACAAAAATTGTCACTAAAAGTATCGACTATGACAACCAATTGTGTGTCACCAATAACGTATTGTAGTAGTAGACACACAACAGTGACAATATCTTTTGTCACCAAAAATAGGACATTAGCAACAATACAATTTATTCCATATATTGTTTTCACCTGCTTACAAAGTTATAGATTTTTTTATATCTTATAATCCAACTTAACAAAACTTAAATTGCGAAAGAAGCAAAATATCATTCAAATCAAATATCCATTAAGTCAACATTCATAATCCAACTTCAAAAACTTTCAAAACATCCATCCTCCAAGAATAACTACTTTAAACTTAACAACATTACCGAAACTATTAAACATTCATATCCAAAAAAAACTCAGAACAAGTGTTCCATTTAACTACCAAAAAGTCTTTAACTCCATCTTGGTTAGCTTCCAAAAATAACTACCAAAAAGTCTTCAACTCCATCTTGGTTAGCTTCCAAAAAGTAACTTCATCGCCTTATTTACCTGTACAAAATTGCAAAAAAAAAAGAAGTAATTATTTATGTAACAATGTCAATCAAGCCTACAAAAGGTTCTGAAAAAGAAAAAAATTTTGCTCCAAGTTGTTATATGACGAATTATGGCATGACTTATGAGTGACTAAGCAAGCTATCCAACCCAGATTTTGTTGCCATTCTACATACATAATATCGATGATATGCAACCTACGTCACAACAAAACTTTGCTAGAATCAAAGTATCGGTGTCGGAAACGTGTAAGACATGGACACGCTCCGGACACTTCAGAAGAATAAACTTATGGAACCTATTGCATTTGCCAGTGAAGTTGAAATAGCAAGTATAATTTATGGAACCTATTGCAACTGCAGCTGATAGAAAATGAGGGTGATTGTAGCCCCAACATATGTACGATGCTGGTTTTTCCCTTGCCAAGGCCTAGTACTCCATCCAAGGGATGATTAGAGCTCCCTGGGGTCTGATTATATCCACATCTGCAATAAGAGAGAGGCTAGAGTGTAACTAATTATTCATGTCGGATGCACCTTGAAGAGTATGAAGCAATGAAACTCGTTATTTATAACCTAATTGTCTTATTTCGACACAAGGGTTTGCTTGTAAACTTTCAGCACAGCTTTTAGCTTGGATTCTTTTCAAATGAAACTTTAATAAAATAAAAAACTGAAGTAGACGTTAATTTTAGGCAATTTACTAACAGAGATAAGGTTTTCTTGGCACTATCTCCAAATAGAAGCACTTAAGTATATTGACATGGACTTCGGGGCTGGTTTCTTGGATCATCGCATTTATAAGGAAGGGAATCAAATGCAAGACAAATCAATTTGTGAAGAAAATCAGAAAACAGAAATGAAAAGTGTTACCTACCCTATTATGGCCACACGATGGCTAACACGGATTCCATTTGTGAGATTAAGGGATAAAGTGTCCTTCACAAGCAGACCAAAGGAACCCCCATCTGCATATTCCAATTCATAAGGACATCGCTTTGGTTCATCGCATTTGTAGTCTTTGAAAGAGTGTAAGGAGGCACAAAGGGGGTCCCTACAAGCCACCAGGTCATTGCTTGGTCGGTAAAACGGGTGAGGCCCCTATAAATGGGAAAGAAGTGATTAGCATCTTACGGAAACCAAACAAGTATAAAAAGCCATGATGTACTGAAACTGAAACTTTCGGATTCAGCAGCAATTTTATAATACATCTTATTCATGGAATGGCTTCAATTTTCAATTGGTTTGGATACAATGTACAAATTCAATTCAATATCTACCATGAACCAGAAGTGGGAAGTTCTATTGCTCTGATATCTAGTATTCTCTACTTTATTACCTGTCTGTACTGCATAGGCAGAATACTGTAATCAGTCCAACTAAACAATTGAAACAAACCTAAAAAGGGAATAGAGTGCCATAATCTATGGACCATCACGTCCTTCAGGTTTTCTCCCACTAAATAATAACAAAGTCGGTGCACTCAGTCAGACAGATATTGTGAAAAGAATCCCTAAAGAACTTTGGCGGATTAGAACAATGATGAACGAATTTCAACTCCCATAAATTCGGTGTCCTATTAAACATTCGGTAAAACGATTCTGATTTTGAGGTTAATTATATCCTACTGCAGGAATCCCCAATATAGAGTTTCTGCATGTATGAATTAATATGTTGAAATCTAGGATTTGGACACAAATTATCTTAGGGCAGCCACGACAAGGTTCACATTGAAGCCAAGTGAGATCACTACTAGTGTCAGGATCAAGAAAAAATCACTTGCTACTTATGATTTATCACTGTTTTGATCAGCTAGTTAAATATTGCCATCAAACCAAGATTGATGGTCGAAACATTCATTCAATAAACTACAAGTGTTTAATGGGAATATACCTTTGTGAGTCATTCTGGCAATGCAAAATATGCTTCATGTACTCTCTTTGTGACTTGAACAAATTTCACCGGCACAAGCAATAAACGGATACAAAAAATTGCAATCTTTTGAAAGAAACATCAAAGTACTCAATAGTTATGAGAACTAATATAACCAAATACTGCATAGACCATCTTGTCAATCATCTCCTTCACAATTTGATACATAGTGGGCCTAGGCTAAAAAGGGAAAATAGAAAATTGATGTCTTGTAGCATAATCATGTAGAAGAGGAAAAAGAGTTTCCCAATTGACACTTACTATGTGGACATTGTGTAGGGAGTTCACGTAGCTCGCTATTTTTCACTTGCACAGGGAGTCTGATAGGTGCATAAATGTACTCATTTAGGCCCCTTTATTTATACTTGTCGGTTGTTAGTTGCGCTTAATTGGAAATTATTATTATCTTTTCGGTCATTCATGTTGAATTATTAATTTGCAGGGAAAGGATGATAACAATTATTATTTAGGCTGTTGGGTGTACGAAGCACAAAGTCGAATTCTCTGTTGTCGAATAAAGTCCATGATCGAATTAACTCTAGTGGGCCGAAGTTCGTACCCGGAAAAACTACAAGATGCTGATCAGACTGTGGGCATGTAACGCTTATACTTGGGCATAGAATTCATTATTTTTCTTGGTAGGCCCAAGGGCTCTTTGTATGACTAAAGGTTAATCAGATTCTTAAGTCAAAATTGGAGTATGGGTGGCGGGCCCACTGGTGATTTATATAAAGGAGGAAGAAGGGTTTTGCCAGGGATCTGTTTTTTTACGCTGCCGCAGGACAAAAAGGCGGAGGAGGAAAGCTGCGCGGAATAGCTTCGGACCTCTCTGGCGATTGCTTCAGTTATATTTCTTTCCAAGTTTTAAAGCTTTGTTTGATTACTGTACTTCAGTTACTCGTATTGATTTTCATCCTTTATTAAAATTGTTTGTTGATTCTTATTTAACTTTGATCTTTTGCTTATTTTCTATCTCGAGCAATAAAAGCATGTTTAAATCTAGGTTAGGGTTTCTTTTGCTTCTTGTTTAATAATGAGTGAGTAGTCGTATGGGTAGGGTTGCAGGGTGATTAGCGCACCGTGGCCAGTTCAGGCACTGCTCTTATTTTCAAACAACGTAAAAATGATTTAACATAGGAAAAATACTTCCCGCGGACGAACTCGGGCATTGTCGGAGCCTATGCGAACAGGGGAATGGGGGTCCAAAACTCATTTTTCGCTGCGCATGGGTAAACGGCGACCACAGGGTTTCGCATCTTGCGGGGTATCTTTTCCAATCTTAAATTGAACGTTTTTAAGGACATCGAATGAAGCAGGTTAATCTGGACTGGTTGCAAGTGCTATGAACTCTACAACCATACCTTTCTTTTAATTATTTGAAAAGTACAATCAATTCTAGGTATTAATTAATCTCTCAATCAACCGACAAGGGGTGGCTACCTAAGAGCCCATTTAAATAAGTAACAACCCGAGTTCTTAGTCAGCACACATCACCGTCTTTGTGGATTCGACTCCGGAGTTACCGGATATTATGCTGCATCGGTTTCCGCCCTACGCTTGGGGCAACCCATTATTTTAGGTCTAGGAAAACGGTCAAGCATTTTTGGCGCCGTTGCCGGGGACGGTAACGTGTGTTAAGAATCCGGGTAGTTATTTTTTTATTTTGTTTTCTTTTTAGTTCTTTATTTATTTTTATTTTTTTTAATTGTTGAAAAGCAAAAAAAAATGGCCGATTTTGCAAAGTGGTTTGGAGGTTATATAAAACAATTTGATTGTTCAATATCACTTCCTATATTTTATGGTTTGGGGTCAGAAAATCCTTTTTCACATATTCATAGCCTAGAGGAAGCTTTTGGTAGCGATGAAGTGGCTATTTTACATGTATTTCCAGCATCGTTGCGTGATAGTGCTCATGATTGGTTTAATTGTTTGAGTCCAAGATTGACATGGAGTGAGATTGTAATACAGTTTTTCAAAACTTTCAATCCCTCATATGAGACTCATATGCTTTTAGAAGAATTATCACATTTCTCTCAACAAGATGATGAGTCTTTGTCACAGTGCTGGGAGCGATTTAAAAATTCCGTATTCTCTTGGTTGAGTTATAATTGTGAGCTTGGCAGTCTTTTGGTTATCTTTTGCCGTAGTTTAAATCCTAAGTCATGCCAGGTGGATTTTAGTTCCACTGATGAATTTCTAGATAAAAACCCTGAAGAGGCTTGGGATTACCTAGATGACTTGACCCAAAAGCTCAAATTTTGTGAGTTGACTGAAAGTTCTGAGGATACCAATTCTGATGGAAGGGAAAAAGAGGAGATAGAGCCGCTTTATTTTGATCAATTAACTGATTCTCTATCTTTCAATCAAGTTGAAAATTTTCAAGTGGATAATTCTTGTGTATTGGAAGATGAAACAACAGAGTCACTTGTAACTAACAAAATAGTTAGTTTACCTGAAGTGCAACAGTCTCCTCAAAAGCATTCTAGTACACTTGAAATGGATTTTCATGATGCGACTCTTGAGGAGTCGTTGCCAATAATTGTGCAAAGTCCACTTATTCTTGATGATCAAATATCCCCAGGCATAGATATTGATGTCATCACTTTTATTGAGCATCCACCATTGCAAGAGATTATCACGTTTAAACAAATTGACTTTCTTGGTGTTGATAATTTTAGTATGGTTTACCATCCATTTTTTCTAACACTCATCAACAACTTGAAAGGTAATTTGGTTTGGAATATACAATTGGTAGAATTCAAATTTCAAATGCGGTTAAGGCAATTAAAATATTCTAAGTATTTGGTTTTGTGGCATGGTCGCGTACAATTTTTAACGGAGTGTTTGAAGTGGGATGGGTTGTTGATTTTGAATGCTCTTCGTGATGTGATGAATGATTGGATTTCACGTGATTGGAGTGAATGTCATTATTTTTTTGTATAGTTATTTTTTTTCTTTTCTCTTTCTTAGTTTAGCTACTTTTATTTTATTTTATTTTATTGTTTTGTTTTGTGAGGACTAACATTGCAGGATGCTTCGGTCGAATTGGGGGGTCTTCTTCCCACTATGTTAGTTCTCCGTTCCGAGGTGATACCTTTCCATTCTTCTTCTTTTATGTCCTCTATTTTTATTCTTTTGTATTCAATGAGGACATTGAATAATTCAAGTTGGGGGGAGGGATCACTGTGTTCTTTATTTTAAAAAAGGGAAAAATTGAAAAAAAATTGAAAAAATAGCGGGATTCTTTTTGCATGAGACTTGAAGGCTGTTGAGATTGGCTCATGATTGATTAAGTTGGAGATACAATAGTCATTGTTTTGATATTGTGGTGGCATAGTAATTCTTTTTGCTAGCTTGTCGCGAAAATTTGTCATGGCATTTATTATTGGCACTTTTGCACTTCACATTTATTTGGGCTTTGGTTGCTTGTGAGTTGTGACTTAATTATTCTTGATGACTAGTTTAGTGGAGACTTATGCCCATGTGAGTTTAGAGCCTTATCTTTTCTTGGAGTGGTGTCAAATAAACTCTTCTTGTCTTGTTGTGGATCTCATTATTTTTGTCGTCAAGTGTTGAGAATATTGCCTACTTATCTCTTGGGTTTGGAAATTGCATGGTTGTATTGCCCCTAGGAGAGGATTATAGGCCATTTTTGCTATTTTGAGCCGGTTCGTTTCTTTCTTTCATACATTTATCTCTTGTGAGCCCATTTGAGCCTCTCGCATGATTCCCTTACCTTGTTGAGCTCCTCCATCTATATTGTGTCTTGAGAAGGCTTAAATAATTGTGTTAAGGTACATTTTTCAGAAGAGAGAGAGTAAATGTAGTGAGATTTGAGCTTTCTTGATTGGTGATATTCCCCATAATAAAAAAAAAGAAAAAAAAAGAAAAAAAAAGAGAGCAAAAAGGGAAGACACTATATTATTGTGGAAAGAAGAAATACTTATTTTAAATGTGAGTTTGTGTCAAAGGTAGGAAAGAGAGATATGGCGGAGTTGAAAAAAAAAAGAGAAGAGAAAGAGGGCGTACATTATTATTTGCCTTATGTGTTGTTGGCCTATTCTCGGACACTTGAATTCTTACCTAGCCTTGAAATACTTTCTCTTACCTAATGTTATCACCGGAATTGAAGTCCTATTTGATCTTAGGGGCAATGGGTTGTGGATTGGTGGATAGGTGCATAAATGTACTCATTTAGGCCCCTTTATTTATACTTGTCGGTTGTTAGTTGCGCTTAATTGGAAATTATTATTATCTTTTCGGTCATTCATGTTGAATTATTAATTTGCAGGGAAAGGATGATAACAATTATTATTTAGGCTGTTGGGTGTGTTAAAGCATCCAACTCCAAACCAATTGGCAAAGAGTGGAGAGGCCGCCCAGGTTCATATACCAGTTTTGGAAGAGATAATTAAACGATGTGGGACAAATCCCAACACTCCCCCGCACGTGCGACCCCCGACTCGCACGTGGAGAGGTAAACAAATGATCCGGAACACACGGATCACAATGAAACAAAGTGCAACTATGGCACAAATAAAGGGGAAAAGCCTCCGAAAGTCTAGCTCTGATACCATGTTAAAGCATCCAACTCCAAACACATAAAGAGCTTTATTTATATTATGTCGAAACCCATTACATAACATGACTACCCGATGTGGGACTAAACTATTCTAACACTCCCCCTCAAGCTGGAGAATAAATATCACAAAGTCCCAGCTTGTTACATAACAACTCTAAACGTGGTTTGAATAATGATTTGGTGAAGATATCGGCCAACTGAGCTCCAGTAGACACAAACGGAGTAGCTAACACACCACTGTCAATCTTCTCGCGAACAATGTGACAATCTACCTCAATATGCTTGGTTCGCTCATGAAACACTGGATTCGAGGCAATATGTATCGCTGCCTGATTGTCACAGTACATAGGAATGGGCAATTGCACTCGAAATCCCAACTCCTCAAGAAATGATCTCAGCCAAATAACCTCACATGTAGTATGAGCCATAGCACGATATTCTGCTTCCGCACTAGACCTTGCAACCACAGTTTGCTTCTTACTCTTCCAAGTAACTAGGTTGCCACCAACAAAAGTACAGTAACCAGTTGTTGAACGTCTATCAGAGGGTGATCCTGCCCAATCTGCATCAGTAAACGCCTCGACACGTAGATGACCATTGGAACGGTAAAATAAGCCACGTCCAGGATGAGCCTTAAGATACTTCACAATGCGAATACAAGCTTCCCAATGTGGAAGACGAGGAGCAGACATGAACTGACTCACAACACTAACAGCAAATGAGATATCAGGACGAGTATTGGTAAGATAATTCAACTTACCAACCAAACGACGATATTGGTCTGGATGAGGAAACTCCTCCCCCTGATCAACGCAAAGTTTGACATTAGGATCCATCGGAGTCTCCACTGGTTTGGCTCCCAACAAACCTGTCTCTTCTAAAATATCCAACACATATTTCCTCTGGGACAAACTAATCCCATCCTTAGACCTTGCTACCTCAATACCCAAGAAATACCGTAGCTTACCCAAGTCTTTAGTGTGAAACTGACTATGTAAGAACTGCTTTAGCTCTTCAATCCCTTTCTGATCATCTCCAGTAATAATAATGTCATCAACATAGACAATGAGCAATACTTTCCCTCGAGCTGTCATAAGGGAAAATACAGAATGATCTGAGTGACTTCGACGCATACCAAACCTCAAAACAGCCTCACTAAACTTGCCAAACCATGCTCTAGGGGATTGCTTAAGTCCATAAAGTGCCTTACGAAGACGACATACCTTATGATGCTCCCCCTGAGCAACAAACCCAGGTGGTTGCTCCATATAAACTTCCTCCTGGAGATCGCCATGGAGAAAGGCATTTTTGACATCAAGCTGAAACAATGGCCAACCAAGATTGGCGGCAAGAGAAATAAGAATCCGCACAGAGCAAAGCTTGGCAACAGGAGAGAACGTATCAGAATAATCAACACCATAAGTCTGGGTGTAGCCTTTAGCAACCAGGCGAGCTTTGTGACGCTCAACAGTACCATCAGGAAGATACTTGATAGTATAGACCCAACGACAGCCAACAGTAGATTTCCCAGCAGGAAGAGTAACCAACTCCCATGTGCCATTAGTATGAAGAGCAGACATTTCATCCACCATAGCTGTCCGCCACTCAGACCGAGATAATGCCTCCTGAACATTGTTAGGAACAGAAACGGAGGAAACAGTAGTAGTGAAAGCACGAAGGGATGGAGAGAGATGAGCATAAGAGATAAATCGAGAAATAGGATGAAAAGTGCTGGAGATATTAGTATAACCATATTTTACCGGGGGACGACGATTCTCACGAGTCGGATAACGAGGGGCTGGCGGATCCGGCGACGGGGGAGAAGACATAGGCGTTGGCACTGAGAGTTCGGCAGACTGGAGCGGAGGCGGAGGCGGAGGCAGAGGCGGAGGCTGTGCTAGTGCCGGGAATCGACGAACATAGACCTGCAAATGGTGAGGTGAAACAGTGCCAGTAGGAACAGACATAGGTAATACAGACTCAAGGTGAAGAAGGTCGGTGGTAGTAACAGGATCCGAGTAATATGGCAATGACTCATTGAACGTGACATCAGCACAGACAAAGTGACGACGCAAAGAAGGAGAGTAACAACGATATCCTTTCTGGGTGTGTGAGTATCCCAGAAAGATACACTTAAAAGATCGAGGATCAAGTTTACTCCTATCAGGGTCGAGAGCATGAACATAACAGGTACACCCAAAAACGCGAGGAGGGAGAGAGTGGAGAGGCTGACTAGGAAATAACACTGTATGGGGAACCTGACCACCTAAGACCGTTGAAGGCATACGGTTGATTAGGTAACATGCAATGAGAACGGCGTCACTCCAATAGGACTTAGGGACCTGCATTTGAAATAATAGAGCACGCATAACCTCAGATAAGTGCCTAATCTTGCGCTCAGCAACTCCATTTTGTTGTGGAGTCCGAGAGCATGACGATTGGTGAACAATGCCATGATCAGCGAAAAACTGAGAAAGTAGATGGTGAAAATATTCGCGAGCATTATCTGAACGAAATATCTTAACAGAAGTATCAAATTGGGTTTTAACTTCCATGTAAAAAGTTTGAAAAACTGATTTCAATTCAGATCGCTCTTTCATTAAATAAAGATATGTGATACGAGAAAAATCATCCACAAAAATAACGTAATACTGAAAACCAGAAACACTGGGCACATGAATAGGCCCCCAAATGTCTGAATGAACTAACTGAAAAGGACATGACGCACGACGCTCAACCCTAGGTAAAAAAGTGACTCGACGGTGTTTACTAAACTCACAGGTCTCACAGACCAACTTATTAATAGAACGACAGGAGGGCACAAGGTGCTTCAGATTCTGAAGAGAGGGATGACCAAGACGACAGTGCTGTTGGTAGGGAGATTCGGATGTCTGAAGAGCTACAGGTTGAGGATCAGTCAGGTAATATAGGCCACCTCGCTCAGTGCCCCCACCAATCTTCTTCCCCGTCTTGAGATCCTGAAAAACACAACCATGAGGAAGAAATGTGATGGAACAGTTTAAAGATTTTGTAAGGCGGCCCACAGATATAAGATTAAATGGTAAACGAGGAACATGTAAAACAGATGACAAAGTAAGAGAGGAAGTGACAGGGACAGAACCAAAACCAGTAACAGCCGTGGTAGAGCCATCAGCCAAGGTAACATGAGATGGTCTACCAACTGGTTGTCGATCAAAGAAAATAGATGTACCAGTCATATGATCAGTGGCACCTGAGTCAATAACCCAAGGAGAGGAAGAAGATGAGGCAACACAAGCAACAGATGTACCGGTCTGAGCGAGCGTAGCAGTGGAGGATCCTGTCACATCCTGAAATGACAAAAAGCGTTGGTACTCCTCAGCTGGAACAGCTACACTATTGGCAGAAGATTGAGTAAACTGTCCAGTATCTTGAGAGCTAGCAGCTTGATGAGCCTGGGGAAATCCATGAAGATTGTAACAGAACTCTACCGTATGATTTGTTCCCCAACAATGAGTACAAAATCTAGAATCACGACCGCGACCGCGACCACCTCCCCCTGATATGCGACCCCCACGAGTATCAAAAACAGAATCACGGCCACCTAAGCCACGACCAAAACCACGGCCTCCACGGCCTCCAAAGTCACGACCACGACCACTAAACCCAGACTCACGGCTGCGACCACGACCACGGCTAACAGAGAAAATAGAGCCATCAGAAACAGTAGAACTCAAAGCAGAACGGCCAGAAGTCGAAGCAGAAATAGACGACGATTGCCGGAGACGACTGAATACCTCGCTGAGAGAAGGTAAGTCACGACTCCCCAAAATCTGATTACCCACAGGACCAAAATCAGATGATGCACCAGATAAGAAACGAGTAACCCACATGCGCTCACGCTGGCGCCGCATAACCTGAATATCAGTAGATAGTGGCTCACAGATATCTAATTCATTACAAACGCGCCGGAACTTGGCATAATAATCTTCAAAAGAATCAGCACCCTGAGATATATCAAAGAAAGACCGATGAAGGTCATATGTGCGACGGAGATTGTCGACACCTGAATATAATTCTTTTGCCTGGGTCCACACCTCTTTAGCGGTATCACAGAACATCAGCGTACTGGCAACCTGTTCTATCATACTATTCCATAACTCTGAACGAACACGGGCATCAACAGCTTTCCAGGCCCTATATGTGGGGCTATCAGTAGCAGGAGGTTCATCAGTCAAATAGGAGTCCTCAGACTGACCCATATAATACACCTCAACAGCTTTAGCCCAAAGAACATAATTGCCCCCATTTAATGGCGTTGAGGTAATAGGGCGCCTCTCGCGAGACCAAGAACCACTCAATGAGCTACCAACAAGAGTAGAAGCAGAGCTAGAAATAGTACCAGACTCAGAATCCTTCTTCTGTTCAAACATTTTACCAGTCAACGGAGAGACAACAACCAATAACTAGTAAATAACCAGTACGCAACCAAATCAATGCCAACCAAGCGGAATATCAATAACTAATGATCGATAACATCAATTAATATACTAACACCGTCACCAAACTGCATCGGTACCCAACATCAACAACTCCAACATAACAGATCCGTCACAACTAATAACTGCAGACTCCGTAAATCAAAGCGAACAACAACTGAACCCAATTGCATGAACAGTAACAAGTAACATCCGGAAGACGATACCGTATGAAAAGGTGAGCAAATAAGTAGTCAAAGACACAATACCAGAGGCAGATCAGCAACAGAACAAGAACAGCAAGGTGATGAACAGTACCGGCGATGAACAATAATCGATGAACAGTACCGACAGTGAACAGTAATCGGTGAACAGTATTTTGTGAACAGTACTACGGTGAACAGTATTTAGTGAACAGTAACTGCGGTGAACAGTAATCGGTGAACAGTAATGACGGTGAACAGTGCGCGGGAACAGTAATCGGTGAGGTAGAATTAGGGTTAGGGTTAAGGCTAGGGTTGTGGTGGTTTAGGATTAAGGTTAAGATCCCGCTCTGATACCATGTTAAAGCATCCAACTCCAAACCAATTGGCAAAGAGTGGAGAGGCCGCCCAGGTTCATATACCAGTTTTGGAAGAGATAATTAAACGATGTGGGACAAATCCCAACAGGGTGTACGAAGCACAAAGTCGAATTCTCTGTTGTCGAATAAAGTCCATGATCGAATTAACTCTAGTGGGCCGAAGTTCGTACCCGGAAAAACTACAAGATGCCGATCAGACTGTGGGCATGTAACGCTTATACTTGGGCATAGAATTCATTATTTTTCTTGGTAGGCCCAAGGGCTCTTTGTATGACTAAAGGTTAATCAGATTCTTAAGTCAAAATTGGAGTATGGGTGGCGGGCCCACTGGTGATTTATATAAAGGAGGAAGAAGGGTTTTGCCAGGGATCTGTTTTTTTACGCTGCCGCAGGACAAAAAGGCGGAGGAGGAAAGCTGCGCAGAATAGCTTCGGACCTCTCTCGCGATTGCTTCAGTTATATTTCTTTCCAAGTTTTAAAGCTTTGTTTGATTACTGTACTTCAATTACTCGTATTGATTTTCATCCTTTATTAAAGTTGTTTGTTGATTCTTATTTAACTTTGATCTTTTGCTTATTTTCTATCTCGAGCAATAAAAGCATGTTTAAATCTAGGTTAGGGTTTCTTTTGCTTCTTGTTTAATAATGAGTGAGTAGTCGTATGGGTAGGGTTGCAGGGTGATTAGCGCACCGTGGCCAGTTCAGGCACTGCTCTTATTTTCAAACAACGTAAAAATGATTTAACATAGGAAAAATACTTCCCGCGGACGAATTCGGGCATTATCGGAGCCTATGCGAACAGGGGAATGGGGGTCCAAAACTCATTTTTCGCTGCGCATGGGTAAACGGCGACCACAGGGTTTCGCATCTTGCAGGGTATCTTTTCCAATCTTAAATTGAATGTTTTTAAGGACATCGAATGGAGCAGGTTAATCTGGACTGGTTGCAAGTGCTATGAACTCTACAACCATACCTTTCTTTTAATTATTTGAAAAGCACAATCAATTCTAGGTATTAATTAATCTCTCAATCAACCGACAAGGGGTGGCTACCTAAGAGCCCATTTAAATAAGTAACAACCCGAGTTCTTAGTCAGCACACATCACCGTCTTTGTGGATTCGACTCCGGACTTACCGGATATTATGCTGCATCGGTTTCCGCCCTACGCTTGGGGCAACCCATTATTTTAGGTCTAGGAAAACGGTCAAGCAGAGTCCTATTCCAAATTCACACAATTCTACAAAAACCAAAGTTGTATCCCTCAATAACTGAAGCACACAACTCAGAGCAGAGAAACGAAAGTGATACAATAACAACAACAAAAATTCATGAGGACATTTCATTAGATAGTGACCTAAAGACAATGGAATAATACCTCATCATTGTAAGGGGAATCGAATCCATTGGCCATGGGAGAATGTGAAGCAGGACTCGAATGCGCGAAACAGTAAGGGAATCGGCGGTCAGTGTGGAGATGACCTTTTCGATCTGACAAATTGTAGATATCGAGCCCTTCATCGCCATCATCGTTGTGGACATCAAGCGTGATTTTGTGGAGGTTTTCTTTCAAATTCGCGATTGAACTCCACATCATCAAATCCCCCAACAAAACCCTCTCTCTAACCTGTAAATACCCAAATCCACAGATATAATACCAAAAAAACAATCAGAATCATAAAACCCCTATCTGGCAAACAAAATGCCCAAATCCCCTTACGTGTTTATTGTTGTTTTTTTATGGTCCATTTTATGTGAGAAATAAAAAACGTCTCTTCTCCCTTTCTCACAACTGAAATGACTTGGAAACCTTTAAACAAAAAACAGAAACGGAGAACCGTACCTCATCCTGGTCGTCAGACTCTTCGGCGCACTTGATCTCCAACTCGATGACTTTGAGGAGCGACTCGTCAAAACTCGGCCGCGAAGAGTAGTGGCTCACCGAGGGAAACAAACTCCTAGACAGCTATCGAGAGACGCCACTGCTGTCACCAACGTGAGAGGAGATGGAAACAAGGGGAGGCCAAAACGCATACAACCATACACTATATCACTGCTGAAACAGCCACCGTTCGACTAAGAGAGAGAGAGAGAGAGAGAGAGAGAGAGAGAGAGAGAGACGTACCACTATTAGATTTGGGGGATCGATTGAGAAAGGGGACAGATTAGTGAGCTGTGAAACGAATCGATTTTCCCTTGTAAATGCGGGGAAAAATCCATGAAATCGGAAGATTGGAGAGTGGAGGAATACCAGAAATCACAGAGTAAGCGAGCCTTTTCGTCGTCCACGGTGGTGCTGCTGCTGCTGCTGCTGCCAAGTTCGGCGAGGAAGGGGGCCAAGGTTGAGTATTCAGCGTGAATGGAGAGTGCAGCGTGAGTGGAGAGTTTCAAGGTGTGAGGAGAGCAAAATTAGGGCTTATTATTGGTGACAAGCAAAGAGCATGAAACGACGTCGTTTTACGTAGCATAACTTTACATTTAAATGCACCAAAACGAATAGCAACCCGGGAGTACGAAAATTCAGCTTTTCAGTGACAACTTCATGTTTGTCACCGAAACTTGTCTTCAGCGACAAAGTTTTTGTCACCGAAAGATTTTTCAATGACAACTTCATGCTTGTCACCAAAACTTGTCTTCGGCGACAAATTTTTTGTCACCAAATCTCCTCTTTATTTGGCATGCCAGCTGCTTGTTACTCAATGATTTTCCGTGACAAGCACTAAAATTTTTAGTCACCATTGAGTATATTTTGTGTCAACACCAATTTTTTGTCACTATAGGATGTCACCAAGTGTCACCAAAAGTGTTTTTTGTTGTACTGATACTAGGGTCAATAATAGCCATAACAAAAATCCACGCGAATCACCCCATAGCATATTTAAAGGAAAGGCGTCAAAACTGAAAGCGACCATTTGTTTCATACTAGGGTCAATAATTAGCCACACTCCATAGCATATTTAAAGGAAAGGCATCAAAAGTGAAAGCGACCATTTGTTTCATACTAAGGTCAATATTAATTAACCACAACAAAAATCCACGTGAATCACTCTATAGAATATTTAAAAGAGAGGCATCAAAACCGAAAGCAACCATTTGTTTAATACTAGGGTCAATAATTAGCCACGACAAAATCCACGTAAAATTAATCACTCCGTAGCGTATTTAAGGGAAAGGCATCAAAACTGAAAGCGACCATTTGTTTCGTACTAGGGTCAATAATTAGCCATGACAAAAATCTGTATTGTTAGAATAATCAAATTACTGTCTTGAAAAAATAAATTATTATCTTGAAAGAGGAGTTAGGCCGTATTCCACTTTTTCAAAAAGTTCTTTTCTCAAACAAATGTAATTTCAAACTCAAATATAATGAAAATGAAAAAGATAATTTCAATTTTTTTTAACAATACAGATTTTTAAGTTTGAAATTGCATTTTTTTTCAAAAAGTTCTTTTTCCACAAAAGTGGAACACCCCCTTAAATTTGAGACATTTTTTCTCTTAGCACCAAAGTGTGCTCCTAATCATGTGTCATATTTTCTTATATGAATTGGGATAGGAGGGTGGTGTAGCATGGTGGAAATCGTTATCTTCATACCTGAATCTCAAACCCAACCCAGCCATGTTGCCGCACCGAATAACCAGTGTGATTACAGATACAGGTATATATTGGAGAGATACGATTACGTTGGTATGATCACATTACAAAAATTAGAATAAAGGTACGGCACGAGAATAACTATTTATTTTATAATTAATGAGAGTTTAATAGAATATTAGTCAACAGAAGGCTCGTAAACAATTGTACCTCAAATCCAGTCCCTCACGAGAAGGCGGAGAAGTGAAGAAAAAGAAATAAAAAGGACAGCCACATGCGTGGCTTTTAGAAATATAAAAATACAATAATAAACTATAATAATATACAATAGGTATTTAGGCAATCCACCACCACCAGCACGCTTGTCGGTCAGAGAGGGGAAGTAAAATGATCCAGTGTCCCATGTGCAAGTGAGGGCGAGATCAATGGTGCAGATTAAAAGCATAGAATGATCCGACGCATGAGAATTTGCCACATATGTGAACACTTGATTTCAGCATCACAGCTTGTACCGTAGCATTTTTCCACTGGTGCAACCAAGTTTTCATCCGACCACTACCTCCATTTCTCTTTTTTATTCTTTTTTTGCATTCCACTTCCTGGCATTCCATTTTTTTTATAATGGAGAAACAACTATGCAGCCAAATCGCTATTTTTTTTTTTTTGATCGGCAACAAAATTTTATTGAACCAAATCGCTATTGGACCCGATTGTGCAGTCCAAACATCGAGTGAAACTAACACAACAATCCACCGCCATAACCTCATTTTAAACATTTGATGGCACTTGGAATCAGACCACGTGCTTTGTATATTCTGGTGCCATCCAGCTGAAATCCATCCACCTATGTATATATAATTTTATGTTAGACACACATTTAGGATTCCAATATTTTATTGGAGAGAGCCACGCATCTAGATTCCCACTTTTCAGCCGACTATGTCTAGTCAAGGAAAATAACTCAGTGAGCTCGATTTGGGTTATCCTCTTTTTGGATCTTCTAATTTAGATTGGGTTGAGCCTACTTGAATCAGACTTCATCTCATAAGTCTCGGAAAAAAACTTGTTTGCGTGATAAAGCCCAAAATATCTACATAACATAAATGGATGATAATACGGCATAAATAATTATAAAGTCAAGACTATCAATGAAAGTATAAGCGTCTTTAAGTACTACATTTTACGTTTATCAAGACTCACAAGCTATTCATAGTTTTCATACCCTAGATCCAGCCCCTCATGGGGCTCGAACTTAGGCCACCACGGAGGGGACATGAACTTATTAACTTTGCTAGCTTAACTGTTCAACTTCTTTTTTGTACTTTGTCGAGGGTAATTATATATGGATATGGTAAGGTACAAATGGTCCCCTTGAAATTTGATGGCTAGAAAAAGTTTTTCTTTGTGGTTCCTAAATGAAGGCAAGATGAATGTCTTGTTCAGAAGCTAACGGATATCAACACCCATTGAGGTCGCTGTTTCGCTGCCTTAAAACTTTTCTTCCTCACCTCTTGGGGTGAGGTCATCCATTCCTCATTTCTGTGACATCATGACATTATCATAAAAGAAACCAATATCAATATCTCTCACAAATGACAGACTAAAACAATCGCATCCATTTTGGATTTAGTTTTTGAGTAATTTTCATGGACAAGAGTGGCGCCGGCGGTACTATTTGTCTATGACTATTATCTTTGTTTAATCGAGGATGATCTCGAACCATATGGCATGAAGCTTTTTTCTAAAAACAATTAGCCAAATATTGGTCATTGGTAAATAATTATAGTAGATAACAAAACACCAGATATAAAATATAGCGCTTTTTCGAAGACTACTTATCAAGGGATTGAGATTAATGAACTAATTTAATTTTTAAAAAAATTCTTATAATATTTCTCTTCACTCTTTACAAATTAGAACTGGAGCTATAGCTCTTCTTAGATAAATGAAATTAAAAATTGTGGCCCTATTCATTTATAGAGAAATATTCAAGGACCAGTTGTATGGTATCAAAACAAGAGAGTCCTGATACATAATAATGGAGGAGGTTGCCGTTGTTTTCACTTTTCATGGCCTGACAACTTTAGCCGGTTCACAACTCCCAAGAATCATATATACCTCATGCTCATGGGTACGTAATGATTTCACGCGTGTACCGTGTGTTGTGATCACAATCTGCATTTCCTTACCATTCACTAGAAATTAGCTAGAACAACTTCATTTTGTTCAATGTTAAAAGCACATACTGGTAGCTTGTCTTAGGTCTAACAAAAACAATCAGAATCGTTCATTTTTGGAGAATAACTATTTTTAGTTATTCAATCTCGGTTTTATGTTGATTTTATCACTGTTAAAAACCGTAATAAAAAGTAGCGTAGAAACAATCATGGCAACATAGACCACGATTTTAAAACTGTGATGAATTGTCAAAGATCTCAAGTAGAAACCGTAATCTTTCTTCTTTTTCGTTAGAGGCCAACATTTTATTGCCATCTATTAGAGCACTTATTGTGTTAGCTGGAGGCATCTACAACACCTACGATTTCATTATAGTTATAATCTTTTTTAACCCGTTGTTGCTTATCGGGCTCCATTTAGGATAAAATGATCAAAAAAATAAGATCTTCGCACCAGTTCAAACGGATTGAAAATTGGAACACTTAATTTTTTTTTTCCGTTAGTTTCATTAACGGTATTAACAATTTTACCAATTTGGAACGTAAAACAAACTATAGGGACGAAATTCGAGCACTTTAAAACTAGAGGGACGAAAGTGAGATAACCGTAAAATTACAGGGACTACTACGAAAATTTGCCCTTATTTGTTTGTATTAATTTTGTCGTGGGTAATAATTGATCTAGCATGGTAAGTTACAATTGGTCCCTTAATTCAATTTTGATGCCTACCCCTTTGGTATGTACAGGGGAGTGATTCAGGGAAGGGAAAAAACGTGGTTTGAAAAAAAGGGTAAAGTCATACTCCGTCCGTTCATTTTTATTTTTAAGTATCCTGCTTCGTAATTACAACTTATTAAAGAGACATTACTATTATATCTTTCACATCAACTTTTTCCTCAATTTTTCCTACTTACCCGTAATCATTACACTTTTACTCACTAGAATCTACTAATACAGACAAAATAAATAATGCACCAACTTTTACCTACTAACTTTACAAAATAGACACTTGTTAAGCGACAGTCCAAAATGAAATATTGAACTCTAAATAAGGGACAGAGGGAATATTATATGTCGAACACAGGCATCAAAATACCAATGGTGTAGGCATCCAAATTGAGGTCATCCACACCTCATGTCCATCGCATCAGCTGCTTCAGTGCCTTATCTAGTATTTTTCCTATCGATCCATGTGAATCACTCCAAGCGGAAGGCATCCAATTGAATTAAGGGGACCATTTCTACCTTACATGGTCAATAATGTTTCGGTGCCGAGTGGGTATATTTCACGTGATACCTGCTGGGCACATTTGAACCATTCAATTCACTTTTGAAAGTATCTCAGTAGTTGGACTTGTAGAGTGATCTATTGTAATATAAGCTCATCATTTCACTACCATTAACCCTTGTCTAGATGTGGTTCTTAATCCATCTCATTGTACTTTTGGACTTGTAGAGTGATCTATTGTAATATAAGCTCATCATTTCACTACCATTAACCCTTGTCTAGATGTAGTTCTTAATCCATCTGATTGTACTTTTTATTTCACAATGGGAGGTTTGGGGTTTGAGTCTATGGAGAGACTTCGAACCCCCTTTAATTGTTAACATATATATTAATTTTCCGCTAACCCATGTATGTCCTCTTTAATCTTTTTTTTTTGGGGAAGATCTAGATCACTCTGCAATATTTCAAATGTATAGGCATCGATCAAAATTGAAAGTGACCATTATCTTCCTAGGTTAATAATTATGAAACACATGAAAGTATCTAAGAAGTTGGATTCTAAGAGTGATCTATTGAAATATAAGGTCATCATTTCACTACCATTAATCTTTGTCTCAGTGTGACTATTAATCTATCTGATTATACCTATTATTTTGCAATGGGAGGTCTGAAGTTCGAGTCTATGCAGAGTCTTCAAACCTCCTTTAACGTACTAATTTCTCGCTAACACCCTACTAATGTATGTATTAATGTAACGCCCTAAATTTTTGAAACATTACATAAACATTTTTATTGAAAACCTAAATAGAGTCTGATTTATAATTACAACATAATTCTCACAAAAGTACAATTATTCAACAAAGGGAGGGAAATTAGGGTTTCTATGTATTGCTCTACTTGCTCTTTCATTCTAGCCAGCTCCTCGGCTCTGAAAGCTTCTAAAGGGTAGAGCTCACAATGCTCATCTACAAAATCTGACACATTATACAAACGTCGCCCCTTAGTATAATATGTCAGGATATTATAATAGTAACACCGTGAGCTATAAAAACTCAGTAGAATAATCTCATATCCGCTAACTCATAATTTTTAATAATAGGACATAGTAGCAACATACTATAGTAGGTAATTAAATATTCCGCGATAATGTGTCAAAAACGCATGCTTGTACATTCAACAACTTTCAATTCAGAGATTAACAAAAACACATGCACATTCACTTTTCAATTAACGTCCGTGTCCGTGTAATCAGAATTTCTCCTACGCAATATTTTCTAACGATTTTGTTTTTCATTTTCTAAATCAACTTTTCCAAAATCATTTACACACTCAACCTCGGTTCCTCTGTCCCAGGCTCCCAAGTATCCTCACAATGATTCCGCTATTCGGGCTCCTATTAGCACACAATCACATTGGCTCATCTTCGTGGATAATCAAATCACACCTCCAATGAGACTACCAAGTCCAACCCCATTGGCAACACACACACACAATGGGCTACCTAGTTCGGCAACATTGCGGGTGCAAAAATATTTTTTTTCTTGAAAAACACGCCCTTTTCATTTTTCAAATCAATATTTCCAAAATCATTTACACACCCAACCTGGGTTCCGCTGTCCCGGGCTCCCGAGTATCCTCACAATGGTTTCGCTGTTCCGGGCTCCCATTTGCAAACAATCACATTTTCTCTTCGAGAATAACCAAGTTACACCTCCAATGAGACTCCCAAGTCCGGCTCCGTTGGCAACACACACACACACACACAATGGCTACCAAGTCCGGCCATTACGGTTTCAAAAATATTTCTTCTTTTGTAAAACACGTCTTTTCGTTATCAACACCCTACATGTCATGTTTCTAATTTTTTCGATTTTTGTGTCTCGTTTTCATGTAAGGACTCCACGCCGAACTTTCCACATAAGAACATTATATACGGTGTCTCGTAACGTAATCTTATAACTAAACTAGAATAATTAAAATAACAAGATCATCCAACTCTATGATATTTTTCATTCTTAATCCATCGACTAGTCTATAAATTCAACAAACTATGCACATAACTCAATATCAAGAAAAGTAAATTAAAAACTAAATATATATATATATATATACACACACACACACACACATACACACACATATATATATATATATATATACACATGCAATCTCGAAGCTCCCTAACCATGTAGAATCCAATTGGTTAGGGAGGTCAAACTAGGTTTAGAATCCAATTGGTTTGGCTAACTAATTTGTTGGAATTCAATTATCCTAACAACATCCTGTTTTATGCCACTTTTCTGACAAATTTTTGTTGCGCACTTTAGGCCATGCAATCTCGAAGCTCTCTTTTTGCACGATTAGCAAGGTAGAGTGCAAGGATGTACATCAAGCCCATTGTTTTGCTAGGCGGATGATAACAAGCTTTGTGCACCTGTTTACCAATTTTTTCCTCGATCGAAATCGACGGAGATTTCGGGAAACAAAGCCAACAAAAATAAGAGCGAAATATGGCTTGTCTCCACAAATGGATTTGAGGTTCCTTGCCGTATTTCAAGACTTCACCGGAAGAGAAATGGCGAATGATTCAAATGCAATCAAGAAGGAAAGATCTCCATTGAAAGTAAGAAGATTAAGTTAATCCTACTCCTAGGAAGACAAAAATTAAGAACAAAGTTATGACTTTGATTTGTTGGGAGTTTACAATGAAGCCAAAAGAGGCTATTTATAGAAAAACAAAATGTGCAGGAAATAACTTCCTAACTTCTCACTACTCTTCAACATCTTCCAAGTGTCCAAATAACTTCCCACAAACTCCAAAGTATGTAGCACAATGGCAAGTGTTTTTTTAACTTCCAAATGTGTAGGAGCATGCCAAGTGTCCTATACTTTATTAAAATAAAAACTAGTTATATTATTAATACAAAATAATAAAATAGGAAGCATTCTCATTGTAAGGGAAAAAATTTAATGACTGTCAATGGCGTGCATCAAAACACATTCGTCCGTGTAATTGTGTTTATTTGATTATTGAGTTGTAATTTCCCGTGGAAGAAATATCAAGCAATTAAATCGAGTCGTCTATCAGTCTCCCAACAATCACGCTCGTGACTCGGCTTTCCTAATCAAGACTGGAATCATGGAGAACAGGAAAGTGGGAATTGAATAAGGAAACATTAATATATGAAAGAGGGTTTTGCTCGTGCAAAATCTCAAGCCTTCAATTTTGCTCGAGCAAGTACGGGCGATAC
This sequence comes from Rhododendron simsii, assembly GCA_014282245.1. Taxonomy (NCBI): domain Eukaryota; kingdom Viridiplantae; phylum Streptophyta; class Magnoliopsida; order Ericales; family Ericaceae; genus Rhododendron; species Rhododendron simsii. The sequence goes on along the minus strand of CM024957.1, from coordinate 34,759,037 downwards.
AGTAACTTATTGTCCTACCTATAAATATCGACCCTTTAGGTTAAGAAATGGGACAAGCATCGAAATAAAAGTGTAGAGTTCATAATTCTCATCTCCCAACACTTTTGGCGGCTAGGGTTTGTCCACCCCGAAGACTACTGGAAGTTTATCAATTCCTATGCTCTAAAGAATCATCTTTGAGAGGTTTTCTACTTCAACAACAATCAATCTCTGAAGAAAAGCTCTAGGAGGATTCCTAGGCAAGTTCAAGTCCTTCGGTAGATTCCGGGAGGCAAACGGAAGGCTCGTGGATTCGAGGTAGCAGCGGTCAAGCATTCAGAGAGGTGTGCGTGGATTCTGCAAGAGCGTCTAGGTTTAGGTTTGTGGAGTTCAAACTTATCGTAAGAGTTCTTGTAACCTCGTGTTTAGTAGTGCTTGATTTCTTCCCGTGGTTTTTACCCTTTCAGGAGTTTTCCACGTATATCTTGTGTTCATCTCTTTATTGCTTCTCGTTCGTGTGATTAGCTTATATATTGATTGGTGGAATTATTTATTAAAAAGATAAAAAATAGCAAATATTTTTAAGCCTAGTTGATCTAGGATTTTTCAATTGGTATCAGAGTGGGTCGCTCGTAATATTAGGGTTTATTCCTAGAGCGGATCCTTTTTTTTTTTTTTTAATTTACTATTATGGAAAATTCTAATTTTCATAACTCTGCTGTCGCGAAACCTCCTATTTTAGATGGGTCTAATTATGCATATTGGAAAGCTAGGATGAAGGCTTATTTGAAGTCTCAAAATAATCGAGTCTGGCTCAGTTGTTAATGGTTATACCGAGCCTACCTCCACTGTGGATGGTAAAAATGTTCGAAGGCCTTATGAGTCATGGACCAACGGTGATCATCAGAATGAAACATATAATTCATGTGCTCTTAATGCTATTTTTGGTTGTGTGTCTTTGCCTGAATTTCAACGTATTTCCACTTGTGAAATCGCTAAGGATGCTTGGGATATTTTAGCCATTACTCATGAAGGGAATAGTCTGGTGAGGCAACAAAAACTTCAAAGCATCATAACTGAATTTGAGATGATCAGGATGAAAAATAATGAGATGTTTGGTGAGTTTTATGCTAGGTTGAGCGAAGTGGTGAACTCAAGCTTTAACCTAGGTGAGCCTATCTCTCAGGAAAAAATTATTAAGAAAATCATGCGTTCATTACCTGAGAGGTTTATTACAAAAGTTGAAGTTCTTGAATGCATGCCTAATTTTGATTCCACGAAGGTTGAGGAAATTGTTGGTCACCTCTTAACTTTTGAAACTAAATTGTCACAATACAGACCTCAAAAAGAGATGAATAAAAACGAGGAAAAATCATTGGCTTTTTCTAGTTTTAAAGATAGTTTAAAAGTCTCAGATAGTGATGATGATGAATTGGATCAAGAGGAAATGGCTCTATTTGTTAAAAAATTTGGAAAGTTTTTTAAAAAGAATAAAACCTTTGGTCCTAGTTCGAAAGATAAGAATAGTAGGTCTTTCAAGGGTAAAGAGAGGAAAGAGAGCAAATCATCAGGTCCCCAATGTTACAAGTGCAAGGGGTTTGGTTATATTGCCCAAGAGTGTGCTAACAAACAGAAAAATAAATCCTATAATGTCAGGGCTTGGGATGATAGTGACTCTGATGAAGAAGAAAGTTGTGGGGACAATAATAAAGTCATGGCCTTAGGAATAATAAAGTCATGGCCTTTGGAGCTTCTGTGCATCCTCATGTGAGTAAGTCTAAATTAAAAGATGAGAGAGTGAATGGTGAGGATTTGAGCAATAGTGAAAGTGAGGAGGAAGAGAGTTTGTGAAAAGCCTACAATAAACTTTTCAAAGAAAGCCTAAGATTGACTAAGACTAACATTAAGCTATCTAGTGAAGTGAAGATGAGTGATGAGTCTTGTGTGAAACTCAAGCAAGAGCTTTTGGAAGCTCAAGCTCGGGAGAGTCAAATTGAGAATAATAGGGATTCTTTATTTAATGAACTTGTGGAGATTAAAAGCATGAATATGAAACTTAGTATTGATTTACATGCTTCTTTTGAATCTAACAAATTACTTTAGTTAATGGTAGCTAATTTGCAAGCTGAGCTTGACAAGGCCAATGCTATTTTTAAAAGAATGAATGCAGGTTCAAAGAAATTAGAAGACATTCTTGGTGCTCAAAGACAAACAAGTGACAAGTTAGGCCTTGGCTTTCATGGAGCTTTATCATCTGAACAACTTACAAGTAAAGTAAATGGAGCAAAGTCTAAAGAGGTAAATCCTAAACCTAATAGCATTAATCCTGCTAAGAAGCCTCTTCACATTAGAAAAGCTAATGGTGCAAGGTTTGTTCCTATATGTCATTATTGTAATATTAAAGGGCACATTAGACCAAATTGCTTCGAACTGCATGGATATATCCATCTATTGCTCATAGCTTTGTTAGTCATAATAATGTTGATCATTTTGAACCAGTTACAAATCATGACAATATTAAAAAATCTTGGGCCAAGTATACGAAGTATGATAATGTTAGGAATCTAACATTTAAGGGAATGAAACCTCAACCTATGCCTATTAAACAGAGTCAAGTAGGTTCAATTAAAACAAGAGCAATTTGGGTGAGGAAGTAAGACTTGAGACCTTACACAAATTTTATCAACGCTCTAGAGAGTCATCTGGAATTGTTGACTTTGCCTTTTGAGGCTTAGTCTCATGATCATAGACTAGGTTGATATATATTCTTGTCTATCTTATTCCTAGAGTTATGATTATTATTATTTTTTTTGGTGCTTAGTTTCTTATTGCACTTAGTTTATATTGATATTTTTTTTAATGTTCCCTAGACTATCGTTATTTTTTTCGGAAAGCCAAAAAAAAAAAAGAGGCAAAATTTTCTTTGCATTGAGCATGCACTACTTCTTGATGTCTTTGTTGCTATATCTCATACTAGTGCATCTCATGGTTCGTACTTGTCATGCATGCCTTCTCAAGAGCTACTTTCATGAGAATTTCATCGAAAATTCATATGTATGCCAATCACTGCTTGTGTTTGTACACGCCCATTGATAGCCTTGAGAAGTTGATCCTTATCTCTTTGGGTGGGTATTTGTCCTTGTGGTGGACACCGTATGTTATTCACTTTGGGTATTGACCTTTGACTTGCATACCACATGTGAGGTCAATTGACTCGGTTTGATAGGTTAAAAAAAAAAACATATACAAAAAATTGAAAGACCCACTACAACACGAAAGGCTTGTAGTGAGGATTTAGTTTCCTCGCTAAAAAGCTAATTTCCTCGCAAATACAAATTTTTCCTCGCCTATTTTCCTCGCAAAAAGCTTGTCGCAAAAAGAATTTACGAGGAAAAAAATTTCCTCACAAATTCTGACCCAATTAGGGAGGAATTTTTTCCTCGCTATAGTTTTTCCTCACTAGACTAATACACTGTTTACAAAATAGGCGAGGAAATTTTTTCTTGCTAGACTAATTTTTTCCTCGCCAATTATAGTTTCGGCGAGGAAATTTTTCCTCGCTAAAACTCTTGAAACTAAAAATAAAGAGTTCTCCAGCTCATTTGCTTCCGCACAAACTCGAATCGTGGCCTCCTGTATGGAGGCATTCACTTCATCCATCACACAACTTTCTTTTCAGTTCAAACCTTTGCATTTTTTATATATAAACCTTTTGTACATTCTTTAACCTCTCTAAATTTGTTTCTTTAAACCTTGCTCTCTAATTTTAGTCCCTTCGTAGTGTTTCTTTAAAATTGTTTTTTAAATCATTAACATTATTCGCTTTTACTGAATTTTTTTATAATTTAATGTTTTGTTATATATCTTTAATAAGACTTTATACCTTTCTAAGTTTGTTTATTTTATACTTCGTTTTAATTCTCTCTAAGTTTAGTAACCTTTTGTAGTTCCTAAATTAGTTTGAGCATTTTAAATTTCTACAAATACGATATTTTTTTTGGTGGGTTAATCTATTCTTACTGTGTATATGCGCCCATAACAACTTTAACTCAACTACAATATTACAATAGTAAGAATTTGTTATGTTTCTTTTTAAATGGGGTTAACCTTACATATTTTGAAAATAGATTAGTGATATTTTGAAAATACATTTCGCAATTATTAAGTACTTTATTTTTTGTTTAGCTTTTCATTAATTTTTTTTGTATGAATTAATAATTAGTTATCTCTACGAAAAGCAATCCATATATCCCCTGCATTCTTTTTCTGAAAAGCACATCATTCATCCACAAACTTATAATCCCTATGTCCAGTCCTTTTTTTTGGGTTTATAACAGTCAAAAGAACAATACGATAGAATTGATGAATGCACTTTATTACCTAGAGTGTTCCATTCTTTGGGTATTTATATACAAATACGGTAACAAGTGATAAGCTTTATAAAAGATATTGCAAATGATAAAATATAACCATTGAAATGGCTAACATTATTAGGATTTCTTTTCTTGATCAACTGATTTGCACTGATTGGTTGACACCCCCCCGCAAGCTGATGGTCGAGGCATGACCTTCAGATTGAAACGCAGTGTCCGAATGTGGGAAGAAAAGTCCTTTTGTGCAAAAATATCGGCAATTTGATCCTTGGTACTAATATATTGGACGGTTAAATCACCCCGAGCGACTTTGTCACACACAAAATGATAATCAATTTCAATATGCTTTGTGCAGGCATGGAAGACGGGATTGGCTGTAAGATATGTTGCACCAATATATAGTATCACACCACATATATTAATGGAGTGGCACAAATATAAAGACCAAGTTCGAAGAGGAGTGACTAAACCCGGCCAAGTTAATTAGGCGACCACATCCGCAATAGCCTTGTACTTGGATTTAGTTGAAGAGCGAGCAACAATGCGTTGCTTGCGAGAGGACCTCTTTTCTTGATCAACTGATCATTTGCACTTATTAGTTGACAATAATTATGGGATGAACTCTTTTTTAGCATGTCCTTAAAAATTTTTGTATTCAAACAATAAATTTTAGTACAATTTGAACATATTGACATTGTTAACAATTTATTTCAGTTGGGGAAAAGTGAATTCATATAATTCATGTGAAACATATTTTTGATTTCATCAGTTCAATGCGATTGGCGAGGAAACTATTTTTTTCCATTTATCACTTTTTTATTTTAATCAATTTGTTTATGATATTGAATTATGTAGTTGATTATCCCTTACCACGTGATATTAAAGATACATGTACATAATTAATAATGACTTACATATAAAAAATTTAATGAGTCCAAAAAAAGGTGACAAAATATTTTTCGCCAAAAGGTTACATTTAGCAAGGAAAACAGATTTCCTCACAAAAGGGTTACATTTGGCGAGGAAATTATTATTTCCTCCCAAATGTAACCCTTTTGCGAGGAAATAATAATTTCCTCGCTAAATGTAACCCTTTCGGCAAGGAAATTTAATTTCCTCGCTAAATGTAACTTTTTAGCGATGAAATCTCTTTTCCTCGCCATATTTCCTTGCAATAGGCCTTTCGTATTGTAGTGACCTGAGGAAAGGGCTACCTCTATGTGCACGTGTAGGCTACCATTGACTTGCACCTCATATATTCTTTTTTTGCGTCATGGATTTAAGCTACGGCCTTAGATGTGTGAAAGCCGCCCATGACGGTGCAAAAATATTGTGTGATTATTTGGTATAAGGTTGGCATCTCTTGAGGAGGAGAATATCATGTTATATACTCCCGTAACCCCATTTTTGATATGATCATATTTCATGCGGGTTAGAGTTGGTCTGCCGCCCTTGTGAAGAATGATGTAAGTTGGTTCCTTCTTAGTTGATATGAGCTCATAGGGATGAGGTGATTCTATTGTTAAGGCTATCATTACACACACTCACTATGACACTTGCATGATTTCATACCCATGGTCGTTCTTTGAAATTTTCTTAAGGTAGCTCCTTTGAAAGCAATTATTACTTGGGGTACCATGCGATGATTCTTTTGTGTGTGATATATCTTGGTGATTGAGTGCTTCATGGTATTTTTTTTTTTTTTTGTCTCTTTGAGATCCCTTTCTATGGGAGCATAGCTTTGTTTGGTGAGTGGGAGTATTTTGGTTTCATCGATATATCTGTGTTTATACCTAGTCTATATGTGCTTAATTGATTTCTCTGCATGTCCCAGCATATGTTGTTCATTTATCCCTACTCTTCCTTTGTAAATACATGACAAAAAGGGGGAGTAGGATGCTGTGGGATCTAACTCTGTGCTTGTTGAGAACATTGCAGGATGATCATTGTGATTGTTTGGATTAGGTGTTAGATTTTTTTATTTGATGTGTTTTGTCATGCATTGCCAAAGGGGGAGATTGTAAGGGAAAAATTTTTATGATTGTCAATGGCATGTGTCAAAACACGTTCGTCCGTGTAATTGTGTTTATTTGATTATTGAGTTGTAATTTCCCGTGGAAGAAATATCAAGCAATTAGATCGAGTCGTCTATCGGTCTCCCAACAATCACGCTCGTGACACGGCTTTCCTAATCAAGACTGGAATCATGGAGAAAAGGAAATTGGGGAATTGAATAAAGAAACATTAATATTTGAATAAGGAAACATTAATATATGAAAGAGGGTTTTGCTCGTGCAAAATCTCAAGCCTTCAATTTTGCTCAAGCAAGTACGGGCGATACAACAACTTATTGTCCTGCCTATAAATATCGACCCTTTAGGTTAAGAAATGGGACAAGCATCGAAATAAAAGTGGAGAGTTCATATTTCTCATCTCCCAACACTTATTGGCGGCTAGGGCTTGTCCACCTCGAAGAGTAGTGGAAGTTTATCAATTCCTATGCTCTAAAGAATCATCTTTGAGGGGTTTTCTACTTCAACAACAATCAATCTCTGAAGAAAAGCTCTAGGAGGATTCCTAGGCAAGTTCAAGTCCTTCGGTAGATTTGGGGAGGCAAACGGAAGGCTCGTGGGTTCGAGGTAGCAGCGGTCAAGCATTCAGAGAGGTGTGCATGGATTCGGCAAGAGCGTCTAGGTTTAGGTTTGTGGAGTTCAAACTTATTGTAAGAGTTCTTATAACCTCGTGTTTAGTAGTGCTTGATTTCTTCCCGTGGTTTTTACCCTTTCAGGAGTTTTCCACGTATATCTTGTGTTCATCTCTTTATTGCTTCTCGTTCGTGTGATTAGATTATATATTGATTGGTGGATTTATTTATTAAAAAGATAAAAAATAGCAAATATTTTTAAGCCTAGTTGATCTAGGATTTTTCACTCATAATTGCCACCTTTCGATCGATTATCGACAGGCGGTAAAATATGATGCAAACAGCACCACACAACAGTTACAAGAATTTACCCGCTTTGTAATAAAGCTAGTGATCCATTTTGTAATAGAGGGCTAGTGCGGGTGCTCCTCCCTAAGCATTGTTATATTTTGGGTTGCTTATATATTGCAAACTGTTATACTCATGGGAGTTTGGAATTTTTTCCCGAAAATGAGTGGCAAAAAGCAGTTCATTGTCGTATAGTATGTTTGAGCCTTCGAAAGCATCTACAACAACTACGTGTTTGTCAATTAATTTTCATCTCCTGTTTTCAAACAAATTGAAGGTGACCTAGCATGACTTATTGGGCTCCGAAAAACAGTTTCACTTATTTTCCAAATGTTCTAATTTAGCTATTGAGAAATTGGCCAAAACAATTAATACGCATATGATGTGCAATGCGCAATCAAGTAAAAAATGCAATCAGCAAATGCACACTAATTTTACATGGTTTTCCAACTCTATAGTTGAGTGCATCCACAACTCATTCTAGTTTTCACTCGCTACAAGGAATAGTACGTTTACCGGCGTCACGTATCTCCCAGCCCTCGTCTGCCTACGCATATTAAACTCAGATGCCTCTCGACATTCCTTATTGAAATGGAAGCTCACCAGAACAACTTCCTTGCACAGGTTGTTAAATAGATCACAGACGTCCTCGTCCGTACTCAAGTAGTTACGTATGACTCTGTCATTTTTAAGCACTCGGACGTCTTCCTCGGAGTTGATGAACACGTCCATGAGCTTCGCGTAGGATGTGAAGTATCGCGGAACCTCAGGGGAACACTGTTCCAAGGCAATGACGTTTCGGAGGAACGACTCTGTGGTCTTGGTTATAGAGATGGTCGGGATTCGAAATGCGAGAGTACGACACTCCCAACAGCCCATGCCTTTATTGATGAACTTGATGTCCGATAGCTCCATAGTGGGTACGAATTTGACTCCTGCGTAGTGGAGGTCCGATGCAGAGAGCGTTAATTCGGAATGCTTTTTGGAATTTAGTTGGATTTCGGTTTCTTCTTCTTCTTCTTCACCAGGAATGTAACCACTGTGTATTGAGCGTAGAATATCGCCAGGAATGTAACTACTGTGTATAAAGTGTAGAATATGATAGTATTCATTAGCTTTCCCTGACTCGGTCTTTCTCTGTTCACGTTCTTTTGTAGAACCACAAACCCAGAGGATACAGTGATCGCTAGCCAAACAACTAGTTTCTGGCTTGATGCCGCTAGATTGTTCACCTTCGAGGCTCAGAAACTTCTTAAAGTATGAACGGACATAACCTTCCAGCGACAACTCAGGGCAACACCCCGTGGTCTGATCCACGGTGGGGATCTTAGCCACTGTGAGTTGGAACAAATGCTCGAGCACAAAAAATGGAATTTGGTTCTCGAGGAGCATCAAATCGTGTTTGACGATGTTGGCTGTCAAAATGCTATCGCAAATAGGATCTGCCCTTGTTGGTTCGCAGCCTCGGCGGTTGCTTTTGCTGCCACCCTTTCCTCCATTAATAGGCTGCGGCATGCTACTCGAGTCCTTACGAACCTGAGACAAAAAGTTAGCATTTTACGAAAAAGAATGTTCTCATTTACTTAAGAAATGTATTGTTTCCTACTTTTTGGAATGCAAAATTATGAATCAAAACGGCTGGTTTCGTTATTATGACCAGCCTTGAGGGAATATCCGCTTGGGTTTTGTTATTATGACCAGTTCATGTATACCTGACAATGATGGGTATGGTAGTCGAAGTAGAGAAGTTCGAGGATGAAGCAACCATCGACCAACATCATTTCCACCATATCGTCGTCATTCAGCTTTAAGTCTTCTGCGTAGTATTTCTTGGCCATGTCCACCAGGGTGGCTTCTCCTTGTGCGCCATATTTCTCGGCCTTGACTGTGCACTTCATTTTTTCCACAAATTCTTGTATCAACTGGTCTTTTTTCTCATCCCTAATTTCCGGATCTGCTATTCCTTTGGTCAGTCGAAGAAACAAGCGATTGGCGTAATCCATTTTTACGTCTTGCATAGATTTACAGAGGTGTTTGCCCTTCCGGTGAAGAGGGCCAATCGCAATGAGGCGAGGAATGTAGGCGCATTCGTTCAGCTTTCGAAGATCTTCGGGCACCTTGTAAATGCGAGCGAAAGAGTACAAGGATTTGATTTTCCCGGTACCATTGTTGAACTTTTCACCAATGATTTTTGCACGAATCTTGAGAGCTTGCTTAACGTCATTACCCCCTTGACTCATTTTAGGCGAGGGATGTAGTGTTTTTGTTTTTGGTTTTTTTCTGGGTGAAAGGGGCTTACGATTGTTCTGGGTTTTAGCATGAAAAGAACCCATACTGGCAGGGGGGGATTTAAAGAGGAGCCAGGGGGGTCACGTGGCCCACCTGGCCATATTACACTAGAAACCCTATAAAATTTTGTTATTGCATAGTAGTAGTTATTCCTTAGGTAATCACTCTTGTGCCCGGCCCTCTTACAAATTAACCTGTAAAGGTAAATATTAGCCGTCTTCTTTACATTCCTCTCTCTCTCTCTCTCTCTCTCATATATTCTCTTGAAATAGTTTAATTTTCAATTGTGCTCGTTGGTTTTTTTTTTTCAAGAGATGCTTTGGATATCTGTAACTAATTCGTTGATTTTGTGCAAAAATTAGAATTTACACTTTCAGTTATTTGGATAAATTAAATCTATAGAAATGAGTAGAATCTTTCTGTTTTTTTTACATGAATTTTCATTCTGATTTGTACAGGTTACGGCTTTTGAATTGGCTCAACTCAATTGCTTCATTTACTAGTACTAGTGCCCCATCTCCACCAATACATTGTTTTTGTGTCTTTATAGTCGTCTTTAGTGACATTTTTTTTAAAATTTTAAGCTTTATTTTTAAATATAGACAGCTAGGAGAGGTTACGCCTAACATGAACGACATGAAAAAATAATTAAAAAAAAAAATCGTGCCGAAAATATTATAGTATAACAAAAAGATCGCCCAAGGTGGCCTAATTTCTAATGGCCCAAAAGACTTTTCTTAGTGAGGTCATCAACGGATCATTATCATGACATCGTTTCTCTGATGTCATCACAGAAATTGCCCAATAATTTTATTCCATTTTTTTCTACTAATTAACCACGTATTTTTTTTGGAAAGATCTAAACCACGTGAATCACTCCCTAGAATATTTAAAGGAAAGGCATAAAAAATGAACGCGACCATTTGTTTCATAAAATACTTAGCCACACTCCATAGCATATTTTAATGAAAGGCATCAAAAGTGAAAGCGACCATTTGTTTCATACTAGGGTCAATATTAATTAGCCAAAACAAAAATCCACGTGAATCACTCCATAGCATATTTAAAGGAAAAGCGCCAAAACTGAAAGCGACCATTTGCTTCATACTAGGGTCAATAATTAGCCACACTCCATAGCATATTTAAAGGAAAGACATCAAAAGTGAAACCGACCATTTGTTTCATACTAGAGTCAATATTAATTAACCACAACATAAATCCACGTGAATCACTCCGTAACATATTTAAAGGAAAGGCGTCAAAACTGACAGCCACCATTTGTTTCATACTAGGGTCAGTAATTAACCACGACAAAAATCCACGTAAAATCCCTCCATAGCGTATTTAAAGGAAAGAGATCAAAACTGAAAGCGACCATTTGTTTCGTACTATGGTCAATAATTAGCCACGACAAAAATCGGTATTGTTAGAATAGTTAAATTTTTGTCTTGAAAGAGGAGTTAAATTTGTCACATCTTTTCTCCTAGCACCAAAGTGCGCTCCTAATCATGTGTCGTATTTTCTTACATGATTAGGGATAGGAGTGCGGCGGAGCTTAGTGGAAGTCATAATCTTCATCCCTGAATCTCAAATCCATCCCAGCCATGTTTTTTTGCTCGGCAAAACGAAACGATTTTATAAAACTCAAAATGGGGTACATCGAGGGGAAGAAAGAGAGAAAAACAAAAAGTTGCATCCAACCGAAAGTTGGATGTAACAACACCACAAGGCCAGACTTAGAGCTTTAGTTTACGGATTCCACCTAGAAAGCTCTTAAAAAAAAGTGTATTTTGTTTTTGTTTTTTTGCTAAAAGTTTGGAGAATTTCCATACATTAGGAGAAAAAACCAAATGTTACGGCTCAGTTTGTTTGGGGGTAAAATATTTTTTGGTAAAATATTTTACCTATTTTCCGGTGTTTGGTTGTGTAAAAAGTAAGGAAAACATTTTACGTGTAAAATATTTTTTATTAATTGAATGAAAATGACTTGCCCTTAAATTTTCCGTAAGTTATTTTTTGAAATGAACCCGTTGCCTTCTATTGCAATTTTCACTGCTCAATTTTCTCGATCGTGAGTCCTTACCCATGTTCAATTCCAATATTCTCAGATATCTTCACCGTTTAAGTCTCCTCTCTCCCTCTACACCTTTTTTTCTTTTTTCTAAAAGTATTTTTCAAGTGCCAACCAAATACCAAAAAATAAAAGTTTGAAGTTTGTTTTCTGAAACTATATTTTACATGAAAATATCTTACATTGTAAAATATTTTACATCGAAACAAACAGAGCCTAAATCAAAAAGAATTTGAATCTCCTTAAAGAGGAGATAACAACCAAGCGTATTTTGTGTAAGGAAAATTTTTCATAAGTCTATTATAGCATGTTTCTAATCCACCCAATCCACTTCTAAAGTTTCTAACACCTCTAATCTACTAAAAATTTCAATGCCAAAAATAACCTATATAAAAGAAATAAGAGCCTTCTTTGACTAATACAAAAAATACATTTTTTCATTTTTTTCGATCTTATTACAACCACATAACCACCACCACCACCACCATAATGACCACCACGACGTCGTCGCCGCCACCACCACCACCACTACGCCCCCACCACCACCTCCATCACCACCACCACCACTCCATCGCCGTCGCCACCACCGCCACCACACCCCCACCACCACCTCCATCACCACCACCACCACTCCATCACCGCCACCAACACCACCACCAGCACCTCCACCACCACTACGCCCCCACCACCATCTCCACCACCAATCCGCCGCTGCTGCCGCTGCTGCCGCTACCGCTACCACGACCACCACCACGATGCCGCCACCTCCACTGCAATTACCACCACCACCAAGCCGCCACCACCACCACCATCGCCACCGCTATCACTCCACCACCACGCCGCCACAACCACCACCACCACCACCACAACGCCACCACCTCCACCACCAAGCCGCTGCTGCCACCACCACCAAGCCGCCGCTGCCACCACCACCAAGCCGCCGCTGCCACCCCCAACATCGCCACCGCTATCACTCCACCACGACGCCGCCACAACCACCACCACTACCACAACGCGGCCACCTCCACCACAATTACCACCACCACCACCAAACGATCACCACAACCACCACCACTTCATCACAACCACCGCCACCGCCACCACAACCACAACCACCACCACTACTCCACCATCACCAACACCACCACCACGCCACCGCCATCACTCCACCACCACCACTTCTTCTTTGGTAATTCACCTTCCTTCTGAGCACACTTGCGTTTCTGATGTCTCTTTGGCGTTAGTGTTTTAAGAAAATAATTTGCAGTCTAAAAGTGCAAATTTGCAGTTTAAATTTTCATTGGTATTAGTGTTTATTTAATAATTTGTAATCTAAATTTGTGTGTAGACTACAAATTTGCACTTTCAGACTGCAAAGTTTACGAAATGTATTTATTTGTAGTCTAAAAGTACTATAAACTTGCAATCTAAATTTTCTCAGGCATTGGCGTTCAATTAACAAATTTGCAGTCTAAAAGTGCAAATTTGCAGTTTAAATTTTCATTGGTATTAGTGTTTATTTAATAATTTGTAGTCTAAATTTATGTGTAGACTACAAATTTGCACTTTCAAACTGCAAAGTTTACGAAATGTATTTATTTGTAGTCTAAAAGTACTATAAACTTGCAATCTAAATTTTCTCAGGCATTGGCATTCAATTAACAAATTTGCAGTCTAAAAGTGCCAATTTGCAATCTAAATTTTCATTGGCGTTAGTGTTCATTTAATAATTTGTAGTCTAAATTTTTGTCTAAACTGCAAATTTGCACTTTTAGATTGCAAAGTTTACGAAAGTGCCTTTATTTGCAGTTTAAATTTTTTCTGGCATTGATGTTCATTTAACAAATTAGCAGTCTAAAAGTGAAAATTTACAATTTAAATTCTCATTGGCGTTACATTTATCTAATAATTTGCAATCTAAAATTTTGTGTAGACTGCAAATTTACACTTTTAGATTACAAAATTTACGAAAGTGCCTTTATTTTTATTCCAAAATTGCAAACTTGCAGTCTAAAATCTCATTGGCGTTAGTGCTCATTAAATAATTTGCAGTCTAAATTTGTGTGTAGACTGCAAATTTGCACTTTTAGACTACAAAGTTTATGAAAGTGCCTTTATTTGCAGTCTAAATTTTTTTTGGCATTGGTGTTCAATCAACAAATTACAATCTAAAAGTGTTAATTTACAATCTAAATTCTCATTAGCGTTAGTGCTCGTTTAATAATTTGCAGTCTAAATTTTTGTGTCATTAGCGTTAGTGTTCGTTTAATAATTTGCAGTCTAAATTTTTGTGTTGACTGCAAATTTGCACTTTTAGACTGCAAAGTTTACGAAAGTGTCTTTATTTGCAATCTAAATTTTTTCTAGGGATGGTGTTCATTGAACAAATTTACAGTCTAAAGGTAAAAATTTACAGTCTAAATTCTCATTGGCTTTAGTTTTCATTTAATAATTTGCAGTCTAAATTTTTGTGTAGACTATAAATTTACACTTTTAGACTGTGAAGTTTACGAAAGTGCCTTTATTTGCAGTCTTAAAGTGCAAATTTGCAGTCTAAATTTTCTCTGGTGTTGGTGTTTAATTAATAAATTTGCAGTCTTGCAGTCTAAATTGTCATGAGTGTTAGTATTCATTTAATAATTTGCAGTCTAAAAGTGTAAATTTGCAGTCTGAATATTTAACTAAAAGTATGTATAGTGCATTTGGTTATTGTGGTGGTGGTGTGGTGGAGTGGTGGAGGTGGTGGTGGTCTAGGCGGGGTGGTGGTGGTGGTTGTGGTGATGGTTGTTGACAAATATATGCATGATAATTTGTTGAAAATTATATGCATTACCATTTGTTATTTTGATGATTATATTGATGAAGTTTTTATCTTTTGGCAAAAGAAAATCTTTTATCACAAAGTCCCTTTTTGGACAAATTTGTTTCTTTGCCTTGAAACATAGCATAAAGTCTCTTGGTTTCAATGATTAATATTTATAAAGACTTAATAAGCTCAATATATGTTTTAACGGATTTATTTAGATGAAGTTTTGAACTACAGGTTGACGAACCGGCTAACAAGCCGGCTGTTTGAACAGAAGGGGTTGTCAAGCGGACTTCACTGGATGACAGACTGGTTTGAGAGAGTGGACGACCTTCCGGTCGACCGGCCGGACGACCGGTAGTGTAATTCTGCAGATTTTTACAGATCAATAAAATCTCAACGGCTATATTTTTCCTAAATTAGCTCTCCAACGGCTCTATCACTCTACAAACGGCTAGTAGAAGATTGGATGGCTATATAAGGCTCCAAGAACTCATTGATGAGTAGAGATCCAAGCTACAATATTCTATATCATTCCAAGAGCAACTTCTCCAAAGATCAAGTCCAAAATTCTCCTTGTTCTTCCACTTTCATATTTTTCTTGAGAGAAATTTTGTACAAGTCGTGATCGATAATTTTCGTACTTTCTTCACATACTTGTAATTCCTAAGTGAGTGTTTGGGTCGAACACTTGAAAGCTTAGAAGACCAAATTCTTGTTGAATTTGGGTGTTATTGTTGTCGAGAGGTTTTCGGAGCAAACTCTTGCGGTTGTACTAGCTCCTCGGGAAAGCTAGGGGATTAGGTTGTTGCAAGCACCCGCAAGACTTACTGCTTGTAATCTTTTTGAAGATTAGTGGAACCTTCAAGTAGTTGCTTGAGGTGAAGTGGAGTAGGCCGGACCGTGGACAAATCCGGGCCGAACCACTATAATGGGGTTCTATCTCTCTAACTCTCTCTATTTTACTTGCTCATATTATCTTGGATATAGTTGTTAAAGAATATATTTTAATTGGCAATTTTAATTAGCAACCCTATTCACCCCCTTCTTGGTTGACTTTTTGGGTATCAATTGGTATCAGAGCCTCGGCTCTTGCTTGTAGACTTGACCGTCTAAGAGTTAAGATCCATGGCAACCACTAGTAGCGTATCATGCATTGAGGGTCAATCCTCAAATAGGCCTCCCTTGTTCACTGGTGCTAGCTATAGCTATTGGAAAAATCGCATGCAAATTTTTATCCAATCCACCGATTATGATTTGTGAAAAATTATTGCAAATGGCCCTATCATTCCTACTAAGAAATCCAGTATTCCTAAGGTAGAGAGCGAATGGACCAACGTCGATAAGAGTAATATAGAAAAGAACTTTAGAGCCATGAATCTTCTTTTTTGTGCTATTGCTCTCAGCGAATATGATTGTGTATCCGCTTGTGAAACCGCTAAGGAGATTTGAGATAAATTGAAAATGGCTCATGAAGGAGATAGTCAAGTCAAGGAGTCCAAGATTGATATTCTTGTGCATAATTATGAGCTTTTTACAATGAAACCGGAAGAGTCTATTTCTCAAATGGTTGCTAGATTTGCTAGTATTACTAACGGTTTGAAAGCTCTTAGTAAGACATATAGTCAATCCGAGATGACGAGGAAGGTGCTCCGGTCCATGCCATCAAAGTGGGATACTACCACTTCAATCATCCTTCAATCCAAAGACTTCTCAAAATATACAATGGATCAACTTATGGGATCTCTCATGACCGAAGAAAACCATATCAATCTCAAAGATGAGGAAGAAGAGAAAGTCAAAATCCTTGCTCTCAAAAGCACCTCACGCAAGTTCAAAATCCGAGATGACTCAAGTGATGAAAGCGAGGATGATGAAATTAATCTCATCACAAAGTCGCTCAAGAAACTCCTAAAAAATAGAGCATCTCACAAAGGAAGAGGATTTCCAAAGAAGGATGGGGGCAAAGAAGAAAGTCGCAAAACTTATCCAATTATTTGCTACGAATGCAAGAAGCCTGGCCACATCAAAAGCGAATGTCCATACGCCAAGAAACATTCAAAGAAGAACAAAAGGAAAGCTATGATGGCCGCATGGGACGTTAGTGACAACAGTAGCTCCGATGAGGAAAATGAGCAACAAGAGGTCGCTGACTTGTGTTTCATGACCACCAAAGAAAATGAGGTAGATCTCGACTCATCTTACTCTTTTGATGAATTGCTTATTGCTTATAAAGAATTGAAAGTTGATTTTGAAATGGTTGTTTCAAAAAACAAAGTTCTTAAAAAAATGGCTAAAGAACTTTCAAAATGAATGAGTGATCTAGTTGAAGAAAGAGATACCTTGGAAGAAGAAAATGAGTCTTTGAAAAATTCTTTGGAAATGGAAAAGGAAGTTTGGAAAAATATTTTTCAAGATGAATCTCTAGTCAAGCAAGTTGATGATTTGACAAACTCTCTTGCTAAACTTACCAAAGGTAAAGACGGCTTAGATATTCTTCTTGGAAAACAAATGGTTTCTTTTCACAAAGCCGGAATTGGGTAGAATCCAACCCAACACAAAAATCTTTTTGACAAGGATCTTCCTCCAACTAGTCATCCTAAACCCACTTGTCATTTTTGTAGAAAGATTGGTCACATTTCTCCAAATTGCCCTATGAAAATCTTTTCAAACGGTAGAAAGACTTGGGTTCCTAAGAACCATGTCAATGCTTACTTTCAAGGACCCAAAATGATATGGGTACCAAAAGTCAAGACTTGATTGTAGGTGTACTAGAAAAGCACATGGAAGGATCAAAGACAATGAGCACATCAATGAAACTTGACAAGGATGAGAATGGGAGAGAAAGATGAAAGAAGATATTATCTTTCGCCACCGCATAGACATTCCTACCTTCCCTCCTCACACCCATGTTGATGATGTCTCAAAGGCGGAGAAAAATCTTTGTTTTATGTTTTTATGGTTTAAGTTTGTGAGGGCTTGAATTTCTCATATATACTTTGCCTATATGAAACTAACCTTGCAGGGATCACTTTATCATATTGTTGCATATGCCTCTCATATTCCTTAAAAGATCTTATTTAGGGGGAGTATATACTAAAAGGGAGATTTATTGACATAATCTTTGCTTTTCATAAAAACCTTCATTTTGTGTCATCATCAAAAAGGGGGAGATTGTTGACAAATATATGCATGATAATTTGTTGAAAATTATATGCATTACCATTTGTTATTTTGATGATTATATTGATGAAGTTTTTATCTTTTGGCAAAAGAAAATCTTTTATCGCAAAGTCCTTTTTCAGACAAATTTGTTTCTTTGCCTTGAAACATAGCATAAAGTCTCTTGGTTTCAATGATTAATATTTACAAAGACTTAATAAGCTCAATACATGTTTTAACGGATTTATTTAGATGAAGTTTTGAGCTACAGGTTGACGAACCGGCTGACAAGCCGGCTGTTTGAACAGAAGGGGTTGTCAAGCGGACTTCACTGGATGACAGACTGGTTTGAGAGAGTGGACGACCTTCCGGTCGACCGGCCGGACGACCGGTAGTGTAATTCTGCAGATTTTTGCAGATCAATAAAATCTCAACGGCTATATTTTTCCTAAATTAGCTCTCCAACGGCTCTATCAGTCTACAAACGGCTAGTAGAAGATTGGATGGCTATATAAGGCTCCAAGAACTCATTGATGAGAAGAGATCCAAGCTACAATATTATATATCAATCCAAGAGCAACTTCTCCAAAGATCAAGTCCAAAATTCTCCTTGTTCTTCCACTTTCATATTTTTCTTGAGAGAAATTTTGTACAAGTCATGATCGATAATTTTCGTACTTTCTTCACATACTTGTAATTCCTAAGTGAGTGTTTGGGTCGAACACTTGAAAGCTTAGAAGACCAAATTCTTGTTGAATTTGGGTGTTATTGTTGTCGAGAGGTTTTCGGAGAAAACTCTTGCGGTTGTACTAGCTCCTCGGGAAAGCTAGGGGATTAGGTTGTTGTAAGCACCCGCAAGACTTACTGCTTGTAATCTTTTCGAAGATTAGTGGAACCTTCAAGTAGTTGCTTGAGGTGAAGTGGAGTAGGCCGGACTGTGGACAAATTCGGGCCGAACCACTATAATGGGGTTCTATCTCTCTAACTCTCTCTATTTTACTTGCTCATATTATCTTGGGTATAGTTGTTAGAGAATATATTTTAATTGGTGCTTGACCGACTGGGTGAATTAAAATAAAGACGCGTCCCAAGCGTAGGACTCTCGACCGGTGTAGCATAATATCCGGAAGTACCGGAGTCGAACCACAGAGACGGACGGACGGTGCTTATTCACAAGTGTTGAATTCTAGTTTAACTTGGCTCTTAGGTAGCCACCCTTTGTTCAATGAGGTTGATTTACTAACTAAATTACCAAACTGAATTTATTAAATAAGGATTTAAAAAGGGAGAGTACAGCCGTGGGAATCCAGCGTCCGCAACTAGCCTAATCAATGTTCACTTGGGCCACAATTATTCACTTTGTTGATTTTAGAATAGGAAAAAGTATCCCTAACGAATGCACACCACCTGTCGCCAGTTTCCGTGCGCATTCGAATTCTGGCGATGCCTGGGTTTTGTTTGTTAGAAAAGTTTTCGTCTTCTAAAATTGCTTAAAGATTAAATTAATTCGAACCCGAGGTGAAAACATTAATTAGATTAGTCACGAGATGCCTTCGCCCCGCGGCCGCACTCTACAAAATTACTCACTCATGACTTTATTAAACGCAGCAATAATTTTATTCCTAGATCTAAACATGCTTCCAACAATTGAAATAGAAATAAAAACACGATACCACAAACTTATGGAAAAGCAACGGATTCGATTACCAAGGAAGAATAGGAATTTAAAGCTGGAAAGCTTGAAGAACTGAGATTAAAACTTGAATCTGCAATAAGAACTCAGAAAACAGCAGCCAAAAGTTAATTGAAAACGTAAGTTCTGCCATGTGTTACCCTAATTTGGGGTTTTTATAGTAATCCCTTTTTAATAAACAATTAAAAATCCTAAAATAAATCGGAATTGGACCCGCAACAACCCAAAACGATGCCGTTCCAAAGACTTTTAAGCCCTCGGTAGCGCTACACCAAAAATGGTGTAGTGCTCGCGAACCCCTTTGCTGTACCAGATCCTGTTGACCAATTGCTTGCGTTGACCCCTTGATGTTAAAGGTAGCGCTACACCAAAAAGGGTGTAGCGCTCGCGAGAGCTTTGTCCACTTCTGAGCAACAGCTATGCCACCTATGAGCACTATACCACTTCCCATGTAGCGCTCACAAACCCTCTGTTCATTTCCTGTGAATTCTACCTCAACACTTAGTCTCCACAGCCTTCTCGCTCTCAAGCTCCATCACGGCCTTTCCGGATACCTCTCAATTGCGCCAAAACATCTCAATTTCCTGCAAATTAAGCACAAACACAAAATCCAACCACGTGCACGCATTAAATGAAAAATGAGAATTAAATGCACGTCTAACGCGCTAATTTCCCTACTTAGGCGCTAAAATTCATGAATTCCGTACGCCTATCAATTGGCAATTTTAATTAGCAACCCTATTCACCCTCTTCTTGGTTGCCTTTTTGGGTAACAATGGTAATTATGGTGGAGGTTACGCCATTGTGGTGGTGGTGGTGGCGACGTGATGGTTGAGGTGGTGGTGGGGGCGTGATGGTGATAGAGGTAGTGGGAGCGGTGGAGCTGTGGTGGTGGTGGAGATGGTGGTGCGGGTGTGGCGGTGGTAGTGGAGTGGTGGGGGTGGCACCGTTGTGGTGGTGGTAAAGGCGGTGAAGGTGGTGACGCCATTGTGGTGGTGATAGCGATGTCGTGGTGTGTGTGTGTGTGTGGGGGGGGGGGGCGGGTGCGGCGTGGTGGTGGTCGAGGTGGTGGGGGTGATGGTGGCATTGTCGTGGGGGTGGTGGTGGAGATGGTGGTGGGGGCGGGGTTATGGTGGAGGTGGTGGTGATGGAGTGGTGGTGGTAATTATAGTGGAGGTTGCAGCAATGTGGTGGTGGTGGTGGTGGCGGCATAGTGGTTGAGGTGGTAGTAAGGGCGTGGTGGTGGTGGCTTCGTGGGGGTGGTGGCGGCGTTGTGGCGGAGTGGTTGTGGCGGCAGTGGTGGTGGTTGCGACATTGTAGTGGTGGTGGTAGAGGTGGTGGTGGTTGGGGTGTGGGGGTGGTGTAGATGGTGGTTAGGGCGGCATTGTGGTGGTGGTGGTGGTGGTGGCGGTGGCGATGGCGTGTTAGTTGTGGTGGAGGGGGTGGTGGTAGAGCGGTGGTGGTGGCGGCATTGTGGTGGAGGTGGTGGTGGTAATTGTGGTGGAGGTTGCGGCATTGTTGTGGTGGTGGTACGTGGTGGTGGTGGCGGCAGCGACGTACTGGTTGAGGTGGTGGTGGGGGTGTCGTGGTGGTGGTGGTGGAGGTGGTGATGGGGGCGGCGTTTTGGTGATGGTGGTGGATGTGGTAATGGGGGCATGGTGGTGGTGGAGCGGTGGTGGTTGCGTCGTGGTGGTAGTGGTTAAGTGGTGGTGGTTATGGTTGTGGTGGCAACGTGGTGGTGGTAATTGAGGTGGAGGTTGCGACATTGTGGTGGTGGCGACGTGATGGTTGAGGTGGCCATGGGGACATGTTGGTGGTTGTGGTGGTGGTAGTGGTGGTGGTGTGGTGGTAGTGGTGGCGTGGTAGCGGTGATGGTGGAGGTGGTGGTAGCGGCCGCGACAGTAGTGGTGGTGGTTGTGTAAAGTTTAATGAAGGGATAATTTTGTCCTGTCAAAAAATGAAGTGGACCTGAGACTTTAAAAAAGGCAATGAGCAAGATTAGAGATGTTTTGAAAATATGAGATGAATTGGACATGTTACAAAATCTTATAATGGACCTTATAACAATTCTTTATTTTGGGTATTCGGGACTGAAATTGTAATTTCTTACTTCGGCACTTCAATTTCGATTTCTCAAATTACGTTTCCACTAGTTCGTTTATCCAGTGGAAGTCTTCGTTTAAAAGAAAATCTACTAATGGAAATCCTTTGTTAATTAGGATCAACCTTTCTAGATATTATTTATTTCTTGATTCTTTTTATTCTTAACCATCTGAGAGAAATATTTAACAGTAAAGTCATTAACAAAATTAGTTTGTTCAGTCTAAAACTTGTCAATATTCATTTAAAACATACTTTAAAAATTATCTGAGATTTTGTGCTCATTTTTACCTAATTTAACTTAAAATATGCGTTTTAAATTTTTACAGTCAGTAATGCATGTCTTAATTTCGTAGGATCTTACTATGGTTAGCTAAAAAATTAAATTTTCGCCATTATAATTAATAAGGTGCCCCCACTAGGTTATATTTTCTAGATTCATTCCTATATGCACTAAAGTTGCAAATAGATCATATGATATGACAAAAAGACTTCCCTCTGGCCAACACATTGTTTTTGTCTTCATAGTCGTATTTAGTGAATTTTTTTGAAAATTTTAAGCTTTATTTTTAAATATAGACAGCTAGGAGAGGTTACGCCTAAACTGAACGACGACATGAAAAAACAAAAAAACAAAAAAAAATCGTGCCAAAATATTACTCCCTCCGTCCCATTTTCATTGTCCTCTTTTGATGTTCGTATCAGTTTTCAATCGCTTATATCTTCCAATGTGAATCTCCAAAAATATGCAATATGGATCTTATTTGATAGATTTCAATTTGATCTATACTAAAAAATATTATAAATTGAAAGATATACGCAATAGACAAAAAAGTGAAGAGGAAATAATGGACATTGAAAATGGGATGGAGGGAGTACAGTATAACATAAAGATCTGCCATGGTGGCCTAATTTTCTCAAGGCCCAAGAGACTTTTCTTAGTGAGGTCATCAACACATCGTTTTCATGACGTCGTTTCTCGGATTGTTGGAAATTAAGCGGAAACGATAGGTATTCTTGAACAAATTCAATTTTTGTTGATTTCTAACACAAATACATTTACAAAAAATTACCCCTCTCACAATCATATCTCACAACTCTATTTCTCACATCCACTGGTGGTGGAGTCCCCAAAGGGGCTCCCTCTTTCTCACAGTCTCTACCTCTCTTTTGTCTTTCACTTTCCACACTTTTACGGTACGACTTGTACACATACATATATGATAAAAGCTCTAAATCAAACAAAAGACAAATCTTATGAAATCACCCATGCGCTTACCAAATTGGACTTTCAAAACCAATTCTTATCCAATCAATCTTTTGACAAAATCTCTTAATCTGATCCAAATCCTTAACAAATCTTTGAACATGTCTTTTACGTGTTAATTAAGCTTATCATATTTCAATATCCCCTTAAGCTTAATTCTCTTGTCTAATGCGTCCGTCTCGCCATCTCAACACCTCATCCTGCTGGATACACGCCTGTTGTCAATTTTTCCTTCTATGGGAATAACCGTTTGTTATTCTTCCTGGCTCCCTCTCATTGAGCCTCTCCAACAACTTTATTGGTTGATCTCGTCACACAAGGAGTATGTCACTCCTTGTTCCACTTGTCGAACTTAGGTCCGAACATAACTTGAATCTGCACTAGCTAATTTTTTGTCATCGCGTCACGTCTCACTTTTGTCTCGTCTCACGTCACGTCTCATCTCGTCCGTCATCTTTGATTTCAGGCATAAAGTGCCAAAAATCTCTTGTCCAGCAAAATCACGTCCGATTTTGCTCCGTCCCGTCCAAAACACCGTCTTCAAATCACTTGGTGAGTTATTTTTGTGGGAACTCATCATCTGGTACGTATGGTTGCACCATACAACACATGGTACCATCCACACTGGATAACTTTTCCTTGAGTGGAGCCTAATTATTGATGGCTCCTGTTACGTATGGTTGCACTATACTTTTTGTCCGTTTTCTTATTTTGTTCTTTTTCTACTGACCACGACCACGTAATTGTTTTTGTTTTTTTCTACCGACCAAGAATTTTTTTTTAAAAAGGTCTAATCAAGTGAATCACTCCATAGCATATTTAAAGGAAAGACATCAAAACTGAAAGCGACCATTTGTATTGATCATTTTTGTTCTGGGGGATGCCTCTTTGCTCCTTTAAAAATTTTAATTAATTATCCAAAAAAAAAAGGGAGACATGCACTATCGTGCCTTCGTCCAATACGGAAATCCTTTTTATTTTTTTGGTAGTTAAATAAGTGTGATAACCTTTAATATATACAGCCTTCTGATTGTTTTTTTTTCTCGGCAAACGAAACAATATATTAAGGCTCGAAGGGATACATCGAGGGACTCAATCAAAGTAAGCAAAGAAAACTTACACGATCAAGCAGAAAAAATAGAAAAAAAGGGGAACCACCAAACAACGTCCTCCAACAAAACATTGGAAGATCAGACCTCATCTAGACTCAAATCCCGACTTACAATTTTAGAAGCCTAATTCCATCCAAAAAAACCTTAAATTCCTCAACCGTATACAGCTTGATGTCGAACTTTGCTTTTAGCCACATAGCAACTCTAGTTTTTACCTTGTCAACCACGGCCCCAACAGATACTGAAGCATTGTTAAAGACGACCTCGTTACGTACTAACCACAGCCTTCTGATTGTTGAAACAACATACTATACTATCATACGACACGATGGTCAACATATAACAAATAAGAAAGCAAACTACTCTATCGATCATAAAATATCAACTGCATAACATTGGAGTAGTACACTTAATGAGGAAACTCTTGCAAGCAAATCCATCAAGAAGTAAACAAAAACTTATTGAAATCTAGATCCATCGAGATCCACCTTAACATGATCGAAAATAAGATAAAACAACCTTAAACAACAACGTTCCACGTACAAATCAACATGCTTATTAGATGTAACAGCACGTTGATATCACAATTATTTGTAGCATATCTTATATAGTTTATAGCATCCTTAGTTTTTTCCCATTCATCTCTATCCAGTTCTTTATAACTTCTCTTGGTTTCTGACGTAACAACATCCATTGCTCCCTGTGCGCCTTACTCTCGCAAAATATGTTGCATGCAACTGCATATAGTGGATCGCTCATGTCGAGAAGCTTCATCTCATCCAAAGTACGATTGAATTCATTTATAGTTGGCCTGTCAGAATTTTCTGAATCTTTCCAATTTTCTGTAACTCCATCACCAGAAGCCTTCCCTACAAGTAAATGTGGAAATGTCCAATCAATTTGAATTTAGCAGATTGGTTAAAATAAGGTTGCATCATACCCAATCTGTTGTATCAGAAGTACTTCAATCAAGCAAAATCAACATGCATATAAACACCCATATAAAAAGTATACTACGTAAATACATGTATGTTAAAGAAATTATATATGAATGTATATTTTTTCGTACATCTATGTATATATACCAAACAAAAAGTTGCAGCACATCTAAATGCAATATTCTTCAACAAAAACTGTAGCTAGGCAATTAAGGAAAATATTTTCATCAGCTAATTATTTAGATAGAGACGAAAAAAATTCGTCCTTGGAAGTTTTGAAATGAAAAAGTTGTTGTCCCATTTCGTGACTGCTCATATTTGAACTTGAGACCCTGACACTGAAATAAACACATCTCTATGCTCTGCCACTTTAACATTTTCCTTAATAATTTTGTAAAATTCTACTAATATATATTATGAGTAAGGGTAAAAAGAAAAAGTTGGACCCATTTTTGTGTTGACTTGTCAAATTCGGCCTTCATTTTGGAACATCCAAAAAAAGAAAGATGGACTCTCATTTTGGAACGGAATGAGTAGTACATTGCATTACCATTGTCACTTTGGTCTTGATAACCGGAAGCAAGTTCCACGAACCCAGAGTTCTTCATGCATATTGTGGGTCCCCCGATAGTTCTGAAAAATAAACTGTTTAGTAAAATGATAAACAGATCGAGAAACGTCGACGCTATATATAGATCCATGAATTCTTTCATGCTAAGGGAAAAGAAAGGAACGGAAAATAGTCTGAGCCAAAATTTACATAGAACTAACCCAAAATCTGGGGACCTAGGCGTGGTAGTGCCCAGGCCTGGCCGACGTGGCCGTGTGTTCATGTCGAATATCAAGTTGTAACTCAAAGAAAGGAAAAATTGACAGAATTGGGAGCTTACTCGCATGATAACTGTCGTTGGTTACCGACAACATCAACCTAGTTTTGACCACAGTAAACGGGATACACGAATTCGAGTGGGAGGGGATGACAGAGGAGGTGGTTGTCAGCACCAATGCACGTTGGATGCCGTTGATTCCCGCGATGGCCCACTCGGTTTTTTTTTTTTTTAAATTTTTGGACAGTTCGGATCGGCTGTCCGGTGGCCAGAGACGGCCGTCGGTGCATTTTTCCGACGGAGACCTAATAAAAGAGTGTTAAGTGTTAACTCTGGATAGTTAGAGGGTGCACAATGTCGGGTTTTGTAGTCTAAGGGGGTTAAGTGAAAATATGAATTAGTTGAGGGGGATTTAGTGTAATTTACTCATAAAAATTGTTCGGATGAAGCCCTTCCTGATCATTTTACATATATACACAGTCTGTTTCGCATGAACGGGTCCTCATTTTAGTGAAAATGTAGACCTCCCTATGTCTCCCCTTTCCCAATCGAATTTAAATGATTCGAACCGCTCAATATGATCAAAGCGTGATTTTAAGAATATTTACTAGAAATTGACCAAAAAAAAAGGCCGAAAAGTACTTTATCCAACAAGTTTAGCAATTGCTGTGTACAAATGGTCACCTTTGATTTTGACGCCTAGGTACCCCTTGAAAATTCTTCTGGTGTGATTCACGTGGATGACCTCTCAAAAAATTAAAATTATACTATATTATAACGTGGTGACCAAAAAAAATGTTAAAATTTTACTCCAGCGTCACTTATTCAAACCATATAAACTTGGTTAATATATTGTAGAGGCTACTTAACCTATTGTCAATTAGTTGTAGATTGGACCGTAAAGAAATCTAGCATGAAATTAGAGTTAGATTTTGGATGGTCTCACCTCACGTGGTCGGCCGGGTCTCCGTCACTCGAGTCAAATCTCCGCGTCTCCTCAATTTAGACCCACGTCCATCTGGTTGCACAGAAGAGGGATTATTTGTAATAAAGTGGTTCACTTTGTAGCCAAGTATGCCCTATCTTCTAGTTTTCCTCTCACTTGGACTGGCGAATTTCCGGAATGGGTGATGAGAGAAGCCAATTCGAATTCTCTCAAAAAAAAAAAAGAAGGGGAAATTCAAATCAAAAGAATTCACGAAAAAAATACTTCCAGCCTTGATATTCTAAATTTTGAGATCTCTAGAAAAAATTAAATTAAAATGCGGGTATAGGTATATATATTCTTAAAATTGTGTCTTCATCAAAACTTAAGGGGTTATTTGCATCTTTCGATTATTCAGATTTGGTGTGGGCGAGACCTGTCTTAAGAGAAATTTTAATTAATTGCAAGAAGTGGAAGAAATCTCCAAAGATTCCCTGATTATAATTATAAGCCATGTGGGAACACTTCATTTGAATAGATATATCTATAGTACTGTAGTAGTACCTTGGTACATATGACTAACGTTGTAATTTTCTCATGGAAACGTGTCCACTTTTGAAAAGCATCTACAACCACTATGGTTTTTGTCATTTTATCCCCTGTCTTCAAACAATTGAAGGGGACCCAATATCGCTTATTGGGCTCGGAAAAGCAGTTCCACTTGTTTTCCAACTGTTCTACCAAAATGCGCAGCAACTGTTGATACTAATTAAGTCCGAAATTCAACTCCATTGACATCGTATATCAATTGTCACTAAAGATACTAAGTCCGAAATTCAAGAATAATATAGCTGAGTTCTAATTCAGTTGAGATCTAAGAAAAAGTGTTGATCATAACAACAAAAAAATCGACCTATTCAAGTACTAAACATGATCATCTATTTATAAATCTGCATACAATTTCGAGCATCCCTGATAATTTTAAAAATCAAAATGGCATTGCACAAATTAAAAGGTTGCTAAAAATGAAATTATTTTCACAAAGAAATCTTTCTTGAGCTGGAGTTGAATTGTTAAACGGTATTGGACGTGATCTGGCCAATGGTTTAGCTGCCTTTGATCACTGTCTTCGGCTGAGGTTGTTCAAGGGACTAGCTCGATACGGTGAGATTTACTAGACTCACATCTGTTTGGGTTTGCTCATTGTTGGTGGCTTATGCTTACCATGGTGGTGGTACTCTTGAGATGCATTAGTTTAGTTTTTTCGTGGGTTATAAGCTTTCATATTTAATTTTCGGTGTGTTGGGGTGCGTGGATTAGCATTTGTGGTGGAGGTTTTGTCGTTTTCAGTAGTTCATAGTTCAATAACCACGGTTGCAATGTGGGACTGCATTTTCAATACGATTCTGCTCTGTAGTTTGCTTTTTCGGCCATTTAGTTGCATGATGTTTATTCCATGCATGCGGTGCTCTCTACCAGAAAGTGTGAAAAAAGCGATTAGGTTGGCATTGGTCGCACTAGGTTGGCATCGGGCGGTCTCTGTGGAAAGCATTATCAATTGTGGAATTATTGTGACAGCTGGATATCTACACATTACATGCGTGGCCTTGATTTCTATAAATCTGATCAATTTATTGTTGGATTTGATTCCTTCATATGATTGGCAGTGTATTTCATTAACGTGTGTGCAATAGGTTTTTCCCTAGTTGTATTAGCGGCACACGGTAGATTGTAATCCTTATTGGTATTAGTGAATTTCTAAGGTGTTCCCAAAAACAAAAAAATAGGTATTGGACATGCAGACTTACATAATTCTAATTTTTCAAACAAATATGTTTTAGTACCAAAATAAATTTGAAATTACAATGGGTAGAACAATCGTTCGGGGATATTCGCTCCTCAAATTTGTCCTTGGACTTTGGTCTCGAAGTATAAGTGAATTGGAAATTTTTTTCCAACAAAAAAACCCAATTCAAGTTTTCAGGGTATGTTCCAAAACTCCCAATAAGTACTTATTTTTGGTTTCTATAATAGGGCCTTAATGCCAAAATCATAATCTCGGCCATGATCTGTTAGATGCCTTGTCATTTCGGAAGCATTTAAGAAACTACGTACATTTTTCCATTTTTATCCCATTTTTTTTAATCCATAATTAGAAACTACGAAGAATAGGTGTGATTACAGATATAGGTATCTACTGGAGAGATACGACTACGCTGGTATGAACACATTACAAAAACAAGAATAAAGTTACGGCATGAGAATAACTAATTTTTTTTTTTTATAATTAGTGGGAGTTAGTAGAATATTTGTCAACAGAAAACTCGTAAGCTATTTAGACGCCAAATCAAGCCCCTCACGAGGAGACGGAGAAGTGAAGAAAAAGAAATAAAAAGAAAGGAAAAAGAAGGACAGCCACATGCGTGGCTTTTAGAAATATAATAATACAATAATACACAATAGGTATTATTGTGCAGAGAGGGGAAGAAAAATGATCCAGTGCACCATGTGCAAGTGAGGGCGAGATCAATGGTGCAGATTAAAAGAATAGAATGATCCGACGCATGAGAATCTGCCACATATGTGAACACTTGATTTCATCATCACAGCATGTGCCGTATCATTTTTCCGACCACTACCTCCATTTCTCTTTTTTATTCTTTCTTTGCATTCCATTATTTATTCTTTCCAGCTGAAATCCATCCACCTCTGTATATATAATTTTATGTTGGACACGCATTTAGGATTCCAATATTTTATTGGAGAGAGCCATTCCCACTTGATTATTCAATGCCGTAAGTCTTTGTCACCCAATTAGCTGTGCAAGGCCATGTGCAAAGTGCAAAGAATATACAAGGCCATGTGCAATCCAAATCTTCTTAAATCAATTCCATCGTAGGAAAATTCCGTGAGCTCGATTTGGGTTTTGCTCTTTTGGATCTTTTAATTTAAATTGGATTGAGCCCACTTGAATCAGACTTCATCTCATAAGTCTTGGAAAAAATGTTTTTGCATGATAAAACCCAAAATACCTACAAATTAAACATAAATAGGTGATAATACGGCATAAATAATTATAAAGTCAAGACTATCAATGAAAGTATGAGCGTCTTTAAGTACTACATTTTACGCTCATCAAAGCTCATAAGCTATTCATAGTCTTGATACCCCAAATCCAGTCCCTCACGAGGCTCGAACCTAGGCCACCACGGAGGAGGACATGAACTTAGTAACTGTGCAACTT
This sequence comes from Rhododendron simsii, assembly GCA_014282245.1. Lineage (NCBI taxonomy): Eukaryota > Viridiplantae > Streptophyta > Magnoliopsida > Ericales > Ericaceae > Rhododendron > Rhododendron simsii. Next base: position 34,729,259 of record CM024957.1, on the reverse strand, counting down.
TTTTTTTTTGTACTTTGTCCAGGGTAATTATATATGGATATGGTAATGTACAAATGGTACCCTTGAAATTTGATGGCTGGCTACCCCTTGGGCCTGTTGGGAAGCTAGTGATTCACGTGCATGGATACAACAAGACATTAAGGCAATCAATGCAATGGCATCTACTCTACGAGGTTAATTAGACGTCCTATAGTGAGAAAATGTGGTTAGAAAAGTTTTTTTTTTTTTTTTTGTAGTTCCTAAATGAAGGCAAAATGAATGCACCTTAAAACGTCATGTTCAAAAGCTAACGGATGTCGACACCCATTGAGGTCACTGTTTCGCCGCCTCCAAACTTTTCTTTCTCACCTTTTGGGGTGAGGTCATCCATTCCTCATTTCTGTGACATCATGACATTACCATATAAGAAACCATCCTCGATATCTCTCACAAATGATGGGCTAAATCAATCGCATCCATTTTGGATTTAGTTTTTTGAGTAATTTTCATGGACAAGAGTGGCGGCACTATTTGTCTATGACTATTATCTTTGTTTAATTGAGGATGATCTCGAACTATATGGCATGAAGTTTTTTTTTTCCTAAAGACAACTAGCCAAATATTAGTCATTGGTAAATAATAATAGCTGATGGCAAAACACCAGATCTAAAATATAGAGCTTTTTCAAAGACTATTTATCAAGGATTGAGCTTAATGAACTAATTTAAGTTTTAAAAAAATTCTTATAATGTTTTTCTTCACTCTTTACAAATTACAACTGGAGTTGTAGCTCTTTTTGGATAAATGAAATTAGAAATTGTGGCCCAATTCATTTATAGAGAAAGATTCAAGGACCAGTCGTATGGTATCAAAACACGAGAGACCTGATACATAATAATGGAGGAGGTTGCCGTTGTTTTCACTTTTCACGGCTTGAAAACTTTAGCCGGTTCACAACTACCAGTAGTCATCTATACCTCATTCTCACGAGTAATGACTTCACACTTTTACCCTGTGATGTGATCACAGTCTTTATTTCCTTATCATTCACTAGAAACTAGCTAGAACAATTTCATCTTTTTCAATGTTAAAAGCACATATTGGTAGCTCATCTTAGGTCTAACAAAAACAACCAGAATCGTTCATTTTTGGAGAATAACTATTTTTAGTTATTCAATCTTGGTTTTATGTTGATTTTATCACGGTAAAAAACCGTGATAAAAAGTAGCGTAGAAACAATCATGACTCTATAGACCACAATTTTAAAATTGTGATGAATTGTCCAAGATCTCGAGTAGAAATCGTAATCTTTCTTTTTTTTTGTTAGAGGCCAACATTTTATTGCCAGTTGTTAGAGCACTTATCGTGCTAGCGGGAGGCATCTACAACACCACCGACGATTTCGTCATAGTTATAACCTTTTTTAACCCGTTGTCGTCGCTTATTGGGCTCCATATAGACCTGGTTAATGGGTCGTGTCGAGTCGTGTTCGTGTCGTGTTAGTCGGGTTCGTGTCATAAATCACCCAACCCTAACCCGACCCATTTAAAATTCGTGTTTTCGAGTCGTGTCAATTTCGTTTTTCGTGTCAGAAATGTTCAACCCTAACCCGCTAACTTCGTGTCCGGTTCGTGTCGTGTTATCATGTTTCGTGTCTGTTGCCCAGCTCTAGCTCCATAATATGACAATCCTGGTGAATAAATTATTAGAAAAAGGTAAGTACTAATAACGAATTTTTTCCCATATGAAACTCAGCAGAAGCAAGAAAGTGAGATTTTTTCCGCATATGAAAATGTCTTTTGTGACAAATTTTCCAGTCACCTAAAAGAATAATTGGTAACGAAATTTTTCGTCGTCAAAAAACGCAATAGGCGAGGAAAAAATATTGTCACAAATTATTCACTTTTGGTGACAAAATATTTCGTCATCAAAAGACACTATAGATGACCAAAAACAGATTTCGTCACCAGGTGTGAATCATTGACGACCCTTAGTCGACAAAAAAAATTTCATAATCCATACTAGTTTTTCTTCACCCATATTATTTGTGACGGAAAAAAAAAAATGTAATCTGTGACGATTTTCATTCGTCTCCAAAATCCAAATTTCTTGTAGTGCAAAATTTGTTCATTGTCAACATTTTATTGCCATCTATACAAGGTCTTATCGTTCGGGGAAGCATCTGTCTTATTTATTTCCTTTTTTCTTACCCGTTGTAGCTATCTTATTGGGCTCCATCATATATAAACATGACAATTAATCAACAAAAATTGGGAATAGATATATTGTAATAGAAAAGCTACTTATTTTATGCGGTGTATTTTTTTCCAGGAAGAACAGTGGTACTATCGAATAAAAAAAAAGGAAAAAAGTAGTATTTTTATGCATTCCTACATTTAGTTAGTTCTAATATTTAGGAACCAGCTATATAGTTTGAAAAACTTTATTTGTTTGTATTAATTTGGTCATGGGTAATAATTGATCTAGCATGGTAAGTTACAAATGGTCCCCTTAATTCAATTTTGATGCCTACCCCTTTGGTATGTACTGGGGAGTGATTCACGTGGATAAACTATCGAAGACAAACGAGAAGTTGTTTTAGCTGCTTCCTGATGACAATGGTAATAATTAATTAATGCGATGGTTAGATCTTTCAGGGAAGGGAAAAAACGAAGTTAGAAAAAAAGGGTAAAGTCATATTATATGTCGAACACAGGCATCAAAATACCAAAGGGGTTGGTAGGCATCCAAATTGAGGTACCTGATTTTCTGATTTTTCTAATAAAGGAGGAGGTCATCCACACCTCATTTCCATGGCATCAGCTGCTTCAGTGCCTTATCTAGTATTTTTCCTATCGATCCATGTGAATCACTGCACAACATACCAAAGGGGTAGGCATCCAAATTGAATTAAGGGGACCATTTCTACCTTACATGGTCAATAATGTTTCGGTGCCGAGTGGATATATCCCACGTTGTACCTAATCGGCACATTCGAACCGTCCAATACACTTTTGAACGGCTTGGATTGAAACCCTATATTTCTTCTCACCCGTACACTTTCTCTCTCCAAATCCAAGCTGCCCGTCCATTGCATTCTTGGATAAGCCGAGCGGGCACCATGTGGTACCCACCCAACACTGAAATTTTTTCCCAATAATTGCCAATGACACCGTAATTTGTTATTTTAGATTCCTTTCATTATGACGAAGCAATAATCCTCAAAAAATTGACGAGAAACTAACAAATCCAAATTTTTTGAATAAAGACACAAAGAAGCCAATTTTTTTTGTCTTTATTAAAAAAATAAAATTTGATCGTAATTTTTTACTTTTTAGAATCCTTTCGTCATGACGAAGCAATAATCCTCAAAAAATTGACGAAAATCTAACAAATGCAAAAAAAAAAATTGAATAAAAACAAAAAATAATCCAAGATGGATTATTTAGCCGAACAGGGCCTGGGTCCTTAGGCTTGTGCTTTCAACTGTTTGGTAGTTTGGCCTGTCGTTAAATTTTCTCTCGTTTAATGAGGCATTTATCAGTGAAAGTATTATTTTTGGCGAGATGTTACAGCGATTTCAACTAATTGTGTGGCACTATATACATATTATCCATCACCTAGTGGGCGATCGTCAACACTAGAACCTTGTATGATTTTATGTACTTTTTCTAACCACATCTTTTTTTTTTTCTTTTTTTTTGAAAGGTCTAACCACGTGAATCACTCCACAATATGTCAAAGGGGTAGGCATCAAAATTGAAGGCGATTATTTGTACCTTATACTACAGTCAAAATTACCCTGGCAGAGTGACAGTGATGACATTAACTAAGTCCTTGGACTTTAACAATATCTCGTTTTATGTCACATTTCTCAAATATTTTTGTTGCGCACTCTTGGCCAGGCGATTTCGAATCTCTCTTTTTTCAAGATTACCAAGGTAGAGCGCAAGGATATATGTACATCAAGCCCATTATCTTACCATAATCGGGCACTAACAAGCTTTGTGCACCACACAAGCACAACAGTTACAAGAATTAACTAAGAGTTAAACTAAGAGACCACAACAAATAGATGTTTTCCATGACAAACTAAGAGTTAAAGTAACACCACTACAATAAAAGATAGGGCCCAAAAGCTCACTAGGGCACAAGTCTCTACTAATCAAGCCATCAAGATTGGTTAAGTCACAGATTACAAGTGGTCAAGGCCCAAATAAACGTGACGTGCAATAGTGCTATACAAGAGTGCCATGATCAACTTCTTAAGACAAGTTAGCAAGTAGAACTACCAAGCCAAAAACAGATATCACTATGGTAGGCAACACACCTCAACTCAATTATCCAACAAATAATTACAACAAGTGCCAAATCACATGCCAAAAGAGTACCACAATTTTTAAAATTTTTCTTATTTTTTTTAGAATTTTAATAGTCTAAGAAAAAAATAAACTACCAAAGTAATTCCTTCTTCCAACTTGAACCATTCGATGTCCTCATTGAATGCAAGAAAGAAAAAAAGACATAAAAGAAAAAGAAAGGAAAGGTATCACCTTGCAACGGAGAACTATGCAAGAAATAATATTGCGGGAAGAAGACCCCCCAACTTAAATGAAAGCATCCTGCAATGTTAGTCCTCACAACAAAAAGAAAAAAAAAAAACTAACCGAAATAAATACATAAATAAAAAACTATACATAAAAGTAATGCCATTCACTCCCATCACGAAAAATCCAAACATTTATCACTACTATGAAGCGTAATAAATAGTAACATCTCACCCCACTTCAAGTACCCCGTTAAAAATTATACGTGACCATGCCACGAAATTAAATACTTATCTTAATTGCCTTTGTCGTGTTTGAATTTTAAATTCCACCAATTGCATATTCCCAACTAAATTAACTTTCAAGTTGTTGAGGAGTTTAAGAAAAATGGATAGTAAACTACATTAAAATTATCAACACCAAGAAAATCAATTTGTTCTAACTTAACAATCTTTTGCAATGGTGGATGCTTAATAGGAGTGATGACATCAACATCTATGGCTGGGGATATTGGATCATCAAGAACAAGTGAACTTTGCACAACCATTAGCAATGACTCCTCAGGAGTCCCGTCATGAAAATCCATCTCAAGTGTATTAGAATGCTCTCGAGAAAACTGTTGCACTTCAGGTGAACCAACTATTTCATTAGTTACAAGTGACTCTGTTGTTTCATCTTCCAATACACAAGAATTTATCACTTAAAAATTTTCAACTTGATTGCATGAAAGAGAATCAGTTAATTGATCAAAATAAGACAGCTCTATTTCCTCTTTTTCCCTCCTGTCAGAATTGGTATTTTCAGAACTTTCAGTCAACTCACAAAATTGGAGCTTTTGGGTTAATTCATCTAAGTAATCCCAAGCCTCTTCAGCGTTTTTATTTAGGAATTCATCAGTGGACCTAAAATCCACCTGGCATATCTTAAGATTTAAAACCATGGCAAAAAGTAACCAGAAGACTACCAAACTCACAATTAAAATTCGACCAAGAGAATACGGAGTTTTTAAATAGCTCCCGACATTGTCACAAAGACTCATCATTTTGTTGATAGAAATCTGATAGTTTTTTTAAAAGCATATAGTCTCGTATGAGGAATTGAAAGTTTTGAAAAACTGTATTGCAATCTCACTCCATGTCAATCTTGGACTCAAAAAATTAAACCAATCTTGAGGACTACCACGCAAAAATGCTGGGAATACATGTAAAATGGCCACTTCATTGCTAGCAAAAGCTTTCTCAAGGTCATAAACATGCAAAAAAGGATTTTTTGAGGCCAAACCATAAAATATAGAAAGTGACACTGAACAATCAAATTGGTTTGCATAACCTCCATAGCACTTTGCAAAATGGGTCATTTTTTTTCTTTTCAACAATAACAAAAATTAAAAAAAAATAAAGAACTAAAAAGAAAACATATAAAAAATAACTACATGAATTCTTAACACACACTACAACACGAAAGGGCTATAGCGAGGAAATTTGGCGAGGAAAATGAATTTTCGTCACTAAAAGTACATTATCTGCGAGGAAACAGATTTCCTCGCCAAAAGACCATTTCTAGCGAGGAAAATAGATTTCTTCGCCAAAAGCTTACATTTTGCGAGGAAATCTGATTTTCCTCGCCAAATGTAAGTTTTTGGCGAGGAAATCTGATTTCCCCGCCTTTTTTACGACTTATTCATTTTTTTATATATATAAATAATTATTAATTATGTTCATATGTATAATTGTAATATCACAATGGTACGACATAATCAACTACATAGATCAATACCATTATCAAATTTATTAAAATAAAAAAGTAATAAACAGAAAAAAAAATAGTTTCCTCGTCAATCGCATTGAATTGGTGAAAAAATCTCATATTTGTCATTTTTCTTATTCTAATTAGCAATGAAAGATATCTTGAAGTGTAGATATTGAGGATTTATTCCGTATTAATGAAAAACTCAACAAAAGATAATAAAGTTAAAAATATCTTGAAGTGATGTTGTATTGAAAATATCTCAAAGTTAATTAGATCATCACAAATCTATTTTCAAAACATTTACAGAAAATACACTATTTCACAAAAAAAAAAGCACTATTTCATATCTATTTTGCATTCATGCTGTAAAGAATTTTTTGCGTGAACCGTTATTGATTTTTATTTAAACCAACTTAGGTGATTCTAATGGCATTCATTTATAAACAGATAAATATGTTAAACATTAATTTCAAATGCAATTTTGTAAGTATTATACATATATTTATATATACATATTGTGTATGTGTGTGTGTGTGTGAGAGAGAGAGAGAGAGAGAGAGAGAGAGATATTGGGTAATTTAAAATTTTAAAAATTCATTAAAGATGAATTTTTTTTAAAAGTATTGTCTTTAATGCTTTTAGGATGATCTAATTTGAATATTTACAAATTTTGTTCATATTATTATAGCAATGATGAAAAAAGCTTTAAAAAATAATTACGAATCTAAAATACCCTTTGTATTTGGCAAAAAGAAGAAGGTCAAACTTACTGTTAAAATTAAAAAATGACAGTGATGAAACTTGTTATTCATAATCTGATATTAAAATATATCTCAAGCTAGCTTATGACGACAAAAATCTCATTCCATAAAAGCTAAGGATAATTTCATCAAAAAATTAGAATAATGACATATATTATTAGTCCTTCAAAAGTTGTTGTCGGAACGAATATAACATGTTTCAACAAAAAAAATTGTTGAGCTAGCAAAAATTAAATTTGTTCAAATAAATTTTAAACACTATAAGAGTACAAAAAGTTGAAAGGCCATAATTAATGTTGAAGAAACTAATTTGGAAAGGTGAAAGAGATGCAAAAACATAATATATAAAAAAAAAGTTCACAATTTCACACGGTAGTGCAAAGTGGTGTGGTGGATAGGTGTTAGGTCTTATATACAAGAGATCCAAGGTTCAAGTGCTGGGAGGGGCAAAAAACGCGGAGAGATTGTTTACTTTTTGGATTCATTTTAGCGAGGAAAAACTTTTAAATTCATAGCCTTTAGCGACGAAAAATTTCCTCGCAATTGTGTTGGAATAGGCGAGGAATTTTTTTTTTCCTCGCTAAAGCCTTTTGCGACAACGTTTTAACGAGGAAAACTAGCGAGAAAATTTTTCCTCGCTAATACATTTTGCAAGGAAATCAGGTGCTTTAGCGAGGAAACTAAATCCTCGCTATAGCCCTTTCGTGTTGTAGTGACACGTTACCGTCCCTTGGCAACGGCGCCAAAAATACTTGACAATTTTCAAGTCCTAAAATAATGGGTTGCCCCAAGCGTAGGGTTGAGATTGACCTAGCATAATATCTGGTAAGACCGGAGTCGAACCCATAAAGACGGTGATGTGTGCTGACTAAAAACTCGGGTTGTTATTAATTAAATTGGCTCTTAGGTAGCCAACCCTTGACAATTGATTGAGATTAACTAAAACTTAGAAATTGATTGTACTTTTCAGATATTAAAAGGAAGTACGGTCGTAGGGTTCAAAGCACTCGCAACCAGTTCCAGACTTATCTGCTCTGTTCGGTGTTCTTAAAAACATTTGATTTTAGAGAGAAAAAGCTACCCCGAAATATGCGGACCTTTATGGTCACCGTTTACCCATGTACAGCGGAGAATGAGTTTTGGACCCTCATTCCCCCGTCCACATGGGCTTCGACGATGTCCTGGTTCGTCCAACGAATGTTCTTTAGTAACCTAAAATTGCCTTTGCATTATTATTCCAAAATAGGATCAGAACGTGTTCAACCTGGCCGTGTTGTGCTAATCACCCCGCGACTTTACCTTTACGACTACTCACTCATTATTAAACAAGAAGCAAAAGAAACTTTAAATTGAAACATGCTTCTATTAGGTGATACAGAAAATAAATAAGAGATTCAAACCAAATAAAAATAGATAAACAACTTTTATTAAGATCAGAAATTAAAACGAATTACCAAAGTACGAATAATTGAACAAATCATTAAAAACTTGGAAGCAAAAAGTAAACTCGGAACAAAAGATCCCGGCTGCCACCGTTCTTTCTTCTTTTTTTGGGTGAAGCGGAAAATCGCCCCCGTTCTTTCTTCGTCCGTGGGAATCCCTCCCTTATCTGTTGCTGCTGTCTTCTTTTACTGTATATAGTAAAATAATAAAATACTATAACCCTATTCTTATGCTCCCGTCAACGTCGTGGGCCACATTAGTTGTCAAGAATTAGCTTAGGCCCAATTCCTTCACTCGGCTCCGCCAATTAATCAACCACTTAGTAATAATCGATTGGGCCTACCCAATTGATTCGCAAGTTATGTTCGCCAGTACTCATGCCCGTGTACTAGAGTAATAAAAATTAAGTTTGCTACACTCCTCACTCCATATTGACCTCCAAATAGACTACCTTCGAACACCGTTTAATATTTCCCTTTTGCTTATTCTTTTATCAAATTCTTCAAATATCTACAACACAAAAATTAAGCATTAAAACACCAAGTAATAAAAATAAATAGACTTAGCAGTGATAAATTAGGGAGCGTGTATGTGAACATTTACGCGCCTATCAATATATGCATGCCAAGGTTACTTGTAGAAAGGAGAAAAGAAGTGATGATGGCTTACATTGAAGAGACCATTCAATGAAAAAAAAAATATGATTAAGGACTTTCTAGGAAAAACTAGAGTTTTAAAAAAAAGTTTGAAAGGTTCAAATTGGTTAGGGAGGTTTAACTGGGTTTATAATCCATTTGGTTTGGCTAACTAATTTGTTGGAATCAAATTATTCTAGGAAAGGTAGGATTCGTAGCCAAGAAATGGATTTATGAATTAATTCTAGACACAAATAAATATGCAAGGGTATAAATAAGTCCCTTTGTCCTTAGAAAATGAGTAGTTAATTTTCTAAGAAGAAAAGTTAATTTATAAGTCTAGAATTTAATTATGACGGATTATTAGAAATTAAAAGGGAGTAGACCGACTTCAGGATCCCCATTCTCATACCTTTTGCGCAGAAGCTAAGCTGCTGAGAACTCTTTTTCTTATGAGGCTTGGCCTGTGCAGGAGCACTTTGATTGACAGAAGAGAGGGAGAGACTGCCTTAAAGCAAACCAAGGATTTTCCAATAATTAAAGGAATTTTTATTTACCAAAAATTAGAGTTATTATAATGATAAATTAAATAAAGATGGATGGAAAGAACGAAATTTACTGAGCAAAATCAAAAGTTAACTAAAAGAATTTGCCAATTTTTAATTTTTCTTGTTTAAAAAAATGAAAAAATTTCCCTAGAAATTAGGAATATTACACGTATACACTCTTTAGTAATTTTTTTTTTTTTTTGTTGCCTTGGAAATGTCCAGCCACATGGATTACTCTATGAGTTTTGGTGTTCGAGTCTATGGAGAGAGATTTTGAATCCCCTTTAATTATTAACATATTAATTTTTCGCTAATCCCTCATTGATGTATACCCTCTTTTGGCCAATTTTGCTTCAAAAGGTCCAGCCACGCAGATCACTCTGCAATATTCCAAAGGTGTAGGCATCAAAATTGAAAGTGACCATTATCTTCCTAGGTTAATATTGAAAGTGACCATTATCTTCCTCCTTCCTAGTCCAATAATTATGAAACACATGAAAGTATCCAAGTAGTTGGACATGTAAAGTGATCTACTGAAATATAAGGCCATCGATTCACTACCATTAACCTTTGTCTAGATGTGCCTCTTAATCGATCTAATTGTACCTCTTGTCTTGTAAGGGGAGGTCTAAGGTTCGAGTATATAAAGTAACTTCAAACCCCCTTTGGTTGTTAACATATTCATTTTCCGCTAAACCCCCACTAATGTACACCCACTTTAGTCTTTTTTGTTAGGAAAGGTCCAGCCACGTGCATCACTCTCCAATATTTCAAATGCGTAGGCATTAAAATTGAAAGTGATGATTATCTTCCTATGTCAATAATTACAAAACACATCAAAGTGTCCAAGTAGTTGGACTTATAGAGTGATCTATTGAAATATAAGGCCATCATTTCACTGCCATTAACATCCTTTTACATGTGGCTCTTGACCTATTTGGTTGTAACTCTTGTCTTGTAAAGGGAGGTTTGGGGTTTGAGTCTATAGAGAGACTTCGAACCCCCTTTAGTTGTTAACATATTAATTTTTTGGTAAAGCCCCACTGATATATACTCCCTTTGTCCTACTTTATTTGTCCCTCTTTTTGACTTTGTAATATCCCAAATTGACATGTAATTAATTGTGGTACTTTCGTGCACTTTTAAATTCCAGATTTGTAGGATATCACCGTGCACTTTGTGATTTAGTCGTTTTTGATGCATGTGTATTTCCCTTTTTCCTTTCTCTGTTTGTACTTTTCATTATGTTTGTGCGGAAAGAAAAAGAGAGAGATTGGTTAACAAGTTAATGAATTTGTGAATTGCAAACATCGACGTCAATACGGACTTCATTATCTATACACAATTTGCACAAACGCTTCCCAGCATCCAAAAGCTAATCTCTCATTCTCTCTTTAATTTTTCCACCTGATCTCTTTCCTTTTTTAATAAGTATTGGATTAGAAAGAATATGTGGTACTCTGGAGTGATAAAAATTGATTATTGGGTTGTTTGTTACAGTTTTTAAAAAAATAAGAGGCCAAGAATCCAATACGGAGGTTTTCATATAGTAGTCGTCAAAATTGGTGAAGAGGTGAGTTAAGATAGTCTGACTACTCGGTTGATAAAGAGGTTTTATTTTTCTACTTGCACATGCTTATCATGTTAATTTGCTATATGCATGTTAACTTCATATTGTGCAAATTAGGTTCCGTTTGTGGGTACCTAATTGTCCTTATTTTACTTTCTAAATATTTTCATCTTTTTTTTTGGAAGATGCACAAGTACTGGATGGGGAAGGATGTAAATAAAAACTAGAGGCCGGGGCAGTCGGATTTTGACAAAACATGTGATCAAGAATTGCCAAAATTTGACTTGCATGCGATGTGTGTGTCCCGACCTCTAGTTAATTACTAAGTCCTCGGACTTTAAGTACTTATTTTTTAAGAAGACAATTTCAAACTCAAAAATTATATGTTTGCGCAAATAATTTTTCAAGCAATATGGATCTTATTCGATAAATCTCATTGAGACCTTTTAAACGATGCAAAAAAATTAAAATTTTATTTTTCATTTATATTATTTTTGAATTTAAAAATGTGAAATAAGCTGTTTATTTTTTAAGAAGGTTCCCAGAACAGGGCCTAACAACATCCTGTTTTATGCCACTTTTCTGACAAATTTTTGTTGTGCACTTTAGGCCATGCTATCTCGAAACTATGATTAGCAAGGTAGAGTGCAAGGATGTACATCAAGCCCATTGTTTTGCTAGGCAAATGCTAACAAGTTTTGTGCACCACACAACAATTACAAGGATTTACCCGCTTTTGAATAGAGCTAGTGATCCATTTTGTAATAGGGAGCTAGTGCGGCTGCTCCTCCCTAAGCATTGTAATATTTTGGGTTGTTTATCTTTCACACTGTTATGCTCATGGGCGTTTCTTTGTATTTCTGCCAAAAAAAAGAAAAAACTAAATTTTTTATTTTATGTTTATACAAATTTCACTTCACAAATTTGAACCTTCTCGAGTTCAATGCTTGTCTTTGTCCTTGAATTAATTAGTGTGTTGCAAAGTTGCCTTCGTGAGGGACCAGACTACTTTATCTGTAGTGGTCTCGAAATTAACATGTGCGGTTTAGAATTTTTTTCTGAAAACGAGTGGCAAAAAGCAGTTCATTGCCTTCCAGTATGTTTGAGCCTTCGAAAGCATCTACAACAACTACGTTTTTGTCATTTTCATCTCTTGTTTTCAAACAAATTGAAGGTGACCCATCATGAGTTATTGGGCTCCGAAAAACAGTTTCACTTGTTTTCCAGTTGTTCTAATTAAGCTGTTGAGAAATTGGCCAAACAATTAATACGCATATGATGCGCAATGAGCAATCAAGTAAAAAATGCAATCATCAAACACACACTAATTTTTACGTGGTTTTCCAACTCTAAAGTTGAGTGCATCTACAGCTCATTCTAGTTTTCACTCGCTATAAGGAATCGTACATTTACCCGCGTACCCATGTATGGGATGTTATATTAGGTGCGCTTGACATGCTATTGAGATGAGGCGAGACTAAAGATGGTGGTTGTTACAGATTGTAATGGTTGTAAAGCCATCAGTACTTATTTCAAAAATTGATCTTTTTTTTTTCTGTTAAAAAAAGTACTCCGTAACTTTTAATCTTCGCTTTGTGGGTTTGTGGTTGTTAGAACATCGATATTCCGAGGTATTTAAATCCCTCCCTAATTAATGAGCTAAAGTGATGCGTGTGGATTGATATACTACACGGAAAATTGGATTTGAGTAGCTAGAGAGAGAGAGAGATCTCTTCACTCGAGAAGGCGGTACATGTTTGTGATTTGAAGTACAAAACACGATTTGGGAAATTTTAAACATTGGGCTTTGTACACGTTTGTGATTTCAAGATCATGATTCTGGAAGAACAATTAGCAGATTGGATCAAGAATTTATACTCAACCAATTAATTAACTACTCTTAATTAGCTAGCATTTCTTCAGATCCCTTTTGGTTTTTCAGATTCGTGTAGGAGAGGCAAAAATTATCTCTATCACTGATAAGTCCCAGTTCCTTCCGAGGACATATGAACACATTTAGAAATACAGGCAATTCTCGCAGCAAATTCTAGTTGAAACACAAACAACATTTTTATTTGCTCAGCACGACAACCAACAACAACAAACAAACATGCCAAAGCTAACCCAGAAACGGAAAAACCATCCTAAGGAGATGCAATTCAGATTTTAATCCTTCTGATACGCGACGTTTGTAGCAGTTCTAGTTGAAAGTGAAACACGGACAATGCTAATGATCATCGACGAACCCGCGCGCGAATCATGTAACCAAATTGATAAACCGCTATCGCAAAAGCGGCAATGCCCAAGAAGAAAGCAAGAGCCGGCCAGGGATTAGCAACGAACAGGCGAGTCACGTACCTCACAGCCCTTGTCTGCCAACGCTTATTAAACCCGGATGCGTCTTGGCAGTTGTCGTCAAAATGAAAGTCCTCCAGTACAACTTCCTTGCACAGCTTGTTAAATAGATCACGGACGTCCTCGTCCGTGCTCAAGTAGTTATGTATGACTCTGTCCTTTTTAAGCACTCGGACGTCTTCCTCGGAGTTGATGAACACATCCATGAGCTTCGCGTAGGACGTGAAGTATTGCGGAACCTCGGGGGAACGCTGTTCCAAGGCAATGACGTTTCGGAGGAACGACTCCGTGGTCTTGCGTATAGAGATGGTCGGGATTCGAAACGCGAGAGTACGACACGGCCAACAGCCTATGCCTTCATTGATGAACTTGATGTCCAATAGCTCCTTAGTGGGTACGAACTTGACTCCTGCGTAGTGGAGGTCCGATGCAGACAGCGTTAATTCGCAATGCTTATTGGAATTTAGTTGGATTTCGGGTTTGGTTTCTTCTTCTTTTTTCTCTTCACCAGGAATGTAACCAGTGTGTATTGAGTGTAGAATTTCGCCAGGAATGTAACTACTGTGTATTAAGTGTAGAATATGATAGTATTCATTAGCTTTCCCTGACTCTGTATTTCCCGGTTCACGTTCTTTTGTAGAACCACAAACCGAGAGGATAGAGTGATCGCTAGCCAAACAACAACTAGTTTCGGGCTTGCAACCACTAGATTGTTCGCCGTCGAGACTCAGAAACTTCGAAAAGTATGAACGGACATAATCTTCCAGCGACAACTCAGGGCAACTCCTCGTGGTCTGATCCACAGTGGGGATCTTAGCCACTGTGAGTTGGAACAAATGCTCGAGCACAAAGAAAGGAATTTGGTTCTCGAGAAGCATCAAGTCGTGTCTGACGATGTTGGCTGTCAAAATGCTATCGCAAATAGGATCTGCCCTTGGTGGTTCGCAGCCCCTGCGGTTGCTTTTGCTGCCACCCTTTCCTCCTTTAATAGGCTGTGTAATGCTACTCGAGTTCTTACGAACCTGAGACAAAAAATTAACATTTTACGAAAAGGAATGTTCTCATTTACTTAAGAAATGTACTGTTTCCTGCTTTTTGGAATGCAAAATTATGAATCAAATTTTGCTGGAGTTGAGTTTGGTTTGTGTATTCTTTAATTAAGAACATCTCCGCTTCTTATCCAAATATTTACTCAAGGTATCAAGCTCTCAAGTCATAAATATCTACTTTTTATATTGTATATGTGGGTAAGAGAGAGAAAAGAGAGCAGAGAGGAGAGAACCAAACCAAACCAAATCGAGTCTTAAGTCCCAAATCGAGCAGAGAGGAGAGAGAGACGTGAAATTCCCCTTGAGGGAATATCCGCTTGCGTTTTGTTATTATGACCAGTTCATGTATACCTGACAATGATTGGTATGGTAGTCGAAGTAGAGAAGTTCGAGGATGAAGCAACCATCGACCAACATCATTTCCACCATATCGTCTTCATTCAGCTTTAAGTCTTCTGCGTAGTATTTCTTGGCCATGTTCACCAGGGTGGGTTCTATTTGTGCGTCATATTTCTCGGCCTTGACTGTGCACTTCTTCATTTTTTCCACACATTCCTGTATCAACTCGTCTTTTTTCTTATTCCTATCATCCGGATCCGCTATTCCTTTGGTCAGTCGAACAAACAAGCGATTGCCGTAATCCATTTTGACGTCTTGCATAGGTTTACGGAGGTGTTTGCCCTTCCGGTGAAGAGGGCCGATAGCAATGAGGCGAGGGACGTAGGCGCATTCGTTCAGCTTTCGAAGATCTTCGGACACCTTGTAAATGCGAGCGAAAGAGTACAAGGATTCGATTTTCTCGGTACCATTGTTGAACTTTTCACCAATGGTCTTTGCACGAATCTTCGGAGCTTGCTTAACGTCAATACCCCCTTGACTCATTTCAGTTGAGTGGAAATATCGTTTTTTGATCAATGCAATCGAGAAAACAATTGCCTTGATTTGGGTACGTAGTGTTTTTGGTTTTGGTTTTTTTTTGGGTGAAACGGACTTACGATTGTTCTGGGATTTAGCATGAAAAGAACCCATACCGGCAGGGGTGGATTTAAAGAGAAGCCAGGGGGTCACGTGCCCCACCTGGCCATATTACACTAGGTCCCCTATATAATTTTGTTATCGCATGGTTGTAGTTATTCCTTAGGTAATCACTCTTGTGCCCGGCCCTCTTACAAATTAACTTGTAAGGGTAATATTAGCCGTCTTCTCTACATTCCTCTCTCCCTCTCTCTCTCTCTCTCTCTCTCTCTCTCTCTCTCTCTCTCTCTCTCTCTCTCTCTCTCTCTCTCTCTTATATTCTCTTGAAATAGGTTAATTTTCAATTGTGCTCGTTGATTCTTTTTCAAGAGATGCTTTGGATATCTATAACTAATGCGTTGATTTTGTATAAAAATTAGATTTTACACGTTTAGTTATTTGGATAAATTAAATCTATAGAAATGAGTAGAATCTTTCTATTTTTTTTACATGAATTTTCATTCTGATTTGTATAGGTTACGGCTTGTGAATTGGCTCAAATCAATTGCTTCATTTACTAGTATTAGTGCCCCATCTCCACCAAATTCTTGGCTCTGGCACTGCTGATACTAGCCTTATCTATACTATGGTTGCGGCACACCCACTGGCAGAAACAGGATTTTAACTCCAGGGGGCCGGCATAGTAGACATATATTTTTCATCAGAATGTATACTAATTATATCGTAAGATTTTTACTTTTTAATTCATTACATTTGTACATTAAAAGGATTCTTTATACTACACCAACTATCACATGCTTATTTTTTATTTATGAAAAAAATTGAGAAATGAGAATGTAAAATAACAGATTTGTTATCAAATTGAACCGGAATTATTAAGATTATACGTAGTTATACACGAATAACTATCAATAATATTCAAAATCAGGTTTATAACTCAGACGCTCGGGGAGAGCCGAAACCCCAATATGGCTCTGCCCCTAGGCACACCCTTCCATGTGTGCATGTGCAAGTGAAAATATTGGGGGTGGGAGTGAGGATGGGTCCCAAGCATTGTGGGACTGTATTTTGTAATTAATATCCCTCCTCACGTACAGCCGCGTTTGAAGTCTGTCACGTATAGCCTCTTTTTGGGTATGTCATCGTCCAGTCTTTTTGCTGGTCTATCATCGTGTGGTGTGGATTGTAAATTTTTAAAATAAAGAGTGAAATAGGCTTGGCTCTAATACCAAAATCTATGGAAAATGTAATTCCAGAGACAGAAATCTATTGAAGCTTTTCATTATCATCTGTTGAATGGAATACAGAGAAGAGAAACACTCCTTTATAGCTTACTCACCTGAAGCCCCATTGAATCACACGATCCTTACATGGATTGCTGAGATGGCTATCCTAACTACCACAGTCAAGTAACACAACTAAAATACAAGCACAAATGAGCAGAAAATACAATTAAAATGAACACACAACTGAAATGAAAATCGTTTACAGCTGTGTGCATTTTGGCCTTGGAGCCTTTTTGCTTTCCCTTGTTATAACTTATATGAGCATGTACATCAATGATTTAGTAAAATACCTTGTGAATAGTTCACAATTTTAGTTTAGCTATCACTTTTTTATTTTACAACTACACTAATACTATCTATTTTATCTAACACCAATTAAAATATACATTCTTCCACTTTTTTCCTTTATCTTTATCGTTTTTTTTCCTGAGTTTCTTCCATCTTGGCAGTGGAGAATCAGTTTTTGTGCTCAAAATTGGGTTTTGATCAAACTGATCAATTTTTGTGATGAAATTGGGTTGTAATCAAACATGGGAAGAATTTTGTTTCATGGTGAAGAGAGAGAGAGAGAGAGAGAGAGAGAGAGAGAGAGAGGAGAGGGAGAGCAAACTGATTATTTGCATAGTCATATTATATTGCAGGTCTAAAAATATGAACGGTTCAGATCATAACAATAGACACTTGGTGGGGTCCATAATAAGCAGTGGTGAAAAAGTGGGGTTTTACACCAGCGATGGATAAAATTTATTCCCGTTTGGTTGTAGTGGAGCCAGATTGCAAAATTTAAATGGTGACGGCCAAATTTCAAAGAAAATGGGTGATACATAGCCAATGTATCACCTATTTGTAGATAAGACATAAATTATAGATAGGACATGAAATATGTACCCTAAATGTCATCTTCAGAAGCTAACGGGTTTCACCATTTGTGATAACACCTTTTGAGGTCGCTTTTTCGCTGCCTGAAAACTTTTCTTCCTCATCTCTTAGTGAGATCATCCATACCTCATATCCGTGATGTCATGACATTATCATGTAAACTAATCTCAAGATCCCACATAAATGAGGGGCTAAAACAATTTTTGTGTATCTTTCGTCCTGTCAAAACCCAAAAGTGAAACCCACGTTAAGATCTGATACAAATGGCTTGAGGATTTTAGCATGCCAACATTTTATTGCCGTTTGTTAGAGGCCTTATCATTCTGGAGGCATCTACAACACGTACGATTTTGTCATATATAGTTATCACCTATTTTTATCCCATTGTAGCTCAGGCAATATTCATTAGCGGGTTCGTATAGTTAGATGTTAGAGAGGGAGAAGGGGGGGAGGGCTCAAATCCGGCCCAAATGCGCAGAAGTACAAATGAGGCACCAACCGCACTCCACTCACCACTGCGTCCATTGTAGCTTATTGAGCTCCATAATTAGGTATGACAATTCTGGAAGAACGGTGGTAGTATTTGGGGGTGGGGGGGCGGGGGGGGCGGGGGCCGTTGTGTGACAAAGACAAAAAAAGCTACCAATCTGGGCCAGACCATTATATGGTCAAAATCATGCTCAACCTTACCCCATGAGCATCGAATAATTTCTGGGGGACAGACAAAGACAAAAAAAAGCTACCAATCTAGGCCAG
Source organism: Rhododendron simsii (assembly GCA_014282245.1). Taxonomy (NCBI): domain Eukaryota; kingdom Viridiplantae; phylum Streptophyta; class Magnoliopsida; order Ericales; family Ericaceae; genus Rhododendron; species Rhododendron simsii. Next base: position 34,710,727 of record CM024957.1, on the reverse strand, counting down.
ACCATTATATAGTCGAAATCTTGCTCTACCTTACCCATGAGCATCGAATAATTTCTCGTAGGAACTGGTTAAAACAACTTTGTTTGTCTTTTGGAATAGTTAATAATTGTCCAAACATATCATGAATCCCGCCTTGCGATCTACATAAATGTTAAGTCGTAACCATTCAATTTGTTAAAATATATATATTTTGAATTCTTGCAAAATTCAACTTAGTCAGACATCAGTAAGAGATTAATCAATACATTCAATTTTTTTGGTCCTGCTAATTTTGAGACTAAAAATGAAATGAATTGATCAAGCACTTATGGAAGAAATTAAATTATTTCCACCGGCAGTGGAAAACCCCACTATTCCACCACCGCCTTTTTTGGTCCTACCGTGAACTTATTGTTGATCTGAATGTAAACCCTATATAATATTGTATCCATGCAAAAAATAAACTTGATCACTCATCAATAGGAGTATCGAAAGATGACTTTTGCTTTCTAAAATGGACAATTTATCTTTACTATTATTAACAAAAATCAGATTGTCCATTTAATAATCCAAAATTTAAATTTTGATATATCTAGCGACTTTCGATGAAATTGATTTTTTGCATGGCAATACTATACTGCGGGCCTTATAATATGAACAGTTCAAATTATAATAATAGACGCTCGGTAGAGCCCATAAAGGATGGCGGTGGAAAATTGAAATTTTACACTAGCAGTAAATATAATTTATTCTCCTTATTGAAGCCTCACTAAGTTGATTTTTGTAAGCACCCTGAAAATTACTCATATTTGAAACAAAGTGAACTGCTCCAATAGGTTTGGCAATGATTCAAGTGCTTATTAAAATTATCTTCACAAATTTAGCACTTGTCGAGTTCAAATCTCGATTCGATCCCTAAATTAATGTGAGATATGTTAGGTTTTTTTTTTTTGCTCGGGAAATACTATATGTTAGTTGAAAATTATTTTGGAAACAGACAACCAAAATTTGTTGATTGTCAACATTTTATTGCCATCTATACAAGACCTTATCGTTCAGGAAGCATCTATATGTTAACAGCTAGTACGATTTTAATTTGTAATCTAAAAGCTAAACAACAAATTGTAACCTAAAAGCTACACATTTTAATTTGTTAAGGAAGAACAGTGGTAATATGGAAGAAAAACAGACAAAAAGTAGTATTTTTATGCATTCCTACATTTAGTTCTATTTAGGAACCAGCTAGCTTGAAAAACTTTATTTGTTTGTATTTGGCCCCATGGTAATTAAGTTACAAATGGTCCCCTTAGTTCAATTTGGATGCCTCCTAATGACAAAGGCAATTAATGTGATGGTTAGACCTTTCAAGGAAAAAATGTGGTTAGAAAAAAAGGGTAAAATCGTAAGATTGAAGGGGACCTTTCATTGCCTTCGAAGTTCATTGAAATTTTGACAACTGCTTACTATCTTAAAGTCAGGGTGTGTTCCACTTTATTTTCTTAAAAAACAAATACTTATTCTCGCATCTGAAGGTCACACTCTCATAATACATTACCTTTATTTCAAAAAGTAAGTACTTATTTCTAAAACCGAAACGGGACCTCAACCAACTAAAGCTGATGCCATGGAAATGAGGTCTCGATAACATATTGACATTGACCCCCTGATTTTCTATGGAAATGCTTCATTGCCTTATCCTGAGGAATCAGCTATAGCTAGAAAAGCATCGTTTGTCTTTTGTAAGATGTCAATCCCTTTCTTTCTAACAGCGTAGTATTTTTCTTGGAAACGTCTATCGATTGATGTGAATCTCACTCCACAGCATACCAATTAGGCATCTAAATTCAAGGTGACCGGTCATTGGTACCTGACATGGTTAATAATTGCCAATATGATGACACTTAACTAAAAGTCCTCAGGCTTGTGCTTTCAACTGTTTGGTAGTCTGTCCATTCGTGAAATTCTCTCCAGCTTTAATGAGGCATTCATCAATGAAAGTATTGTTTTTGGTGAGATGTTCCAGCTATTTCAATTTGTGTGGCATTATATACATATTATCCATCTCTTGGTGGGTGATCGTCTGCAAGACCCTTGTATGATTTTATCTATTTTTTCTAACCACGTCTTTTTTTTCCTCTAAAAGGTCTAACCACGTAAATCACTCCACAATATGTCAAAGCGGCAGGCATCAAAATTGAAGGCGACCATTTGTACCTTATACTACGGTCAATAATTATTAATTAACCAAACAATGACATTAACTAAGTCCTTAGACTTTAATACTTCACTTTTCTGAAATATTTTTGCTGCGCACTCTTGGCCATGCGATAAGTGCCAAAATATACATATTTTGGCCCTCCAATCTACATTTATTAGTCCTTTATTTTTGTTAACTGATTTTTATTATGTGTTTTTATGTTTATAGGTTGCTCGAGCCCATTGTCCGATAATTTGGATAAAAAGAAGAATTTATAGAAGTTCTGAATCAAAATGCAAAGTCCTTTGAAGTTGAATGGCTAATGTCTTATTATGTGAAGTCCAAGGGCCCTTTATGTTATTAGGGGATTAAAAAAAACCTAGTCCTATATAAGTCAGTGGTACTGACTTCAGAAAGGGGCGGGCCGTGGAAAAGATAAAAAAAATTGTGAACAGCAGTTTCGGACGCAGAAGATGAAGAACGGCTGCCATCAGTAAAATTCTTTCGTTTTGAATACTGTTTAGTTTTCTTATTAGTCTTTTCCCTCTTCAAGTTTTTAAAGATTTGTTTAATTACTGGCATTTCGATAACTCGTTTTAATTTCTGTTCTTATTAAAAGTTGTTCGTTTGTTTTCGTTTGGTTTAGATCTCTTGTTTATTTTTTTGTATGGAGCAATGGTAGCATGTTTCAAATTAAGGTTTCATTTGTTTCTTGCGCAATATTTAGTGAGTAGTCATTTAGGTAGGGTCGCGGGGTGATTAGCACACCGTGGCTAATTCGGGCGCTGCTCCTTTTATCAAACAAAGAAAAATGTTTTAAGATTGGTAAAATACTTCCCGCGGACGAATCCGAGCATCGTCGGAGCCCATGTGAACGGAGGAATGGGGGTCCAAAACTCATTCTTCGCTGCGCATGGGTATACGACGATCATAGGGTCTCGCATCTTGCGGGGTATTTTTTTCAATCTAAAATTAAATATTTTTAAGAACTCCAAACAGAGCAGGTTAATCCGGACTAGTTACAAGTGCTATAAACCCTACGACCGTACCTTTCTTTTAATTATTTGAAAAGTACAATCAATTTCGTAGGTTTAGTTAATCTTTCATCAATCAACAAGGGGTGGCTACCTAAGAGCCCATTTAAATTGTAACAACCCGAGTTTTGAAGTCAACATACATCACCGTCTCTGTGGATTCGACTCCGGACTTACCGGATATTATGCTACGTCGGTCTCTGCCCTACGCTTGGGGCAACCCATTAATTTAGGACTAGGAATCGGTCAAGCACCATGTGATCTCGAATCTCTCTTTTTACAGGATTACCAAGGTAGAGCGCAAGGATGTACATCAAATCCATTATTTTATTAGGCGGGCACTAATAAATTTTGTGCACCACACAGACAAAGCGGTTACAGGAATTAACTTGTTTTGTAATAGAGCTAGTGTTGCTCCGACCAAATCACTGCAGCTTTATATTTTGGGTTGTTTATATTGTAAACTGTTAAGCTTATATGAATTTCTTTTTGTTTCACAAAAATAAATTAGCTAAATTTTTTTTTCATGTTTAGAAAAAATTCTATTCACAAATTTGAACTTTCTCGAGTTCAATACTTGTGTCTGTCCCTGAATTAGTGTGAAATCCTAGGCAAATCTGCGGCCGTTGCGGATCAGACTTAATTCATTGACAGTGACCTCGAAAAATGTGTGATTTCGATTTTTTTTTTCCTGAAAATGAACGACAAAAAGTTGTTCATTGCCTTACAGTATGTTTGAGGCCTTTCACTTTCAAAAGCATCTACAACAACTATATTTCTTGCCCATTATGTGCTTCTCAATTGGAAACACCCCAACATCTGTTCTTACATTGCCAATTTTCTTGGGAGGTTTGGTCTCAGATTCTGGACTGGTGGCATTTGAGATGGGTGTGCCCTGTTTCTTTGGAAGCTCTCTTCATTTGGTGGGAGGACAGTAGATTCAGGAATTTGGAGAAACACCTGTGGAAAACTACCTTTTTTGCTACACTGTGGTCTTTGTGGTTAGTGAGAAATGATTATGTGTTTAACAATGTAGCAACGAGAGTTGGTGACGTTGGGGAGCAGATTAAAACTAGAGTCGCTATATGGATGAAGGCAAAATTTAATATTAAGGTGTATACGGTGGAGGAATTTAAGGTGTTTTTGGATGGTATTAGATTGCTGAAATTGTAATTCATTTCCTGGCTGAGGGGTCCTCGCCAATTCCCTGTTGGTGGGTATTGTAAGGAGTTTTCTTTTTTTCTTTTTATTCCCTTTTGCTTGATCGAGTAAGATGTTCTTACGTACTTTGGCCAAGCCCCTCGATGTAACCTTTCGAGATGTTATAAAAAGTTTCGTTTTGGCGAGCAAAAAAAAAACAACTATGTTTTTTGTCATTTTTATCTCCTGTTTTCAAACAAATTGAATCCATTATGACTTATTGGGCTCCGAAAAGTTGTAGTTTCACTTATTTTCCACTAGTTCAAACAAATTGCATTGCAACTGTTGATACTAAGTCCGGAATTCAACTCCATTTACATTGTATATTGATCGTTAAAAAAGATACTAAGTCCAAAATTTGAGAATAATATATACAACTAGGTTTTGATTCAATTGCGATCTATGAAAAAGTGTTGATCATAACAACAAACAAATCGACCGATTCAATTACTAAATACGATCTTCTATTTATAAATATGCATTCAATTTCGAGCATCCATGTTAATTTTAAAAATCAAAATAACATTGCACAAATTAGAAGGTTGCTAAAAGGTAACTATTTCGCCAACGAAATCTTTCTTGGGCTGGAGTTGAATTGTTAAACGGTATTGGGCAGGCAGACTTACACAATTCTAATTTTTTTTTTTAAAAAATACTCCCTCCGTCCCCTTTTAAGTGTCCTGCTTCGTAACTCCAACTTATTAAAAAGACATCATCATTACACCTTTCACATCAATTTTTTCCTCCACTTTCCCTACTTACCCATTATCATTACACTTTTATTCACTAACTTTTCAAAATCAAATATACTTTTAGGGACAAAATAGACAATTCACCAACTTTTACCCCATACCTTTACAAAATGGACACTTATTAAGGGACAGCCCAAAATGGAATACTGGACACAAAATAAGGGACGGAGGGAGTATGTTTTAGTACCAAAATAGCTAGCTTAGAGATTACCATGGGTAGAACTGTAGAACAATCATTTGGGGACATCCGCTCGATCCTCAGGTCTGTCCTTGGACTTTGGTCTCATAGTTTAAGTGAATTGGAAATTTTTTCCTGAAGAAAATAAAACAACTCAAAGTTCTTCATGCCAAAGTCATAACGCCGGCCGGCCATCTGTTAGATGCCATGTCATTTCGGAAGCATTTAGACAATTTCGTACATTTTGTCATTTTTATTCCATTTTTTCTAACAAATTGAAGGTGACACATTGACGCGTTTGGATCCGTAATTAGATACTACGAAGAATATGTGCGATTACAGGTACATGTATATACTGGAGAGATACGACTGCATTGGTATGAACAAATTAAAAAAAAAAAAACTAGCTAGAATATAGCTACGGCATGAGAACAACTCTTTTAATTTTTTGGTACTTTGTCAAGGTTAAAATTATGTACCATGGTAAGGTGCAAATGGTCCCCTCGAAATTTGATGCCTGGCTATCTCTGGGGCCTGTTGGGGAGTGATTCACGTGCATGGATAAAACAAGACTTTCAGGCATGTACTGATCTCTCCAAGTTTAGACGTCCTTTCAGGGCTTATTTGTACGGATAGTTCCTATTAGCGAAATATCAATTTAGTCCCCAATATATAAATCGCATCTATTGCATCCCAATGTTTACAATACACTTTTAAATGGTCCCCGGAGCTAACTCCATCCAAAATGGACGTTAAAAGCAGGGGCATTTCTGGAATAGTCACAAATTATCATCTTCAACCTCCCTCTATTGAATCCCACCACCACCAGTAAACCCTCACCCACCTCCTCTCCCTTGTCGCCTCCACCACCACCTCTGCCCACCCCTTCCCTCCCAAACCCCCTCCCTTGAACCCACCTCTCCTCCACCTTTCTCACTTCCCCCTTCAAACTCCTCCCACCCCTTGCTCGTTCCACCGCGTCCTCTCCTCCTCCAACTACGATATCTGACTTAACTCTCATATCTAAACGCTTAACCAATCAAATTTCATCTCCTCCCTGAATTAATTTCTCAAACCAAAAAAAATTAGGGATTTTTTGGTGTTTGAGTGTTACTCTGGAAAAATAGAGAAGTTTGATCTTTTTTTTTTTGCTCGGCAAACGAAGTTTTATTATGAAAGCTCGAAAGGATACATCGAGAGGCTCAACCACAATAAGCACACAATGCTTACGTAGTCAAGCAAAAGACGAAAGAGTTTAGCTTACATAGCCCTCCAACAGAGCATTGGAAAAAAAAACACACCAACCAATAACACGATTTATAGCTTTAACAGTCTAATTCCATCCAAAAAAACCTTAAACTCCTCCACTGTATATACCTTCACATCAACCTTTGCCTTAACCCACATAGCAACTCTAGTTTTTACCTTCTCAATCACGACCCCAACTGTCACGGTTGCGTTGTTAAACACATACTCATTGCGGACCAACCATAACGACCACAATGTTGCAAAGAAGGAAGCTTCCCACAAACTTTTCTCCAAGTTCTTGAATCTATTATCCATCCACCACCTAAGATGAACATCCAGAGATTGGGGACAAACCCATTGAATGTGCCACCATTCTAGAATTTGCGCCCAAACAGCCCACGAAAATTGGCAGTGCAAAAATAGGTGTTGCGGAGTTTCCAATACCAATGAACAGAGAGGGCACAATGCAGATTGTCCCTCTAAAATCAAATTTTTGCCCGAAATTACCGATCGCGTAGCCACCTTTGATTGAACAGCCATCCAAGCAAAAATTTCCACCTTAGGGGGGCTTATGTTCCTCCACAGGCCTTCCAGCCCCCAACTTCCAGAGGGACCGTTGCTTTCCCATTGATTATACACCGATTTTACCGAGAACCTATTATCGGAGGACCAACTCCACTTCAATGAATCACGACTGGACAAATCCAGAGAAACTGCTTGTAACCTCAGCTTTAATTCCTCCCTTTGATCAATTTCCCAATCACGTAGGTCACGGCAAAAGGATAGATTCCATCTATCAGCTTCCGAATCACTCCAAAATGCATTAACAACTGCCTCTTTTTGAGTAGAAATCATGTACAGTCGAGGATAATCCTCTCGAAGCGTCGAATCCCCCAACCATATCTGGTTCCAAAAAGATACCTCCAAACCGGACCGAACCTGGATTCTAAAGCCCTCCTGGACTATATTTCCGATGCAAGAGGATATATCCCCAAGAGCACAGATATCCCTCCAAAGGATCGAAGCTTTACCCGAGGTTGGCATACGAGGAAGCCAACAATTGAGTTCTAAGTTATACTTTCCTTTGATTACTTTCACCCACAGTGAGTCTGGCTCTTTATTGAATCAATGTGCTTTATGGTTTCTGTCAACGCTAGAAAATAATAGAAGCATGGCAGAAAAGATAATTCCTGAAGGATGAAGAACAAAAGATGATTAGAGTACAAAACCATTGGCATCGGCATCGGAGTTGGCTATGAAATTGGTATTGTTGTCTCTATCTCTTCGCAATGTGAAGCATGCTAGAGAGCCTGGGAGCCGTCGGGGTTGGCAGCGATGGGATCTTCCATCGGCGAAAAGGTGATCATAGAAGCTAGAATTAGGGAAATGAAATTTTATTTTTATTTTCAAAAGAGAAGGAATTTTTCAGTGCCGAGCGGGTATTGCCGACGTGACATCCGCCCGGCGCACCCGAGCCGTCCGATGCATTTTTGGATGGCTCGGATTAAAACACACTCTCTCCTCTCATCCAAACACTTTCTCTCTCCAAATCTGAGCCGTCCATACATGTAATGGACGGCTCGGATGGCCGAGCGGGCACCACATGATACCCGTTCGGCACTGAAATTTTTTTCTCAAAAGAGCAACGCTACGACCAGTAATACTTTCGCACAAAACTCTCTCAATTAAGTGTGGACCCCGCTAATACGGGTGCATTGAACATTTTTGCTTGTTTGTGCACCATGAGGAAAAAAAAGGGTGCATTAAAATTAATATTTTTTCCTGTGCGTGTCAAAAGTTATTAATATGTAATAGATAATGGCACTATTTTTTTAGATATAATTAGAATAATCTAAAAAAAGTATTTAAGGTTTTTGGTAGGGTTAGAGTAGAGGTTTGGAGGTTGAAGATAGGATGATTTGTAGCTAAGTTCCAAAAATACCCTTGCTTTTAACGGCCAATTTTGATAGAGTTAGCTCCAGGGACCATTTAAACACGCATTGTAAACGTTGGGGATGAAATAGACTCGATTTGTATATTGAGGACCAAATTGATATTTCGCATATACTTTGGGGGCCATCCGTACAAATAAGCCTCCTTTCAGAGATAAAAATGTGGTTGAAGAAAAAAATATGCAATTTGTGACGATTTTCATTCGTCTTCAAAATCCAAATTTCTTGTAGTACAAAATTTGTTCATTGTCAATATTTTATAGCCATCCATGCAAGGGCTTATCGATCGGGAAACATCTATATGTTAACAACGTAACTAAGATTTTCTCCTATTTAATCCCTTTTTTCTTACCCGTTGTAGCTTATTGGGCTCCACCGATCATATATAGACATGACAATTAATTAACAAAAATTGGAATAGATTGTAATAGAAAAGCTACTTATTTTATATTTTTGGGAAAATTTCAAAATAGCATCTGACCTTTCATACAAATCACGCATAGGCATATGACCTTTTAATATTATCAAAAAAACACTTGACCTATTTAAAAACCCATCAATTTTCCACCCGCCATTAACTTTCCATCAAAAAACTTACGGAAATGCTGAAATGGCATACACCTGGTCATTTGGAAGGAAACCAATATGCATTTTGGATGAAAAACACATTACTGTACTGATTTCTCCCGTCAAAATCCACCTACGGGGCCACAGAGTTTCAATAACAACTATTTTTACTTTTTCTATAACTTTTAGTTTTGTTTTTCTTTTCTTCTCTTTTTTTCATGTTTGTTAGTTTTACGCCAACCTTTTGTGACTTAAACCTAGTTTGGACTTCCGGGGCTTAGCTCAGTCCAGCTGATTATGAAATTGGGCATCTACGTATTTTACATCAGTGATGCTCAGAAGATCATCGATCGTTCGATTGCTGCAAGGAAGGAGCTTGATTAGTGCCAATTTGGATGTTATAATTCATGATACTTTACCTTTACCTTGAAGGCTAAGTATGTTCTATCTCTTGTTTGTCCTGACTTGGGAGGGGGCTGGATTTTGATCACCATATGGGCTCAATTGGAAGCTTTGTTGGATGTTTTTACAATTGCGTAATGAATAAAGCCTACCAATTAAAAAATAAAATAAAATCTTCGACATCAATTCGGGATGCAAATCATGCAACAAACCATACGTTTGCGGAGAATGCATGGACAAATGTTATGGAAAGGGCAACCGTGTTATATGTCACTTGAGTGTAAACAACAAACATGTGCCATTCTTAAAGGATCCCCATCGGATACTTTAAATATCAAATTTCAATAAATTTAAAACATTTTATAAGTGGCATACGAGTAGCATTGCTTAAATATCATATTTTACCACGAAAATGATTTTCTGTTTCTTTAAATTTGTTTTTTCTTAACGCCCACAAAGATGCTTTGGTATTGATGAACTTGTTAGAGTATACAATTAATCTAGAAAAAAAAAAGTAACTTACAATAAAAGTTGAAGAGTCTGCTAGAGTGTAAAATAAAGTTTTATTTTTCCAATTATAAAGTTTTAAGGACCTACCAGAGATGCTCTTAATAAACTTTGCACCTTTACCTAAGTTGCAAGACAGGCCCAAAGCCCATTATTTGGGGTTCAGAGTTATGGATAGTCTCTGAATCTCCATTGACTAACATACTAACCCCTATTGATGTATAAATTATGGCCAAAACAAAACTCGCACTGTTTGGAATTTTTTATCGTACACAAATCACTTTTGAGTGTGTAGTATCCAAAAATTTACTTTAATGGTAAGTATTTTACATTGAATGATAAGTATTTCATAAGGAGTGATAAGTATTACAAATTGAATAGTAAGTCTTCCAGATCTATTATATTTATCACTTCATATCAAATACTTCAACGTGGTAAATATTCTATATTGAGTGGTAAGTATTCAATGTTAAAATACTTACCACTCAATGTGATATACTTACCGCTTCTTGTAAAGTACTTACTACTCAATTTGAAATACTTACCACTAAAGTGACTTTGTGGGTACCGTACAAAAAAAAAGTTCTGTGTACCATAGATGGACTGATTTGAATGGGTCCTAAACTAGATTTCACAATACAACATACTAGGAAAAAAAACTCCGTGCATAGCACAGTTGCGCGGATTTCCTTCTATAATTATATTACTTGGGTTTTATTCAACGTGAAGAACATTGTAACAATATGATCATTAAGAAATAAAAAAGCAATTGTATTTGCCAATTAATTCGTAGCACTTGTGGTATCCATAGGCCTCCTCACAAAATATCATTCTATTATACTAAATAGTATACATGTGAAGTGCGACCTACATAGCATTACCCCAATCGAAGATAATGCCATGGTGACTGATCTTCGATCTCTTGGGACCATATCAGTGATTCAAACTATATATTCATCTCCTTGCGATTAAGGAGAATAATATCTTATCTGTAAGAGATCAATTTAAATGGGCAGTGATCGACTCGGTTTTTTTTTTTTTTGAAAAGAGTCATTCAGTCATCACAAGCCCATCGGGCAAACAGATTTCAAAATAGATACAGGAATGAACAAAAGCAACCTAAACGTCGATCTCAGGCACCTACTGCTGAAGCTAGCCCTGCGATAACGCCGATACATAAAAACCAATCTTGGTCTAGATAACAAAGGATCTAAAGAGATCCACAGCTCAAATCCTAAACAATTAAGCAATGTTGAAGTTTGACGACGCCAAAACAACAACAATTCAACTAAAATCTAACACGTCTCATCGGCAAAACCACAATGGTTACCGGCCTGAACAAGATGAGTATCGAACACCACCGAACCACAGAGACCGAAGACTAGTCTTCTTCTAGTTAAAACTGCTATGCAGCCCAATCAAACACCACCAGACCACCACCAACCCCAACAATACCACCGAAACCCACCAGCCCCAAAACAGACATCCAGAGACACAAAGACCACAAACACCTGACCACTCCTCAATAGTACCCAGGTTATTTGCCCACCACCATCACCCATCGGATCTAGCAAAACCAGACCAGTACAAGACATCGAATTGGGGAAACCAGTCGAGAGAAGACAAGAAAAACCAATAAATCGGAAACAAAACCGGAGATCTCTAACCCCATCTCACGATTATTATCCACCACCACATCCGCCACTCGTTGAACCCACCAGCCTCTACCACCAGATTAGGGAGACCACATAGGAGCCAGTCAAAATCAGAATCACAAGCCACCGGCCGGAATCTAAATGCCAGATCTCTGCAACCATGGATAGCACCCAAAAACGGAAAGAAGCCGAAACAGGACCTTAGAGGAGAGTGTGGGCTACCACAGCCCCGGGTCACAGAGAGGAGAGGAGGGGAGAGGAGAGAAGAGGAGGAGAGAGATGGGAGGGGGGGAGGGGAGAAGAGGCAACAATGTTACTTTGGAAGGTGGTGCTCAGAAGATCGGTCGAATGTTGCAAGGAAGGAGCTTGATTAGTGCTAATTCGGATGTTATAATTTATGATACTTTTGCTTTACCTTGATAGCTAAATATGCTCTATCTCTTGCTTGTCCAGACTTGGGGGCTGGATTTCCCCATCTAGGATCAGTTGGAAGTTTTGTTGGATATTTCTACAATTGCGTAATGAATAAAGCCTGCCGATTAATTTGGCCAAAAAAAAAAAAAACAATTGTGTTGGTCAATCAATTCGTAGCACTTGAAATGTCATTCTGTTATGCTATGTAGTATAGATGGGAAGTGCAACCCACGTAGGCATAGCATTACCCAATCGAAGATAATGCCATGGTGACTGATAAAGTAGTGTGAAACAAATCCAACTTTAATGTGTTGAGCTCCGTTAAAGTAGTAGTTCTGGACTGGCCTTTACTGCACTTGTAGGCCGAAGACCAATCCTAAAAATGGGCCACAACATTCGCAAGAATGGTTCCTTTACATGGATACAATTATAAGGATTCATTCTGTTATTATTCTCTCACCGACGCAGCAGCTCAATATCACCGATTTTGAACACAAATGAGTTCACACCGATTTTGAACACAAATGCTTTAAAATGAGCTCACCGTATTGTCTAAATGGTATATTTCGTATTTTCGACATCTTGTCTACACTGTGAAGACAACATCTTGTCTAAACCCTTTAGAAGCTTTGGTATTTTACCGGAAACAACTGGTATTTTAATGTTATTCTGAAGACAAAAAACTTATAGAGTGAATGTTGGAATAATTAAATGCGGATGCACCCAAGAACATATATAGATTAAAACACAACCACAATTGCAACCAATAGAAGTACAATAGAGATTGCAACCAATGGAAGTACAATAGAGAGAGAGAGAGAGAGAGAGAGAGAGAGAGACACCCAAAATATGTTACCAGCAAGAAGATGGAAGGTCACACACGCCAAAAGAGGAACCAGCTAACATCAGCTAGCACTTCGGTATTCCAGAGGCAATTAAACAACCATGGGCAAGACATTTGATTTATTGGAATTGGAACCATCCCAACATGAACTCACTCTCCTTTTCAAGTTTTTTGGTTTGGTCCTTTTAGCATCTTAGGCCATGTTCAAGGATCACCCGACATATTTTTGTTACGAGATTTTTTTTTTCTTTTAATTTATTGATTTGATTTTAATCAAAGCTTATGGTGAAGTGTGTGTTTTATACTGGGAAAGGTTTGTCTAATTGGGGTACAGCCATTGGGTTGAGTCTCAGCCGTCTTGGTTGCTTGATTTCTGTCTAGCGATGAGTATTCTACTTGATGTATTTTGATTGAGATTTATATTACAATCTCTTATCGTTTTTTGCAATCACCTCATCATCAAATAAAACCCATTCCACCTGCGGCCATAAAAGGCTAAGACCAAATCACTCTCCCAGCTCCCAATTCTGAATTTCAGCTTCTCCCTCCCTCCTGCTTTCTCTAATTTTATCCACGCCAAACTATATGGATGGAATTTGGGTACATTTTAAAGATGAAATATTGTGTTGGAACTTTGATAAGTTGTAAAAGTTAAAAGATTATTAATTTGGAAAACATGTCTTTTATTAAAGAGTGTGACTTTTTAGTTTTAAATATCTCTTCTGTCTAAAAGGTATCACCTATTATTTTGAGCGAAAGAAATGACTCTTGTGAACAGGTGCTTATAATCCTATAAATTAGGATGTCTCCCCTTATTGTTTTGAGTGGCAGAATTTCCTTATCATTTTGATGCAGTTGAAGGGTCGTCTAAGTATTTGAAAGGTCTGTCTAGAAAATCGTCTAATCTTTATTAAGTCTTGGGAGTGCAATTTCTATAAATAGTTGATCTAATGAAATGAAAGGGAAGAATTCGAGTTTTTGAAAATATTTGCAAGTATAATTTCTTGCTTGGAGTTGAGAATTCCTCATACAATCAATTGTGTGACTTGGTCGTATCGAGTGACATCCGCAAATAGTAGTTTCGGGTGACATTCGCTACCCCCATCGAGTGAAATCCCGAGATTATCCTAACCTTCATGGGTTCCGGCCTGCGTCTGTAATTGACGCCAATGGAATGGCTGCAATCCTCTGGTTTATGAAGACGGAGTTTTCGGTTTTCTGGGCGATTTTTTTCTCCTCCATCCTTTCTAATCTTTGCCTTTCCTCTTTTGTCTGGATTTTGGTTTCTTTTGATTTTGCAAGTTATCAGTATTGTGCGCTACAATTGACACTGTGTATGCAACTGGGCTTGATTTATCAGTGTATTCAATCATGTTTATCATGTTACTAAAAATCGCTAAAGACAGATATCGGGTGTCTTGTTAGTGATGATCTCTCGGTTTTTTTCTTTTGTTTTACCACATAACATTGTTCTTCATTACCAGTCCATTTACTTGTGTAATGAGAGACTAACTAGTAGATGAATGATTGTCTAGCTACATAAATTGGATGGATTTCGATAATGCTACGCCGACCTTTAGCATTTCTTACAGATCCATTTAGTTTTTCTGATTTCTGTAGGAGCTGGAACAATAAACTCTGACTTTGATTCTGTCCCGTTCCTTCACAGGATATATATCTGTAAGAATTCACCAATCCAAATAACAGCAAACGGACTTGAATGGTTCTTGCATCTAGAGCTAAATTCGCTACCGTGGGGTGCAAAGAAACTGTTGGTTGGAGGGGTATCAATTACACACACAAACACATATATTATAGCTCAATTGTAGAAAACATATATATTACAATCTTTCACTCAAATTCACAAAGCTCACAAACCCTAACAGTTGGGTTCCCACATCATCTCTCTCACTAACTCTTATTGCTTGCACACAGAATACATGCATGTAATGCCAGACACTTATACATGACAGTAGATAGGGCAAGTGACTCCAAAAGTCTTCTATGGCCGCTAGCCTCAATTGGAACAGGAACCATGCACACATTTTTCTCATCCCAACCAAGCTCGATTTTCCAGCAGCTAGAACACTAAAGGTAATGACAGAATGACACTATTGATAGACAAATACATATTTTACGTTGAAGAATTAGAAAGGCACAGTACCGAACACTTCTTTGTAGCTACACATCCAGACTGACATTGGCGTTTATGTAAGGAAATCGCGAACGAAACTAATAACCTGCATCACAAAAGCAGCAAAGGGCACAACGAAGCCTGCGAAAGACCACGGAGAAGCAGAAAACGTACTTATCTAGTATGCCATAAACTGCGCCCAAAGAAGATCACTATACTTGGATGCTTTTTCGCACTCGCCATTGAAATAGAACTCCCCTATTACAACTTCCTTGCACAGCTTGTTGAATAGACCAGAGACGTCCTCGTCTGCCCCCAAGTAGTTTTGTATAACTTTGGCTTTTGTAAGCACTTTGACGTCCTTGTCAGAGTTAATTAACATGTCCATGAGCTTTGCATAAGACGTGAAGCGCTGCGAAACCCCAGGGCAACACTGTTCAAAGGCAATCAAGTTTCTGAGGAATGGCTCTGTGGGGTCATGTATACAGAGAGTTGGGATTTCAAATTCAGCCCTATGAAACCACCAGGTTATGGCTTTATCTTCTTTGAATTTGACGTTGAATAGATTGGTTCCCTTACCGGTTACAAACTTGACTCCTACGTATTCAAGGTCTGATGCAGCTGGAAGCGATAATTTACTAAACTTGGTGGAATTTCGCTCGATTCCACAAAGTTTCTTTTGATCAACTGGAATGTACTTACTGTGCAGTAAATGGAGAATATGATAGTAGGGTTCAGTGGGTTTCTCTGAAACCTTTTCTTCCTGTTCAACTTCTGTTTTAGTGCAAGTTATTTTGTTGTATACCCAAAGGATAGTGTCCCTAGGTGAACAACAAGTTGTCGTCGCCCTACTACTATTTTCGCCTTCTGGATCCAAAATCTCGTGAAAGTACGATAGGACATAATCGCTGAGCGATAACTTACAGGTACAACCCATGAAATGATCCCCGTGTATCTGTTCCACGGTGAGTTTGAACAATTCCTCAAGTACAAAGAAAGGAATCTGGTTCTCCAAGAGTAGCAAGTCGTGTTTGACGTTGTTGTAAGTTAATATGTTATTAAGAATAGGATCTGCCATTCGTTTTTGGCCGCTGGCGATGCTTTTGTTACTATCCTCTACCCCATTAGGCTGCGGACCGCTACACGAGGCCTAAGATAAAAAGTTGAAGTGAGGCACTTTACTAATAACAATGCTATAACCAACACAAACACTCACAAAAGGAGTGGGCCCCACACACACTGAAGGTGGGGCCCACCCCCTTTGAGAGTGTGTGTAAGTGTTTGTGTGTAGGAGACATAGATTTTAATATCGGCCGGTACGAACCGTATCGGCCGGTTCGTACCGGAATTTGAAGGGTCCGATTCGGATATTGGCCGGTATAACGGGGAGACTCCGAATCACAGGCGAACCGGCCGGAAACCGGTACGTATCGGTCTGTAACGGATTTAGTGGGCCGGTTCGGCCGGTTCGTCTCGGAAAGGGAAAAAAAAAAAAGCAGAATTTGAGGAAGAGGGAAAAAAAAATTCGGGAAGAAAGAAAAAAAAAGTAGAATTTCAGGAAGGGGAAAATCACCTCTTATTCAGTCGATCATTTGCCTTCTTCATTGCCGTCCTTTTCGTCGTCGTTCGTCATCGCCGTCGCCGTCGTGGCCGCCTTCAGGCTTCATCGTCCTCTCTCTCTCTCTCTCTCTCTCTCTCTCTCTCTCTCTATCTCAAACGCCGTTCTTCAAATTGGAGTAAAATTAAGGGGAGACTGGGGAGTAATAAAGTGGTAGGTGGGAGAAGGGAAAATTACCGGGCAGAGGCGTGGACCAGACTTATTTACCATCTAATGGTCTTCACTCTCCAAATCACCACTCTAATGACACAAGGAAAAATATTCACCAAGACATGGTGTGCCAAGTTGAATTGACAATTATGCCCTCCCTTTTATACCAGT
The DNA here is from genome assembly GCA_014282245.1 of Rhododendron simsii. NCBI lineage: Eukaryota > Viridiplantae > Streptophyta > Magnoliopsida > Ericales > Ericaceae > Rhododendron > Rhododendron simsii. The sequence goes on along the minus strand of CM024957.1, from coordinate 34,693,725 downwards.
AAAAAGCCCTAATCCTCAATCGCTCCCAAACCCCATCGTCTACTTCTCTCATCGACGATGAACTCTCCTCTCTCTCTCTCTCTCTCTCTCTCTGTACAACGATTCCTTCCTGGTCGATCTCTCCCTCATAGATCTCGTCTTTACTAATGGAGTATATATGTTGATATACACATCCTTGTGTAAACCTACCCACGGTTAGGGTTCCTCCTCTCCCCAAGCAAGACCAGAAGTCTTCGAAAACCTTATCATACACCATATAATCTTCCCACAAACAGCCCTTCACGACGGAGAAGAATTTGTCGCTGTGAATCGAAACTAGGGTTTAACCCTATCTCTTCAATGCTCAACATCTCTTTGAAGGATTTTTCCAATTTTTGAGGTACGTATAGATGTCTAGTCCTCGTGTATTTTCGTAGGTCTCGGTATGAACCCTTGGCACTTTGGGCTCGTAGATTCCTTGTTTGATTTGTACTAGGTTTGTAGTTGGAAAGTTCCAACATTTTTGGGGATCTGCACTCTTAACTTGAGATGAGAACTGAGAATTGCTTGTTTGAAGCCATACCACTTCCGGTTCATGCTTTATAATACCAATGAACTGGAGGCGGGTGTAGACGCCACGCGTGAGCAAAATCTTCAGTGTTTAAAGCACCCAATAGTGCATGATGCTTGGAAAAAAAAAAAGAGAAGCAAATCTAAAACGTATGTAATTACTAATGTATATGCGCCTGAATATAGGCTAGACTGAATCATGGAAAATTGTTAGGGCATCAAAGTTCCTAACAGCCACGAAATTGCCATGTATTTTTTTTAAAAAATCTTTTCGGGAAAATGGAGAGGAATCTGGGTGTGTTGATGAATAATGATAATCCATGTATTCTTGAATCTTATAAAGTTGAGTATCTATGTTCTTTGGAAAAGATGAATAGTGCGGCTAGGGTTTCAATACCAACCAATGGCCGAAAGTCAATCATGAACATCAAGGAGATCAGGATACAGGGTCAATTCGTTACCGCCTATTTCATTTTCGAGGGTAGGATTTGGATTACCTCTTCACTGTGGCGGTTTCTGATTCTCATTACTAGTGTAAGACGTACCTATTATACTCTTGGACCAATGTCTTACATTTCTGTTATTCTTTTTGCAGAAGTTATGTTCAGTTTAATTTGTGTGAATCTGTTTTAGGATTCTGTTTACCTACATTAATTACCGTATTTTAGTTGTTTGTATTGTTAATTGGTACCACCACTTTGTGATTTGGTAGGTTACAAACTCCATCTACTTGATAAGTAAAAATTTTCTAGTTTGTATGCAAGTGTCAATATATATGAGCAATAACTGAAGTTATACTATCTATATATTCATAAATTAGCTAATAAAGCAAGTTGTGTGTGATCTATATTCTTGAAATCTATGTAAGCATTAGCTGAAGCAATTCTATACACACCCGATTTAGTATTCTGATAATGAGGATCAATTAGATGCTTAAACTAATTGATCAACGACTCGTTATTCATTTTGAGGATGGTTGCAAATCAAACGACTTAAAGATAATGAACCGCATATTTGCAGAGAAAATAGAAACCAATTTATCTAATTCATTTCTGCAAATTCATATGCATGCAGTAAGTAGTTTGGAGTCGTTGGCAATGAATCCCAGTCATGTTAATGGTTTATTTAACTTAAGCTAAGGTTCGCTGAGATGGATTATGATATCTTGTGTTTTTATAGGAAGGTACTTGTTAAACAGGAAGCCAAGGTGCTTGGATTTGCATGTGGCAATTGGATTTGCAATTGATATTGCTCGTGCAATGGAATGCTTACATTCTCATGGGATTTTACATCGTGACTTGAAACCTGGTACTAGTTTTTATCACTTCCCCTAATTGGAATGTTGATTTATTAAGTTTGTAATATTGCCCAAATTTTGACAGTGTGCGGAATTTTGATCCTGTAATAGCTGAAACTAAATGGTAATGTAGAGCTTCTTTTGGGCATTGGCTTGTTCATTCCAAATCCTCATTGCAGCTAATCAAAAGGAAGGACATAGGACTATTTCTACTGCCATCCCACACACAATTATTCTTTTATGGCGTTCGAGGTTCTTTCTTTTAAGAGAGTTCAAGGAAGCTTGTGAAGACTAATTTGAATACCATGAAACTACCAGCATTAATCTGAAAATATATTTGCTAGTAGTGTGGTATGAACCGTGTATGTCTCGAGACTAACAACCTATGATGCACCGACACCGACACGGACACCGAAACCGACACCGGGACACGGGAATTCTAAAAATATGGGGATACGGACACCGCGGGGGACACGCCAAGTGTATATTTATTTATTTATTTATATATATAAATACATAAATAATTATAGTTTAACACCCAGAAATTTAAAAAAATTATAATTTGGCACCAATTTTTTTAAAAAAAATTACAGTTTCACCCCCAATTTTTTCAAAAATTGCAGTTTGGCCCCTTCGGTGTCCCCATCAGTGTCCCCGCCGTGTCCCCCTCAAAATTTAATATTAAAATATGGGACACGCCACATGGCGTGTCCCGGACGTATCTCCGCGGTATCCCGCGGTGTCCCCGTGTCCCCGTGTCCTGACACTGCGATTCTTCGACTTCTAGAGGTATCGGTGCTTCATAGCTAACAACTATGAGTGTCAAATATGCATTAGGGGTTGCTGATGATGTGAGCGGAGACTTTCTTTCTGTTACCGCTTACCAGTTTAATCAGATTTGGGATTGTTAAATGGCTTGCCTTCATTTTGATTGTTGTTAAATGGCTTGCCTTGCTGGTGATGTGTGCTAGACCGAGACTTAGTTATTTTTTTCAGCATATGTTATACTGATCCCCTTGAGGTTGTGTTCGGATCAAGGACTTGTATAGAATTTGTCATGAAAAGGAATATGCAGGGGATTTCAATTCGCAAATTAAGATACATTTTCACTTCTCTTAGCAAGTCCCTCCACAATTGTAGATCCAATTGCAACCTAATTGTACCTGAATTCAAAATGATTGGATGCCATTGTGGAAAAAGACAGTGGTACTAGGGTTCTGAACGTACTATGGAAAACTCATGTTTCGAGGTTCGATTTCCCATGATCTCTGACTATGCCATGTTGAACATCATTCTATATGGACACTTGGACAGATACAATTCTTCTGTTGGTTTTCTTTTATGGGTCACAGAAATTGTGTTAAATTAGCTTGGCATTATGGTTTCTCTATAGTCACCAATATATGGAAATGACCACCCAACATCAAGGCCTGAGCACAATGGACAGTTGAATTGTGGTTTCATATCTTTCTTCGCCCATTTCTAGTCATTCAATATATGCTTTTTCCTTGGAATATAAGTTTAAGATTACATTTTTTGTGGTATGCTTAAGGAGAATGGATTTGAGCAGTTATATGACATAGAACATGTTTCTAATATCAACAACTCTGACCAACAAAATGATGAGATGATGTATTCATCAAACCAGGTAAGAAGATTTCTTTGGCAATGCTACGATGAGTAGTTAAAGTTGCATTCCTTTGTTTTTGGTTTATGAGATTACTGGGTTTGTGCTTAGTTATTTTTGTTTTTAATCAAACTTGTTAAATTGTCATGTGTAGAGAAACAATAGGTTTAGAAATTTGTTTGAAGATGAGGGCCTTTTTGGATTGGAGTAATTTATCAAAATGGGTGTTTTGAGAAAAAAATTGATTTTGGAATGGGAATGCTACCTGTTGTTGCTTTGATTTCTGCTGGAGGCTTGTCTTCTTTGGATTATTTCATTTATGGATTGGTAGGGTGCATGACCCTAAAGGGATTAATGGTGCTCCGTACTCTCCATGTTATTCTGATATTGGAAACGGAATGTTGTATGCTTGCTGTTTTGGTGCTCTTGATGATGCTGTGTTACTTAAGTCTGTTTTCTTCTTGCTACCAGACTCAACTGTTCTTGCACGATACATGACGGCTGCGGACACGATATGACTCTCTCTGAACATGTGTCGAACATGGCTGAGTACTTATCCTTCTTCACTATAGTTCTTTCCTTTTTCTGACTTGCCCTTTTATAGCCAAAAGAATATTGAGAATTGGTCACTGAACAATGCCCCATTTAAAAAACCAGTCTAATGACAATTCTAATCTTGCGTATATTGTGTATATTGTGTCCAGTGTTTTGTTTTGTGTCCTTGAAAGCAATCCATATCTCTTTTTGCTTGTTGGTCTTGTAATGACCTTTAATGAGGTAGATGGTATCAAGATTTCTGTTTCACGTTTACTTCTTTGATGATGATACGCATTCTACTTTAATTCATAAAATTGCACCACTTTGGTTGTTGTTCATGATAGGTCCTTTTTTTTATTAATGGAAATGGACATAGACTTGGTAGAATGTCGAAACAAATCACAAAGGTAGGTTTTGGAAAAATTTCGGCAAAGTCTCCCTAATTTTTTAACCTAGCCTGACGTCTCCCGTCTCACTCAGTACAATAATAGCCACAACAGGAACAACATCATGTTATGCACAAGCTCATGCCGGACATTTCACATTCTCTATAACCATTCACAAGTCACATTCATAGCCAAAATCCATTGGTAAATTATCCATTCAAAACAAAGTTAGGTTTCGTATCACAATTATATAAAGGGAAAATTACCGGAAAGAGGAGGGCCATGGCCTTATTTACCACTTTAATGGTCTTGAGTTTCCAAATCACCAATACATGATATCTCCTATTTTAATCACAAATACATGGTAACCATGTTAGGAATGGACCATCCTACCCTTCTATTAGACGACGTCGTATCCTATTACTACTCATAATCCCCTCTTTCCTCCCTTCTTCTTCTCTCTCCAGTAGTATGCTCTCTCTCCATCCTCTATCTAGGGTTTGCTCCTCTCCAACTTCCATCCCCTAATCGGCTTCATCCTTCTATCGGATATACGCTACCTTCTAGTCCATTTCAATCATCCATGCTTCGTCAAAATGGATTCCGACCCAATCGTCATCAGGTAAGCTATCTATATCTGATAAAACGGACTATGCTAATCACAAGATGGTGATCGATTCAACCTAATAAAGCTTTTGTCCTTTTCATTTCTTTTCGATTCAACCGAATACTGTTTGTGAGTCTTGTGACTAACAATGTTGGTACATGTGGTTGATATGAAGTAGGTAATTGGCATGAGAACAATTATATTTAGAGCTGCTCGTACCGAAAAGTACTCTTGGTTGTTTTTGTTCTACATATATCACCGCTCATAATATGCCCCCCATGCTACTACCTAAATAGTTGAAAAACTGAAAATCACGAGGGAAGAAGAAGAGGCTGGTTGATTTTTGTTTTGGCATGCTTATTTACCGCTCATAATATGAAGTAGGTAAGGGTTTGCTCTCTCGTCTCAGGTTCAAAACCTTCTAGGTGCAATCAACTCCTTTGGGGCCAGCTTTGTCCCGATTTTAATTAGGCCCCCAGCTAGTGGACGGTAAGATTGGTCCCCAGATTATTCAAGGTGCGAGTAAATTGGCCCAGAGTACTAATTATCAAAAAAAAATAATGGGGCCACTAGGATAATTATTTAGCTCCTTTCCTTTGGCTTTATTACTTGTATTCTTGTTAAGAAAGAAAAAACCAAACTTGCTTCAAAAGAACCTTCTCATCCTTGTTTAGTATTTTCAAAGCTTCCTGCTCCTTTATGTAGTGCTAATGTTGTGGATAATCATGAGTTATTTTAACTATAGCTAAAACTTTCAAACTCCGTCTATCTTAGGATTTATGTGACTAGTTTAGGGATGGATATAATCTCCCAACTACGAGAACTAGTCTACACTATTGTAGCTCTGGCCTTCAATAACTTCGGCACATTCCAAAGGGATGCCCCATCGGTTTGTCTGTCTCTCCCGAACCTCCTGCTGCCAATCAACCTAACCCTACGGAAGATGGTGAAGGGTGCTGAGCAAGTACCTTAATTTTTTTTGCTACCTTCTCATTGACTATGAAAAGTCAAGTCACAAGTGTTTATATGACTGACCTAAGTGTATCTGAAAACCAACATGATTGGAGGAATTGAGCCATTGAACAATAAAAAAAAGGTTCTGGTCAGTTGCATATTTATCCTTTACAATAGCATTTGGCTTCTAGAATTATTTTGTTGAGCCAGGTTGATTTTCTACATTGGGTTTCTATGTGTGAGTGCCATTGAGTGCAGTTTGCAAACTCTAGTTTACTCTTGGGACATGTCAGAGTAAGGATGAACTACTAGTTGGGATCTTGAGGGTTTCTACTCCAGTAAAGTATCATTTAAGTGCTCTGTTCTTTTGGTGAGCTAGCTGATGTTAGATGCACTTACGTTCTCTGTTCTTATTCTTTTTCTTGATATGTCATGTCCTACGTTACATGTAATTAGGTACTGCAAATAGAGTTTTGGGGTGCTGAAACTGTAATTAGGTGATGGAAATGTTGTGTAGTAGCAGGAAATTTGGATTCATGCTGTGTCCGTGTCTCGTGTCCTTGTATTGTGTCCATGTCTATATCCGTGTCGTGTCCTTGAGCATGCCCATTTCCAGAAATTAGCAATCAATTGGCTTAGCTGGACACATCACCGTAGAATCATAGCATCCATATTTCGTATCCTAATTGGCTTAGCATATCCACATAATCAATAGAAAATATAGCAGCAAAACATAGCGACACTTGTATCAAAAAAGAAACCAAAAATTGAGTAATAGAATTGTTCAAAAAGAAAACCAAGAATCAATGGAAAACCAAATCCTTCATTGAATATGTACCCAAGGTGGTTCAACATTGATACGATGTTCCCTTTATATTCTTCTTTGTTTGAGTGGTAGTCATGAACATATGTGTTGACACTTGACACTACCTATTTGTGCACTCCGACATCTTTTTATGCTACTAACATTTGTGTTTTTTAGGTATGCCTGAACTTATAGATTTTAACTTCCTTGTTAGTGGTTTGGCTTGCTGTCACTTACCCATTTCCATTATTTTTGAATTGCAGGTCTACGAGTTGAAGGGTGTCAATTTAGTGTTCATCATGCTCGAAGCACTTATTATTTTTTTAGTAGAAGGTTTTCTTTTGGCTACAAAGACATTTTCTTTGTTATTTTTGTATGAATTTTCTATGGAATGGTATTCAAGTTATCACAAAAGTAATAGTGGTGTTAAACATACCGAATGTATTCTTCGTAGGACCATCTTTGCAATGGATTGTATCGCATGCTTGGGTTTGTGATTATATGAATGGTAAAACAGTTCGTATTTATAGGACAAAGATGAGGTCTAAAAGAGCATGTCAAAAAATTGAATGAACTACATTAACATCCCCTTTGGATGGAGGGGTGAGAAAGGAGAAGAAAGGGGGGGTCTTCTCCATTAATGGTGAGAAAGGAGAAGAGAGGGGAGTGATTTCTCACTGTGCAACCCAAACAACCGTGAGAAATCAAACCCTCTCCGGCGAGAAACTCTCTCCAGCGACCAAGATCTATAAACTCTGGCGACCAATATTTGTAAACTCCGGCGACGAAGCTTTCTCCGGTGACGATCTCCCAACACCGGCGACGAGCTAACAACTCCGGCGACGAGCGAGCAACTCCGGCGTAGCTTGCATGTGCGCCTTCCTTTCCTTTCTCACGGAATCGCGCCACATCTGGCGCGATTCAGAAATGGGTTCCTGTGAGAAAACGGTTTCTCTCCTTCCCCACCCATTTCTCGCCTGATGGCTCTCCCAAATGTGGGAGAGAGTCGGATTCCTCACCTTCTCCTTTCTTCTCGCTCGAAATCACTCGTTCCAAACGAGCTGTAAGTATTCTAAATGACTAGTCTTGTTTTTAACTTAGACCAAGTCATATATTCTGACAGGACTTTGTCTCATTTTATGAGCACATGAGGGTGGAAAGTTATGGGAAGTCATCTGTGAAATTAATGAGACGTTTTTAACAGTAGGCAAAGATTGCTATAAAAAGGTTTACCACAGCAAGCAAAAAATGCCATAGAAAAGTTTACTATAGCAGGCAAAAAAACGCTATAGAAAAGTTTACCAACATCGTTTGAGGTATAAAAAAAATAAGTCATAACTATAAGGGACTACGTCAAATATGAATGAGGATCAATATTTATGTTCACATGGACTAAGTGATTTTCTGATAAAATCTTGTCTAATATGATTGACTATTTTAATGACAAGTCTAAGGGCACATGAGGATGTTAGTTAGGGGACCTGATGCAGAGAAGGGTGTTGAAAAAAAAGAATGTGCAATAAGGATAATCACGAATAAGTATGAACTAGAGGTACTCCCTTTACGAACATGAGAAAATTCTCAATTTTCATGAGAGAGTGAGTTGGGGAGGGGGTGAGAGAAAGGGGGAGAGAGATTTTTGGAGAATTGAAAGACAGTTTATGGTTCCTAAAGACTACACTTTTTATCTTTAACGACCAAATTTTAATTTACCCGAGACCAAGTCCATATTGCCAAAATGCTACATTGTATGTCTGTGTGGACCACATGTTTATTGTATAAAGAACACGTCATATTTTTTGGGAAGTGATAAGTGTGAAAAGTTAGATGGTGGTTCCTTCAAAACCAAGACCAAGTACATATTGCCAAAAGACTACACTCTATGTCTATGTGGACCATATGTTTATTGTATAAAGAGCAAGTCATATTTTTTGGCAAGTGATAAGTATGAAAAGTTAGGTGGTGATTAAGGCCCTGGCCCTCCTCTTTCCGGTAATTTTCCCAAAGAAAAAGGAAAAAAGGAATAAAATACATTCAACAAGAAATTGAAAAGAGTCCATTAGGAGATAACAGCAATTCCAAGCACGTCATAAAACTTAAGAATCAACAGTTTTGAAAGTCAAAAATCCAGGAGATTGGTAATATTCTTCGTTCCAAGAATCTGATGGGAATCCAATAATAAAGTAGCACAAGAGCAAATGGGAAGGCTTCAAGAGTTGAATGTAGCTTTGGCGATAGGATAGCACAAGAAAGTATCACTCCTAATCAACAATAGACAGCACAGCAGCATTGAGGGACCAAGGGCAGTAGGTACAAGCATTTCTGCCATATCGATACCAATGCAAGACAGAGGGATTGAAGAAAACGTCAAAAGATTGATGTATTGATACAATCATTTTGGTTTTATTATACGGTGACCTTTTAATGGAGATTTTTGCTGTTTTTTGGACTTTTCACTTATGAAATACTTTCAACTTTTAATATGTTTTTAGATATTTGTGGAGAGAAGTGGACATGTATAAGTACCATTCTCTCCACTTTATCTTATTATATAGACCTTTATGCTTTAAGTCTTTCTTCCTCTCTAAGTTTTCTTCCATAGCTTTCAAGCTTTTTCAAGTGTAATCTCCTAAAAACACCTTAAGGTAATTGTTGTTTGTTAATTTCTCGTTTACTAAAATTGCTTGTACGAACTAAATCCTTAGTAATATCAAGTTTATTTTCGTTTCCTACAATTAAATAACATGTCTCATTATTATACTTTGCTTTGTTCTTTAGCTATGTGTGAGAAGTTTCTTGGCTAAGTCTTCGGTTAATCTTTTCCAAAGACTTGGGTTGTTGCTTGGTTCTCGAACCCTCGGACTTAAAAGCATGGTTTTCGAAATAAGAGCTAATCTTATATTTTTGGTCTTAACTAGGGGTGTTAACTCCTTGGCATGCCGTTTAGACAAGCGGTCTTGGCACACGGTATGCCTAGAGCTCGTGGCCTCCTACGTGTTCAATTAATGAGTTAAACAAGTTAGTTCGCCTCCAATAAATCATGAACCTCGGATCGAGCCGGAGAGGTCAGAGGCAGGGACAGATCGGAAGTAATTATCATTCCTACATGGCAACAAGAAAGTTATGCAAGGACTAGAACTCTAAGTTTATGCAACACTCATGACAGTTATGCAAACATTAGAACTCTATGTTTATAAATGCATGTTAAATAGGAGATGGTTCACCTAACTTTTCACACTTACCACTTGCCAAAAAATATGACGTGGTCTTTTTACAATAAAGATATGGCCCATAAAGACATACAATGTAGTTTTTTAGCAATATGGACCTGGTCTTGAAAAAACCTCCACCTAACTTTGAACGCTTACCACTTGCTAAAAAATATGACGTGATTTTTATACAATAAACATATGGTCCACAAAAACATAGAGTGTTGTCTTTTTACAATATGGACTTGGTCTTGGTCTTCAAAGAACTACCACCTAACTTTTCACCCCTTAATACCTATCACTTGCCAAAAAATATGACGTGCTTTTTATACAATAAACATGTGGTCCATACAGAAATAGGGTGTAATCTTTTAGCAATATAGACTTGGTCTTGGTCTTGAAAGAACCATCAACTTTCCATGCTTATCACTTGCCAAAAAATATGACGTGCTCTTTATACAATAAACGTGTGGTCCATAGAGACATAGGGTGTAGTCTTTTACCAATATGGACTTGGTCTTGAAACAACCTCCACCTAACTTTGAACGTTTATCACTTGCCAAAAAATTTGACGTGCTCTTTATACAATAAATATGTGGTCCACACAGACATAGGGTGTAGTCTTTTAGCAATATAGACTTGGTCTTAAAAGAACCACCAACTTTCCACGCTTACCACTTGCCCAAAAATATAATGTGCTCTTTATACAATAAACATGTGGTCCATACAGATATAGAGTATAGTCTTTTAGCAATATACACTTGGTCTTGGTTTTGAAAGAACCATAAACTTTTTACGGTTACCACTTGTCCAAAAAATATGACGTGCTCTTTGTACAATAAACATGTGGTTTATATAAATATAAGGTGTAGTCTTTTAGCAATATAGACTTGGTCTCGGGTAAATTAAAATTTGGTCGTTAAAGATAAAAAGTGTAGTCTTTAGGAACCATAGACTATCTTTCATGATGGTGTAATAGAAAGTCTTTTGTATCTTTTTAGTTGCCCTTTTTGGCCCAAATAAACTTGGTTGAGGTTGAATGGAGGATAGGTCCCGTTAGGGAGACATAAAAGGCCGACAAAATACATAATCCCCGCATTAAAATTTAAACCGAATAGGCCAACAAACTACATAATCCGTACATAATAATTTAAATCGAATGGCCCAACAAAATACATAATCCCTACTTCATTGCCTATTTGTCATCAGAATAATAATCTGACAGTTCCTTATCGGTTGCGTATTGCGGATCCCTCTTAATTGCTCTAATTGTTTCATATGGGTTCGAGCTGTCCCTTTCAGCAACCCTCATAGCCTTTATTATCACATAGCATTAATCTCCAACTAGAGCCTTTCGCAAACGTTGTTGTGGAGACAGTTTGGCCTTCTTCCATCTATCATTTGTGTGGAGCGTGCTTTAGGCACCTTCAGTGGGTACTTCCGATCTTTTGCTTCCAACTTATTCCTTTGTTCAAACATTAGAGTACCGATCTAAGAAAAGGAGTGTAAAAATCGATCACAAAGGATAAAGTCAATGGTACATTTACTTCTTTATGCAAGATGATTTGTTCAATTGTGAAGTTATTTTTTTGTTTTGTCTTATGAGGATGTTGATTTCACCTTGACTGTGTCTGGGTGCATGCATTCCTCTCGTCTTTCTGTCTAACAACAGAAATTGCCTTCCATTTTGCGACTGGTACCTTTGCAATTAGATTTTATTGATGCTCCTAATGCAATAACTATTGACATGGCTATTAGAAATCTTATCCAGTTAGGAGCTGTTTTATTAAAAATGATGTTTTGAATTTAACAACAGACGGGTTGAAATTGGTTTGTTTGGGCATTGATTCTTCAATGCTTGGTTGGGAAAATTGATTCTTCAATGCTTCGAGCACCGCTTCGGTAAATAGGGTCTTGTTCTAGCTGCGATTATGCCAAACGCCAGTAGCATATTTTTCCTCCACACCTGTTAAACATCCGAACATGCTGCCTTCCTTTACTTGCATGCTTGTACTAGACCCATTAAAATTGAAGTATTGGTTGTTTTTGTATGGTAATTCGCCCATCTCTCTCTATGTCTAAGTATTGTTCAGACTAGAGGTGTATGGTCAAACCATGGTAGGTGGAAAAGTAAAAAAAAAAACGTGTATATTCTCTGAAAGTAAAAAAAATAAAACATGGGCTCCTCAACTCTTGATTGGAGAAGACATCCCTTATTCTTGTTCATCCGTTAATATTTGAAAGAAAACAGGTTGACGAACAATGCAACAACAAAACCCCATTCATGCTACAGCCATAATACAACGTGCTTTTTACAAAGGCAAGAGATTCATGCTAAGCCACTGCCTGTCTGATTTCTCTTCTTCGTGTAATCGCTTCCACTCGAAAACCCATCTCTCCCATTCTTCCTTCAACATCTTCCCCTTCTCACGGTCCTGCTCGCTCAACAGCAGCGACACGTCTTGGTCCTCCGCTTCATACTTCTTGTTGTACTTCTTCAAGTTCTTGGCAATCTCCTCCTCCTTCTCTGGGCTCAAGAAGGATGGTGGCCTTGGACGCCACAGGAACTGCAATGATCAACACAAAAAACATACCATAGTAAGGCCATGTCCTATTTGACTACCTAGAAACTAAATTTTCGTTTTTGCTCCTAAGAGAGTGAAGTGGAACAGTAGTGAAATTAAGTACTTTCACTGTTTGTAACAAAAGACAGCAGACTCGTGAAACATGTTCTGAAATGATTCTGTCTCTTTGCTTGCCAAAATAACACACCAAAATGAAATTTTAATCCTTCTTGACTACATGATGCAGAAGAGATCCTAATTACTTAGCCCAGCAAGATGTTCAGAACTTCTACAAATACAAGATCAACATTTTAGGTGCTTGGTAACATCTTCCGTTATGCAGTCATTGTTTTAAGAAAATCTGCTAACTGGAAACAAAAGCATGTTTAAGTGAGGACTGGTCTGGACTGGTCCGCTGGCTTTCCAATCCTCCTTTTTTTATGTGAGGGATTCCCCACATGACAACTCTTTCATTTCCCTCAACAGCAGGTAATACTTTTCCCTTGTTTTTCTGTCTCCTGTCTCCCCCATGACCTCCAGCCAACATCCATGTTCCCAAATTTTCGAAAATAGCAAACTGATGACGTAACCACGCCAGTGATTGTTTTGTTTTCGTTTTAAAAACATTATTGCAATTTCTTCTAGCGTCGTACAAATTTGACAAAGTTACTATGAAAGGTGTTAGATCATAGCATTTTACACAAGAGTAAGACCTTAAAACTGTAGATATCTGATATCACCACCCATAGAATCTCTATATAGTGTACTAGTGACAATTCAATTTACTTATGTTACTCGTCCATTATATAATGAGATCCATTTTTACCTAAGGTAAATCTATAGGGTCATGAAGACATCCAGGATCAATTGATTTTCACAATTGAGCAGCACATGCAGCAGTTCAATGAAACCATGACACGATAGAATGTTTCTTTTGCTATTGATCAATGTGAGAACAAAGTAATTCAACCTAAGCCAACACAAACATTGGGGTTCGCTGCAGATGTTGAAACCATTTTCCATCTCGTGAACCGAAGTAACTGAAGTTGCAACATACCTAAAATCAGAAGCAAATGACCTTAAAAAGACAATTAGATGAATTTATTTCAGAAATAAAACAAGGATTCTATCTCCACATGTGCGTCAAAAAATAAAGCAAGGATTCTATGTTCTTTCAAGAGAACTGCTTATTGAAAGCTAAGGAAATACCAGGGCAGGAAACCGATAAGCTTCAGTTCACTTCAAATCATAAGCAAGTTTTTTACCACGCCCCAACTTGCCAATTGACTTTCATCACCTCCAACATAATTCTAATCAAATTCTTCCTAGAAATTACTGTCCAATTGGATCCCATTCAATATCCGTTGCCATGAATGCTAAGATGTTGCCATGGCTTCAAGCTCATCGACATTGTAGAACTCCAACTGTCCATTGAAGCCCTTCAACCCTGCAAGTTAGATGAAACGTCCAGCTGGCGACCAGTACACCGATCAACCTTCGCAGCAAGGTATTCTCCACTGCTTTGCCAATACATTTTGCAATCACTAACACTGAAAAGATTCTTCTGCCTTAACTCCTCTTTGCTAGGGATTTGAATGAGACTCACCTGAGAAAAGCATGCCAAGTTAATAAACTTCCACCATTCTAAGAAAATTAAAAAAAAAAAAAAAGGGAATATGGAAATGAAACAACTCGACTCACCCTTGCAGGTTGGTTTCCTCCTCCAAGTTCAGTAACAAAGAGTGCAAGAATGGGATCAGTAGACGACCAACTAATGTCCATAACGTTTTCAACCTTTATGGATTTCTTGTCAATAAGAGTAAAGGTGTCTATTTCATAGACAAAGATAACAATTTTACCAATTCGGGCAAAATACTTATCCTCTTTTCTGCCATGAGACAAGTATGAATAACAATAGCCACAAAGCATCCATGCAAATCAATGATATTTTGAATGCACCTGAAAATAGGCAAGGAAACACAGCTTACTGCACCTCCAACTGCAAACTCATCTGCACTTCCCTTGAAATCTCTCATCACTTTTCCGGTTCTCACATTGAAGATATTTAAAACCACCCTCTAGAATATGAACTCACATTAGGGGTGCCTCAAGGAAACAATTCTTTGTCAAAATTACAATAAGAATAGTAGTGGACGATTAGAAAATCTTACATGAGTATCACAAGGATTGCTTGGTTCATGGGCGCTGTAAGTCACCAAAAATCTCTCACCAGGAGAGATAATAAGACAAAACTAAGTGATGATAGCAACTCACTTGCCGTTTGTACACAGGATCAGGCTTCAAATGTCTTGCATCATTTCACAAAACTTCAGTGTATGAACCAGGATGAATAACAAACTGATCTCTAGCTTTCTCATTAGTCAGGCAGTGCTGCAGATGTTCCTGTAAAGCCATACAAGCATACAAACAAGAGTTAGAAACAGAAAACTTGAAATACATTCTGCAGGCCAGTATTGCGCATACAAGGGGAGAAACACAAGTGTGGGCAAGTTTAAGAGAAAATGGTGGATTGTGACTAGTTACTACGAGTACCATCCGTTCTTCCACTAGTATTCCCACTTTCAACTAAGTATGCAAAAAATCCTTATTCCCGGACACTCCCATGACCACATTGGACAATTAGCGTACGGGATCCTACTTCCCACAAGGCACTTCAGGAAAACAATATGTGGCAAGTCTAGAGCACTTGTGACCAGTCCTCAGAGAACAGTTACATTTAATAACATATTTTTTTGGGCATTTGTTAGTTTTGCGCCTAAATCGTTCGACTAAAGGAAAACTATGCACATCAATCCAATCACATATCCAAATGGAAAATCACAAACTTGTATAACATGGAACATAAATACTGATTTTTTTCTAATAAAGTGAAAAAAGAAACATATTCAAACCTAGTCTCTTTCACCATAAAAGGTTACGCAACTTCATTACGCATTTGAAGTTTTCACAATTCCATTCTCCTTCCATCTGAGATTTTAACCTTTTCACAAGCCCATTCTACTTTTCAAACCTAGTCGGAACTGGTACAGTTCCAAGGGGCATAGTAATCGAAATCGTACGATTCCCGATTCGAATCGTACGATTTGGTTCGATTCAGGTATGAAACGATTCATATCGATCATATGAATCGTGAATAGGTAAGAATCGAAGTGAGAATCGCAGAATCGTGCTTTGAATCGGTGAATCGTGACGTGAATCGTGAGAATCGTACGATTCACCTTGTTTTTGAATGAGTGGGTTTTCCGGCAGGTTCAGTCGGGTATCTGGACAAAAATCAGAAAATGCATTACATTTATGAAAGGCAAGGGGTCGGAATTTGTTTTCTAACCTGTAGAGAACCCAAACAATGGAAGAAAACAAAGAACTGAGCCCTCGTAGTGAAGATTCAAGCTCCGTCGAAACATTCGACGTCGCCATTGATGCTTGAACAGTTGAACTGCATCTTGTTCTTGTCGGTCGGTGAGTATACTGAGAGTTTTTTATTTGTTTACTATTTAGTGGGTCAGTGGGTGTATAGTATATATATATTTCTACTTAGTGGGGTTATATAATATAGTATATTCTAGTTAGTGGGGTGATATATATTATACTACTATTAGTCAGTGGATATGGAGAGCCTGGAGTATATAAACGTCTTTTACCAGGAAAAAAAAAAAAGAAGCAAAAAATAGAGTCTAAACTTCTTTTTAACTAGTGTATTACATATTTAGATCACAAGATCATCGATTTCTCTTATGAAATAATACTTTACTTATTCAAACTTAAAATCTACATTTTTTATGCATTTTTAAGAATTTTAACTGAATCGGAGCGATTCACGATTCGATACGATTCACGATTCGCAAATGGACCTTTTCGATTCTCGATTTGACAACTATGCCAAGGGGTAGCCTTAATGCCCTTGCAACATCAGCTGGCGTGATTGAATAGACTTTCATTCCCCCAAATTCCAGGGTCTTGTTCATAGGGTTGAAGTGGTGAACCAATTTGAATATGAATTCACGTTTAAGAATTTCACATTGTAGTGTCAGCATTGAACCGAAACCAAGTCTTTCAACAGTTTTTGATCTTTCTTTAAGGATGCATTTTGTTTAACCAATGCCTTGGGTGAACACCTACTCCGAAATACCGGCTGCACATGCAAATATTAAAACCATACATAAAAGGGTTGGATATGGTCATAAGGCTTGGATATTTAATACGACCATGATTCAGACACAAATAATATTTTCAACCTAATAATTAACTATATGAACAACCACAAGTGCAAAGCCATACCAACGCAAGCATCTTTTTCTTTATGTGGACATTCTTCTTACTGCGGGCCTTTCTTTGGTTGGCCAATTCCAAGAATGGTGCTCTCTCAGCATAACACATATTGTTCCATGCTTCCGCTGCTACTGAGCTATGCTGCATATAGTTCACAGGAAGAATGAGACCCAAAACATGAAATAATGTACACGAAATGTAATAATATCAACCACTGAAGTTTAAATATCATAAAGTTTATGAGTTAGAACCGCAATAACTCTAACCTTTGATACAAAAAACCTCGGACCAGTCTCTGCCGTTCTTGCTTTTTTTAAATAGTCGTCACTGCATTTCAAATGGTACAAAATGTTGTTAAGCTCAATACAAGGTGGAATTAAACACATTATCCACTTAACTACATCGGTGGTAAACATACGTACAGGAATAATAGATAAGGATTATTGTTGGTACTTTCCATTGGTGCCTTCGTCCCACTACTACTCCCTTTTTCAGTTCGCGGTCGCTTCTGTCCTGTTTTCATCCTTCCTTTACAAAAAATAAAAGAAACTTTAAGCAATTAAGAACCAGTAGTGGCAATAAATGCCAAAGTGTACTGTAGAAACCAGCTGTAACACACTGCTTTAAATACCCCAAAGATGAGCAACTCCTTATTGCACATGAAAGAGATTGTTATAGCACCAAATGCCATCAAGGTAAGGATAGGCCACTTAAGATAAGAGGGGTCCAGTTCGGGTAGTATGATTGGAAGGAATATCAACTGGGGATATTTTAGCAGAATAAAGCATGAAACAACATATGAACGTAATCTGGTAGGAGCAATAAAGAAGCAGGCCTATAAAATTTTAAGTAGGCAAAGACAAAGACTATCCCCGCTTTGATCAAAGGCAAAGACTATCCACACTAGAACTAAAAAAATCACAACAAATTACTTTCTTGCAATCTGAGTTCAAAGAATCAAATCCTGATCAATTGTGTGGAGAGCAAACCCACCAACCAACCACGGCCTAACTTACGAAGAATATAACCGTTGACTGCAAGGAATTCTCAAAAACTCAAAGTGGGTACTAACATAAAGCTACTATGAAACAACAGATACCCTTGTTTGAAAAAGTAAAATCATAAGAATTGCCTCCTACTTCACTCGATCTCACTCACCTTCTCACACTTTCATAAACCTCTCTTTATATCAGTTGCATCAACAGCTAAACTTGTTTTGTCTCTCTTCTCATACTTGCACATCTGAATTCCCATGGAGGAACTAAAAACTTGGCCAGATGGGCCTGAGGAGGAGCTACTGAGAGACCTTTTAGATAATTCATCGCCTTTCTTGCTACAACCGCCGGAATCAACCATGAACCACCTTGTCAACGCCGGTGATTATCCCGGGCCAACTATCGATGATATTGACAATGCTTTATCAGTGACGAATTACAAACACCATTTCCAGGACATCTCGCCGGCCAGGTTTACTCTCATACTTATTAAATTGAATATATGTGACAAAACCAACGAAGGAAGAACTAATGTAGAGTCTAGGCTGATATTGAAGTATTGTTCTGGGTAAAAAGTACTTGTGGCATTAAGACAATTCATTGAATTGGAACCAGGTTTTTTACATTTTAATTGTGTTTCTTGGCAGGATTTAATATTAGAGAAGGGTTTTAGCAAGGTTGAGAACAAGTATACTCTGAGAATTAAGAGTTGTGGTGGTGGTTTGGCTGATGATGGTTATAAATTCTATAACGGCATTTTCCTCCCGTTTTCTTATGTCAAGTGATACGAGAATTCCATTCATATATTTAACATCATCAGTATAAAAAGGGGAAATTGTATAAATCATGTGAGAGCCTATAACAACTTCAGCAAATTATCAATTTATCTAAGAAATAACTCCATACGGGGAAGAAATAAATCAGCAAACAAAGACTCTTGTAAAGGAGAGATAAAACAATCAATTCTGGCAACATTTAACCCATCGATCTCGCAGTTTTGAATAATGTACAAAGGTGACCAACTAGGCTAACCTTATTTCGTTTATTTTCGACTGTTTTCTTGTACTCTTGAGTCACAAGAGCAATGAAATTATCGACAACTCGTGGAAACCAATTCCCGAAGTCCAAAATCCATCTTAACATCACTTTCATGGAACTGTATTCTGTTTAACAGAAAAACTTTGTTTTCAATTAATTTTGAGAAATAGCAAAGATAGAAACCAGGCCAACCGGACCATGAAACTCTCTTGGAAAATGAATAAATGGCATAGATTTAAAGTAACTCTTCTCAGACCCATCCAGCCGTTCATTTGTTGTCATGGACAGTTTTCTGTTTTCCATTTCCTAGACTGTACCAAGTTTGTTTCACAAACCATCATCATATATACTATATAAACAGTTCATCAAAAAAGTTATTTTTTTCCTTGTAAATTTATTTTCTACAAAGAGGAATCTTTTAAGAAGTATATATTTGAGGTCCATTTAATATCGTTGCTTAACAGAGACATTTTAACATTTTTTGACCTAGTTAATGTTGTTCTCTGCCTTAAAATTTTCCCAAAACTCCTCTCAAAGAAGTTGAAATATTCTAGTGGGAGATCTTTCGACCCTTTTCCTTCACAAAGTGGGTGGAGCTAAGGGACCGGGTTCGGGAGAAGAATGCATTGGTTCGGAGAGAAGTACCTTATGGCAGATTCACATCAGCGATTGAAGAGCATCAACTACTTCTTTCTTATCTGTCTCTGCTGGCCACCAACCAGCATCTATTCCTTACTCGACTAGCAATACTGACTTGAACCGCTGAAGAAAAGAGTAGGTGTCCCAAAAATGACATTAATCTTTTTCTTTTCTTTTTTTATAACCGGGTATCCGGGTTAATTTGCGCACAACCCAACTAATTAAGTCCGGCCTCCTACAGTTAACAGCCGGACAAATTCTCCGGTGGCCTCAAAGTTAGAAATGTTTGGGCTTCCATGGAATTCGAACTTGCAACTACATAAACACAAAATTCTTAAATTCAGTGAAAGTTAGGAATGCAATTTTTTCTAGTTTGGTTTGCATACAACTCTTCCAAATTCAATCACAGGATTGCCGAGCAAAAAAAAAATCACAGGATTCTGAGCTACAAAGCAACACAAAACCCAATATCACAACTACATACACCGAAAAACAAACACATCTCACTAGAGATCGATTAAACTAACCTGATGAACTGGCGATGACAATGGCAATGTTGGAAGGTTGGACGATCGAAGGTAGCGTCTCCGGAATAGACGATTCAACCAGATGCGAAGGAGGGAGTTGGGGAACCACGTCGGCTGTTGAATGGGAGAGTGTAGGGACAAGTCTTCAGAGGCCAGAGGAGAGACACCGGACCAAACCCTAGAGAGAGTCGTATCTCAGGAGAATGGCAAAGAGAAAAAATAGAAAAAAGGAAAAAGGGGAAGATTGGGACGAAGGGGAACTAACGGTGTCCTTTTTATCAAAGGGCAATTTTGTCCAGTGTCATCATGCATATTACCTCTTACCATGTATTGGTAATATTGTTTGCTGGTGCCATGTATTGGTAATTTCGAAACTTCACACCATCAACTGGTGATTATTCCCAGTCAAGACCGCCTGTCGGTAATTTTCCCGTGGGAGAAATGGTGCAGAACGCGCCACGTGGGCACAGGAGTAAAATTGGAGTAGAATTATACCCATCTCGGTAAAATGCCCGAAATTAAAGGGCGCACCCGGTTAACTGGTTTCAAATTAATTTTTCAAATTGCCGTCCATTTTTCTGAACGCGCGAGACATCTCCTTGAGTCCTCATTCACAAATCCATTAAAATGCAAATTCATTTAAAGTAGATAGAAGTTTAATTTGTAACTTGCCAATGTGGAACTAGAGAAAAACACCGTATTTTACAAATACAAACTAAAGTTCCAACAGAAACTAGAAGTGGCCAACGATTATGTAATCTAAAACCTCTATGTTGTGTTTATTTTAATGTCTTCATCTTACTTTTGCTGTTTATGTCAATTATATCGAAACTCAAAATATTGCATTTTTCTCATATTTGTAAAATCTTATTGACTTGCGGGTTTTGATAAATTATCGGATATTTCACATGAAGAGAATAGGCTATTACATGTCTTAAATTAATTAAAATGTGATAATTTAAGCCAATATTGGGGGCAAAAGCCGCAAAAGTATATTTTTCAAGTTTTATACATGTTGCTGATGATTTTTAAAAATTCACGACCGCGACACCCGATTCCCACGACGTATCA
This sequence comes from Rhododendron simsii, assembly GCA_014282245.1. NCBI lineage: Eukaryota > Viridiplantae > Streptophyta > Magnoliopsida > Ericales > Ericaceae > Rhododendron > Rhododendron simsii. The sequence goes on along the minus strand of CM024957.1, from coordinate 34,672,630 downwards.
CCGATACGTCCCGATACCGATATACCGCGACCGATACCGCGACGGCGACCGATGCCGCGATTTAAAACTATGGCAGGAGATGAGCAATTTGGGACAGAGCTAGAGAGTATTTTTCACACTTTCCTTTTTTGTCTTTCATAGTGTGAAAACTTTACAAATAAAATGTAATTTTATAAATTCACATCACAAGAAGACACAAAAGAAAATGTGGTTATAAAAAGGAAATATCTACAACATATAATTAATTTTTTATTCACACATTTTTTTTATCAGCAAATTTTTTTTCCGCACATGCTAGATTATGGCAAAAAAAATATACCAAATAAGATACTTAAAAAGGAGATATATTCATAATATGCAAACAACAAGTGATATATCACTTTGTATCGTGTTATTTAATTTACAACCTAAAAAATAAAATTCAGGAGCTCTGCACACTTAAAATAAAACTTGGGAAAATAATCATTTAATTTATATTTTATCCGTAAAAATACATAACGGGCCTCATCTTTTATTTTTCGATTGAAAGCCCTAAAAAAGTCAATGCCGATCAAGCTTCATTACCCACCGCATTACTAATCCCTCCTAAACCAAACTTGCTTCAAATTATCAAACATGCCTTTAAGCTTCTTTTTGTTTCGGCTTTTTCCTGTTTCAAAAAACTTGCCTCAAGTTTATTCCGTTAGAGCCCATGGCTCACATAAACTGCAGATTTTGCATGGATTTTAAGCTTTCTTTATTTCTTTTTGGCCTTGTTTGATAAGTCTCTGAGACCATGGGATATGATTAGCATGGAGGCGGGGCAAATGTAGGGTATATCAGTTGAATGTATAAATGTAATGAACTGAAAAGCAAAAACTTTATGATATAATAATTATCCGTTTCGATAAAAAATATATGTCTGTTAAGCCGGCCATCCAATAACAAAATCCTGACTCCGCCACTGAGCAAATGTATAGTTAAATTACACGTTTATCTCTCTACCATCACACTTATCTCCTGTTTTCTGACCCTCACCTTATGACGATCTCTGTTTTTTTTTTTTTTAAACAGCAAAAGTTTTTTTTTTGGTCGGCAAATGAAACATTTTATAGAACTCGAAAGGGTTACATCGGGGGAAAACATCCAAGCGTACAGAGCTTATTAATAAGATAACTCGATAATAGGTACATCAAGGGAAGGGAAGGAGAAGAGAAGAGAAGCATAAATGTAGACAACATGATATGCCATCAAGCCTACAATAATGCACAAAGAGATAGTGGCCGGGAAGAAAAGCAACACTTGTTAGGAATGCCTTGTATTCCTTAGTCCCACATTGGTTAATTATGTTGTTCCCATTTTTGTAGCCTATTATAAATAGGGCTTTTGGGGAACTTCTAAAATATCTTTTTGGGCTTTCATATTGTGGCCTTTCTAGATTTAAGAATTATAGTCGGCTCTTTGTATCTCTTCTTCACGTTGGTTAGTGAATCCTCCCTCTCCTCGCCCGTGGACGTACCCATCTTGGGGAACCACGTATATCTTGTATCTTTGTGATTTCTTGTTTAGTTTTCAATTTCTCGTTCTTAATTTGCATTCATAGCGTTCATTACAACAAACTGGTATCAGAACCTTAGGTTGCAAAAACTAGGGTTTCGTTTTCGATTGTGGTTATGGCGGCTAAATTCGAGATTGCAAAGTTTGATGGGCAGAGCAGCAGTTTCAGTCTTTGGAGAGTAAAGATGAAAGCTCTGTTAACCCAACAAGGATTGCACAAAGCTTTGTTAGGCAAGACTAGTTCTGGAATCAAAGAGAAAGACTGGGATGATACGGATGCCAAAGCTCTAAGTTCTATTCAGTTGAGTCTGGCAGATGACGTTCTTCGCGAGGTGGAAGAAGAAACTTCAGCAGCAGGAATTTGGCTGAAGTTGGAAGGCATATATATGATGAAGTCGCTCACCAACAGGTTATATTTTAAACAACGTCTTTATACGTTTCGTATGCGAGAAGGTATACCTGTTAAGGATCATTTAGACGAGTTCAATCATATTATTATGGATCTGAAAAATATTGATAGTAAAATTGAGGATGAAGACCAAGCCCTAATTTTGCTATGTTCTTTACCATTTTCGTATGAACACTTTGTTACAACCCTATTGTATGGCAAAGACACGATATCCAAGGAGGATGTTAAAGCCAACCTATATTCGAAAGAATTGAGGAAAAAAGTGTCAGGTGAGGGTGATGCACATGTGGAGGGTTTGTTTGTTAGGGGAAGAACAACAGAAAGGGTGGAGTCGAGTAATAGGGGAAGATCCAAGTCATCAGGTAAGAAGAAGGGAAAGTGCAATTATTGCAAGAAACCCGGGCACTGGAAAAGTGACTGTTTAAAACTTAAGGAGAAGGAAAAAGAAGACCAGAAAGGGGGTAAAGTAATTGCTGGAATTGCTGAAAGTTCAGATGAGTCAGATAATGTGTTATCAGTTACAGAGGGCGATTCTCGCTCTAATACCGAGTGGATTCTAGATTCTGGATGTTCATATCACATGTGTCCGCATAGAGAGTGGTTTTCTACTTATGAGGCGGTCAATGGTGGTACAGTTTTGATGGGCAACAACATGGCCTGTAAGACTGTTGGTTCAGGAACGATTCAGCTTAGGATGCATGACGGCATTGTTAGGACTTTATCTGAGGTTCGACATGTTCCAGATTTGAAGAAAAATCTTATATCCCTGGGTGCTCTTGATTCTCATGGTTGCAAATTCCTCGGTGAAGGTGGAGTTTCTCGAAGGGTGCATTGGTACTGATGAAGGGTCAGAAGCGTGGAAACCTCTATGCACTTCAAGGCAGTACAGTTTTAGGTGCTGCAGCAACGGTTGCTTCATCCAAGGTTTCAGATTCAGACTTGACTCGTTTGTGGCATATGCACCTTGGGCATATGAGCGAGAGGGGGATGACAGTTTTGAGCAAACAGGGTTTGCTATGTGGCCAGAAAACTGAGAAGATAGATTTCTGTGAGCATTGTGTCTACGCACTACTACAATAATCGTTAAAGATGACAGTTTAAAAGTGTCATTAAACGTGAAAGATGACAGTTTTGAAACTGTCATCTATGGAGCTATCATTAAAAGTCTAGATTTGTTATGACAATAAAAAACTGTCATTAAACATATAAGATGACAGTTTAAACCTGTCATCTTTGTGATAAAAGATGATAGTCTTAATCTGTCATCTTTAATCGCAAAGATGACGGATTTAAACTGTCATCTTATCTGTTCTCCATTCAAGAAAAAAAAAAAACCAATTCTCTTTCGAATGCATGGCCGCCCACGTGGCACCCACGTGCCTCTCGCATGGCCACCCAGTGGCACTTGTGTGTCGCCTACTTAGCACTTGTGTGGCCAGCAAATATTTGCTTGCCCCAGGACTTGAACTCAAGAACTTCAGTTCCTTGCGCGCGTGTTACCATCTAAGCTGGCACGCTTATTGTTAACAAAAGACAAACAAAAACATGTATAGTATATTTTTAAAAATTTTAAGATGAGCACTTTTAATGTCAGTTTTGGATGAAACTGTCATCGTAGACATTGAAAGTATGAGATGACAGTTTTAAACTATCATCTTATATGTTTTTATGACACTTTCTGACTGTCATCTTTTATGATCAACTGCAATGTCTGTTCTAACTAAAACTGTCATTAAAAGGGCTTAGTTTCAATGTCGCTTTTAAGGAAAACTGTCATTAAAAGGTTTCCCATATGGGCTTCCGGAAGCACATGTTTTAATGTCAGTTTTAAGCAAAAACTGACATTAAAGAAAAAGATAATAATGTCACTTATTTTCTAAACCGTCATCTTATATCGCAAAGATGACAGTTTGTAAGATGGATTGTCATCAAATGTCTACCATCATATTTTTTATGACAGTTTTACAAAAACTGTCATTGTTTCAATTTTTTGAGTGTCATCTTTTAAGGTTTTTATAGTAGTGACGGCAAGCAGTGTAGGGTAAAATTCAGTACAGCCGTTCATCACACCAATGGCACGGTGGATTATTTTCACTCGGATCTTTGGGGTCCCGCAGAGGTAACTTCTAAAGGTGGTTTTCGTTATTTTATGAGTATTATCGATGATTTCTCTCGTAAGGTTTGGGTGTATATGTTGAAACATAAGAGTGACGCCTTTAATACATTCAAACAGTTTAAAACTTTGATTGAGAATCAGACTGGTAAGAAAATAAAACGTTTGAGAACTGACAATGGTATGGAGTTTTGTCTTGGCGAGTTTGATAGGTTCTGCAGTGATGAGGGCATTGTGAGGCATCACACAGTGAGAAAAACCCCTCAGCAGAATGGTGTGGCTGAACGAATAAATAGGACTCTTTTGGAGAAGGCACATTGTATGTTGTCCAATTCCGAATTGGGCAAAGAATTTTGGGCTGAAGCCGTTTCCACAACATACTATTTGGTGAACAGGTTTCCGTCGACTGCTATTGAATGTAAGACTCCTTTTGAGGTATGGTCAGGTCATCAAGCTGATTACTCTATGCTGCATGTGTTTGGGTGTCCAGCTTATACTCATGTGAATGAGGGTAAGTTAGAGCCACGGGCCAAAAAGTGTATTTTCTTAGATTATCAGGCAGGTGTGAAAGGGTACAGATTATGGTGTTCTGAAGATTCGAAGTTTTTGATCAGTAGAGATGTTACTTTTGATGAAAATTATCTGATTAAGGGGTCTAAGCAGGCTGATGATACAGTTCAGGAACAGAGTGTTCCAAAGCAGGTGGAGATGTTGAGTGAATCTTCCGACTTAGGGAAGAAGCACATTGACAAGCCAATTGAAGAGGAGTTCAAGAGTTCAGACACAGAGGATAATGCATTAGTTGAGCAACCACGCACTATTGCTAAAAATAGGCCAAGAAGGGAGATTCGGCCTCCTGAAAGGTATTCGGCTTATTCTGAGATGGTGGCCTATGCTTTATCAGTTGCTGAGACAGTTGAGTATGAGGAGCCTTCAAGCTATATGGAAACTGTTTCGAGCATTGGAGATTGAATCTCTTCAGAAGAATCAGACATGGGAGTTAGTAGAACCGCTGAAAGGGAAGAGGATTGTTGGGTGCAAGTGGGTCTTCAAGCACAAACCAGGTATTCCAGGGGTAGAAGACGCTCGGTTCAAAGCTCGGCTAGTGGCGAAAGGATACAGCCAGAAGGAGGGTGTTGATTACAATGAGGTATTTTCACCAGTTGTAAAACATAGTTCCATTCGCACTTTACTTGCTATTGTTGCATGTTATGATCTTGAGTTAGAGCAACTTGATGTCGAAACTGTGTTTTTGCATGGCGAGCTTGAGGAACAGATTTATATGCATCAGCCTGAGGGATTTGTTGTTTCTGGTAAAGAGGATCATGTTTGTTTGCTTCGTAAGTCTTTGTATGGCCTCAAACAATCCCCTAGGCAGTGGTATAAGCGGTTTGATACTTTTATGATAAGCCAGTCATATTCTAGGAGTGAGTATGACAGTTGTGTGTATTTTCAAAAACTTCCAGATGGTTCATTTGTTTATCTACTGTTGTATGTTGATGATATGCTTATTGCTGCCAAGAGTGTATCAGAAATCAACAGGTTGAAACAACAGTTAGGTGGTGAATTTGAGATGAAAGATTTGGGTGCGGCAAAACGTATTTTGGGTATGGAGATTTGCAGAGATCGCGTAACTGGCATATTATTTTTGAATCAGAAGTCTTATGTTCTTAAAGTGATTGAGCGCTTTGCCATGCAGAACTCGAAGCCAGTCAGTACCCCTTTGGCAGCACACTTTCGACTTTCAGCTGAGTTATCACCACAGTCGGAGGATGAGGAGAAGTATATGTCCCAGGTTCCATATTCATGCGCAGTTGGGAGCCTTATGTATGCTATGGTATGTGCTCGTCCTGATATTTCACATGCAGTTAGTGTCGTTAGTCGTTATATGGGGCGTCCAAGAAAAGCACATTGAGAGGCTGTGAAATGGATACTACGGTATTTGTGCGGAACTGCAGGTGTTGGTCTATTATTTGGGGTTGCCAATTCTGGTAATCATGTTGTTGGTTATGTTGATTCGGATTTTGCCGGTGACCACGATAAGAGGAGGTCTCTGACAGGTTATGTCTTTACTCTGTTCGGAAGTGCCATTAGTTGGAAAGCTACTTTACAGGCTACAGTCGCGCTATCTACAACAGAAGCGGAGTATATGGCCATTGCTGAAGCTGTGAAGGAGGCATTGTGGATGAGAGGTTTGCTTTGTGAGCTTGGTTTTGCACAGGGTGTGAGTTCAGTATTTTGTGATTCACAGAGTGCTATACATTTGACTAAAAATTTGATGTATCATGAGAGGACCAAGCATATCAATGTCAGTTATCACTTCGTTCGGGATATCATCTCACAGAAGCTAGTTGAGGTGAAGAAGGTGGGTACGGCAGATAACCCAGCAGATATGTTGACTAAACCGGTTCCGATTGCCAAGTTCAAGCATTGCTTGGGCTTGCTTGGTATTTGCCGTTGATCGCCCCTCGGGGGCATTTGGCGAGTGAGAGGTTAGAAGGGGAGAGCTATATTTGGTAATTTGGTTCAGTGGAATTCAAGTCAAGGTGGAGAATTGTTAGGAATGCCTTGTATTCCTTAGTCCCACATTGGTTAATTATGGTGTTCCCGTTTTTGTAGCCTATTATAAATAGGGCTTTTGGAGAACTTCTAAAGTATCTTTTTGGGCTTTCATATTGTGGCCTTTTTAGAGTTACGGATTATAACCGGCTCTTTGTATCTCTTCTTCACGTTGGTTAGTGAATCCTCCCTCTCCTCGCCCGTGGACGTACCCATTTTGGGGAACCACATTTATCTTGTGTCTTTGTGATTTCTTGTTTAGTTTTCAATTTCTCGTTCTTAGTTTGCATTCATAGCGTTCGTTATAACAACACTTTCTCCAAATAGAAGAGAGAAAACTAAAATCATACCTCAAATCAGTTACAATTAAAATCTATTTTTTTTCCTAACCTTTTACTTCGAATATTTTAATTGACTACAAAATTAAGTAGCTAATAAGTAAATCATAGATGAATAATAATGACATGAACTTGATTTAATTAGTGGACTTTTTTGCCAAGATGATTTCTATTTGTCAATCCCTTGATTCTTTAGTCGTAAGACAAATATAAAAGTAAAGAACAAATCAAAATGAGTTGATTGTATAATTTATTCCAAACTAGGCATGAATATTAATCGACATGCCATCTTAATAAAATTAGTAAAATTAATATTTGAAGCCCAATCGCTTAGTATGAGCAACGAAAACATATGTTATCTATTGCATTCCTTATGAAGATATAATTATTCTTGTTTCTTCAAGTTTTTGGATAATCATAGCTACGCACAACCTCGCCAAGGTGTCAAAAATATCAGAGCCGGCCCTAATTGCGTACCTTTAAATTAATGCCACTGTCTACTCCATTTGTAGTCATTTTCCCTGTTTCTTTGGATTTTTTAGCTCTGTGGGAGGCGTAGAGAAGTTCAAGGACGAAGCAACCATCGACCAACATCATTTCCGACATCTTCTCGTCATCCACAGTGACTTCTGCCGCGTAGTACTTCTTGGCCTCGTCTACGCACTTCTTCTCCTTCATTTTTTCGGCACACTGTTGCAGCACCTCGGATAGTTTCTGTTGTTTTAGATTCTCATCCTCTATTCCTTTGGTTAGTCGATTGAATAGGTGATGTGTGTAATACCATTTGACCCGTTGCATAGGTGTTTGGAGGTGTTCGTCTTTTTGGTGAAGAGGGCCGATGGCAATGATGCGAGGGGTGTAGGCGCTTTCTTTCAGCTTACGAAGACCTTCAGGCACCTTGTAAATGCAAGCCGAAGAGAACAAGGATTGGGTCTTCTGGGTACATTCCATGACTTTTTCGGCGATGGCATCTGTGAAGTCCGGGAGAGACTCCTTATCGTCATTCCTTCCTTTACTCACTTCAGTTGAGTGGGAATATAGTTCTGGATCAACGAACTCAAGAGAACAAGGATCGGGTCTTCTGGGTAGTGTCTGTTTTTTGGGCGATATGGACTTCAGGATTGTTCTGGGTTTCAGCATGCAAAGAACCCCTGCTATTTATCTATAGGCTCCTTATCTATATACTAGTGAAAGCACACGTGCGTTGCACGTGGAAGTTGCACCACTTCTTGTAACATAGAGAACAATCTTTTGTAAGAAGAGTACTCCTTTTACTCATCGTAGATTGTTATCAAAAGGCTACATGCTTGGGTTGGATGATTATAAACAATTGAATTTAGTACATGTGACACAACCTTCTTCCTTGTAACTATTTATAAAATGTGGGGAGAGGGAAAAAAGAATAGTCTTATCGGAAGAATGACTCCAGTGCAACCTTTCATCTTATTCTATTAGTTGATACTTGTGATCTTCTCTAAAAAATGAAACACAAGGATAGAATACCAGGTGAACAAACATAGGGAAAAAGAGCTACAGGAATTGCAAAAAATTGAATCCATAATTACAAAGGGAACGATCCCAATTGACACAATCCCCTTCCTTCAGTAACACAACCTTCCATTGCCTTCATCTCGGCACATACTTTGTTAAGCAAGCAAAAACATGGTTAGTCAATAAAGAGGATTCGAAGCTCATATTAGATTTAGTCTGTCAAGTTCATAGGAATACAAAACAAATAATGCCAAGGACAATAATATAACACGATCTAGTTCTCTCCTTTCCTCTCGCTTAAAATTAACCAACCACAACTGCTTGCATCGAATGCGCTTTGATTACCTCCATTACTAACCCATACGTCAAATCCTTCTATAAACTGACAATCTATACATGCATATTAGTAATTGGTTGAGATCACTTAAATACATCCAAATCTGGAAGCATCTATGACAAAAATAATTCCAAATTGGGCAATTGGCTATGGGGCCAATATGCTTTTAGAAATACTAAAAGCCAAGAAACATGATTAGGAAAAGTTTCAACTTGTTAGCACTGTTTTGGTAAATGGATATAATGAGGTAACCTAAATAACTTATTCAAGACTTTGAAGAAAAAAATTTTGTTTGCATTTCCAGATCCTTCTTTTATACAGAATATGAAAGAGAAGGATAATATATAAAGATTAAGAAGACATAAGGGTTGATCTATAAATGGGCTTCATGTAGGACAAAAGAAAGATTTTTGAATATGATACATGCATAAGATGTGTAGTGAATCAATCAACATCCAATTTAATTGCGTTGTAGCCTCCTACATATTTTAATCTTTGGTAATACTAAAAACATCTATCGACCGACACAAAGTCCATGTAAAATTAAGCAGCACATGGAATCCTGAATCCGAAAAGACTTCCTTGAATGCATAGAGAAGTATTCAAACTTCTCTTTATCTACTTATCGGGAAAAACTTTTCTTTAACCAATCAGAGAAATAAAACAATCGGATGACATAAAGAATGAATTCCAAATTGACTTTACGAAGTAATCTGAAAAGGAAAATACCTGATAAAAATCAAAATAAGATAGGCAATTCAATAAATATGGGAAGCAATTTTCATGAGTTCGTTGCTTTTTTATTTGCACCTAACAAATTTATACCACCCAATACCGATCACTTATTTTGCTCTAAGTTGATAATGAAGGTGTTCTGATCATCCAGAAAATGTTTAAAATCGTGTTAAGCAGCAAGCAAATAATGTTGAGATTTTTGATAGTTATATATTTTGGCTTTGTTAGTTAATCAAATAGGGGAGATAGAAGAAAATAGGACACAACAGAAAGAAACGTGCATTTGATTCCATTGCATTTGAAGCATGTTAGTCATTAATTGCAACTTTTTTCAATGGTTTGAAAGAGGAAGAAAAGAAAACATACTTGATTGCACAACTAAACGACCCAGGGCTACGGACATCAATGTCAAGCAGGAGCTGGTAGTTGCAGACCTGCAACCTTTCATTACAGACCAAGGAAGAAGAAGTTTCCAGTTTGCGACAGCATGATGTGCATGAGCATCATGCTTCACACCTTATCATTAGAAGATCTCATTGTCATTATTACCTTGTTAAAATTTTCATCAAATACTGAATTTGTGACAGAGATCCAATAGAACAGTTAAATTTCTACTTGTTTTGCACTGCTCTGGTAGGGTTATAGTGTCACCCATGGCATAGCAATAACCTTTCTCATTAGCCACAGCTCTAGCATGGCCATCTTTATCTACCTGGACCCATTTATGTTAAACTTTATCTACCTAGTTAGTAGGGAGGTGCCCATTTGCAGCATCGATACCCGTATTCTTTCGAAATGACTTCATAATAGCACAAACGAACCAATGTGCTTTGTCAGATCAGATGATCGGGATCCCTTCCTGAAATAATTACCCAGAAGCGGATGAAGGGTGCCAAATAGAATAGTCATATGAACATTTATTGAACCTGTGGAGTTATTATCGCCAAATAAAGAATAAACGAAGGATCCTGCAAGTAGAAGCTTGCAGTTTCACTCTAGCAAAACTGAGAGAATAGAGTAATACTCATAACATCAGCCCACCTATTGAAAATGATGAAGATATACCATCAGCCTACCTATTCAAAATGAAGAAGCGATTGCAAACGTACATTCTAGTTTGAAGAAGGCATTTACGTACTGGCATGCTGCATACAACAAGGCTGAAACAACAGTCTGTCTATGGTCTACCAAATCAAAATAAGAAATAAATCATGCAAGATTACACCAATTAATTGATAAATGCCTACGTATAGAATCTATAATATTAAAGATGGACCAAGTTTTTGGGTTCTAAATGAATCAAGCCCAACACCACCCCATGAAAAGGAAGAAATACGGAAAGAGAAAGGGAAACATCCTGCTCAAGGAATATAGAGATGACATACATAGACACACAAAATCCTCACAGGTGAAAAATATAAAACACCATAGGTGTAGATGTATATATGTCCAAGAATCACATGGAAATATTTTACAGGTGCAAAGTCAAGATAGGTAATGGCTTAAATTTTGAAAGCACCGATACGTATGGACAGTCTATTCAATTATAGATTTGGTATGCGGGTATTTTGCCAACGTGTTTCCTCGCTAGGGTACTAACCCCTTCTGTTCCATTCAAGACATGCAATGTCTTTTCCATAAAAAAGCATTCGATCTTTACATATATATTCTAATAATACTTTCAATAACAAAGCTTTGTGCTCTACCGGATTGTTACGGATTATAATTGGCGGGTAAGTTCTCAACAAAGCAAGGTATTTATGGATTGAGTCAAGTTAAACAATTGAGAACAGAGGTTCTGTTTGTTGGTGTACGTGACATTGATCAAATATTTGGTGTACACCATTCTAGTAAAAGAAGAAAAAGATTTAATAGTGGCATGCGTTACCCAACATTGGCTAGTCATGTACTATATTAAAACCCCCAAAAAAAGTCCACTCTATGGGACAGGAATGGTGGGGAAACATGGTATTGATTCAGTCAATTACACGGTAACTAACATGAATACATGGGTACTTGGTATGAATTTGGGGCTACGGAGTCCGGCTTGCTCGGCAGTTGGCACTATTCCAAAGACAACAAATAACTCGCAGGAATGTTTGGGTAATTCCATCGAATAAGTGGTGTGCATAATCATCAACAATTCAATTTTGTTTTAAGGAATATCAATCTGATGTTGAAAGCAGAGCCTATACTTGATGCACATGTTTACGATCAATGAAGTTGGGGAAGAGGGTGGGGAAAATGCAACTTACTATGCAAGTATTGTTGAAAGTAGAGAACTTGGAAGTCCAGAGAGGTCTTCAGTATGAATGAGAAATGGATGAAGGGCTAGATATGAAGACGTCCGTAAACGGACACCGGGCTCATCTTCAATGAATGAGGAGAGGATAGGATCTTTGTAACAGTCCATAAAAGGATTGAAGGTCGGAAGAGAACGTAGAGGAAGATGGAACCACGATGAAGGTCCAAGGAGAAGAAGATGGAGGGAGAGCATGAGGAAGACATGATGTTTCTAGTTGATGGCCGATGGAGCGTTCGAGAGATGGAGAGAGGATACGTCGTTTGGGTTGGGGCGTTCCAGAGATGGAGCGAGGATATAAAATAAACAAACATCTCACCCTTTAAAAGGAGTTGTTGGGTTGTATTGTACCGGTGGGCAAGAGGTGTAGATAGGACTGATATTAGTTGCAAGTGCTGGGGGCATTTTTGGAAAAGAAAAAGGAGGAAACATCTTCGTACATTTAAAAGAAGTAGTATAGATTTGTGCGGAAAGAAAAAGAGAGAGATTGGCTAACAAGTTAATGAATTTGTGAATTGCAAACAAATTCACAATCTATACACAATTTGCACAAACGCTTCCCAGCATCCAAAAGCTAATCTCTCATTCTCTCTTTAATTTTTCCACCTGATCTCTTTCCTTTTTTAATAAGTATTGGATTAGAAAGAATATGTGGTACTCTGGAGTGATAAAAATTGATTATTGGGTTGTTTGTTACAGTTTTTACAAAAATAAGAGACCAAGAATCCAAGACGGAGGTTTTCATATAGTAGTCGTCAAAATTGGTGAAGAGGTGAGTTAAGATAGCCTGACTATTCGGTTGATAAAGAGGTTTTATTTTCTACTTGCACATGCTTATCATGTTAATTTGCTATATGCATGTCAAGTACTCCATATGAGTTTGTGCAAATTGGGTTCAGTTTGTGGGTACCTAATTCTCCTTATTTTACTTTCTAAATATTTTCTTCTTTTTTTTTGGAAAGAGGCACAAGTACTGGATTGGGAAGGATATAAATAAAAACAAGAGGCCGGGGCAGTCGGATTTTGACAAAACATGTGATCAAGAATTGCCAAAATTTGATTTGCACGCGATGTGTGTGTCCCGACCTCTAGTTAATTACTAAGTCCTCGGACTTTAAGTACTTATTTTTTAAGAAGACAATTTCAAACTCAAAAATCATGTATTTGCACAAATAATTTTTCTAGCAATATGGATCTTGTTTGATAGATCTCATTGAGATATTTTAAACAATGCAAAAAAATTAAAAATTTATTTTTTCATTTATATTATTTTTAAATTTGAAAAAATGTGAAATAAGTTGCTTATTTTTGAAGAAGGTTCCCATAACGGGACCTAACAACATCCTGTTTTATGCCACTTTACTGACAAATTTTTGTTGTGCACTTTAGGCCATGCGATCTCAAAACTCTCTTTTTACACAATTAGCAAGGTAGAGTGCAAGAATGTACATCAAGCCCATTGTTTTGCTAGGCAGATGCTAACAAGTTTTGTGCACCACACAACAGTTACAAGGATTTACCCGCTTTGTAATAGAGCTAGTGATCCATTTTGTAATAGAGAGTTAGAGCGGCTGCTCCTCCCTAAGCATTGTTATATTTTGGGTTGTTTCCCTTTCAAACTGTTATCGTTTCTTTGTATTTCTGCAAAAAAAATAAAAATTTATTTTATGTTTATACAAATTTCACTTCACAAATTTGAACCTTCCCGAGTTCAGTGCTTGTCTTTGTCCTTGAATTAATTAGTGTGTTGCAAAGTTGCCTTCATGAGGGACCAGACTACTTTATCTATAGTGGTCTTGAAATCAACATGTGAGGTTTGGAATTTTTTTTCGAAAACAAGTGCCATAAAGCAGTTCATTGCCTTACAGTATGTTTGAGCCTTCGAAAGCATCTACAACAACTACGTTTTTGTCATTTTCATCTCCTGTTTTTAAACAAATTGAAGGTGACCCATCATGACTTATTGGTCTTCGAAAAACAGTTTCACTTGTTTTCCAGTTGTTCCAATTAAGCTGTTGAGAAATTGGCCAGAACAATTAATACGCATATGATGCGCAATGAGCAATCAAGTAAAAAATGCAATCAGCAAATTAAATGCACAGTAATTTTTACATGGATTTGCAACTCTAAAGTTGAGTGCATCTGCAGCTCATTCTAGTTTCCACTCGCTACAAGGAATAGTACGTTTACCTGTGAGACTAAAGATGGTGGTTGTTACAGATTGTAATGGTTGTAAAGCCACCATCAGTACTTATTTCAAAAATTAATCTTTTTTTGCTGTTAAAAAAATTACTCCGTACCTTTTAATCTTCGCTTTGTGGGTTTGTAGTTGTTAGAACATCGATATTCCGAGGTATTTAAATCCCTCCCTAATTAATGAGCTAAAGTGATGCGTGTGGATTGATATACTACACGGAAAATTGGATTTGAGTCGCTAGATTGGATTTGAGTAGCTAGAGAGAGAGAGAGAGAGAGATGTCTCCACTCGAGAAGGCGGGTACATGTTTGTGATTTGAAGTACAAAACAGTATTTGGGAAATTTTAAACATTGGGCTTTGTACACGTTTGTGATTTCAAGATCATGATTGTGGATGAACAATTAGCAGATTGGATCAAGAATTTATACTCAACCAATTAATTAACTACTCTTACTTAGCTAGCATTTCTTCAGATCCCTTTTGATTCGTGTAGGAGAGGCAAAAATTATCTCTATCATTGATAAGTCCCAGTTCCTTCCAAGGATATATGAACTATACATTTAGAAATACAGGCAATTCTCACAGCAAATTCTAGTTGAAACATAAACAACATTTTTATTTGCTCGGCATGAAATTAAGGGTTTTATTAGGCTTGATAGGGTACATCGAGAAAGGGGAAAGCCGACAAACATACCATAGCTAACCCAGAAACAGAAAAAAAAAAAAAAAAAAAAACATCCGAAGGAGATGCAATTCAGCTTTTAATCCTTCTGATATGCGATGTCTGTTGCAGTTCTAGTCGAAACTGAAACAAGGACAATGCTAATGATCATCGACGATGTTAGGATTTGAACTCCTTATTCAACTCACAACGCCCTACGGATCTAGGAAACTAGGATCACAGAAATCGCAAGCAGACAGAAATAATAGTGCGTAACAGAAAAAGAAAGAACACAAGATATACGTGGAAAACCTCAACGCGAGGAAAAACCACGGGAGCCACACCAGTCCACTATGAAATCGAATCAAGAGTACATGCAAGTCTTCTCGCAATCTCTCTGAGACCTGCATTTTCTCTCGCCTCTCTCTCTCTCTCTCTCTCTCTCTCTCTTTGTTTTTCTCTAAACACAAGTTAACCTAATTACATACAAACTGCAGTGTAAAATAGGTCGGATCCTATGTGGAATTACACCACAAGTCCTTAAAATATCGAAGGTTGTCTGCCGAAGGTTGTCTACACCCCTAACAATCTCCCACTTGAAGATAACCGAAGCATCAACAAACAAACAACTGCAAACCCAAATAATCTCAATCAACGTAGACGTAGTCATCTGACCCCTCTTGGTGTGGCTCCAGCCCCATCATCTGTTTCAAACATGACGGCCAGCTGAAGTTGAACACAACTTCAGTTTCTCAACAATAACAGGCTTGGTCAACATATCTGCTGGATTTTTGTTTCCCAAAATCTTCTCTAGTAATAAATCTCCATCCTTCAAAAGTGAACGAATGAAATGGTACCTCAAATCGATGTGCTTTGTCCTAGCGTGGAACACTGGATTTTTGGCAAGGTGTATAGCACTCTGGCTGTCACTGAAAAGAACACAGTTCTCTTGCTTCAAACCCAACTCCTCCAAAAAACTCTTCAACCAAATCATCTCCTTTGTTGCCTCAGTCACAGCCACATACTCAGCTTCTGTCGTAGATAATGTCACTATTTTCTGCAGACGTGAAACCCAACTCACCGCTGTTGAACCAATAGTATAAACATACCCCGTGGTGCTTCGCCGCGTATCCTGATCACCGGCAAAGTTTGCATCCACATATCCCTGTATTGTCAACTTCCCTGTCCCAAAACAAAGTGGCAAATTAGTGGTACCTCTCAAGTAACGCAAGATCCACTTGACTGCTTCCCAATGCTGTTTTCCTGGATTGCTAGCAAACCTGCTTACAACTCCCACTGCATGGGCAATATCTAGTTTTGTGCACACCATCGCATACATCAAGCTGCCAATGACCGAGGCATAAGGAACCTTAGCCATGTACTCCTTATCTGCATCTGTCTTGGGTGATTGACCCTGAGAAAGTTTGAAGTGACTTCCCAAAGGCGTGCTAACTGCCTTAGCACTCTGCATATTGAACCTCTCCAGAACACGTTCAATATACTCAGCCTGACTCAATCGCAAGATCCTCTGAGCGCTATCCCTACTGATTCTCATCCCAAGTATCTGCTTTGCTGCACCCAAATCCTTCATAGCAAACTCTGTTGCCAACTGTTGCTTAAAACTATTTGTCTCCCTAACACAGGATCCTGCTACAAGCATATCATCGACGTAAAGCAATAAAACAATGTAACTGGATTCAAACCTCTTGAAGTAACAACAGTGATCTGCATTGCACCTCTTGTAGCCGTTGCGCTGCATAAAACCATCAAACTTTTTGTACCACTGTCTGGGAGCCTGTTTCAAACCATATAGACTCTTCTTGAGTCCACACACCATCTCTTCTTTTCCTTTCTCAATGAAGCCAACAGGTTGCTTTATGTAGATTTCTCCATCTAAGTAACCGTGAAGAAATGCAGTTTTCACATCTAACTGCTCAAGGAAAAGATTTTCAGCAGCAACTAAATTCAACACCACTCTGATAGTGATGTGCTTTACAACTGGGGAAAATATCTCTGTATAATCGATCCCCTGCTTCTGTTGGAAGCCCTTTACTACCAATCTAGCCTTATACCTCTTCTTACCATCACTTTCTTGCTTAATCCGAAAAACCCATTTATTGTGCAAAGCCTTCTTTCCTGTGGGAAGAGTAGCCAAATCCCAAGTTTCATTGGAGTAAAGAGAATCCAACTCATCCTGCATCGCATGCTCCCACTTGGCTGACTCACTAACCTGCAAAGCCTCATCATGGCACTCTGGTTCTCCACTGTCTGTCAAAAGCAAGTAATCTAACGACGAAAGGTACTTGGGATTCGGTTTGGGTACCCTGGTTGACCTCCTCAAATCTCTAACCGGTGAGCTAGACTCTGTTTGTGGAACTGCCTCATCTGAGACTACTCCATTTGTCCTACTAGAACTTGCCTTAACCCCTCTGTCATCTGAAAGATCCTCTAACTCAAAGTACTTTGAAGTGTCCCCATGTGTAGTACCACTCCCACTGTTTTGTTTGCTGTCCTTATCTTTGTACATTACCCTTTCATTAAATACAACGTCCCTGCTTCTGATTATCTTCCTGTTTTTATAATCAAAAAACCGATAACCAAATTCATTGCCGCCATACCCAATGAACGTACACTTCTGCGATTTAGGATCAAGCTTATCCCTTTCCTTATCGCTAATATGCACATAAGACACGCAACCAAAAACCCGTAAATGTGAAAGAGTTACCTCTTTGCCACTCCAAACCTCTTCTGGTATCCCAAAGTTCAACGGAATTGATGGCCCATGAATGATCAAATATGCTGTTGTGCTAACTGCATCTGCCCAAAACTCCTTAGGCAAACTTGCGTGTATCCGCATGCTCCTCGCATGCTCAGTCAAAGTCCTATTCATCCTTTCTGCAATGCCATTATGCTGCGGAGTCCCTGGGGGTGTCCTCTCTAAACGAATCCCGTAAAGAGCGTAGGCTTTCTTGAACACACCCAACTCATACTCTTCGCCATTATCAGACCTCAACCGCTTCACTTCCAAATCTGTTTCATTCTCAACCATGGCTTTCCACTTCTTGAAGACCTCAAAGACCTCTGACTTATGCTTCTTGAAGAATACCCATACCTTTCTCGAGTGATCGTCGACAAAAGTAACGTATTAGTAAGAACCGCCATGAGAACGCACAGTAGCTGGACCCCAAACATCTGTATGGACAAGTTCTAGTTTTTGAGCCCTAGGAGGCCTGCCGCCTTTCTGAAAGCTAACCCGTTTCTGTTTGCCGAAGATGCAATCCTCACAGATGTCAATATCCACTGACTCTAACCCTGGTAGCTTCCCATTAGCCTGCAAAACCTTCATTCCTTTCTCACTCATATGTCCCAGCCTATTGTGCCACAGATTTGAACCTTTCTTGCTGTCTGCAACTACAAGTGTGTCACTACCATGTGAAGTCAAGTAAAGGGAAGCAACTTTCCTCCCTTTAGCCACCACCATGGTACCGCTGGAGACTTTCCACATGTCCCCTGTGAATGTCGATGTGTAACCCGCTGCTGCAAGCTGCCCAACCGAAACAAGATTCCTCTTCAAATTCGGAACGTGTCTGACATCTTTCAAACACCATTTGAACCACCGCATAGTAATTTGAACATCACCTCTTCCCACAATAGTACATGGCTGATCGTCACCCAAGTATACTTTCCCAAAATCCCCTGCTACATAGTTCTGCAGAACCTCCCTGTAAGCAGTGGCGTGGAATGAGGCCCCCGAATCAATAACCCACGAATCGGTGTCGCTATTCAGAGCAAGAATAAGTGCATCGTGCATAACATGAGCCTCCTGCTCATCCTTATTCTTCTTCGGTGCTTTGCAAGTTGATGACATGTGGCCTGTCTGACCACAATTCCAACATTCACCTTTAATGGGCCGAACTTGGAAAGCCTGAGATTTACCTTGCTGCCCTTCGACTTCGACCTGTTTCTGTTCTGATTCTGACCACCCTTACTCTGGCTTCTGCCCCTCTGCTGTTGAAAACTTAAGGCTGAACCTGAAGTGCCTGAACCTGAACCTGAACAATCAATCGAATTTCTTCTGACCTCCTCGGTCAAAATTAAACTAACAACCTCACTCAGTTTCAAATTCTCTTTCCCAGTTGAATTACTTACTGCAATAACCGTACCCTGCCAGGTCTCTGGCAACTGAGACAGAATCAAACTTGATATCGACAGACATAAGTTGATCAACAATCGTATTGAACTCATTGAGGTGTGACATAAAGGAAACCCCTTCTGCCATAGTCAGGTTGAAAAGTTTTTTCATAAGATGTACCTTATTCGCAGCAGACGGTTACTCATACATCTTAGATAGCGCTTCCAAAAGATCCTGGGTCGTTTTCTCCTTCAATATGTTGTGGGTGACTGCCTTAAAAAGGGAAAGGCGAATAACTCCTAACGCCTTTCTGTCAAGAACATTCTAATCCACATCTTTTTTTTCAGCCCTCTTTCCCTTCGCTTTACCCTCCAACAGACGGTAAAGATCCTTTTGATACAGATAGTCCTCTATCTGCGTCTTACAATACGCGAAGTCTGACCCATCAAACTTTGCCATCTTCTGACTGCCTTTTTCAGAACCCATAGCTCCCACTGAAACCCTAGGCTGCTTGAACAAGATTAAACCCTAATTTGTCGAACAAAACCCTACCGCAACCTACGGCTCTGATACCAGTTGTTAGGAATTGAACTCCTTGTTCAACTCACAACGCCCTACGGATCTTGGAAACTAGGATCACAGAAATCGCAAGCAGACAGAAATAATAGTGCGTAACAGAAAAAGAAAGAACACAAGATATACGTGGAAAACCTCAACGCGAGGAAAAACCACGGGAGTCACACCAGTCCATATGAAATTGAATTAAGAGTATAAGTCTTCTCGCAATCTCTCTGAGACCTGCGTTTTCTCTCGCCTCTCTCTCTCTGTTTTTCTTTAAAAACAAGTTAACCTAATTACATACAAACTGCAGTGTAAAATAGGTCGGATCCTATGTGAAAATTACACTACAAGTCCTTAAAATATCGAAGGTTGTCTGCCGAAGGTTGTCTACACCCCTAACAGACGATACCGTGCACGAATCGCGTAACCAAATTGATAAACCGTTATCGCAAAAGCGGCAATGCCCAACAAGAAAGCAAGGGCCGGCCAGGGATTGGCAACAAACAGGCGAGTCACGTATGTCACAGCCCTCGTCTGCCAACGCATATTAAACTTGGAAGCCACTCGGCAATGCTTATAGAAATGGAAGTCCTCCACTACAACTTCCTTGCACAGCTTGTTAAATAGATCACGGACGTCCTCGTCCGTGCTCAAGTAGTTATGTATAACATTGTCATTTATAAGCACTCGGACGTCTTGCTCGGAGTTAATGAACATGTCCATGATCTTCGCGTAGGACGTGAAGTATCGCGGAACCCTGGGGGAACACTGTTCCAAGGCAATGACGTTTCGGACGAACGACTCTGTGGTCTTGCGTATATAGATGGTCGGGATTCAAAACGCGCGAGTACGACACGGCCAACAGCATATGCCTTTATTGATGAACTAGATGTCCAATAGCTCCTTAGTGGGTACGAACTTGACTCCTGCGTAGTGGAGGTCCGATGCAGAGAGTGTTAATTCGCAATGCTTTTTGGAATTTAGTTGGATTTCGGGTTCGGTTTCTTCCTCTTCTTCTTCTTCTTCTTCTTCACCAGGAATGTAACTACTGTACTATGTATTAAGTGTAGAATATGATAGTATTCATTAGCTTTCCCTGACTCTGTCTTTCTCTGTTCACGTTCTTTTGTAGAACCACAAACCGAGAGGATACAGTGGTCGCTAGCCAAACAACTAGTTTCTGGCTTGCTACCGCTAGATTGTTCGCCTTTGAGACTCAGAAACTTCTTAAAGTATGAACGGACATAACCTTCCAGCGACGACGCAGGGCAACACTCCGTGGTCTGATCCACTGGGATCTTAGCCACTGTGAGTTGGAACAAATGCTCGAGCACAAAGAAAGGAATTTGATTCTCGAGAAGCATCAAGTCGTGTCTGACGATGTTGGCTGTCAAAATGCTATCGCAAATAGGATCTGCCCTTGGTGGTTCACAGCCCCTGCGGTCGCTTTTGCTGCCACCCTTTCCTCCATTAATATGCTGTGGAATGCCACTCGAGTCCTTACGAACCTGTGACAAAAAGTTAGCATTTTTCGAAAAAGAATGTTCTCATTTACTTAAGAAATGTATTGTTTCCTGCTTCTTGGAATGCAAAATTACAAATCAAATTTTGCTGGAGTTGAGTTTGATTTGTGTATTCTTTAATTAACAACGTTTCCACTTCTTACTCAAATCTGAGTAAATATTTGGATCAAAGCTTGATTTGGTATCAAGCTCTCCAGTCATAAATATCTACTTTTTATATTGTATATGTAGGTAAGAGAGAGAAAAGAGAGCAAAGATCTGAGGAGAGAGAGACGTGAAATTCCCCTTGGGGGAATATCCGCTTGGGTTTTGTTATTATGACCAGTTCATGTATACCTGACAATGATGGGTATGGTAGTCGAAGTAGAGAAGTTCGAGGATGAAGCAACCATCGACAAACATCATTTCCACCAGA
This sequence comes from Rhododendron simsii, assembly GCA_014282245.1. Lineage (NCBI taxonomy): Eukaryota > Viridiplantae > Streptophyta > Magnoliopsida > Ericales > Ericaceae > Rhododendron > Rhododendron simsii. The sequence continues at coordinate 34,651,320 of CM024957.1, read as the reverse complement.
TCGTCGTCATTCAGCTTTAAGTCTTCTGCGTAGTATTTCTTGGCCATGTCCACCAGGGTGGCTTCTCCTTGTGCGTCATTTTTCTCGGCCTTGACTATGCTCTTCTTCATTTTTTCCACAAATTCTTGTATCAACTCGTCTTTTTTCTCATCCCTAATTTCCGGATCCGCTATTCCTTTGGTCAGTCGAAGAAACAGGCGATTGGCGTAATCCATTTTGACGTCTTGCATAGGTTTACGGAGGTGTTTGCCCTTCCAGTGAAGAGGGCCGATAGCAACGAGACGAGGGACGTAGGCGCATTCGTTCAGTTTTCGAAGATCTTCGGGCACCTTGTAAATGCGAGCGAAAGAGTACAAGGACTTGATTTTCCCTGTACCATTGTTGAACTTTTCACCAATGGTCTTTGCACGAATCTTGGGAGCCTGCTTAACATCAGTACCCCCTGACTCATTTTAGTTGAGTGGAAATATCGTTTTTTATCAATGCTTAACGTAGTGTTTTTGTTTTTGGTTTTTTTTGGGTGAAACAGACTTACGATTGCTCTGGGTTTTAGCATGAAAAGAACCCATACTGGCAGGGGTGGATTTAAAGTGGAGCCAGGGGGTCACATGCCCCACTTGGCCATATTACGCTAGGGCCCCTATAAAATTTTGTTATTGCATAGTTGTAGTTATTCCTTAGGTAATCACCCTTGTGCCCGGCCCTCTTACAAATTAACCTGTAAAGGTAATATTAGCCGCCTTCTTTACATTTCTCTCTCTCTCTCTCTCTCTCTCTCATATATTATCTTGAAATAGTTTAATTTTCAATTGTGCTCGTTGGTTTTTTTTTCAAGATATGCTTTGAATATCTGTAACTAATGCGTTGATTTTGTGGAATAATTAGAATTTATACTTTCAGTTATTTGGATAAATTAAATCTATAGAAATGAGTAGAATCTATCTATTTTTTTTACATGAATTTTCATTCTGATTTGTATAGGTTACGGCTTTTGAATTGGCTCAACTCAACTGCTTCATTTACTAGTATTAGTGCCCCATCTCCACCAAATTCCTGGCTCTGCCACTGCTGATACTAGCCTTATCTATACTACGGTTGCGGCACACGCAATGGTAGAAACAAGATTTTAACTCCGGGGGCCAGGCTTAATAGACATATATTTTTCATCAGAATGTATACTTATTATATTATAAGATTTTTGTTTTTTAATTCATTACATTTGTACATTGAAAAGATTCTTTAAGCTACATCAACTATCACATGCTTATTTTTTATTTATGAAAAAATTGAGAAATGAGAAAGTAAAATAGCAGATTTGTTATCAAATCGAACCAAAATTATTAAGATTATACGTAGTTATACACGAATAATTATCAATAATATTCAAAATCAGGTATATACAAGATAAATTTATAACTCAGACGCTTGGGGAGAGCTGAAACACACCACCCCCTCGGGACCCAATATAACTCTACCCCTGGGCACACCCTTCCATGTGTGCATGTACAAGTGAAAATATTGGGGGTGGGAGTGAGGATGGGTCCCAAGCAATGTGGGACTATATTTTGTAATTAATATCCCTCTTCACGTACAACCGCGTTTGAGATCTGTCACGTATAGTCTCTTTTAGGTATTTCATCGTCCAGTCTTTTTGCTGGTCTATCATCGTGGGGTGTGGATTCTAAATTTTTAAAATAAAGAGTGAAATGGACCCGACTCTGATACCAAAATCTATGAAAGATGTAATTCTAGAGACAGAAACCTTGAAGCTTTTCATTGTCATCTGTTGAATGGAATACAGAGAAGAGAAACCTTACTTTATAGCTCACTCACCTGAAGCTCTCATTGGATCACAAGATCCTTACTTGGATTGCAAAGCTGGCCATCCTAACTATCACAGTCAAGTAACACAACTAAAATACAAGCACAAATGAGCAGAAAATACAACTAAAATGAACACACAACTGAAATGAAAATCATTTACAGCTGTGTGCATTTTGGCCTTGGAGCCTTTTTGCTTTCCCTTGTTATAACTTATAAGAGCATGTACACCAATGATTTAGTAAAATACCTTGTGAATAGTTCACAATTTTAGTTTAACTATCAGTTTTTTATTTTACAACTACACTAATACCATCTATTTTATCTAACACCAATTAAAATATACACTCTTCCACTTTTTTCCTTTATCTTTATCATTTTTTTACGGCCAAATTTCAAAGAAAATGGGTGATACATAGTGTATGTATCACCCATTTGTAGATAAGACATAAATTATAGGAAGGACATGAAATATGTACCCTAAATGTCATCTTTAGAAGCTAACGGATTTCAACACCCATTGAGGTCGCTGTTTCGCTGCCTGAAAACTTTTCTTCCTCATCTCTTAGTGAGGTCATCCAGACCTCATATCCGTGATGTCATGACATTATCATGTAAACTAATCTCAAGATTCCACACAAATGAGGGGCTATAACAATTTTTGTGTCTTTCGTCATGTCAAAACCCAAAAGTGAAACCCACATCAATAGCTCATACAAATGATTTGAGCTTTTTAGCACGTGTAAAATTGTATTTTTTAAAAATCAACTCAGTCAGACATCAATAAGAGCTTTATCAATTCATTCATTTTTTGGTCTTTGCAAATTCAGGAAAGAAAATTAAACTAATTGACCAAGCATGCCCTTAATGATACCTAAGTAAGCTGATATTATTGTAAGCACCCTTAAAAAATATTTCAAACAAATTGAATAGCTGCAGTCATTCGTGTGTAATCCTCAAGTGGGTTGGCACAATCCAGTATACATTTGGTGTATTGGCCGGTGTGTACCCATAGTCCTTTTTTTTTCTTTGGCATGAACTGAATGTGGCGCTTTGTATAAGTCCCGAAAAATATGTGAATTGGAAATTATTATTAAAAACAAACAACCAAAACTTGTTCATTGCCAACATTTTATTGCCATCTGTTAGAGGCCTTATCGTTCTGGAGGCATTTACAACACCTACAATTTTGTCATATATAGTTATCACCTATTTTTATCCCATTGTAGCTCAGGCAATATTCATCAGTGAGTTAGTATTGTTAGATCTTAGAGAGCGAGAAGGGGGGGAGGGCTCAAATCTGGCCCAAATACGTGAAAGTACAAATGAGGCACCAACACTGCCGGCCCCGACATTTGAGTTGCCCAAGCCAAACTTCATATTGTGTTGCCCACTTAATATTATGTCATACAAAATTAAAAAAAAAAAAAACATACGAGTACCAAAAAATACCCATTAATGTTACATTGTTCATTGAGCTTGAATAACATTTTTAAAAAAAAATCAACATCATAATGTAACCCTGGTTATAGTGCTTTATAATTAACACCATCCAATTCAAAGAAAATGAGTTCCCGCATTTTTTTGTCAATTAAGTCATCGTACTTTACTTATCTAAGAGCTCGGAGTCCATGCAGCTAGCTTTTGATTTTTTGGTTTTTTGGGCTTTTTAGTTGATATATGTGAAGATAACACCTGCCTCGAAAAACATAAAAAGTTTAAAAAGTCCCAAATGCCCAAAAATGCTCTTAGTGGAACGATGCCTCATTTTCAATTGAGTTCATAGTCAATCTATTTGTTCTCTCTTGCAAAATGGTAATTCAGAGGTAAAAACAATATCCATATAATTTGCTTTCTCAATTTATTTTAACTATGACTTTTCTTTTAATCAAATGTAATAACATATCACTTATACATTACTCCACTATTTTGTTTGTTAAATCGCAAATTTTCAACAAAATAATTTAGTAATTTGATTTTTGTAATATTGTGGATTAGGAGGAAAAGAAAAAGAGGTAGAAAAAAATGGAGTAATATACAAAAGATGAGTTTGGGAGGCGTGGGAATTGAACTTAGGTGTGGGAGAAGAGCAAAAATGGGGTAACAAATAAAAGATGAGGCTGTTGCAGTTCGTGGGAATTGAACTTGGGTCGCCCAAAACTTTGACAGCATCCTAGCAACCAGAGCACCAAACATACTCTTTGTGCTAGTAATGGAAGACTTTTTTATATTTATACCTAACTTACATTTTTTTTTGGTTGCCCCAACCTGGGGGGTTGCCCAAGCCCAAAGGCTTGCGGGGCTTGCCCCGGGGCCGGCCCTGCCTCACCAACCGCACTCTACTCACCACTACGCGCGTCCATTGTAGCTTATTGAGCTCCATAATTAGATATGACAATCCTGGTAATCAAATTGTTAGACAAGGGACGTACTAATTTTAGAGGAAGAACGGTGGTAGTATTAGTGGTAGTGGCGCCGGGGAGGGGGGGGGGGGGGGGGGGGGGGGGGGGGGGGGGGGGGGGGGGGGGGGGTGTGGTGTTGGGGGGTGGTGTGGTTGGGGGTTGGGGGTTGGGGAGGGGAAGCTACCAATCTGGGCGAGACCATTATATGGTTGAGATTGTGCTCAATCTTACCCCATGAGCATCGAATAATTTCTCGTAGGAACTGACTAAAATAATTTTGTTTGTCATTTGGAATGGTTAATAATTGCCCAAACATATGAATCCCGCCTTGCGATCTACATAAATGTTAATTCGTAACCATTCAATTTGTTAAAATAGTTTTTTTCTGAATTCTTGCAAAATTCAACTGAGTCAGACAGTAAGAGATTAATCAATACATTCAATTTTTTTGGTCCTGCTAATTTTGAGACTAAAAATGAAATGAATTAATCAATCACTTATAGAAGAGATTAAATTCTTTCCACTGGCAGTGGAAAACCCCACTTTTCTATTACTGCCTTTTTCGGTCCTACCGTGAACTTATTGTTGATCTGAATGTAAACCCCACATAATATTGTATCCATACAAAAAATAAACTTGATCGGACATCGATAGAAATATCAAATTTTGAATTTTTCTTTCTAAAATGGACAGTTCATCTTTATTATTATTGACAAAAATCATATCGTCCATTTTATAATCCAAAATTCAAATTTTGATATATCTAGCGATTTTCGATGAAACTAATTTTTTACATGGCAATACTATACTGTTGGTTTTATAATATGAACGGTTCAGATTACTATAATAGACGCTCGGTGGGGCCCATAAAAGACGGTGGTGAAAAATTGAAATTTTACACCACAGTAAATATAATTTATTCTCCTTATAGAAGCCTCACTAAGTTGATTTTTGGAAGCACCGTCAAAAAATACTCGTATTTGAAACACAGTCAACGGCTCCAATAGGAGAGGTAGCAATGGTAGAAGGGAAGATGGTGGATGGATTCCGGTGATTAAAAACCACAGGATGCACACGGGTAACAAGTCTAGAGAAAAGGAGTCCTTCACGCTTTTTGTGGACAATATTCCTGAAGGTAGGGATCAACAGTGGCTGTGGAAGACTTTTAACATGTATGGAGTGGTTAAAGATGCTTTTATTCCTAGGAAAAGGAGTAAATGTACAGGGAACAAATTTGGTTTTCGTTAGGTACGACTGCCGGATCTCCGCAGGTATGGCAGTTTCAAGATTGAATGGAGTTTGGGTGGACAATATGAGGTTGTTTGTTAAGGAGGCTTGCTTTGGTCACGATGAGGTAAGATTGAAGCAGAAGATGCCTAGTTTCTCTGTGTCTGGGAAGCAGGTGCTCAACCAGGGGGGTAACTCTAGCCCCAAGTATGGGGACAAGGTTAGTAAGGAGAAGGAGAGGTGTGGGATACGATGGAGCGGTGGAATTTCTGGGCTCTCCTTTGGTCATGTGGTAGGAGGTGAATCCTCCAAGACAGGGGTTGTTAAGGAGCAGAGCCCCATCCTTAAAATTCATCCAGTTGGTAACGGTTGGCTGGAAAGAAGTGCGGTGGCGATCTTGGATCGAGTGGAGTCTATGATGACTCTAAAAGTCAGTTTTAGTTTGGAAACGGATAAGGTGGCGCAATTCAGAGCCTTGGGTGGAAGATCAGTCCTGATAACTTTTCAAAGTAAGGAAGTTAGGGATGATCTTATTAAAGGTCCATGGATGAAACGGTGGTTTCAAGAGGTTAAACCCTGGAGGGGCGAGCCGGCTAGCCTTGAGAGATTTGTTTGGCTTAGCTGCTTTGGTATTCCGCTCAATGCGTGGAATGCATCAACATTTAAATGGATTGGAGAGCTTTGGGGATGTTTTGTGAAGGTGGATGAAGATACATTAAGGGATTCTTCGTTTGCACAGGGTAAAATTCTGATTGCAACGGTGGAACCTCATAAGATTGATAAATGGGCCCAACTGGAGGTGCAAGGGTTGATTTATGATGTCCATATTAGAGAGGAGTCCTCTTGTTTTTCTCCTGATGATCTTGTGAACTTATCCTTGGCAACAAGTAAGGAGTCCGGTTCAAAGGTTATGATATAGGAGAATGGGTTTGCAGGCTCAGAGGAGGAAGATGGTGCTGACGTGGAAGGCTTTAGGGCAACCTTAACCAATGGGAAGAGGGTGGTAGGTGAGAGGTTTCAGAAATCTGCCTCTGGGCTGGCAGTGCTACAGAGAAAAGAGGAAGCACATGCTAAGGTTGGGGGCCCAAGGCAAGAGAATGCAGAGAAGCAATTAATGTTTGACAAGGAGGGGGACAAGGTGCTTGCAGAGGATTTTGAACCTATTGATTCTTTTGTGGCGGATTTGGTGGGGCAGTCCGACAGTGAGGCTAATGAGTTGGGCTCCCATTTGGGCCTTCATGTATCTGCCAGTGGGGGGAAGAGTCAAGGAGTGGAGCTGGAGGCTATTAGTGTATTTAAATCTGGTGGGCCTATAGTTGGTGGGCTAGCCCAAGAGGCTGTCTTGGGCATTAATAATTCCTTGGTAGTGGTGGAAAAAGAGGGCTGCAGTAGTGGGCCTCTCAACCGGCCAGCTGGACATGAGATCCTCTCAAATCCCTAGCATAAATCTTCTGATCGATCTCAATGATGCAGAGTGTAGGAAGAGAAGACGCCGACAGCTTTCGAACCTCTATCGTGTTCAGGAGGAATTGGAGAGGGAGGCTAGAAGTGGGAAATCATCATCTTCTTCGCCTTCGGAGGAATCTATCCAGTCTGATTCCATCCGAAGCTCTTCGATTATTGTTAGGGAAGTTAAAGCAACCATGGCTGTAGGTGGTGAGCTTGGTGTTCATCTTTCACAAGCAGACGAAAGTATTCTCGGACGAATGATAGAACTGGAAGTTGAGGAGTATCGTCGCTCGCAGGAGAGGGCGGGAGAGCTCTAGGAAGCGATAAAGATTTCTGGATATCTGGCTGTCTAATCCCAACTGTTTGAAGGTCGCGGAGGAAACCTGGAATAATGTAAAGGTATCTGGGTGGGCAGGATTCATTCTTCTCCAAAAAATGAGGGCAATAAAAGATAGGTTGAAAGTGTGGAACAAGGAAGAATTTGGGGATATTAATTGTGCATTGGCAGTGGTTGAATCTGAGCTAAACCGTCTTGATGTCCTGGCTGAGGAAAGACAGCTTACCTCTGATGAAAAAGCAGTGAAGTGTAAATCGAAGTCTGAATTTTGGAGATTGTCAAAACTGTCGGAGTCATTATGGAAACAAAAGTCGAGGGTAAATTGGTTGAAATTGGGGGACAAAAATACCAGATTTTTCCAAGCAATGGCTAATAACAGGTACAAGAGAAACATGGTAGGTTCAATTGTGGTGAATGGTAGGGTGCTGGAGGAACCGTTGGATATCAAAGAAGCTGCTGTTGAATATTTCAGCCGTAACTTCTTTGATGAGAGAGTTCATAGAGCAGTTTTGGAGGGTGAATTCCCAAGAACTTTGTCTAGAAGTGCAGCTCTTGAACTTGAGAAAGAGTTTGAGGAGAGGGAAATCGTAGCAGCTTTGAAAGGGTGTAGTAACCTCAAGGCTCCAGGTCCAGATGGGTTTAATTTCTCATTCATTAAGAAGGGGTGGAAGTTTATAAAGACTGTCCTCCTACAATTTTTCTCAGAATTTCATGAGAATGCAAAGCTTACTCAAGGTATCAACTCCACTTTTGTCGCTTTGATCCCCAAGGTTGATTGCCCCTCATCCTTTAGAGAATTTAGGCCTATAAGCATGGTGGGCTGGATATACAAAATCCTTTCAAAAGTGTTAGCTAACAGGTTGAGAGTTCATATTCCAACTGTCATAGGAGAGGCACAAGCTGCCTTCATCGGGGGTAAACAGATTCTCGACGGGGTCCTCATTGCTAATGAAGTTATACACTGTTGGAAGAGTAAAGCTAAAGGTGGCCTTATTCTGAAACTGGATTTTGAAAGGGCATATGATTGTGTTAACTGGGGATTTATGTTGGATATGCTCAGGAAAGTGGGATTTGGGGATAAATGGTGTAGCTGGATCAAGGAGTGTTGCTCGACAGTTTCCATGTCAGTCCTCATTAACGGGCCAGCCACGAAAGAGTTCAAGACACAAAAAGGCCTTAAGCAAGGGGATCCCATATCTCCTTTTCTTTTCAATATTGTGGTTGAGGCTCTCAACATTTTACTCGAAAGAGCGAAGGAGAAAAGTATTATTAAAGGAGTGGTAATTGGTCGTAATGGTCTGGTGTTATCTCACTTGCAATTTGCGGACAACACGATTCTGTTTTGTAACAATGACAAGGAGGAGATGTGTAACATCAAAAGGATCCTAAGGATTTTCCAATTGATGTCTGGCTTAAAGATAAATTTTTCGAAGAGTTCTCTTTATGGTATTAATGTAAGCAATCTAGATGTGTCTGCTCTTGCTCAAAGGATGGGTTGCAAAGCTGAAAAACTGCCCATTAAATACCTTGGTCTGCCATTGGGAGCTAACCCGAGGAATGTCAAAACTTGGGATCCAGTTATCGAGCGCTCTCAAAAGAAGCTGTGCATTTGGAGAAGTAGGTTCATGTCTACTGGAGGTAGACTAAACCAGCTTAATTCCAATATGTCCAACTTGCCTATTTATTTTATGTCAATCTTTAGGATGCCGGTGGCAGTGGCGAAAAAGTTGGAAAAGCTGCAACGACAATTCTTTTGGGGGGATACGGTCGACAAGAAGAGATTGCATCTGATAAAATGGGAGAGTATAACAAAAAAGAAGGTAGCAGGGGGTTTAGGGGTGAAAAGGTTATTGCAACAAAATTTAGCATTGCTTGCTAAATGGTGGTGGAGGTTTAGTAAGGATAAGGAATCCTTGTGGGTAAAGGTGGTGAGGTCGAAATACAAATTGGATCAGAGGAGTTGGCTACCTGAATACCCAATGAGAGGCTCTGTTTCAACTGTTTGGAATGATATCTGCGCGGTGGGTGATTCTGGTTCAGGTATTGGTGGAATTGTGAAAGAGGGTTTTAAAATAAAAGTATATTCGGGCAACAACACTTACTTTTGGAATCACTGTTGGTTAGGACCTTTTACTCTAAAAGAGGAGTACCCTAGATTGTTCCTGTTATCTACTCAAAAAAACAAGGTGATTAGCAATATTTGGGGAGGGCTCGAGAATGGAAATTGGGGGCTGAATTTTAAAAGAAGGCTTCGAGATAGGGAGAATCAGCAACTGGTGGCTTTGATACAAAGAGTGCAATCCTATGCAATGGATCCATCCAAGCCTGACTCCTTACTCTGGCAGTGGACGGAGGACAAGAGGTTTACGGTAAGGTCATTGTACGAACAATGGGAGTCGCTATCACTGGATCGAAACTTATTCTTGGGTTCGGTTTGGAAAAATTTATGCCCTCCTAAGGTAGAAATTTTGGCTTGGATGGTCATTCAGGAAAGGGTGGCAACGAGGTCAGTTCTAGTTAGTAAGAATATTGTGCTGAATGATCAGTCATGCTCGTTGTGCTCGTTGCATCAGGAAACACCTAATCACTTATTCCTCCATTGTAAGTTCTCCTGGTCCGTTTGGTCTCAAATTCTAGATTGGTGGCATTTTTTTTGGGTTTGCCCTTCCTCGATAGCTGGCATGGCGAGTTGGTGGTTTGATACCAGTTTTCGCAACCTAGAAAAACACATTTGGGAAGCTTGCTTCTATGCGACAATTTGGTCAATTTGGATTATGCGGAATAAGCTCATATTTCAGAATGTGACGATCAGCTCAGAGGAGGTAGTGGATTTAATCAAGTACAGAGTGGCCATGTGGATGAAAGTTAAATTTGAGATTAAGGTGTATTCGATCGAGGATTTCAAAGGTTTCTTAGATGGTATTCGTTTGTTGAAAATGTAATCCTTGAGGTGCTCTCTTCCAATTTCCTGCTGGATGAGATTGTTTTTGTTTTTTCTTTTCGCTGATTTGAGTCAGTTTGCTCCTCAGCTTTTCTTCTCGATGTAACCTTTCGAGTTTAATAAAATTTCCTTTTCCCGAGAAAAAAAAAAACGGCTTCAATAGGTTTGGCAATGATTCACGTGTTTATTAAAATCCTCTTCACAAATTTAGCACTTCTCGAGTTCAAATCTGGACTCTATCCCTAAATTAATGTGAGATATTATGTCGTCATTATTGCTTCTGTTCGGGGACATGACTTTACTTGATCAACAATGGTCGCGAAATACTATATGTTAGTTGAAAATTATTTTGGAAACAGACAACCAAAATTTGTTGATTGTCAACATTTTATTGCCATCCATACAAGGCCTTAATGTTTAGGAAGCATCTATATGTTAACTAGTACGATTTTAATTTGTAATCTAAAAGCTACACAACAAATTGTAATCTAAAAGCTACACATTTTAATTTGTTGAGGAAGAACAGTGGTAATATGGAAGAAAAACAGACAAAAAGTAGTATTTTTATGCATTCCTACATTTAGTTCTATTTAGGAACCAGCTAGCTTGAAAAACTTTATTTGTTTGTATTTGGCCCCATGGGTGATAATTCAATTTCATATGGTCCCCTTAATTCAATTTCGATGCCTCCTAATGACAAAGGCAATTAATGTGATGGTTAGACCTTTCAGGGAAAAGATGTGGTTAGAAAAAAAGGGTAAAATCGTAAGAATGAAGGGGACCTTCCATTGCCTTCAAAGTTCATTGAAATTTGAACTGCTTACTATCATAAAGTCAGGGTGTGTTCCACATTATTTTCTTAAAAAATAAGTACTTATTTCTGCATCTCAAGATCACTCTCTCACAATGCATCACATTTATTTCAAAAAATAAGTACTTATTTTTAAAACCAGAACGGAGTCTCAACCAACTGAAGCTGATGCCATGGAAATGAGGTCTCGATAACATATTGACATTGACCCCTTGATTTTCTATGGAAATGCTTCATTGCCTTATCCCAGGGAATCAGCTAGCTAGAAAAGCATCGTTTGTCTTTTGTAAGATGTCAATCCCTTTCTTTCTAACAGCAAAGTATTTTTCTTGGAAAGGTCTATTGATCCTTGTGAATCTCAGTCCACAACATACCAAAGGGGTGGGCATCCAAATTGAAGGTGAGCGGTCATTGGTTCCTGACATGGTTAATAATTGCCAATATGATGACACTTAACTAAAAGTCATCCAAATTGAGGGACCTGATTTTCTGATTTTTTTTTTTTTCTAATAAAGGAGGAGGTCATCCACACCTCATTTCCATGGCATCGATCAGCTGCTTTAGTGCCTTGTCTAGTATTTTTCCTATCGATCCATGTGAATCACTCCACAACATACCAAAGGGGTAGGCATCCAAATTGAAGGTGACCGGTCATTGGAAACTGGCATGGTTAATAATTGCCAATATGACACTTAACTAAAAGTCCTCAGGCTTGTGCTTTCAACTGTTTGGTAGTCTGTCCATTCGTGAAATTTTTTCCAACTTTAATGAGGCATTAATTAGTGACAGTATTGTTTTTGGCAAGATGTTACAGCGATTCCAACTTGTGTGGCATTATACACATATTATCCATCACTTGGTCGGCGATCATTAGCAAGACTCTTGTATGATTTTATCTATTTTTTCTAACCATCTTGTATGATTGTCAGCTAGTTCTGAGCAAACTAAGCCCTTAATGTTGTTCACTAGAGATGCCCTAAGAAACCAACCTCGAGATCCCTCACAAATGACGAGCTAAAACAATCACATCCATTTTGGATTTAGTATTTGAGTAATTTTCATGGACTAGAATGGCAATATTTGTCTTTGATTATTATCTTTGTTTAATCGAGGGTGGTCTTGAAATGTGTGACATGAAGTTTTTTCCTAAAGACAATTAGCTAGCCAAATATTGGTCATTGGTAAATAATTATAGCAGATGACAAAACACCAGACATAAAATACAGCGCTTTTTCGAAGACTATTTATAAAGGGATTGAGCTTAATGAACTAATTAAATTTAAAAAAAATATTTCTTGTAATGTTTCTCTTCACTCTTTACAAATTATGTACAATTGGAGCTGTAGCTCTTTTTGGTTGAATGAAATTAGAAATTGAGGTCCTATCATTTATAGAGGACGATTCCAGGGTACCAGTTCTATTATATCAAAACATGAGGGACCAGATACGTAATAATGATGAAGGTTGCCGTTATTTTCACCTTTCACGGACTGAAAACTTTAGCCGGTTCACAACTCCCAAGAGTCATCTATACCTCATTCTCATGAGTAATGACTTCACGCGTGTGCCGTGTGATATGATCACAGTCTTTATTTCCTTATCATTCACTAGAAACTAGCTAAAACACCTTCATTTTTTTCAATGTTAAAATGCATACTGGTAGCTTGCCATAGGTCCAACAAAAACAATCAGAATCGTTCAATTTTGGAGAACGACCTTTTTTAGTTATTCAATCTCAATTTTATGTTGATTTTATCACGGTTAAAAACTGTGATAAAAAGTAGCATAGAAACAATAATGGCTCCATAGACCGCAGTTTCAAAACCGAGATGAATTGTCAAAGATCTCGAGAAGAAACCGTGATCTTTCTTCTTTTTTGTTAGTGGCCTTATTGTGCTAGTTGTAGGCATCTACAACAACTACAATTTTGTCATAGTTATCACATTTTTTAACCCATTGCAGCTTTTCGATCGGGCATAATTGGACATGACAATCCTAGTGAATAAATTGTTAGAAAAAGGTAATTACTAATGACGAATTTTTTTCCCATATGAAACCCAGCTCGAGCAAGAAAATGAGATTTTTTCTGCATATGAAAACGTCTTTTGTGACAAATTTTTCCGTCGCCAGAAGGAATAATTGGTGAAGAAATTATCCATTGTCAAAACACGCTATAGGCGAGGAAAAAATTGTCGCTAATTATTCGTCATCAAAAGGTACTATAGGTGATGAAAAATAGATTTCATTACCAGTTGAGAATCCTTGATGACCATTAGTCGACAAAAAAAATTATACTACAACAAAAAACACCAATGGTGACACCCTTTGGTGACAAAATATTGGTGTTGACACGGAATATACTCGACAGTGACAAACAATTTTGCTGCTAATTGTCACTGAAAACCTTTAGGTAACCTGGCTAAATAGTGAGGAGATTTGGTGACAAAAAATTTGTCACCGAAGACAAATTTCGGTGACAAGTATAGAGTTGTCACCGAAAAATCTGAATTTTCGCACTCCCGGGCTCTGATTCATTTAGGCGCGCTAATGAAAAGTAAAATAAAATTTTTTTAATTCAAAACGACGTTGTTTCATGCATTTTGCTTGTCACCAAAAAGAAATAATTTTACTCTTCTCACGCTGCCTCTCTCCACTTTTACTCTGCCTCTCTCCACTCCACAGCCACGCTCCATTCACCCCGAAGACTTCCATTAGCAGCGACGGTGACCCCAACCACAAATCGGCTGCCGTCGCTCCGATTAACCCAGGTCTTTTTCTGTTCCTCTCAGTATCTCGCTCTGTCGTTCTCTCTTTCGATCACAAAATGTGTCTCTGGATCTCTGGATCTCTCTCTTGACTTCGTCTAGCTAAACAATTTTTTTTTTTTGACTCTATCTTCACTGAAAAGGCAGGACACTTCATCTTCGCCCCCTTCCTCGCCGGCCCGAACTCGCCAGCACCACCACCACACTCTGTGATTTCTGGTATTCGGTTTGATTTGATTTTTTTCCTTAATTCTTTCCAAAATACAAAGGTAGGGTTTTTATCAAAGACCATTAGAATTTTATAATCAATTCAGGATTTACAAAGATTTTGCACTTGTAGGATTTGGATTTACATTCGTCGAGGTATCGGTTTTCATTTGGATAACACATTGGGGCTTTTAGGTTGACTGACTCATTCGGATAACGAGCTCAAGAAAGAGGAGATGAAAAATATTGTTTCCGTGCGTCATGGGGACACTCCCCCTACCCCCAAGCTATTTCCATCGCAAATCTTCTTCTCCACAGGTAATAGGCAAATTTTTGATTTCTAAAATTTTTTGTCTCCACATGCGATCTTTACTTGTTGAGCTCAAATTTCGTGATGCACATGTCCCTACTTTTTATAGCTATATTCAATCTTCACTTGTGATATTCTTTCACAGTTCATGGTTTGTGAGATTATTCATCCTTGTCCAATTGTTCCTGGAATCAACTGTTTTTATGGGATCAACCATAATAGTTGGCTTAGCAACAACTTGTTTATTACATTGACTCTTTTTAGTGAAATTATTCTTCTTTGTTTGACATCAAAACTTCTTTTCGTTCTCCTCATATGCTCACAATAGCTTGAAGTTGTGTTGGACTCTTAACTATGTGCTGATCTTTAACTGTGCAGTATATTTTACATTTAGGAAGGTAGATTATAGCCTGCTTGCCTCGAGATAGGGAGTGTTTTTGAAGGCAAAACTGTCACGCCCCAAAATGAGAAGTGACTGGCCATGAACCACAAGACCAAAGCTCGTAGAACATGCAGCCTAAAAAGGAGTTTTATAAAAACTCCCAGGCAAGGATCCACCAAACAATCAACCATTTTTTTTTTATTCAGAACATCCCCAACCAATAAATTCCATAAAAAGAATGGGGCACAAACATCCCATGAACCAAATAAATCCAGTGATCCAACAGTAATAAAAGAATCTAGATGTCTGACAAAATGTTTCAAATGCGGAAGCGATTAATAAAATAAAAATATGATGAGACACCCTAAGGAGGTCAACAAACGAAATCCCCGAGATGCCGCCAGAGTCCTTTCCTAACTCTCCAACTTGCCTGAAGAAGAAGTTGGAATAAATCCGTCAGCTGACACGCTCAGTGAGTAGCAAACCATGTATATTAAATACAGTTCCAAAACAGGGATCAAAATAATTTACCATGTCAACATAAATTTGGCATATGCGGTGAACAACAAAATAATCCATTAATCCAATAAACGATTCATTCGATAAATCTTAATGGTGTTTTCAATCCAATCTCCAACAATAATGGGGAACCACTACCAAAATCAATAACACCAAGTGCCAGTGAACAAATATCTCAAAATTGGATCTAATATTGGAATTTAGAGTCACCACGAGTAGGCAGCCCGTAGAACTTTTCCCTAAGATCAATCCGGTCAATAACAACCGTTGAGCATTAGGGTCACCGGCCTGATCCGGTCTCTTCCCTAATGGTCAGAGTCACCCGCACATAGAGGATTAATTTCCCTGGACTTCCAAAATACATGTTCCCATCAATATCCACAAAGTTCTCACCAAAAGATTATTCGATTAACAAATGGTTTCACCAATCCGCATGCCAATTTCAAGAACCAAATAAACAAATATATGTTCTCAATTTCAATCATTGTATTTCTAAAACAATAATTTAAGGGATACGGGGAAGTTCGCAAATACGTAACATGCTTAACCACTCACCTGGATCCAAAGCTAAGGCAATCGAACGACACAAGATGATGCTAACCTGAACAAAATAATCAAGATACAATCACCGACTATAAAACAAGAATAACTTCTCCATAACCATTAGGACTACCTACATATTTCCCACGCACAAACCACCTGTCCTCACCACATTAATATACTATACAATCTAGATTCCATATACTACTCCGTATAAGCAAAAGTTAAAAGTATGTGTATTCACCACTCCAATTCACAGCACAGCACACACGCACTTGCACCAATCACCACCTCGGCCATACACGGCACATGCTCTCTCTCTCTCTCTTTCTCTCTCTCAAAAGCGGCACCCACCAAATCAACATAAATAATTTCCACCCAATTAACTTACTACTTAACCGAACTCTGAGCAGTGAAACAATAAGATCAATTCAAAACTTACCACGATCGAAGACGAGTACGAGGACGACTTCGAAACCTTTGACTGTGCTCCTCTTTCCTTTTCAACGATCTCTTAAATGTAACCCTAATCAATTAACCTTATGAATATATCTGTCTAAGTACAACTCTTATAAACCACCCACTAACAACGTTGCACCCTAAATTTTAGCTGATTAGTTAATTAGAGTTTACGTATATAAATGGCCAAATAGGTTTTCTTATATTTACTCCTATCCATCTAATACCAATTTATAGAATTACCTTCCAGTACCGTTATTTATCCAAAATCAATCACATACTCTAAAGATTTCAATCGTGACAAAAATACCCATAGCGCTCGCAAAATAATTATTTGGGACCCAACCATAACACCAATTAATAACAGCAATATAAATAATTAAAATAAATAAAAATGCTAGGCCGTAACATCTTTCCCCCCTTAAAATAAATTTCGTCCCCGAAATTGCATACTAACCTCATCCATACAAACATGATATCCTCTTTACACTCCAAAGTAGCCTTATAAACAGTGTGCGCACCACAACACTTCTACCAAATGAATTTTTATTTTTCCTGCGAAGCACCTGTCCCTTTGTATCAAGTATCTCAATGGGTTGCTCATGATAGGTCAAATCATCTTGAACATGAAGTGGCTCTTAATCAATCACATTGGACGGACTATGCACATACTTTCTTAACATCGATACAAGAAATACATTATGAACTTTAGCCAAACTCGGTGGCAACGCCAAACGATAGGTCACCTCAACTATCCTTTCCAAATTTTCAAACCGCCCAATATAGCTAGGACTCAACTTCCTCGTTTTGCCAAACTGATGAACACCTCAATCTCCGTGGGGATACCTTAAGAAACATCATATCTCCTATTGTAAACTCCAAATTCCTCCAATGAGTATTCTAAAAAAGGTATCTCTTGTAATATGACCCGAAATTGAACTAGCTCAAATCCATCAAAGAAATTAATCAACCAACCTCGTCAATCTAATTAAGATTTCTAGAATTGTAAAAGAACATCAAACTGATAGTCACTAGTTTACCATCATTTTAAAAATATTCATAGGGCCACCCAATTACTCCAAATAAAATTCTATATCAAACAAAAGCTTTTTTTTTTAGATTTGATTACTGTGAACAGTGTAGCATCGTGAAAAGAAATCAAAATTTTTACTTCAAATAAATTAGTCGGGGCATCAATTACTTATCTCAGTTAAAAAGTTTTGACCTCAAAATTGGTTTACACCATTATAGTACAACTTTAACATAAGGGAAAATCGGTATATCACATTCTCAACACATTTTTTTTTTACTCGTATCATCCTCAAATGTTTGAAAAAAAAAAAAAAGTTTAGCACAACCGTTCTTGGAATTGAAAATGTCCAGTGAAAAATTTGCTTGCATCAACATTTAAGTCAAATGACAATGTTAGAATTCTTACTAGATACAATAAATATTTTGAAATTTAAGGCCGATAAAAAGAAATACTTTGAAAGTTAAAGTATGCCTCTTTCAATGCGAACTCCAATAACTCCTTTTTTTTATTTTATTTTAGTAGTTATTCATCAAACCAAAATAAGATTACCATCACAAGGAATAGGAAACCCAAATTTGAAATCACCATAAGAATTCCCGAATCTCCAAAAGCTCCATAAGATTGGACTTGTCAATTTTTCAGTAAACTCTCAAACTATACCCATTCAATAATAATGACTTAAACCACTTACTTCCTCATTATATTCCGTAGCATTGCATCTAAATATATCAAACGTAGCTGATAGCTAGTAGATCACAGCCTGGCATCAATAAACTTACAACATAACTGATAATATCAAGCCCTGTAACAAAAATCGAATCTCCATAACTTGAATCGGTTGCTATTTTTTCCTGTGAAATTAAATATATAACTAACCACTCATCAAACCGTGCCAAATCTCTTAACCAAATCTAATTCTCAAAAGATAAGAACAACTTGCGCTACCATAAAAAAAATGACATTGTCCATACTCCACTATGACATGCACTTCAAGGACCACCAACCCATGACTAACACCAGTGTATAAAACAGATAGTCACCTATTCCACAAAAAATTTTGTACACTCATTATAATCCCTATAGGTATAGCAATTAATAAAGCTCCATCAACAACTAAATCATACGTTTGAAAATTCATCGTGTTCTTTCTCTTAGTAAAGTGATACTTTGATGTCCAACTCTCACATTTCTAGCTATGATATTTAACTATCTCCTCTGCATCTAACATGATAATAGTTAAGTTCCAAAAGTACATATAGGTCTTCATGACATCTTACTACCTTCCATAGCTACGAACCAACATAAATTTTCACAAAAATCTCCCTGATACTATCTTCTTCCAAGTTCACCCTAAACGAACTAACTTAACACTAATAGTTAAGATAATCTATCAACTAATCAATCAAGGTTAGCATTAGTAGTCATGGAAAGAACTAAAATACTTCCAACTCAAACCAATTAGCCAAGTTCTAAGGGTTGATCTCTAACAGCTAACCACTACAATCCTCTCACCCACTAAAAACAAAAGTCTACTAATGAACTCCTTAGACCTCAAAGCTTTTGATATTTATTACAGTACTACAAATTGTATGACTCAACAAATCACCCCTTGTTATTGATTGGTTTAATAATCGGCTACACATCATACACTCATATCCTCCAAATAACTTCATTGAAAGATTCTCAAATCAGTCTCCACGGTAGTCCAAACAAATTATCAAATCCTGAATTTATTTTTAGGTACACTCCTTGCAGAAATCATTGCCTATTTCACATAACCAAAAAGAGCTGCAAAATCATAATTATTCAATAACTACAATCTAATCTAATCTTATCACCTCAACCAAAGTTTAAGACGGGTACGTAACAATGGATAGCTAAACAGAATCTCACACAAAATGTCACTGAGTCATCATCTATAGATCTACAACCTAATTAATTTCCCAAACTCAATAGTGTCGATCAAAACAAATTTTCAAACTAATAGCTCCTAGTCCCATTTTCCATGTCAACACAAAATACACATCACTTCCTGAAAATTCTTAAATTCACCTTGCAACCTGAAGGCTAACTCCATGCACTAACCCAAAATTCAATTTCATAGAATCCTGCATTCATCTTCTTCTTTTTCGTACGAAATCACGTGCCTAATTCATCCCCGTGCCAAGGACCCAAAATAACAATTTTAACCTTTAGCAACAAATAACATAAGAACCCCAAAACTACTAATGATCGAGTCTTTAACATTCCATATTCACTTCAATGACACAATAACAACTCCAATCCATAAGTTTACCTACACAAATTTTCTCTTTCCTAACCTTCCCAAAATTTCACGATAGTGATACCATAATGCATTAAACTTTCAAATCACCACCAATGCACCCCATAAGTTTATTGTCTAATCACCAAATAAACCATAGCAATTAATTCCCTTCCATAAACCAACCCATGTACTCGCATCCCGATATAGCCATCGCCCACTGCATGGCCACTACCAATCAAGCGGTCGAGACTTTGCCAAATCATATCCACTTACTACCAAGTTCTTAAAATAGAACTACTACGACTATGATTAGAAAAACCCAAAAATTCCACAATCAACTACTCCATTTAATATTAACTGGGTCCTCTGAGCTTTCTGAAATATCAACCACAAAACGTAATGTAGCTAGGATTCATATCTGTACTACTCATCTTTTAATGAACATCCGTCCATCCATATAGTATTTCCTTAGATGATGTACAATTATAGAGAGAACCTATCAAACATAGTAGCAAATCCAAACTATCTTGAGGCTTACCAAATTTTCTAAATAGGAAAGTCATTTCTCACATCCATGCACACTTGCCCAATTAAACTAGGTCCAAGCTCAACAATTGATTATTCCAGATTTTCTTAGGTAATTTTTTTTCCCCTTCAAGTCAATCTCCAACTAACATACCAACAAGTCAAACTCTTCAGATTCAATAACATTACAGTCAAACAACGTTTCATCACCAAGTTACTCGTAAAATATGTGTGTCAATCCCAATAATGAATAAAATCACTAGTGCTACATTCTCCTCCAGTACCCTATCCAAACCCTACAATAAAATCAATAATATTCCCAAAGATGGGTCTGTCAAATGATTACTATATCTTTAATACTACACGGGTACCCGTACACATCAAATAACAAACTCTTTTACCTATGGCAGTAGGACTCTGCGGACTCAGACCTCCACTAAATGAAAATGGTACAAAATGATTGTAAAAGTTTATTTTTTTTTGTTCTATTTTTTTTTTTGTTTTAAACATAGGCTCTGATACCACAATTGTCACGCCCCAAAATGAGAAGTGACCGGCCATGAACCACAAGACCAAAGCTCGTAGAACATGCAGCCTAAAAAGGAATTTTATAAAAACTCCCAAGCAAGGATCCACCAAACAATCAACCATTTTTTTTATTCAGAACATCCCCAACCAATAAATTCCATAAAAAGAATGGGGCACAAACATCCCATGAACCAAATAAATCCAGTGATCCAACAGTAATAAAAGAATTTAGATGTTTGACAAAATGTTTCAAATGCGGAAGCGATTAATAAAATAAAAATATGATGAGACACCCTAAGGAGGTCAACAAACGAAATCCCCGAGATGCAGCCAAAGTCCTTTCCTAACTCTCCAACTTGCCTGAAAAAGAAGTTGGAATAAATCCGTCAGCTGACACGCTCAGTGAGTAGCAAAGCATGTATATTAAATACAGTTCCAAAACAGGGATCAAAATAATTTACCATGTCAATATAAATTTGGCATATGCGGTGAACAACAAAATAATCCATTAATCCAATAAACGATTCATCCGATAAATCTTAATGGTATTTTCAATCCAATCTCCAACAATAATGGGGAACCACTACCAAAATCAATAGTACCAAGTGCCAGTGAACAAATATCTCAAAATTGGATCCAATATCGGATCTTAGAGTCACCACGAGTAGGCAGCCCATAGAACTTTTCCCTAAGATCGATATGGTCAATAACAACCGTTGAGCATTAGGGTCACTGGCCTAATCCGGTCTCTTCCCTAATGGCCAGAGTCAGCCGCACATAGAGGATTAATTTCCCTGGACTTCCAAAATAAATGTTCCCATCAATATCCACAAAGTTCTCACCAAAAGATTATTCGATTAACAAATGGTTTCACCAATCCGCATGCCATTTTCAAGAACCAAATAAAACAAATATATGTTCTCAATTTCAATCATTATATTTTCTAAAACAATAATTTAAGGGATACGGGGAAGTTCGCAAATATGCAACATGCTTAACCACTCACCTGGATCCAAAGCTAAGGCAATCGAATGACACAAGATGATGATAACTGATAGGCGCGCGGAATTCATGAATTTTAGCGCCTAAGTAGGGAAATTAGCGCGTTAGACATGCATTTAATTCTCATTTTCCATGTAATGCGTGCACGTGGTTGGATTTTGTGTTTGTGCTTAATTTGCAGGAAATTGAGATGTTTTGGCGCTAATGAGAGGTATCCGGAAAGGCCGTGATGGAGCTTGAGAGCGAGAAGGGCTGTGGAGACTAAGTGTTGAAGTGGCATAGCTGTTGCTCGAAGTAGACAGAGCTCACGCGAGCGCGACACCCTTTTTGGTGTAGCGCTACCTTTGAGGCTAAAGGGGTCAACGCCAAGCAATCGGTCAACAGGATCTGGTACAGCAAAGGGGTTCGCGAGCGCTACACCCTTTTTGGTGTAGCGCTACCGAGAGCTTAACAGGCTATGGAACGGCATCGTGTTGGGTCGTTGCGGGTCCGATTCCGATTTATTTTAGGATTTTTAATTGTTTGTTTAAAGGGACTAGTGAAAGCACACGTGCGTTGCACGTGGAAGTTGCACCACTTCTTATAACATAGAGAACAATCTTTTGTAAGAAGAGTACTCCTTTTACTCATCGTAGATTGTTATCAGAAGGCTGCATGCTTGGGTTGGATGATTATAAACAATTGAATTTAGTACATGTGACACAACCTTCTTCCTTGTAACCACTTATAAAATGTGGGGAGAGGGAAAAAAGAATAGTCTTATCGGAAGAATGACTCCAGTGCAACCTTTCATCTTATTCTATTAGTTGATACTCATGATCTTCTCTAAAAAATGAAACACAAGGATAGAATACCAGGTGAACAAACACAGGGAAAAAGAGCTAGAGGAATTGCAAAAAATTGAATCCATGATTACAGAGGGAACGATCCCAATTGACACAATCCCCTTCCTTCAGTAACACAACCTTCCATTGCCTTCATCTCGGCACATACTTTTTAAGCAAGCAAAAACATGGTTAGTCAATAAAGAGGATTCGAAGCTCATATTAGATTTAGTCTGTCAAGTTCATAGGAATACAAAACAAATAATGCCAAGGACAATAATATAACACGATCTAGTTCTCTCCTTTCCTCTTGCTTAAAATTAACCAACCACAACTTGCTTGCATCGAATGTGCTTTGATTACCTCCATTACTAACCCATACATCAAATCCTTCTATAAACTGACAATCTATACATGCATATCAGTAATTGGTTGAGATCACTTAAATACATCCAAATCTGGAAGCATCTATGACAAAAATAATTCCAAATTGGGCAATTGGCTATAGGGCCAATATGCTTTTAGAAATACTAAAAGCCAAGAAACATGATTAGGAAAAGTTTCAACTTGTTAGCACTGTTTTGGTAAATGGATATAATGAGGTAGCCTAAATAACTTATTCAAGACTTTGAAGAAAAAAATTTTGTTTGCATTTCCAGATCCTTCTTTTATACAGAATATGAAAGAGAAGGATAATATATGAAGATTAAGAAGACATAAGGGTTGATCTATAAATGGGATTCATGTAGGACAAAAGAAAGGTTTTTGAATATGATACATGCATAAGATGTGTAGTGAATCAATCAACATCCAATTTAATTGCGTTGTAGCCTACGTCTACATATTTTAATCTTTGGTAATACTAAAAACATCTATCGACCGACACAAAGTCCATGTAAAATTAAGCAGCACATGGAATCCTGAATCCGAAAAGACTTCCTTGAATGCATAGAGAAGTATTCAAACTTCTCTTTATCTACTTATCGGGAAAAACTTTTCTTTAACCAATTAGAGAAATAAAACAATCGGATGACATAAAGAATGAATTCCAAATTGACTTTACGAAGTAATCTGAAAAGGAAAATACCTGATAAAAATCAAAATAAGATAGGCAATTCACTAAATATGGGAAGCAATTTTCATGAGTTCGTTGCTTTTTCATTTGCACCTAACAAATTTATACCACCCAATACCGATCACTTATTTTGCTCTAAGTTGATAATGAAGGTGTTCTGATCATCCAGAAAATGTTTAAAATGGTGTTAAGCAGCAAGCAAATAATGTTGAGATTTTTGATAGTTATATATTTTGGCTTTGTTAGTTAATCAAATAGGGGAGATAGAAGAAAATAGGACACAACAGAAAGAAACGTGTATTTGATTCCATTGCATTTGAAGCATGTTAGTCATTAATTGCAACTTTTTTCAATGGTTTGAAAGAGGAAGAAAAGAAAACATACTTGATTGCACAACTAAACGACCCAAGGCTACGGGCATCAATGTCAAGCAGGAGCTGGTAGTTGCAGACCTGCAACCTTTCATTACAGACCAAGGAAGAAGAAGTTTCCAATTTGCGACAGCATGAGCATCATGCTTCACACCTTATCATTAGAAGATCTCATTGTCATTATTACCTTGTTAAAATTTTCATCAAATACTGAATTTGTGACAGAGATCCAATAGAACAGTTAAATTTCTACTTGTTTTGCACTGCTCTGGTAGGGTTATAGTGTCACCCATGGCATAGCAATAACCTTTTTCATTAGCCACAGCTCTAGCATGGCCATCTCTATCTACCTGGGACCCATTTATGTTAAACTTTATCTACCTGGTTAGTAGGGAGGTGCCCATTTGCAGCATCGATACCCGTATTCTTTCGAAATGACTTCATAATAGAACAAACGAACCAATGTGCTTTGTCAGATCAGATGATCGGGATCCCTTCCTGAAATAATTACCCAGAAGCGGATGAAGGGTGCCAAACAGAATAGTCAATGAACATTTATTGAACCTGTGGAGTTATTATCGCCAAATAAAGAATAAACGAAGGATCCTGCAAGTAGAAGCTTGCAGTTTCACTCTAGCAAAACTGAGAGAATAGAGTAATACTCATAACATCAGCCCACCTATTGAAAATGAAGAATATACCATCAGCCTACCTATTCAAAATGAAGAAGCGATTGCAAACGTACATTCTAGTTTGAAGAAGGCATTTACGTACTGGCATGCTGCATACAACGAGGCTGAAACAACAGTCTGTCTATGGTCTACCAATTCAAAATAAGAAATAAATCATGCAAGATTACACCAATTGATAAATGCCTACCTATAGAATCTATAATATTAAAGATGGACCAAGTTTTTGGGTTCTAAATGAATCAAGCCCGACACCACCCCATGAAAAGGAAGAAATATGGAAAGAGAAAGGGAAACATCCGCTCAAGGAATATAGAGATGACATACATAAACACACAAAATCCTCACAGGTGAAAAATATAAAACACCATAGGTGTAGATGTATATATGTCCAAGAATCACATGGAAATATTTTACAGGTGCAAAGTCAAGATAGGTAATGGCTTAAATTTTGAAAGCACCGATACGTATGGATAGTCTATTCAATTATAGATTTGGTATGCGGGTATTTTGCCACCGTGTTTCCTCGCTAGGGTACTAACCCCTTCTGTTCCATTCAAGACTTGCAATGTCTTTTCCATAAAAAAGTATTTGATCTTTACATATATGTTCTAATACTTTCAATAACAAAGCTTTGTGCTCTACCGGATTGCTACGGATTACAATTGGCGGGTACGTTCTTAACAAAGCAAGGTATTTATGGATTGAGTCAAGTTAAACATTTGAGAACAGAGGTTCTGTTTGTTGGCGTACGTGACATTGATCAAATATTTGGTGTACACCATTCTGGTAAAAGGAGAAGATTTAATAGTGGCATGCGTTACCCAACATTGGCTAGTCATGTACTATATTTAAACTCAAAAAAAAATCCACTTTATAGGACAGGAATGGTGGGGAAACATGGTATTGATCAGTCAATTACACGGTAACTAACATGAATACATGGGTACTTGGTATGAATTTGGGGCAAAGGAGTCCGGCTTGCTCGGCAGTCGGCACTATCCCAAAGACAACAAACAACATGCAGGAATGCTGGGTAATTCCATCGAACAAGTGGTGTGCATGACATCAACAATTCAATTTTGTTTTAAGGAATATCAATCTGATGTTGAAAGCAGAGATACCTATACTTGATGCACATGTTTACGATCGATGAAGATGGGGAAGAGAGGGTGGGGAAAATGCAACTTACTATGCAAATATTGTTAGAAGTAGAGAACTTGGAAGTCCAGAGAGGTCTTCTGTATGAATGAGAAATGGATGAAGGGCTAGACATGAAGACGTCTGTAAACAGACACCGGGCTCGTCTTTGATGAATGCGAAGAGGATAGGATCTTAGTAACTGTCCATAAAAGGATTGAATGTCGGAGGAGAATGTGGAGGAAGATGGAACCACGATGAAGGTTGGAGAAGAAGAAGATGGAGGGAGAGCCAGAGGAAGACATGATGTTTCTAGTTGATGGTAGATGGAGCGTTCGAGAGATGGAGAGAGGATACGTGGTTTGGGTTGGGGCGTTCCAGAGATGAAAGCGAGGATCTAAAATAAACAAACATCTCACCATTTAAAAGGAGTTGTTGGGTTGTATTGTACCGGTGGGCAAGAGGTGTTGATAGGACTGATATTAGTTGCAAGTGCTGGGGGCATTTTTGGAAAAAAAAAAGGAGGAAACATCTTCGTACATTTAAAAGAAGTAGTATAGACTACTATAAAAACCCCGTTTTAACTCGAAATTAGGGGAACACATTCCATAACTTACGTTTTCTAATTAACTTTTGGCTGCTATTTTCTGAGTTCTTATTTGTAGATTCAAGTTTTAATCTCACTTCTTCAAGTTTTCCAGTATTAAATTCCTATTCTTCTTTGGAAATCGAATCCGTTGCTTTTCCGTAAGTATGTGGTATCGTGTCTTTATTCCTATTTCAATTGTTTGAAGCATGTCTAGATCTAGGGATGAAATTATTGCTGCGTTTAACAAAATCATGAGTAAGTAATTTTGTAGAGTGCGGCCGCGGGGCGAAGGCGTCTCGTGACTAATTTAATTAATGTTTTCACCTCGGGTTCGAATTAATTTAATCTTTAAGCAATTTTAGAAGATGAAAACTCTTCTAACAAACAAAACCCGGGCATCGCCAGTATTCGAATGCGCACGGAAATTGGTGACAGGTGGTGCGCATTTGTTAGGGATCCTTTTTCCTATTCTAAAATCAACAAAGTGAATAATTGTGGCCCGAGTGAACATTGGTTAGGCTAGTTGCGGACGCTGAGTTCCCACGGCTATACTCTCCCTTTTAAATCCTTATTTAATCAATTCAGTTTGGTAATTTAGTTAGTAAATCAACCTCATTGAACAAAGGATGGCTACCTAAGAGCCAAGTTAAACTAGAATTCAACACTTTTGGATAAGCACCGTCTGTCCGTCTCTGTGGTTCGACTCCGGTACTTCCGGATATTGTGCTACACCGGTCGAGAGTCCTACGCTTGGAACGCGTCTTTATTTTAATTCACCCGATCGGTCAAGCACTAACCTGAACAAAATAATCAAGATACAATCACCGACTATAAAACAAGAATAACTTCTCCATAACCATTAGGACTACCTACATATTTCCCACGCACAAACCACCTGTCCTCACCACATTAATATACTATACAATCTAGATTCCATATACTACTCCGTATAAGCAAAAGTCAAAAGTATGTGTATTCACCACTCCAATTCGCAGCACAGCACACACGCACTTGCACCAATCACCACCTCGGCCATACACGGCACATGCTCTCTCTCTCTCTCTCTCTCTCAAAAGCGGCACCCACCAAATCAACATAAATAATTTCCACCCAATTAACTTACTACTTAACCGAACTCTGAGCAGTGAAACAATAAGATCAATTCAAAACTTACCACGATCGAAGACAAGTACGAGGACGACTTCGAAACCTTTGACTGCGCTCCTCTTTCCTTCTCAACGATCTCTTAAATGTAACCCTAATCAATTAACCTTATGAATATATCTGTCTAAGTACAACTCTTATAAACCACCCACTAACAACGTTGCACCCTAAATTTTAGCTGATTAGTTAATTAGAGTTTACGTATATAAATGGCCAAATAGGTTTTCTTATATTTACTCCTATCCATCTAATACCAATTTATAGAATTATCTTCCAGTACCGTTATTTATCCAAAATCAATCACATACTCCAAAGATTTCAATCGTGACAAAAATACCCATAGCGCTCGCAAAATAATTATTTGGGACCCAACCATAACACCAATTAATAACGGCAATATAAATAATTAAAATAAATAAAAATGCTAGGCTGTAACAAAAACCATTAGTTGCACGTTTGTGATGAGTGGTTTTGTTGATGAGATTGATAAGTGTCCGACACTTTCTCAAAGTGTTAGTTTTCTTGACATGTAAAACTAAAAGTATGAGGAAACTTGGTACGATGCAGCTGCTTACATTTCATACTGTGCTAGAAGTTGAAAAAAGTTTCCCTGTTCCAAATGGAAAGTAGTGTTATTTAAATTGGTATCTTGATTGATTAATTGTTTGGTTTCTCCAAATTACTTTCATGGGTTTTGAGTGGAAGCTCAAAATGGCGGGGAAGGGTTAAGAAGTGTTTAGATCGGTTAAAAAACTCAACTTTAAGGTGCTACAAGGACAAGAGAGCTGAAACGGGAGAAATGCTTCATGAAACTAACTTGGACCTTTGCTGAAAATGGAAAAGGTTTTTTTATCAGTTTGAAATACTCATATTTTGGTTTCAGGTTATGGTAGACGTTTATCCAGCATATCCTGTTCTTTTATGACTTAAGATAATTTCAAAGCCATGTTTAACTAATTTATTTGTTCCTTAATGGTATTTTTTTTTTTAGAACTGCAATGGGAACAAGGATATGCTTGGAAAGTGTGAGCAGGTTCTCTTCTTGTCTTGACCATGGAGGGAAGCGAAAGCATCTTGCATATGAATTGCTAACAAATATTGTGCTTAATGAACAAATTTCAGTTTTTCCTTGGAGTTGATGAAGGTCCCACGAGTAGAATCTAAATTGCGAGTATTTGCATTTAGCATTACTTTTTCCAGTCAGGTAGAGTGTTCTGGTGCTTTTTGTTTCTCATATGCCGAATGCTATCATCAATTCTTGCTGTACGTGCTTATACAACTTTGTTCAGGTGAATGAATTAAGAAGTAACCTGGACACAATAAACGGTGCTGCGAGAGAGATACGTCCTCTCATTTTTGGGTTTGTAAAGTTAGCTCTTGCAAGTTACACCAAAAGATTTCGAAAACTAATAAATATGCCATCCACTTTTTTGTAGGTTAAAGAATCAGCAAAATTGCGTCAAGTAATGCAGACAATTCTCACTTTGGGAAATGCATTGAACCAAGGCACTTCTCGAGGTATTCTGTAGGAGTAGCGTGTCATGATTTACGGTTCCTTTTTTGGTGGAAGCCTTTTAACATTGATGTCCTCTTTCATATTGCATGATTTGCTGTAAGATTCAAATTGGACATCCTACTCAAGCTGTCTGATACCCGTGCAAGGAACAATAAAATGACGTTGATGCATTACTCATGCAAGGTAGACCAGTTTAGAGTCTCACTTGGAAGGCTTTGTTGAGTAGTGATCTGATACATGTGTGGTTTACTCCTGGGTTGTTTAGGTTGATGAGAACTTGTCTGGCTAAGCTCACCTTCGTTTATTTCATTAATCTGTTGTTCTTAAGGACATTGAGAGTTTTAAGTAATACCCTCAAGAAGTCTGCATATGCCTGAAAGGATGCATGTGCACCTGTCTTCTTTTGTAAAGGATCTTGCTAGAATTTTAAATTTTTTGGTTACCAAATATTTTATAAAGCGTAACACTTGAGTCCTCTTTGCCGGTCCAAATTTTGTTTCTTTGGAAATAATTAATTTCAATTAAGCAGATTGTATGACCCAATTTATTTCATGTGAGGAAATTTTGTGATCGTGTTTATATAGAATTTTCAATTTGCTTTCCATCATTCCATGCTTGTTACTCCTTTGACTCTTGCTTCTTCCTTACTAGTTCACAATATATGGTTTAACAATATTTCCATTTAATTGTTTGTATGTTCTTTTGCTTCTTTTAAAGTTTTTTTTGGGTACTTCATGCTTGTGTGATGCTATAGACAATTTTCTAGTTGCTGGATTTTGATAAGGATCTCGGTCATTTAGAAGCGGCCTCCAAGGTATGTTCGGCATGGTATAAGTGCAAGATTTTTACTAAGATTTACTATGGCATAATTAGGGTGTCTATAGTAATACGGACAATATATTGGTTCTTCCATCTACAAATGGCCAGATTCAGTTGAAATCTTTAGCTGAAGAAATGCAAGCTGTGAGCAAAGGTCTTGAAAAGGTTGAGCAGGAACTCACTGCTTCAGAGAATGATGGTGCCATCTCTGCAGGCTTCCAAACGGTGAGGGTTGTGCTTGGGGCTCGTGGTTTCTTACTTTCTTCATTGAGAAGCATGTGCCCATTAGGTTATTCATTACGATGTTAATGTACACATGGATTCACAATCTGAAGTTCCTACATGGATTCTTGCGTTTTTTGCAATTTTGTACAAGTAAAGAGATGGAGTTGCTTTGTGGCAGTTTGCGAAGATGGAGTTGAAGACTTTTTGGTAGTTAAATGGAACGTTTGTTTTGAGTACTTTTTGTCATTGGACACTTCATGAATATAGATGTTTTGTAGTTTCGGTAATGTTGTTAAGTTTGAAGTTGTTATTGGTGTAGGATGAATGTTTTGGAGGGTTGTAAAGTTGGATGATGAATGTTGACTTATTGGATATTTGATTTGAATAATATTTTGCTTCTTCACAATTTAAGTTTTCCTAAGTTGAATCATAAGATACAAAAAAAAACTGAAACTTTGTAAGCAGGTGAAAACAATATTTGCTCCTATCACTACAAGAAAAAACACATTTGGCGACCAACTTTCGGCGACCAAATTATTTTTTGTCGTTGATTGTCAACTTTTGGCGACTAAAATATTTTTGGTCGCCTATTGTAGACATTTGGCGACTAAATTTTTTTTGTCGCCAATTTTTATGACCTTTGGCGACTAAAACATTTTTAGTCGGCAAAAGGCTACCATTTGGCTACCAACGATTATTTGGTCGCCGAAAACAAACAATTGGCGACCAACCAATAGTCGGCAAAGAAAAACATTAGGCGACAAAAATATTAGTCGGGGAAAGCTACCAATTGGCGACTAAATTCGTTTTGTCGCCGTTTGTGTGAACCTTTGGCGACTAAAATATCTTTAGTCGGCAAAAGGCTACCATTTAGCTACCAAAGGTAATTTTGTCGCCGAAAATTTGTAGTAGTATATTATATTACAGTAAAGATATAGGTACCGACTGGGCCGGGAGGGAAATCGTACCGATCGGCCGTGCCGGGCAGTCTCCGGCCACCGGACGACAGATCCGAGCCGTCCAAAAATTCTATAAAAAAAAAACCGAGGGGCCCAGCGCGAGAATCAACGGCATCCGAGTTGTGTAGGGTACTTGATCCGAGCACCCATTTTTCGTGTATATACATGAAAAAGGGGTGCTCGGATCAAGCACCTTACACACCTCGGATGCCGTTTATTCCCGCGCTGGGCCCCTCGATTTTTTTTTTAGAATTTTTGGACGGCTCGGATCGGCCGTCCGGTGGCCGGAGACGGCCCGGCGCTGCCGGTCAGTACGATTCCCCTCCCCGGTGGTCGGTACAAATAGAAACACTCATTATATTATAATAAACATATATATACTTATTCCATCTACTTAACCGAAGTTTAACCCATATTTCACCGTTAACTCCTTAATTAAATCTCACTTTTTTTTTTAAATGGCAACTCGTTAAATCTAATGTTAAATGCTACCGAAGTAACAAAAAAAAAAAAGCTCCTTAATTAAATCTCACTTTTCTCCTTACACTTTTTTTTTAAAAAAAAAATTCAGTTTCTCCCTCTTCCATATATTCTCAACAAAGCAAAAAAAAAAAAAAACTCCTATGAATGGAGAAAACCATGAACCTTCATTTAAAATAAGGAAGAGGAAAAATCAAATAGAATTTATCCAATTAACTCTTACGCTAATCTTTACAAGAATCAATCAAATTGCATAATCTTATTATTCAATGAATCATATATAGTCCAACTTCTAGCCACTATAAAATGAGTTACCGATATCATTTTTCCCATCTACACCGATGAAAATATTTTTCAATTGCGGCATGACATTGTTGGAATTCAAACGGCAATGACATTTTTGCTCTGGGCTCTTTTGAATTTGATTGAACGTTCAAATTAGCTATTCCAATTTTTTTCTTTTTTTAAGGTTTTCCATTGGCGTTCATCTGTTGGATATATATGTGTTGTTTCATGTTTTTTTTGGATTTTTCTCTATTATATTTTCAGACAAAGAAAGATGTCTAGCCTTATAACTAATTCCTGGATGAGAAAAAAAGGACATTGAATTGTTGGAGTTAATGGTGAAAAGGATTAATTTCCCTACGGTGGAATATGGGTTGGGCTAATTTCTGTTAGGTAGAGGTTAGGCAGATTAAGGAGAAAGGAGCTTAGGCCGATGAAAGGTTGTCGTGAGTCTGAGGTTGGAGGACGTCCGCCTACTGGGTAGGAGGAGATCCGCGTTCATCATCTAATCAAATAGCATGCATCTACAAAATGTACCTGAGCGGATGAAAATAACATGCCGTTTGTGGGTCATTTAGTTTTTCTAAAATGCCCATTGGTACATTGCACAAATTCTCATCATAAAAACCCCACTATGAAAAAAAAACAAATTACGAAGAACTTCTCAAATCTCTATCTGGCCATGGTTTCTCCATTTGTAACTCCAATGAAAAAAAAAAAAAACCTCCTACGCCACTAAGGCACTAAAAAAAATTAGACACTAACTTAATTTACGCTTTCCAGGTCCATTAGCAAGACATAACCACAGCTCCATGAAGCATTTTAAAAAAACCAAGATAAGAAAAAAGTTACGTTAAACTCATTTGATATGGGACATGTTTGACTATTATGACCTTAGGCATGTAACAAAATTATAAAAAAAAAAAAAGAAGAAGAAGAAGAAGAAGAAGGAGGAGGAGGAGGAGGAGGAGGAGGAGGTAGCTTCAATGTGATAAAGAAACGGAGTGAGACGAGGATAATTTTTTTTTAGAAGTTAGAGTTTTTTTTTAGATGTCGAAGACTCAAAGGTAGTGTTTTAGAGAGTCCTTTTTGGTAGAAGAAAGGATTTCAGTTGGGATCTTGCGATTGTGGACTATCAATTTAGATTAAGTTCTTAGGAATTTTTCAATTTTAATAAAACAACAGTTATATCAGTAATGAAAAATATACGAAGAGGATTTCTGATCATTTTATGCTAAAGGATCATAATAAATATTTGTCTCTAGGGCTTTTATGATTAACTTACAATTTTCATTTGTTCATATGGCTCTAATATGAGAGCATAAAGTTAAAAATTAATTATCACTATTTTAGGGTAAATTATAAATAAATGTAATTAATCTAACCATATTTTTACTATATATTATATCATAATAAACATAATTATATTATATATATATAATTTTTCGTACATAATATAATATAATATATTATTATATATAAATATTGTTTTATATATTTTATTTTATTTTATTTTCTTATGTAATAAATATATTATCTTTATGAATAAAGCACAAGTTAAGTGTGTAGCCCAGTGGTTGTGCGCCCTTATAAGGTAAGGGAGGTCGGTGGTTCGATTCTTGGCAAAGGCATGTGGTTGGATTATTCCACACGCGCCACGTGGAGGATCCAGGTTGATCCACGTGGCGGTACAAAGATGGGGCCACGTGGCACCCAAAATATTTTATTATTATTTATTTGGCATGACATTTGGCGACAAAAACGTTTTAGTCGGGGAAAGTTGTATTCGCCGACCAAAAACGTTTTAGTCGGGGAAAGTTGTATTCGGCGACCAAAAGTTTTGTCGCCGTATGTAAATATGATTTTCCGAAAAGGTTTAAATTAATTAGATTCGGCGACTAAATTTAGTCGCGAATACCTTTCGCGACAAAAGTATTTTGTCGGGAAAAACAATCTTCGGCGACAAAAAATTTTGGTCGGCAAAAACTTTCCCAGACCAAGTGTCGCCGACCAAAGTGGCGACCAAAAATTTAGTCGGGGAAAGGTTTTGGCGACTAAAAACAGCCATTTGGCGACTATTATTTTAGTCGGCAAAAGTGTTTTTTCTTGTAGTGTATAGTCCTATTTTTGGTGACAAAAGAGATTGTCACGGTTGTGTGTACTACACTACGATAGGTTATTGGTGACACACAATTGGTTGTCATGGTAGGTACTTTTTGTGACAACTTTTGTCACAAAAAAAAATCTCTCTTCTGTGACAGTATGGTTTTGCCATCGTTACTTTCCGTGACAAAATCACCTTTGTTGCAGAAAATCTCTCTTTCGTGACATCATATTGTTTGTCACTGTTACTTTCGGTGACAATTGTCACGGAAAATCTATCTTCCGTGACACCAAATTTTTGTCACTGTTGACAACAATATGTGACAACTCCACAATTTTGTCACCTTTGACTTTCAGTGTCATGAATACAATGACACCTCTTATTGTGTCACCAAAGATAATAGGTGACAAAATTTGGTCTTTTGGTGACATTTTTACATGTCACCGAATGTCTTTTTTGTTGTAGTAAAAATTAAGCAACCATACTAGTTTTTCTTCACCCATATTATTTGTGAAGAAGAAAAAAACATGTAATTTGTGAAGATTTTTATTCGTCTCCAAAAGCCAAATTTCTTGTAGTGCAAAATTTGTTCATTGTCAATATTTTATTGCCATCTATGCAAATGCTTATCGTTCGGGAAACATCTATATGTTAACAACTAAGATTTTGTCCTATTTAATCCCTTTTTTCTTACCCGTTGTAGCTTGTTGGGCTCCATCATATATATATATATATATATATATATATATATATATATATATAGGACAATTAATCAACAAAAATTGGAAATAGATTGTATTAGAAAAGCTATTTATTTTATATATTATTTTTAGGAAGAACAGTGGTACTATCGAATAAAAAAGACAAAAGTAGTATTTTTATGCATTCCTACATTTTGGTAGTTCTAATATTTAGGAACCAACTTTTATTTGTTTGTAATAATTTGGTCATGGGTAATAATTGATCTAGCATAGTAAGTTACAAATGGTCCCCTTAGTTCAATTTTAATGCCTACCCCTTCGGTTCGTATGTTGGGGAGTGATTCACGCGGATATGATTTTGTCCCCTTAAAAAAGGCAAAAGTAGTATTTGTATGATTTTATCTATTTTTTCTAACCACAGCCTTTTTTTTTTCTTTTGAAAGGTCTAACCTCGTGAATCACTCCACAATATGTCAAAGCGGTAGGCATCAAAATTGAAGGTGTCCATTTGTACCTTATACTACGGTCAATAATTATTAATTACCTAGACAATGACATTTTAGTAAGTCCTTGGACTTTAACACTATCTCGTTCTATGTCACTTTTCTGAAATATTTTTGTTGCACACTCTTGGCCATGCAATCTTGAATCTCTCTTTTTGCAGGATTACCAAGATAGAGCGCAAGGATGTACATCAAGCCTATTATCCTACTAGGCGGGAGCTAACAAGCTTTGTGCACCACAGACACAGCAGTTATATGAATTAACCTATTTTGTAATAGAGCAATAGTGATTTATTTTGTAATAGCTAGAGCTAGTGCTACTCCGACCTAATCATTGTAGCTTTATATTTTGGGTTGTATATATTGTAAACTGTTATGCTTATATGAATTTCTTTCTGTTTCTCAAAAATAAATAAGCTAAATTTTTTATTTCAAGTTTAGAAAAAATTCTCTTCACAAATTTGAACTTTCTCGAGTTCAATTCTTGTCACTGTCCCTAAATTAGTGTGAAAACCTATGCAAATTTGCGTCTGTTGGGGATTAGACTTAATTCATTGACAGTGGCCTCGAAAAATGTGTGATTTGGAATTTTTTTTCTGAAAACAAATGCCAAAAAGTTGTTCATTGCCTTACATTATGTTCGAGGCCTTCCACTTTTAAAAGCATCTACAACTACTCCTATGTTTTTTGTCATTTTTATTCCCTGTTTTCAAACAAATTGAAGGTGATTAACCATGACGTCTTGGGCTCCGAAAAGTAGTTTCACTTGTTGTCCAACTATTCTAACAAATTGCACTGCAACCGTTGAGAAATTGGCCAAAACAATACACATATCATTATGTGGGCCCATGAGGTACACGCTGGGGCACTATTAGCATAAAATAAGGAAAAAGGGTTTCGAGGAAGGGGGATTCGGACGGGAGAAACAAAGAACGGGTGTGCCGACTGCCGAGTTGAATGTTGTTTAGTTTTCAAGTTTTATTCAATTACTTGCATTCCGCTAATTCGTTTTAATTTATGTTCTTAATTAAAGTTATTCGCGGGTATTTGATCAATTTATATTTCTTGTTTGTTTTTCATCTCGTATAATAGTAGCATGATTCAAATTAGGGTTTTTTTTTTTCTGTTTTTCGATTGATAATGAGTGAGTAGTTGTTTAAGTAAAGTCGCGGGGTGATTAGCACACCGTGACTAATTCGGACACTGCTCTTATTTTTGAAACAATGAAAAAGATAATTTTGGATTGGAAAAATACTTCCCGCAGATGAACCCGAGCATTGTTGGAGCCCATGTAAACGGGAGAATGAGGGTCCAAAATTCATTTTGCGCTGCGCATGGGTAAACGGCGACCATAGGGTCTCGCATCTTGCAGGGTATCTTTTTCAATCCAAAGTTGAACATTTTTAAGAATACCGAATGGAGCAAGTTAATCCGGACTGATTGCGAATGCTATGAACTCCCCGACCGTACCTCCTTTAATTATTTGAAAAGTACAATCAATTTCTAGGTTTAGTTAATCTCAATCAATCGATAAGGGGTGGCTACCTAAAAGCCAGTTTAAATAAGTAGCAACCCGAGTTTTTAGTCAGCACACATCACCATCTCTGTGAATTCAACTTCGGACTTACCGGATATTATGCTAAGTCAGTCTCCGCCCTACGTTTGGGGCAACCCATTATTTTAGGACTTGGAAATCGTCAAGCATTTTTGGCGCCGTTGCCGGGGACGTATTATTATTGTTACACCCGTCTTTTCTTATTCCTAATAATTATATTTATGTAATAAAAAAAAAGAATTTTATTGTTTGGATCCTAATTGATATTTCTCTCTCCACATGGTAAAACTGTTATTGGCATTATTTTAAGTTTTGGGATAAAAGTCTAAATAGTTTTAGTGTTTAGTGTTGTACCATATTTAGATACATTTATTAAGTGGTTACCTATTATTTAGGGGAGAACGTGGATAATTAGCGGGTAGTTTGATAGACTTTATCTTGGGCATATTATTTCATCAGTTCATTAGGGTTGGTTTTAAGAAGCGTTCGACTTTCGAGAAGAGTAGCAGCTGTAGTACAGAGGAGATTATCTTTGGAGTCTTTCGAGGTAATGTTTCACTTCATCTCTCTTGTTCTTTTGATCTACCATTTCACAAAGCGATAGGCCCATGGATTGGGCACTGCCGCACAAGTGTCGAGTTAAATTATTGGGTTTGGAGGTTGTCCTTGTTAGCCCAAAGGTTTCTATTGAATACCTTATTGATTTTGATGATAACAAAACATAATTTATTGGAATGAAATATAATTAATATTGTGATATTTGTTACTCATTTGAATTAATGTATTTTTATGTAGGATTTGGATGAAGTACACATGGAAAAATTCTACACCAATATTCCTATCTCAATAGTCAAGATAAATTGAAAGGAGGAAGATTAAGGACAAATCTTCTCCTAACTTTATTGGCTAGAGAATGCTTCAAATGAAAAGAATTATTGGTTGCACGATTTGTCATATTTAACTCCAACGGGTAATGGAAATTCCCATATTACATGGCTTGCAGATTAGTGGCAAAGACAAGGAAATCAAAGAATTGATTGGCTACTAGAATATATACTAACGGCTAGTACTGGATGGAGAATTGGTAAATTGGTATCAAAGCAAGGCTCTAGTTATTTTTGACTTAATCGTCTTAGGGTAAGATCCATGGCAACCCCTTATGGCACCTTTCTTCCCGAGGGCCAATCGAGCAATAGACCTCCTTTATTTAGCGGGTCTAACTATAATTATTGGAACGCTAGAATGCGTATTTATGTTCAAACTGACTACAAGTTGTGGAGAGTTATTATTGATGGGCCGCACCGTCCTACCAAAACAGTTAATGGAGTAGTAGTTTCTAAAGAGGAAAAAGAATGGGATGCAAATGATGTTAAAGGAATTGAATTGAATGCTAAGGCTATGAATCTTTTATATTGTGCATTAGATCCTAATGAGTTTAATAGAGTCTCCGCATGTGAATCGGCTAAAGAAATTTGGGATAAGCTAGAAGTTATGCATGAGGGTACTAGTCAGGTAAAAGAATCAAAAATTGACATGCTTGTTCATAAGTATGAATTGTTAAAAATGCAGCCTGATGAATCCATCACTGACATGTTTACACGCTTTACTGATATTATTAATGGCTTGAAATCTCTTGGAAAGTCTTACTCTAATGTTGATCTTGTGAGAAAGATTCTCAGGTCATTACCAAAGCAATGGGAGCCAAAAGTGACGGCAATAATTGAGGCCAAACAAGACCTCACAAATTACAGCTTGGATGAGCTTTTGGGTTCTCTTATGACTCATGAAATCACGATGAATTTCGAAGATAAGGGAAGTCGTAAGAAAAAAGACCTTGCTTTTAAAATTTCTACTTCGAGCACATCAAGTGAAAGTGGATATGACTCCGAATCAAGTGGTGACGAAGATCTAGAGGTAATCACAAGAAAGCTCAAAAAGTCCATGACAAGAAAAATGCGAAGGGCAAAAAGAATTTTAGAAAAAGATGGTTCCAAAGGAGAAAATAGCAAGAAAGGAGACATCATATGCTACAAGTGTAAGAGGCCGGGCCATTTGAAATCACAATGTCCTGAAATCAAGAGGTCAACGAAAAAGGCAAAACGAAGAGCAATGCTTGCAGCATTGAGAGAAATTGATCTGAGTAGTTCTGAAGAAAATAGTGAACAAGAAGTTGCTAACCTATGCTTGATGGCACATGGTGAGGAAGAGGTAAACTCTAGTGATGATTTTGATGAGCAATTTACTTATGATGAACTGTTAGATGCTTTTGAAGAATTACATTCCAAGTTTAAGAATTTGAGTTCCAAATATAAGTCTCTCAAAAAGACTAATTTTTCGCTCTTAACTGAAAATAAATTTTTGAAAAATGAGAATGATTGTTTGAAAGAAAAAATTGAACAAGTCTCTTCTTTAAAAGAAACTATAAATGAGTTAATACCTGAAAACAATTTGAGACTTGAAAATGATGCTTTAATAAAAGAAGTTGAAGATTTGAAAACATCTCTTTCTAAGTTTGTTCAAGGAAAAGAAAATTTGGATATACTTCTTGGAAAACAAAGATGTGTTTTTGACAAAGCGGGCATCGGCTTTAATCCCACCAAAAAGCAAAAGTTTTATCGAAATTTCTTTGTAAAATCAACTTCTTCTAGTCATTCTTACACTTCTTGCAACTATTGTGGAATGAATGGTCATTTATCATATTCCTGTCGTATTCGTAAAAATATTAGTGTTGGAACGAAAAAGATATGGGTTCCTAAGCATCTTGTTACTAACCTTCAAGGACCCATGCAAATGTGGGTACCAAAGAACTGCATATGAATTTTTTTATAGATTTTGTGCGCTCAAAGACATATATGTTTAAAGATGATTTTTAGACAGCGAGAAAAGTGAGTTCTTGCAATGGAGTGAGCTCAAACAGATTGGAGTCAACTGAGACTTGTACGGTATGATTATTAACTGTCAATTTAGTTGGCCAAGGTTCTAATCAATTTGAAGGTACTGATTTTGATGAGTTAGCTATAGTTTATTTATTCTTGCTAATTGAATTTTTTTTTCAACCGGTTCAAAGCTTTGGTGAAAATGTCTCCTAATGAGTTGTTCTAAATGTTATACGGTAACATGGCATGATTAATCCTTCTTAAATTTACTATTTATTAACGTGCTTATATTTTTACCGAGTGTTTCAAGTGAAGGCAGCTTATGGATTTTTTCTAAGCATGAAGATTTAGTTCTTCTTAAAAGATTGAAAGGGAGTTTCAAACTCTACAGAAAATAAGGATTTTTGTGGACTATCATGTGCAAAGAGTCCCCAACTTTTTGTTGATGACAAAGGGGGAGAAATATTGAGAAAGACAAAAGGGGAGAAAAAGCTCAAGCAAAAGAATGCACATATTAAGGGGGAGTATCTTATTTCTTTTGTTATAATTATATTTCTGAATTTTATTTGTATATAGTCATTAATGGTTTGTCATCATCAAAAAGGGGGAGATTGTTAGCCCAAAGGTTTCTATTGAATACCTTATTGATTTTGATGATAACAAAACATAATTTATTGGAATGAAATATAATTAATATTGTGATATTTGTTACTCATTTGAATTAATGTAATTTTATGTAGGATTTGGATGAAGTACACATGGAAAAATTCTACACCAATATTCCTATCTCCAACAGTCAAGATTAAAATTAAAAGGAGGAAGATTAAGGACAAATCTTCTCCTAATGTGTGATTGGCTATAAGAACTTCTATGGAATGCAAATTTCAATAAAGGAGGAAGCTAGAAGATTTCTTGGAGCTTTATTATTTTTTAACGGCTAATTGAAGTTTGTGTGAAGAAGGTTGATTGCTTGTATATGAAAGATAGAAGTGTTTGGAAAGGCAAGATTGGAGGACCATCTTTCTAACGGCTAGTGGAGCAAAAAAAGGGATGGAATTTTGCATTAAGAATTCATGCAATCAAGGCCATATTGTATTGGATAATCTTCCAAATATGGTGAGTGCTTCTAACGTTCAATTTGTGAACAATATATATACAAGTAAAGGGAGAAGAAAAAAATAGAGAACTCTGGAAGACAAATTGCCGTG
This sequence comes from Rhododendron simsii, assembly GCA_014282245.1. Classification (NCBI taxonomy): domain Eukaryota; kingdom Viridiplantae; phylum Streptophyta; class Magnoliopsida; order Ericales; family Ericaceae; genus Rhododendron; species Rhododendron simsii. The sequence continues at coordinate 34,610,713 of CM024957.1, read as the reverse complement.
AGCCATCAATTGAAAATCTATCAGTCATACTCAATTCTTCATCTTGATATCTATACTCTTGTGTGAGAGTTCTTAGTTTGAACCTTATTGTGAAAGGGATTGTACACCCTTGTTCATATTCTTGAGAGAATTATCTTTTTGTGAGTGGTTTTGGAGAGAAAATCACTTGGTAATTAGGTGTTACTAGCACCGGAGTCAAAATTAGTCGGAGTGATTGGGGATAGATTGCTCGTTGTAAAGGTTGTCTAGCACCTGCGAAGCTAGAAGATTGTAACTATTGGAGATAGTGCAGCAAATCCTAAGTTGGACACTTGGGGAGTGGACTAGGCCGTGAAGTTGCGGACCGAACCACTATAAATCCTTGTGTTTGATTCTCTCTTCCCTACTCTCTTTATTTTCAGTTTTGCATATTAATATTGCATGAGTAGAATAGTATATGATTGATATTGGAATTGTGGTTGAATAGATTGCAATTAGTTTTTAAAATTCCGCGTTATATTTGAGATACCCAATTCACCCCCCCTCTTGGGTTGCCATTTGGACCAACAGTCCTTTTGTGAGGCTTTGGTGAGGCTATGGTGGGTTTGAGAGATATACGTGCCGTGTGGGTTTGTGTGTGTGACATGGTGCGGCGTGAGGTGCGTGCATGGGTGCTGCTGATAATGATCAATCTCGGCAAATGGGTGTGCAATCTTGGCTTAATGCATGACTAGTATATTATATTGGAAAGAGGAACATGTTTTGGTTTTATTGGCAGGAACTTATTGGGTAAATGAAGAATAGATGATGGTTTGGAGTTGGAATAAAATAAGGTTTAGAAGTTGGGTTTTATAGTTTTGGTTGGGTACTAAGAATTAGCAACCTAAATTGGAGATTGGGTAGTTTATTCATACATTATTCCCTAGCTAGTTTTATGGTCAGCGTAATTTGCAGATTAGATGATCAGTTCATATTATTCTTTTGTTCAGGTTAACTTCATTTCGCGTTGTTCGGTATATTACCTTTGGATTCAGGTGAGTAGTTAAGTATATTACGTATTTTCGAAAGATCCCTGTGTCCCTTAAAAGTATTTCCTTCAGAGAATTTATATGAATGTTATTCAGAAACTCAAAACTGTTTATAAGTTGTTCTATAAATTGGCATGCGATGAATTTTCTGAGATCAATTGTTAATATTCTTTTTGGTGAGAACTTGGTGAATATTAGTTGGAACATTTATTTCGGAAGTCCAGTTTATTCCTTCTCATGTTGGTGACCCTGGCCATTCGGGAAAAGATCGTGTTAGGCCAGTGACCTTAATGCTCAACGGCTTTCTTTCGCCGGATCATCTTAGGGAAAAGTACCACTGACTGCCAACCCTGGTGACTCTTAGTTTGATATTGGATTCAATTTTGTTGAGATTTATTTTGGCCATGGTACTGTTTGATTGTGGTTCCCCATTGTTGATGAAGTTAATGTTGTGATCACCACGAAGAATATTTATTTGGTTAAATGCTTCATTGATTAATTCATTATTCTATTGGACACCTCGTATGCCAAATTATGTTTAATGATAAATTATTTTAATCCTCGCTTCCGACTTTATTTGTTATACATAGTTGCTATTCACTGAGCTCGACAGCTGATGGATTTATTCCAACTTCTCTTTCAGGCTAGTTGGGGAGTTAGGCAAGGACTCTGGCGGCATCTCGGGGATTTATTTTGGTTGACCTCCTTAGGTTGTCTCATTCTAGTTTTATTTTAAAAATCGCTTCCGCATTTGAAACAATTGTCAGATAACAAATTCTTTTAATTATTGTTGGATTATTGGATATTGTTTGGTTCATGGAATGGTTGGGCCCCATGTTTATGATGAGACATTTGGCTTTTGATTTGATTAATAACGAAAAAGCGATCATTTGATTTTCGGGTACTTTGATTTATTCAGGCTGCGTGTTCCATGGATCACCCGCATGATTCACGGCCAGTCACTTCTCATTTTTGGGGTGTGACAATTACTATTTATCATTGAAAAAAAATGGACCATTTTGCGAAGTGCTATGGAGGTTATGCAAACCAATTTGATTGTTCAGTGTCACTTTCTATATTTTATGGTTTGGCCTCAGAAAATCATTTTTCACATGTTCATGACATTGAGAAAGTTTTTACTAGCGATGAAGTGGCTCTTTTACATGTATTCCTAACATCTTTCCGTGGTAGTGCTCAAGATTGGTTTAATTTTTTGAGTTCAAGATTGACATGAAATGAGATTGTAATATAGTTTTTTAAAACTTTCAATCCCTTATATGAGACTCATATGCTTTTACAAGAACTATCACATTTCTCTCATCAAGATGATGAGTCTTTGTCACAGTGTTGGGAGCGATTTAAATTTTCCGTATTCTCTTGGTCGAGTTTTAATTGTGAGCTTGGTAGTCTTCTGGTTATCTTTTACCGTAGTTTAAATCCTAAGTCATGTCAGGTGGATTTTAGGTCCAATGATGAATTTTTGGATAAAAACGCTAAAGAGGCTTGGGATTACCTAGATGACTTAACCCAAAAGCTCCACTTTTGTGAGTTGACTAAAAGTTCTGAGGATACCAATTCTAATGGGAGGGAAAAAGAGGAAATAGAGCTGCCTTCTTTTGATCAATTAGTTGATTCTCCTCTTGCAATCAAGTTGAAAATTTTCAAATGAATAATTCTTGTGTATTGGAAGATGAAACAACGGAGCCACTTGTAACTAACGAAATAGTTGGTTCACTTGAAGTGCAACAGTCTTTTCAAGAGTATTCTAGTACACTTGAGATGGATTTTCATGACGCGACTCCTGAGGAGTCGTTGCCAATATATACTTGTGCAAAGTTCAATTATTCTTGATGATCAAATATCCCTAGCCATAGATGTTGATGTCATCACTCCTATTGAGTCTCCACTTTCACAAGAGTGTTTAAATGTGAAGCAGATTGATTTTATTGGTGTTGATGAATTTAATTTAGTTTATCATCCATATCTTGTGGAATTTGTCAATGCTTTGAAAATTGATCTAGCTTGGGATAAGCACTTGGTTGAATTTAAGTGTCTAAAACAAATTCGGCAAATGCGCTATTCGAAGTATCTTATCTTGTGGCTTGGCCGAGTTCAATTTTTGATAAAAAGTGTTGAATGGAGTGCTATGTTTATTGTCTTAGCTCTCGTTGGCATAATAGATGATCGGTACCTGTGTTTGGCTACTTGAACATTACTTATTTATTTATTTTGGGTACGGTATAACCACTCGTTTCTTGCTTAAGAAATGGGGATAAAATTAGTACTCGTGTTTTTCGCGTGAAGAAAATGGATAGTTTTTTGTATTTTATTTTTATTTCTTACCTTATTTATGTCTTTTAGTTATTTTTCTTGCTATCTTAAAGCCTAACATTTTGCAGGTTGTTCGATTTAAGTTAGGGGGTCTCCCTCTCTCTATAGTTTAGTCTGCTTAGCCCCTCCTTTTCCAGGTGATATCTCTCATCTCTTATACGTTTATGTCCTATCGTTATTTTTCATGCTTTCAATACGGACATTGAATAGTTCAAGTTGGGGGGAGGGATCACTTTGTTCTTTATTTTGTTAGCAAAAAAAAATTTGAAAATTAAAAAAATACTTGTTGGATCCTTTCTTCATGAGACTTGGAGATTGCAGTGTTTAATTGTTGGTTGCTTGCGCTGAGAATCTGTGGGCATTCATTGAATATTTATGTTGCATGGTAGTTCTTTTTGCTAGCTTGGCGATAGGAATTTATCCTGACATACACTCTTAACATCTTTGCACTGCACTTTTCTTGGACCTTGACTATATGTGAGTTGTGACTTGAGTGCTTTAAATGGCTAGATTAGTGGAGACTTAAGCCCATGTGAGCTTTAGTGCCATACCTTCCTTTGGAGTGGTGTCACACAAATTCTTTGTTTATCATTAAAAAAAAAAAGCTTAATCATTGTCGATCTCTTTATCTTTGTCGTCAAGTATTGAGACTTAATGCACGCCTATTATTTCTTATTTTGGGAATGAAAAGTTACATGGTTGTATTGCCCCTAGGAGATTATAGTAGGCCATTTTTGTGCTTTGAGCCGGTTCGTTTCTTTTTCTTAAACACTAATCCCTTGCAAGCCACATTGCGCCTTTTGCATGAGCCTTTTTCTTGTTAAGCTTCACCAACCTTATTGTGTCTTGAGAATGGCAAGTTAATTATGTGAAGGTTAATTTTTGAAGAGAATGGAGAAAGTGTATTTGAGAGAGTTGTGCTTGAAATGTGATGTGTTCTTTCCCATAACTAAAAATAAAAAAAAAAATTGAGAAAATAGCAGAAAAGAAAAAAATATAGAACTTGAATGAAAAAGTAGAAGACACCCATACATTTGTTTGAAGAAAGAAACGTGCATGTGCATTTCATTGGGGAATTGTGTGAAGGGTGAAAAATAAGAGAGATGTGGCAGAGTTGAAAAGAATGATAAGGGGGTGCATGCACATTGTTACACTTGCTCTATGTTGTTTTAGCCTATTCACAGACACTTACTTATGATTTATCCTCTCCTTTGAAGCACTTTTCCTTACCCAACGTTATAATCGAATAAAAGTCTTATTTGATCTTAGGGGCAATGTTATACCCAACGTTATACTTGATATTCCTTTCATGAGATCATGTGTCTACCTTAAAAAGCTTTCTCTTCGTGTCTAAGTGTGCGGGGTACTTTGTCCACCTGCACACATTGTGAGTTTCATTAAATGCATCATGTTTCGAGCGTTTTCTTTTGTTGAGTGCATAACACGGTGAGAATTGAAGTCGAGACTCGGTCCGGAGAGAGTACTTAGTTGTGGTTCACTTGTTGTTAAGGTCCTTTCTCACACACAATAAGCTTGGGTGCCATGATTTATTTCTATGTTTTGATAGCCATTAGAACTATTTTCGCATATGATATATTCTTGGCATTGGCGTATCAATGAGTCGCATTGCAGGTTTTTGGGTTTTAATTAAAAGGATCCGCAGTGTTTTGTGGGTGATCATTGCTGAAAACCCTCATGAGACTTCACTCGTCCTACCAGGGCCGCCTGGGGGTTTAAAAGAACTATTAATTTTCATTTGTTTACGTTAGTTACATTTTGTTTTCTTTGCTCGGGACTACCAAAGTGTAAGTTGGGGGTGTGATAGGCGCGCAAATGTTCACATTAGCACCCCCTAATTTATATTTGTTTAGTCCCATTTATATTATTATTCGGAGTTTAATGCATAATTTGTGTGTTGTAGGTATTGGGAGGATTTGGTGCAAGAATTTGCAAAATAGAAATATTAAACGGTGTTTGATACTTCGGCCGCTGAAATTTAATTGGTGCCAAGCTAATCCGGAATTGAAGAGTATGAGATTTGACGAGTCAATTAAGAAAAGGCAAGTCTAAGAGCAACAGCACCAGCATAGGCAAAAGGAGACTTTCGGTAAAGTAACGAAGCAAATCATAAAAAATCATGTTGCAGCAGACTAGGTACTAGGTTATCTATTATACATCTTGCTACCTTTCCTTGGTACTAGTGGCGAGCCATTGTTCAGAAGCTAAAGCGTAAACAAAAACTTTTTAGTCTGTGGACCCACCTTATCACCCATCTCTCCTCACATCTATTCTGTTTCTCCTTATACTTTTCGACGTGGCATGCTTTTAAAATCATTTTTTATATGAGATAGAGGGATTATAGCTATGCTGCAAGAAAAAGGGACTGGGTAAAGTATAAAAGTTAATTTTGGACTAGTTATTTTACCTATCATTGATGTACTTACTCTAATTAAGGGGCACAAGCACATGTTGCCCGCACATAGACTTCGGTGATGGGTTTGCAATTAATTTAATTGAGTTATGACTTAATTGGGCTTGGACTAAAACGTGAAAGAAGAAAAAGAATTGGAATCTTCTTTTCTAATGTGGGCCCATGAGGTACACGTTGGGGCACTATTTTTTAGTATAAAAGAAGAAAAAAGGGTTTCGACGGAAGGGGATTCGGACGGGAGAAACAAAGAACGGGTGTGCCGACTGTCGAGTTGAATGTTGTTTAGTTTTCAAGTTTTATTCAATTACTTGTATTTCAGTAATTCGTTTTAATTTATGTTCTTAATTAAAATTATTCGCTGTTATTTGATTAGTTTATATTTTGTTTGTTTTTCATCTGGTATAATAGTAGCATGATTCAAATTAGGGTTTTTTTTTCTTCTTCTGTTTTTCACTTGATAATGAGTGAGTAGTTGTTTAGGTAAAGTCGCGGGGTAATTAGTACACCGTGGCCAATTTGGACACTACTCCTATTTTCAAACAATGAAACAGATAATTTTAGATTGGAAAAATACTTCATGTAGACGAACCCAGGTATTATCGGAGTCCATGTAAATGGGAGAATAGGGGTCCAAAACTCATTCTGCGTTGCGCATGGGTAAACGGCGACTATAGGGTCTCGCATCTTGCGGGGTATCTTTTTCAATCCAAAGTTGAACATTTTTAAGAATACCTGAATGGAGCAAGTTAATCCAGACTGATTGCGAATGCTATGACCGTACGTCCTTTAATTATTTGAAAAGTACAATCAATTTCTAGGTTTAGTTAATCTCAACAATTGACAAAGGGTGGCTACCTAAGAGGCAGTTTTAATAAGTAACAACCCGAGTTTTTAGTCAGCATATATCATCATCTCTGTGGATTCGACTCCGGACTTACCGGATATTAGGTTACGTCAGTCTCCGCCCTACGCTTGGGGCAATCCATTATTTTAGGACTAGAAAATCGTCAAACAGGATCATTGCAGTTACTTTAAAAAGATTGGTACGTCGTATCTCATACTTTTGTTGTATGTAGATGATATGCTTCACTGCAACAAATTTGCCTTTTGGTGACAAGGATTGGCGACATAGCAATAAATGCGTCGCCGTTGGGTATGCATTAGCGACACACTTTGATGTCGCCAACAGTTTTCACATTCGGCGACAAGAATTGGCGACACAAACCTCATGGATACTATCCTTCAAGCTGAGGAATCTGATGGAGCAGCCGCTATGCCTTCCAACTCTGATCTTCATGAGTGGGGTCAATCAAACCTCATGGATACTATCCCCAGAGCTAGCAGTAGTTCTTCCCAAGCTTTCTCAAGTCGATCATTGCACCCTTCAAGTCAATTCCTTTCTCGCTTCAACTTCATTCCAGGGAATGTAAGCTTCAGGCTAAACAGGGCAACAAGTTTAGGGTCATCCAGGCAGGGTTTAGACTACAAAGATTTCGGTTCTCGCAACTTAGAGTAGCACCCTACTGCTACTGCATTTTCTGAAAGTTTGCATTGTGATCAGAATACCTCTGACCTAAATGTAGCCAGAGACATCAATAACGGAGTCGAACTCAATTTTTTTTAATTTGCACTCTCCAAGAGTAATCTTTTGGTTGTATTTTGGATGTTTTGGTAAGTTGGGGATTATCATTTGGCTGTAATATTTTGAATGCTTGGATAATTGGCTTTTGAGTTGCGATATATTTAAGGTATTAGAATGACGTATTTATGGCTTTTGATGAACTTTTGAATGAGTTTGGATGGGATGAATGTATTTACAAGTTGATAATTATGAATGGATAAATGCATGATATAAATAGGGAAAAATAGATTTAATAAAAAATATATTCTTTTTGTTTAAAATACTTTTGCCGACGCAAAGTCTGTTGCCAAAGGTGTTATATTATCCTACATGAAATGCACTTTTGCCATTGCCAACGCCAACTTATGTCGCCAAATCCATTGCTTTTTGCCGAACAAGTAGTTTGCGTCGGCAGAAACTATTGCCGACATAGCAACGCCGACGACGTGCCGACGCAAGGTCCTACGTTGGCGAAACTCTTTGCCAACAACTTTTTTGCATCGGCAAAACCTAATTGTGTTGTAGTGCTTGTTGCAAATGCAAGCATGGATGAGATTGTGAATCTCAAAGCACAATTGTCCAAAGAATTTGAAATGAAGGATTTGGGTTCTGTGAAGAAAATACTTGGGATGCGAATTAGTAGGGACAGAGCAAGGGGAAAATTGAAGTTGTCGCAGGAAGAGTATGTTAAAAAGGTGCTGAAACATTTTAACATGGAGAATGCTAAGCCAGTTAGCACACCTTTGGCAAGTCACTTCAAGCTTTCAAGTGAAAGGAATATAGTAACTGATGAAGAACAGAGCTACATGGCAAGTCACTACTACAAAAATAGATAAAGATCTTGGTCATTTGGTGTGATCTTTCACTTTTAATCTCGCATTCAAAACCGTGGTCTATCAAGGTGTAACTAAAAGTCCGTATCTTTTAACCACGTGATAAAAACCGTGATTGAAACTCATTAAAACCGTAACTAAAAAGTAAAAATTGTGATTAAAAATGACAAAACCGTGACCTTTAAATAATCTCAGTTTTTGGAAAAACCGATGTTAAAAGTTGTGATTTCCCAAGGGAAAAAATCCCACTTTATTTCTCTTGTGGGGTTTTGAACCCAAGTCTCCTGAGTTTTTCATAGAAGCTTTAACCAACTGCACTACACACATTTTTCAATACATAATTGAAATATTTAATATATAACATATGCGTTTAACATTAAAATATATTTCGAATGTCATTTTGAACCTTCAAATATTAAAATTAGCAATTTTGATAAACATGAAAGTTGTAGCCCTTTGTGTTATTGTTCAAACCCAATTTGAATTATCTCAATTGGAATTCTGAGTCTAGAGTTATACTCAAAATACATTTGGCGACAAAACACAACTTTCATAAATTTTGTCAGCAAAGGTACCGATTAAGCAACGAAATATATTTTCATTGTTGAATGTGCCCCATTTGGCGACGAAATCTTTTTTGTAGAATGGTTGAGAGTGAGAGAGACGAACGAGATTAGAGGACGGAATTTTGGAAGTTGATCGTGACATTTATTTAGTTGTATCGCGCGCAGAGTCTATTAAGGGGTAAGCGGTCTTCAACTTTTCCTATACAAGAGTTTTCATCGCAATCCAAATAAAAAAAATGTGATGTATTCTCTAACTTACGATCTCAATTTTTAAATGACTGAGATTAAAGGTTCTTTTTATCTCAGTTTTTCCTAAATGAGATATATTCTTTCATATACAATCTCAGTTTTCCGAAAATGAGATCTATTCTTTAAGTTATAATCTCACTTTTAATATTACTGAGATTAAAAAATCCTTCCATCTCAGTTTTTTCCAAAACGAGATATATTCTTTCATAAATAATCTCAGTTTTTTGAAAATGAGATATATTCTTTAAGTTACAATCTCACTTTTTAGATTACTGGGATTAAAAAATCTTTCCGTCTCAGTTTTTTCATATAACTGAGATCAAAACTATAGTCCATAACATTTTATTACGCTTTTTCAAAAAGTGAGATCTTCTTAGTTTTTGGACCGTGATCTTTATACCATTTTGTAGTAGTGAGTGTTCCATATGCCTCAATAGTAGGTAGTTTGATGTATGCCATGGTTAATACAAGGCCAGATATTGCTCATGCAATGGGAGTTGTCAACAGGTTCATGGCAAATCCGAACAAGGAGCATTGGGAAGCAGTCAAGTGGATTCTGCGTTATTTGAAAGCTACTACAGATTTGGCTTTGTGTTATGGTGGTTCTGATATTTGTCTACAAGGTTTTGTGAATTCAGATTTAGCAGGGGACATTGACAGCAGGAAGAATATTACTGGGTATGTGTTTACTTTGGGGAGTGCAACAGTCAGTTGGGTCTCACGACTACAGAGAATAGTGACTATTTCCACGACAGAGGCAAAGCATGTTGCAGTCACGGACGCGTGCAAAGAGATTGTATGGTTGAGGAGCTTCATGAAAGAGTTGGATAAAGAGCAAGACAAATGCAGATTGTTCAGTGACAGTCAGAGTGCGATACATCTGGTGAATTATGCAGCCTTTCATTCGAGGACCAAACATATCGACATAAAGTATCTCTTTATTCGCTCTCTGTTGGAGGAAGGACAGTTCACTTTGGAGAAAATTCACACAAGTGAAAATCCAGTAAACATGTTCACGAAGGTGGTTACTGTGGGGAAGCTGAAGGCTTGTTCAGCTTCCGTGGGTCTCCAAGCTTGAGTGGGAGACTGAGTGTTGGTGGTGTTTATGATTGGTGGTGTCTGAAGATGACCGTTGATGTTTGGGGGTGCCGCTACAAACAGTTTTCAAGTGGGAGAATTGTTAGGATGAAATCTATTTAAGTTGAGCGCAAACTGAGATGCGTGCGGGTCAGCCTTTTTTGGGGTTTTGGTCCATTGTATGCTTATAGTAAAAAAGCAAAACTAGGGCTGCCTCCTTTTGTAACTCTGACATATTTTACAACATAGTGAAACACTCCAGCACCCCGTTGACGTACGATTGAGTTCATCGCTCAAGTTGGAACCATGCACGTAAAAATCTATGTGTCTCTCTTCTCTCTGTTTGTGATTATTTTCTCTTCGTTGATTTGGTCTTCAATTGTGTGTGTGTTGATTGTGAGTTTGCGCGCTCGAATACCCAACAGTTTCTACAATTGTGTAATGAATAAAGCCTACCGATTTGGCAAAAAAAGAAACACAACAATTGTGTTGGTCAATCAATTCGCAGCACTTGAAATGTCATTCTATTATAATATGTAGTATAGATGGGAAGTGCAACCCAAGTAGGCATAGCATTACCCAATGAGGAGTGCTAGGTACAAAGAAAATATACAAAGAAAAGACCCTTAAAGTATACATGAACGGCCCAGATTCACTGTACAGTGCATCGGAGCCATTCATATACACTTTAAGGGTCGTTCCTTTGCATATTTTCTTTGCACCTAGCATTTCTCTTACCCAATCGAAGATAATGCCATGGTGACTGATAAAGTAGTGTGAAACAAATCCAACTTTAATGTGTTGATCTTTGTTAAAGTAGTAGTTCTGGACTGGACTTTACTGCGCTGGTAGGCCGAAGACCAATCCTAAAAATGGGCCACAACATTCACAAGAATGGTTCCTTTACCTGGAAATAATTATAAGATCCATTCTGTTATTACTCTCTCACCTACGCAGCAGCTCAATATCACCGATTTTGAAAACAAATGAGTTCACACCGATTTTGAACACAAATGCTTTCAAATGAGCTCACGATATCGTCTAAATGGTATATTTGGTATTTTCGGCATCTTGTCTACACTGTGAAGACAACATCTTGTCTAAACCCTTTAGAAGCCTTGGTATTTTACCAGAAACAATTGGTATTTTAATGTTATTCTGAAGACAAAAAACTTATAGAGTGAATGTTGGAATAATTAAATGCGGATGCACCAAGAACATAGATTAAAATACAACCACAATCGCGGATGCACCAAGAACATAGATTAAAATACAACCACAATCGCAGCCAATGAAAGTACGATGGAAAAAAAAAGAGAGAGAGAAAAACACACAAAATATGTTACCAACAAGAAGATAGAAGGTCACACACGGAAAAAGAGGAGCCAGCTAACATCAGCTAGCACTTCGGTATTCCAGAGGCAATTAAACAACCATGGGCAAGAGATTTGATTTCTTGGAATTGGAACCATCCCAACATGAACTCACTCTCCTTTTCTCCCTAAAGTTTAAAGAATTATTGTAAGGTCCATTATAGAATTTTGTAACATGTCTAATCCACCTCATATTTCCAAAACATCTCTAGTCCAGCCCATTACATTTTTTAAAGTTTCAGGTCCACTTTATTTTTTGACAGGACAAAATTGTCCCTTCATTAAACTTTACACAGCTGCCACCACTACCGCTGCCGCCGCCGCCACCACCACCTCCACCATCACCACCACCATGCCACCACAACCACCACACCACCACTACCAGAGCCACCAACACGTCCCCACGACCACCTCAACCATCACGCCGCCACCACCACAATGCCACAACCTCTACCACAATTACCACCACCACGCTGCCACCACAACCATAACCACCACCACTCAACCACTACCACCACGACGCAACCACCACCGTTCCACCACCACCACCACCATCACCGAAACGCCGCCCCCACCACCACCACCTCAACCACTATGTCGCCGCCGCCGCCACGTACCACCACCACAACAATGCTGCAACCTCCACCATAATTACCACCACCACTCCACCACCTCCACCACGACCGCTCCACCACCACCATCTCCACCAACTAACACGTCACCGCCACCACCATCACCACCACCACCACCACCACAATGCCGCCCTAACCACCATCTACACCACCGCTACCGCTCCACCACCACCACACCCCAACCACCACCTCTACTACCACCACCACAACACCGCAACCACCACCACCACCATGCCCCCAACCCCACCACCACGACGCCCTCACCACCACCACGCTGCCACCACCACCACATTGCCGCAACCTCCACTATAATTACCACCACCACTCCACCACCACAACCCTGCCCCCACCACCATCTCCACCGCCACCCCCACGACGATGCCTCTACCACGCCCCCCCCCCCCCCCCCCCGCCCCCCCCCCCCCCCGACCACAACCACCACGACGCCGCTGCCACCATCACAACGGCGTCACCACCTTCACCGCCTCTACCACCACCGCCACTCCACCACCACCGCCACGCACCAACCACTATCTCCACCACCACCACGGCTCCACCACTCCCACCACCTCTATCACCATCACGCCCCCACCACCACCTCAACCATCACGTCGCCGCCGCCACCACCACCACCTCCCTACCCCGACCACCACCACCACCACTACTCCACCACGCCACCACCACAATGACTAAATGCACTATATATACTTTTCGTTATATATTTAGACTGTAAATTTATACTTTTAGATTGTAAATTATTAAATGAACACTAACGCCCATGACAATTTAGACTGCAAATTTGCACTTTTAGACTGCAAATTTGTTAATTAAACACCAACGCCAGAGAAAATTTAGACTGTAAATTTGCACTTTTAGACCCCAAATAAAGGCATTTTCGTAAACTTTACAGTCTAAAAGTGTAAATTTATAGTTTACTAAAAAATTTAGACTGACAATTATTAAATGAAAACTAAAGCCAATGAGAATTTAGATTGCAAATTTTCACTTTTAGACTGCAAATTTGTTAAATGAACACCAACCCCAGGAAAAATTTAGATTGCAAATGAAGACACTTTCGTAAACTTTGCAGTTTAAAAGTGCAAATTTGCAGTCTACACAAAAATTTAGACTGCAAATTATTAAACGAACGCTAACGCTAATGACACAAAAATTTAGACTGCAAATTATTAAACAAGCACTAACGCTAATGAGAATTTAAACTGCAAATTTGCACTTTTAGATTGCAAATTTGTTGATTGAACACCAATGCCAGAAAAAATTTAGACTACCAATTTATACTTTTAGACTGCAAATAAAGGCACTTTCATAAATTTTGTAGTCTAAAAGTGCAAATTTGCAGTCTACACAGAAATTTAGACTACAAATTACTAAATGAGCACTAACGCCAATGAGATTTTAGACTGCAAAGAGAAAATTTAGACTGCAAGTTTGCACTTTTAGAATACAAATAAAGACACTTTTTTAAACTTTGTAGTCTAAAAGTGTAAATTTGCGGTCTACAAAAAAAATTTAGATTGCAAATTATTAGATGAACGTAACACCAATCAGAATTTAGACTGCAAATTTGTACTTTCAAACTGCTAATTTGTTAAATGAACACCAATGCTAGAAAAAATTTAAACTGCAAATAAAGACACTTTTGTAAACTTTGTAATCTAAAAGTACAAATTTGCAGTCTAGACAAAAATTTAGACTGCAAATTATTAAATGAACACTAACGTCAATGAAAATTTAGACTGCAAATTTGCACTTTTAGATCGCAAATTTGTTAATTGAACACCAATGCCTGAGAAAATTGAGACTACAAATTTATAGTACTTTTAGACTGCAAATAAATACACTTTCGTAAACTTTGTAGTTTGAAAGTGCAAATTTGTAGTCTACGCACAAATTTAGACTGCAAATTATTAAATAAACACTAACACCAATGAATAGTTAAACTGCAAATTTGCACTTTTAGACTGCAAATTATTTTCTTAAAACATTAACGCCAATAAGACATCAGAAAAGCAAGTATGACCCAGAAGAAATGTGAATTACCAAAGAAGAAGCGGTGGTAGTGGAGTGATGGCGGCGGCGTGGTGGTGGTGTTGGTGATGGTGGAGTAGTGGTGGTGGTAGTGGTGGTGACGGCGGTGGCGGCGGTGGCGGCGGCATGGTGGTGGCGGCGTGGTGGTGGTGGAGTGGTGGTGGTTGTGGTGGCGGCGTGGTGGTTGTCATTTTGGTGGTGGTGGTGGAGTGATGGCGGTGGCGGCGGCGGCGGTTGTGATGGAGTGGTGGTGGTGGTGGTTGTGGTGATCGCTTGGTCGTGGTGGCGGCGTTGTGGTAGTGGTGGTGGTTATGGCGGAGTGGTGGTGGAGTGATAGCGGTGGCGATGGTGGTGACAGTGGTGGTGGCGGCTTGGTGGTGGTGGTGGTAATTGTGGTGGAGGTGGAGGTGGCGGCGTTGTGGTGGTGGTTGTGGCAGCGTGGTGATGGAGTGATAGCGGTGGCGGTGGTGGTGGTGGTGGTTGTGGCGGCGTGGTGGTGGAGTGATAGCGCTGGCGATGGGGGTAGTGGTGGTGGTGGTGGTGGTAATTGCTGTGGAGGTGGTGGCATTGTGGTGGTGGTCGCGGCGGCAGCGTGGTGGTGGTAGTAATGGCAACGGCGGTGAATTGGTGGTGGATATTGTGGTGGGGGCGGATTGGTGGTGGAGATGGTGGTGGGGGAGTAGTGGTGGTGGAGGTGCCGGTGGTGGTGTTGGTGGCAGTGATGGAGTGGTGGATGTGGAGGTGGTGGTAGGGGCGTGGTGGTGGTCATTATGGTGGTGGTGGTTATGTGGTTGTAATAAGATCGAAAAAATGAAAAAATGTATTTTTTGTATTAGCCAAACAAGACCCTTGTTTCTTTTATATAGGTTATTTTTGTTATTGAAATTTTTAGTGGACTAGAGGTGTTGGAAACTTTAGAAGTGGATTGGATAGGTTAGAAACATGCTATAATGGATTTATCAAAAATTCTCCCTTTTAAGTTTTTTTTGTTTGGTCCTTTTAGTATCTTAGGCCATGTTCAAGGATCACCAGATATATTTTAGTTATGAGATTTTTTTTTCTTTTAATTTTTTGATTGGATTTTTATCGAAACTTATGGTGAAGTGTGTGTTTTATACTGGAAAAGGTTTGGCCAATTGGGGTATAGTCATTGGGCTGAGTCACAACCGTCGTAGTTGCTTGATTCCCTGTCTAGCGACGAGTATTCTACTCGATGTACTTCGATTGAGATTTATATTAATCTCTTCTCATTTTTTGGAGGAAAAACGCCACGCGAACTGCAATCACCTCATCACCAAATAAAACCGATTCCACCTGCGGCCATAAAAGGCTAAGACCAAATCACACTCCCAGCTCCCAATTCTGAATTTCAGCTTCTCCCTCCCTCCTGCTTTCTCTAACTTTATCCACGCTAAACTATATGGATGGAATTTGTGCACATTTATTAATTTGTTAAAAATTAAAAGATTTATTAATTTGGGAAACATGTCTTTTACTAAACAGTGTGACTTTTAGTTTTATATATCTCTTTTGTCTAAAAGGTGACCTTTTATTTTGAGCAAAAGACATGGCTCTTATGAACAAGTGCTTATAATCCTATAAATTAGGATGTCTCCCCTTTATTGTTTTGAGTGCCAGAATTTCTTTATCATTTTGATGTAGTTGAAGGGTCATCCAAGTATTTGAAAGGTCTGTCTCGGAAATCGTCTAATCTTTATTAAGTCTTGGGAGTGCAATCTTTGAAATGAAAGGGAAGAATTCGAGTTTACGAAAATATTAGCAAGAATGATTTCTTGCTTGGAGTTGAGAATTCCTCGTACAATCAATTTTGACTTGGTCGCATCGAGTGATATCCACAATTAGTAGCATTGAGTGACATCTGCTATCCCCATCGAGTGGCATTCCGGGATTATTCTAACCTTCTAGGGTTTCAGCCTGCGTTGTCCGCAATTGACGTCAATGGAATGGCTGTATGCAATCCTATGGTTTATGAAGAGGGAGTTTTCTGTTTTCTGGGCGATTTTTTTCTCCTCATTCCTTTCTACTCTTTGCCTTCCCTCTTTTGCCTGGGTTTTGGTTTCTTTTTTATTTTGCAAGTTAGCAGTATTGTGCTTGATTTATCAGTGTACTCGATCATGTTTATCATGTTACTAAAAATCGCCAAAGACAAAGATATCGGGTGTCTTGTTAGTGATGATCTCTCGGTTTTTTTCTTTTGTTTTACAGCATAACATTAAGTTCTTCATCAGTCCGTTTTCTTGTGTAATGAGAGACTAACCGGTACGTAGATGAATGATTGTCTAGCACAAAAATTGGATTTATTCCGATAATGCTATGCGGACCTTTAACATTTCTTACAGATCCATTTAGTTTTTCTTATTTCTGTAGGAGCTAGAACAATGAACTCTGACTTTGATTCTGTCCAGTTCCTTCAAAGGTTATGTATCGGTAAGCATTCATCAATCCGAATAACAGCAAACGGACTCGAATAGTTCTTGTATCTAGAGCAAAATTGGCTACCGTTGGGCGCAGAGAAACTGTTGGTTGGAGAGGTATCAATTACACACACAAACACATATATTATTGCTCAATTATAGATAACATATATATTACAATCTGTCACTCAAATTCACAAAGCTCACAAACCCTAACAGTAGGGTTCTCACATCATCTCTCTCACGAACTCTTATTTCTTGCACATAGTATACATGTAACTCTGACACTTACACATAACTGTAGATTGGGGAAGGAGTTGAAGATTTTAGATAACTTTCAATCTCCAACTCAATTGGAATCATCCCAATCAAGCTCAATTTTCAACAGCTAGAACACTAAATGGTAATGACAGAATGACACTGTTGATTGACAAGTACATATCTTACGTCGAAGAAGAAAGGCACACTTGACACTTCTTTATAGCTACACATTCAGATAGACAATCTTCATAGCAATTATAAACACAGATAAAGTTCATGCTCACCAGCGTTTATTCAAGGAATCCACAAACGAGTTAGTAACCGTTATTCCGAAGGCAATAATGGCCATAGAGAAAGGTACGATCCCCCATGGAGATTCAACATACGTGCGTTTCCAGTACGCCCTCCACTTCGGCCACCGATGTTGACTATACTTATATGCATCTCGGCACTGGTCTTTGAAATAGAACTCCCCTGTTACAACTTGCTTGCACAGCTTGTTGAATAGACAACAGACGTCCTTGTCCTCGCCCAAGTGGTTGCGTATAACTTTGGCTTTTTTAAGCACTTTGACTTCTTCCTCTGAGCTAATTAAATTGTCCAGGAACTTTGCGTAGGACGTGAAGTACCGGTCAACCTCAGGGCAACACTGTTCCAAGGCAATGAGGTTTCTAGGGGGTGGCTCCGTGGGGTCATGTATATCAAGAGTCGGGATTTCAAATCTGGCACTAAATAACCCCCAAAATGGGAATTTAGGTTCTCTGAAATTGACGTCAAACAGATTAATGTTTCCCTGAACAGAGACAAACTTGACTCCTGCATGGTGGAGTTCTGATGCAGAAACCTCAAATTCTGCAGAAACCTCAAATTCACCAAACTTCCTTTCTTCTGGGGGTTTCTTTGTTTCACTCGGAAGGTAATGCTCGTGTAGGAAATGGAGAATATGATGGTAGACATTAGCTTTCCTCGACACTTTTTCTCCCTTTTCATTTTCTTTTGTAGAATCATAAACGCAAAGGACGCATTCATCAGGCAAACAACAAGAAGTTTTCATCTTGCTACTTCTTGTTTCAACTTTTGGTCCCAAAATGTTGCCAAAGTACCCAAGGACATACTCGGTGAGTGGTAACTTGTTTTCCTCGAGGATCTCATGATCAGTAACCATACATTTTCTGTTAGAAATTCCACAATTACAAGCCCTAATTTCTTGCGTCAATTCATGGCATGTAAAATAAACTTAGGATTCATAGCATTTACCGGAGGGTGATGAGGAGGCCATGATTGGAAGTATATAGCAGCTAACTCTTGTAAGTGATCGAGCAGATCACAAGCCAAAGCCACACCAAAACCACGTCGTTCTTCCCCTTTCTGGAGAGAGAGAGAGCCACTACCCTCTTTTCCTTATTCCGTAGAAATATGTTTTTAGTGGGCCAAAACACATTTATATAGGATGAGGGCAAGATACTCCTCATGTGCTTAATAAAATGGCCCAGCCCATTATAGGTCCAAATTAACCATATAGCACGAGGCCCACACTTAACAAAATACATACTAATAAATTAGGTGCACCAAAATGACCCATTACAAATTAGTGATCACTAACCAAATAGGTCTAAACAAATCTCCGATATATTTGATAGTCGAACTAATCCGGAACCTTTTAACATAAATGAAATATGCTAGTCCACAAAATTGGAATAAATCTAACATTCTCCCACTTGGACAGCATTATCATTATGTAAGACACGAAAGTGCTTTATAACAATATAAGCAATCATATATCCGGATTAGCCAATAAGTGGCCACAACATAAACTATCAAATGTGAGTTAGCACCCAAAACCATTCCTGTGTCCATAAGGGGTACATAAGTATTCAATTATGTAAGTCAATGTATCAACAGGATACAAAGCACACAACCAAACACTTACAACCCGTGACACAATTGGTAGTATGAAAGTGTGGTGTGGAAAATATACAAAAGGTGATCATCACATCAATTTCCACAAGATCCATGTGTCCGCCCAAGACATTGTGCCTACTGAGATTGGGTCAAAATATCTCAGATTCTAGTACCAATAGTGCCATAATTAACAAAATTGCGCGCCCAACAAAATATGGCAATAAACTCAAGAATGCCATGGCTAACCAAATGCGCGCACAACAAAATATGGCAATAAACATTGATCATAGCATGCATACAAAATTCTCGAGAGTATGATCAACCACAAATAACACCATTTACACAGTAGCAGCCGATTATAATATACAAAACTCCCACTAAGCAAAAACAATAGAAGACTCAACTAATCTCATATGAGTCGCATGCTCTTGAAACACTTTAGGAGCTAAACCTTTAGTTAGTGGGTCACCCAACATTTGCTCTGTGAAAATGTGTTCAACATTTATAAAACTGCAGCAGAGTTATCACAAAATATCTTTAGTGGTTTCAAAATGGAATCAACAATTCCAAACCTAAGAAACAAAATTGCACAGCATAAATGCATGACAAGTAGCTTCATAACAAGCTATGTACTCTGCCTCCATAATGAGGTAGCTGTAAGTGTCTATTTGACACTTTTCAAGATACAGCTCTATCTGCCATCATAAACACATAACCAGAGGTGGATTTTTTGTCATCTATACAACTAGCATAATCAGCATTAGTGTATCCAACCACATTCAGAATATTAGTGCATCGGTAAGTGAACACAAAAACCTTGGTACCCTTTCACAATCGGTGCTTTTTTGAGAGAACGAGAACAGGACTGCATAATAAACCTTCTCAAAATTCTGGCAATGTAGGTTTTCTGAGACAAGCCAAAAAATACCATATGTTCAATCACAAAGGATTCGAATACCCAGAACATAAGATGTCTCACCAAGATCCTTCACACCAAATGCATAAAGAATGATTGCTTCGTCTCAGCCAAAAGTGCAGTGTCATTAGCAGTGAGTAGAACATCATCGACATACAAGACAAAAAAAAATATAACTACTCCCACTGACCTTCAAGTAGATACATTGACCTACAATATCCTCCTTAATGCCACAAGGAGAGACAATCTCATCAAACTTCAAGTACCATTGTCGCGAAGCTTGTTTAAGTCCATAAATAGGTTTCTTAAGTTTGCATATCATGTGCTCCTTACCATTTGCCACAAAACCATCAGACTGCACCATATACATATCTTCAGATAAATTTTCGTTCAATAAGGTTGTTTTCACATTCACCTGATGTAGCTCTACGTCGAAATGAGCTACTAAAGCCATGACTATCCGAAAAAAGTCTATGGTGAAAAATCGGTGTCTTAAAGACCCATTTACAACAAATTGGTTTCCAACCATCAGGCAACTCAACTAAAACCCATACTTCATTTTGGTCATTGAAGCCAAATCATCATGCATAGCATCCATTCAATATTGAGAATTAAAGTTACTAATGGCATCATCAAAAGTGACTGGGTCAGACGCCATATCAACATGAAATCATCAGCAATAGGTTCTATGGGAAAATTAGGTGATGGAACAAGAGGTAAAGATCACACGCTCCTCCTTAAACACAATCTCGCGTGGAGAAGAACTACCAACATCAACCTCATCCTCAAGAAAAATAGTACAATCAAATTCAACAATTCTAGTGGTGTGAGAAGGGAACAAAATCTAGAACCTCTCGAGCCAATGCAATAGCCAACAAAATATCCACTAATAGTATTAGCATCAAGCTTTTCAACTGCAGAACCCACATGCGGAAAAATGGCACAAGCTAGGTTTCTTGCCAGCCAAAAGCTGATATGGAGTTTTAAGAACAGATTTGCTACACACTTGATCCAAAATACATGCAACGGTTTTCAGTACTTCACCCCATAAGAATTCTAGAAAAGAAGAATTGTGAAGCATGCAACGCACCATATCCATTAGAGGCCACAAATACGACAAAAGAGGCATTTTCCTTTAAAAACCTTCATCCTTAGCATTTACATTATCAGGAACACATTGCTTAATAGAATTGTCCATAGTGTATTTCATAATCATGAGACAAGTACGATTAGAATGCTCCCACCTTTCATAATAAGCTTTTATGGCAGCGGAACTTCCAACAATAGGCTTAGGTGGTGCTTTCTCCCTTAAAGCCAAAACCAAATTCACAATGGCCAAGTTCACCATAAACAACTCATTCCAATCCTCACAAAGGGTCTCATTTAGTATTTTGATGGCAGACATTAAACCATGATTGAAAGATGAAGAAATAATAACCACATTTACTAAGCATGTAAAAATGAAAGCATGCTTATCAAAAATTTCTTCACTTCACAAGCTACAAAAGTTCTACTAGAGTCTTAAATCACAAGACTAGTAAGACTCTTACGTAGGACAAAGCAGAACAATTAAATATAACGACTTAAAATGACCCACTACCGACAGGGTAAAATTGAGTCACCAAATGCAATATAGTTAATTGTTCTCTTTATCGTTCAAAGCATCCTTCCAAACAATGATTTACCGATAGGGTAAAGTCATAGCCAGACTATATGGACCTTTGTTAATCTCAACAATATCGCCGTAATCAACATAAGCGGCGTTCAAAGAACAATTTTTGATAACCAGTAAGGATGAAAAATATTACCCACTTTAGCACTTAAAAACTGGTTATAAAAGCAATTTAAAATGGTACTTTGATTTGTTTATCCAAACAACAGCTTTTAAAAGATGAAACGGAAAAGACGGAAGTGTCGAGAGGTGCAACTGGCAACAGGTTTCACCACTTCCATTAATTTCATCAAAGATTAGACCAATCAAGTCCTCCAAAATTGGCAGAGCCATGACCATTATTACTGCCACAGAAAACGTGTTCTCCTTTAACAACAGACAAAGAACACCAAAATTCATTTGGCAACAAGTTCAGTAAATGACAAAAGGAGGAAAGCCCCCATCTTTCTCAAAATCACGCCAACACACCATGGACACTAACAGATGGTAAGCTCTCTTCATACTTCATCAAGTATTAAACAAAAGGAGTATAAATGTCTAGCAAAAGCCCCTTAAAAAACCAGAATATAAAGAACAGTAGTATTGAAAAGAAGCAGACGAACAGCGACGGGAGGTCCGTGAGATGCAACAGTCAAAAGGTTTCATCACTTCCCTTTCGTCTAAAGATTTAAACACTTCAAGCATTTAACTAAAGCCAACATCTGTTACAAAAGAGACCAAAATAGACTTGAACAGCTTCGAGGAAAAAATGTCAGAAAAAAGACAGGAGCACAAAAGGGGTTTTCAGCCCATCTCCTTTTCCTTTTTATTTTTATTTTTAAACAACGTAGAAAACTTGTTCTCTTGTAACAATAAACAAGCTACACCAAAATTAGCTTGCAAAAGATAGATTTGTAGCTTTAATGGAAGAAAACGAAACAATAACGGGAGGTGCAACAGCCAACATATTTAACACTTCCACTACTTGCTTCAAACATTAAACAAATGGAGCATTTAAATTATATCCACAATCTGTGACGAAAGGGCAACACAATCAAGAGAAGGAGATGAACAGTTGTCGGCAAATGAGGAGGAAAAATAAAAATGGGTCTCCTCGCCTAAAACTTTCGATCGGCAGTCATTCATCCAACAATCAACATAAATATGAATCAAATTCGCAATCACAGCACATGAATCGAAAGGCAAGTAGCTCTGATACCAATTGTTAGAAATTCCACAACTACAAGCCCTAATTTCTTGCGTCAATTCATGGCATGTAAAATAAACTTAGGATTCATAGCATTTACCTGAGGGTGATGAGGAGGCCATGATTGGAAGTATATAGCAGCTAACTCTTGTTAGTGATCGAGCAGTGATAGGTGCGTAAATATGCCTATTTACGCCCCCTAACTTAGGCTTGTTATGTCCGTTTAGTGCGTTACTTGGAGTTTGATACTTGTTAATTATGTTTCAGGACTCTTTGAGCCGATGGATAACATTTGGAGTTAAATCGCAAAGTCGGATTTTATTTCGTGTCAAAACAAAGTCGGTTGTCAAAATTAATTAAAGCTCGAAGCGGCAATTAATGAGTATATGGCGTGGACTAGTTTTATTTGGGTCAAAACCCATTGTGACCCAATCATGCTTTGCTGGAAATTGGTCAATTAGGAAGTGGGCCTACTCATTACAATTTGGAATGAACGGAAGAAAACAAAAGTCTCGGCTGATGACAATTGGAGTGGTCCACTATATATAGGAGGAAGAAAAAAGGGTTTCGGGAGAGAGCTTTTCGACGGAGAACGGGGGCTGCCATTATCTTATTTTTCCCACGGCAGGAAGAGAACAAAGGGGGCTGCCATCAGGAGCTTTGACACGCATAAAACAGAGAGAAAAAAAGGGTGGCTGCCTGGAGGAATCTTTTTCTCTGACGCGGAAACAAAAGAACGTGGCTGCCATATATCATTAATTCTCCCACGCAGAAAAAAAGAGGAACGGGGCTGCGATCAGAGGACTGGGTTCACGCACAAGCAAAGGGCCACGGCAATTGACGCAGATCACGACCGAACCAGTCACAGAAGCTTTGGGTTTTATTCTTTTGCTTTTCATTCGAAAGCTTTAAGTTACTAATGGAGCTTTATTCTTGCATGCTTATTTATTTTTACTCCATGTGTAGCTAAACCCCTTGACTAGGGTAATGAGGAGGTCTCTCCAAGTCGCGTAGTTGTTAAATTTCTAGGGTTTTATATTCAACTTGATTGTATGATTTGATCGATTCATAACTTTTTATGAAGTTTTATATTTTTTCAATAGTCGAATGTGTTTGTATCCATGGTTTCAAGCACTGTCATACAATGGTTTCTATTATTTCAGGATAGGCTTTGAGATAGACTATACGACGTGAGACGGATCGTGCCGTTGGTTAAGTCCAGTGAGACGATCCGTGCCGTGTTGAGATAGCCTATACGGAGTACGAATCTTGATTATCTTTTTGGGAATTATCGATAGGAATTGCTACCCTACGATAGTCTGGTTGAATGTTGAATATGAACCCTAGGTTTCAAAACAATTGCGTTACAAGGGGAGACTGAATCGGAAACCCTAGTTCCTTCTCTCATCAGTTTACAACTCATTTAATTTGCATTCTAGTTTAATTTTAGTTTAATCAAATCAAAAATCAAAATCCAACTTCCTTTTAGTTTCAGAATTAAATTAGAAATTAATTGAAAGTACCGTAACTCAGCTTTTTACTCTCCGTGGACGATCTCGGACTTGACCGCTATTCTTCGGAATATTAGTTAATTCCTTGTTTTATAAATTATATTTTTGGTACGAAAACGACAGACCAAGCAGATCACAAGCCAAAGCCACACCAAAACCACAGCGTCGTTCTTCCCCTTTCTGGAGAGAGAGAGAGCCACTACCCTCTTTTCCTTATTCCGTAGAAATATGTTTTTAGTGGGCCAAAACACATTTATATAGGACGAGGGCAGGATACTCCTCATGTACTTAATAAAATGGCCCAGCCCATTATGGGTCCAAATTAACCATATAGCACGAGGCCCACACTTAACAAAATACATACTAATAAATTAGGTGCACCAAAATGACCCATTACAAAATAGTGATCACTAACCAAATGGGTCTAAACAAATCTCCGATATATTTGATAGTCGAACTAATCCGGAACCTTTTAACATAAATGAAATATGCTAGTCCACAAAATTGGAATAAATCTAACATTTTCCTCATTCCAATCAAGCTTAATATTCAACAGCTAGAACACTAAAGGTAGTGACAAAATGATACTACTGATAGAAAAATATGTTGGAAAAACGGAAGCGATAGGTATCACTGATAGGAGGAGGAGATTTTTCACACGCAATAGTAAGCACACTTTTATTGATAAAGCACACAAACAACTACAAAGCTCTTACTCACGTCTCTTTTTCTTTCTCTCACTCGACTCCCATACTTTTACAATACGAATTACAAGCTTATTTATAGGCAAAGGTACACACTTAATTGATAAGCTTACATTTATTGAAACACCCACAAAATCAAATACGTAATGGCAAAAGTCTTCATCTGATCTTTGACTAAATCCTTCCACCTGCTTTGAACCTTATCAGTACCAAGCTTCCAAAAGAACAGTTCCAAACGTGGGAATCATACTTACTATTTCAACACTTACACTTCTTTATAGCTACACCGGCATTTATGCAACGAAATTGCGAACGAAATTAGTAACCGTTATTCCGAAAGCGATAATGGCCACAATGAAACCGATGAATCCCCATGGAGACTTAAAGTACCTACGTTTGCACTGTGCCCAAAACCACGGCCAGCAATACTGACTATACTGGTATGCGTCTTGGCACTGGTCATTGAAATAGAATTTCTCTAATACAACTTCCTTGCACAGCTTGTTGAACAGATCAGCGA
This sequence comes from Rhododendron simsii, assembly GCA_014282245.1. Classification (NCBI taxonomy): domain Eukaryota; kingdom Viridiplantae; phylum Streptophyta; class Magnoliopsida; order Ericales; family Ericaceae; genus Rhododendron; species Rhododendron simsii. The sequence goes on along the minus strand of CM024957.1, from coordinate 34,585,437 downwards.
CGTCCTCGTCCGTGCCCAAGTGGTTACGTATAACTTCTTTTTCTTTAAGCACTTTGACATCTTCCTTAGAGCTAATTAACATGTCCATGAGCTTTGCGTACGATGTGAAGTACGGCTCAACCCCAGGGCAACACTGTTCAAGGGCAATGAGGTTCCTGAAGAATGACTCTGTGGAGTCTTGTATATCAAGAGTTGGGATTTCAAATTTGGCACCGCAAAACAACCAGCTGAATATGCATTGAGGTTCGTTGAAGTTGATGTTAAATTGATTACTTTCCCCATCGGGTCCAACTGCAAACTTGACTCCTGCATAGTCGAGGTCTGATGCAGAAATCTGTAATTCCCTAAACTGCTTTCCTGTAGTTTTTTCTTTGGGCGGGGTGCAGCAGGGCAACAAAAGAGGGCAACGAGAAGGCGAAGTTTGATGAACACCCGTGGAATTCTGGTAACTATCGTGTACTAAATGGAGAATATGATAGTACTCTTTAGGGGAACAGAAACTAGCCATTCTGTTGACCCAAAGGGTACAATCGCTGGGCGAACAACCAGTTTTCGTGTTGCTACCACTATTTCCGCCTTCTGGACTCATAATTTCGCGGAAGTAATGAAGGACATAATTGGTGAGTGCTAACTTGTTTTCGGGGATCTTAGCTATCGTGAGTTCGAACAACTCCTTAAGCACAAAGAAGGGAATCTGGTTCTCAAGGAGTAACAAGTCCAATTTGATGAAGTTGCGGGTCCATATGATTTCCAAAATAGGATCTGTCATTTCTGGTTCGCCTTCACCGCTACTGCCATCCTCTCCTCCCGTAACAGGCTGCTGAACGCCAATCTGAGGCATAAGATAAAAAGTTTAGAGAGGCCCTTTCCAAAATAAATGTACACTTAGGCCCCGTTCCTTTAAAAAACAATAAGTACATATTTTTTGAATACGTATTTATTCTTGAATTTAGGATAATTTATTGTGAAAGAATGATATGTTCCATGAAACGGAAAATAAATACTTAAAAAATAAGAACTTGCGGCTTACTTTTTCTAAAGTGTTTTGTTACCTGCCTTTTGAAATGCCAAAAATTACAGTACAAATTAATTTTGTCCATATATATAATTATATCCAGTTTTTTCTAAATGTTAAAACATCCGGTCTTACCTGACGAATTGTTTGGATTTGATATCATGACCCTCTCATTTGATATATTTGTAAGATATATTGATCCTAATAATGATCTTTTAGGTAGAACTAATTTCTTTGGAAGCATCCAAATAATAAAAGAATATACGAAATTTGTATTGTTTTGACCAATAGATTTTTATAACACCCATTTTTCTACTTCATTCTTGAACTACTAAAATCACTTATTTCATTCTTAAACTATTCAAATCGCACCTATGGAGTCCAATTAGTCATTTAATTAATGAACTAATTAGTCCTTTAATGAGTTCAATTAATTCTTTAATGAGTCCAAATCCCACTCATTGGACTCAATAAGTGTGATTTGGATAGTTTAATGATGGCTGGATTATAAGATTAATCTAGATATGGATTACGCACGTTTCTATCATATTGAAGACTTGATGAATCAAGTTTGTTTTGTATATCTGTTTGAAACCGGTTTTGGATGCATGTATCGATAGTTTCTTGGGATGTATGGATATATGGATCGTTGTTGAGATACTGATGCAGAATGAAAGGATTACCTTATTTTAAGAAATAGAATATTAAGTTTTCCTTATTAATCTTGCAATTTTAGAAATACGTGTTCTAGTTTATTTAGTTACGTTTTAAGAATGACTTGGTCAAAACGAACAGTTCGATTATTATTTAGAGTTTCCTTTTTATTTAATTTTTAGTGTGTAGGATTTCTTCTACTATAATTGAATTGTAAGCCTTAGGACTATTAAGTTTTTGATGATTAATTAAATTATAATAGTGTTCTCTTTTATGCCAACTTTTAGGTATTCTGTGTGAATCAACCAATTATTAACATATATTTTGAACGTCATTTTGAACATTTAAATATTAAAATTAGCAATTTTGATAAACATGAATGTTATAGCTCTTTGTGTTATCGTTCAAATTCAATTTAGATTATCTCAATCAGAGTTCTAAGCAAGAGTTATGCCCGAAATATATTTGTAATTCATAAATTTCATTGCCAAAGGTATTCATTTGGCGACGAAATAAAATTTTCATTATTGAACACGTAAGAAACAAGACGAAATTATTTTTCGTTGCCAAAAATAACAATTTGGTGATGAAAAAACTATTTCGTCGCCAAATGGGACCAATTTGGCGATGAAATACTTTTTTCGTCCCCAAATATATAATTATCTTTGGCGACGGAAAATAATTTTGCCTCCTTTTTACTCTTTCTGCGACGAAAATTTTATTTTGTCGCAAAATACGTACCTTTGGTGACGAAAATATCTTTTTCGTTGCTAAATAGTTGTAATTGGTGACGAAATAATATGGTCGCGGAAGTTGTCAAAACAATGACGAATTTATTTTTTCATCGCCAAATATACTCATTTAGAGATGAAATTTTGCCACTTTTTCGTCAATGAATATACTTTTTCTTGTTGTGACTTTTGGCGGGTAATGATATTGGGCTACTAAAGCTTCTTGGTCGCAAAAGCATAGACTTTTGGCGACTTCTTTCATTTGGCCACCAAATACCTTTTGCTACAAGCCATAGGCAACTGATGCAGCAACCAAAATATTTAGTGGCAGCATAGATTCGGTGACTAAATTTGGGTCTTTTGGCAACGAAATGATTAGTCGCCAAATTTGCTTTTTCTTGTAGTGCATAAAAACATAAAAGGAAAAAAAAAAACCCTCTTATAATGCAATCGATTAGTTATGACTTGTAAATGAACCGAATCAAGTTCCCCAATCTACGATTACAAAAACATGAACAATAAAAAAAAGCCATAATCTACCAAAATAGTAATGAATTTTGCCCCAAATAATTGAGGTTTTGGCTTTCAAATTAGAGCCTAGGGTTTCGATTTAGTTGATAATAGAATCATAGCTCATGGGCCATGGCTTTCTTTGCTGAAGCAAATAGAGAGAGGCTGAAGAGAAAGAGTGAATCGAAGAGCAAACAAGAAGCCTCATCCCATAACCCATCATGGTTCGGGGTTTTCCCCCCGAGAGATGAAAATAATTGGCCTAATCTAGTAACAGCTCAGTAATTGAAGGTTTATAGAGTTTAAGTGTGTATTAGATATTGAGTTGAAAGTTCCGGGTGTATTTTTTTCGCAAGTGTGACATATGTGAGGCAATATGCAAATCATAATAAATGGTTCAGATTCATAGCACTATAAATTTCAATCATTCATTTTCTTTCATGGACCGGGTTTTATGCATCATACCAATCCTCCATTGTTTTAGCTCAGTGGCTGCCTTGGTGTCCTTGCTGGTAGAGGCTATGCTAACTTAACATATTGAAAGAGTAGTTGAACTCATGACCTCCTTTTACTTTTAGCATCTAAATGCACCCCTTAGTATGAGCATGCATAAATAAACTATTGTTGTTATTTATCACATTCCTTATAATGATATATACTATTTTTTAGGTTAATATTTTTTGTTCAAGTTTTTGATAAACATATTGTGTACCTTTGGAGAAGATTTTCAGTGCCGAGCAGGTATCACGTGGTCCCCGCTCGGTGAATCCGGGCTATCAATTTTAGTTTCAGACAGCTCGGATTTGAAGAGAAAAATAGAAGAGATAGAGAAAGAGGAGAGAGAGTGTTGGGGTGAGAGGAGATAGAGTGGTTTAATCCGAGCCCTCCAATACACTTTTGGATGGCTCAGATGTGTTGCTCGGGCACCATATCAGCCGGGTGACGTGGTACCCATCCGGTACTCAAAAATATCTCGTACCTTTGATTTGCCATCAGTGTGGGAGGCGTATAGAAGTTCAAGGATGAAGCAACCGTCCTCCAACATCATTTCTGACATATCATCGTCATTCACCGTCATCATGACTTCTTTCTCGTAGTATTTCTTGGCCTTGTCTACGAACTCCTTCTCCTTCTCCTTCTCCTTCGTTTTGTTCAACTCGGCATTCACCGCGACTTCTTCGGTGTAGTATTTCTTGGCCTTGCCTACGAACTCCTTCTCGTTCGTTTTGTTCAAGAGGTCATCATCATTCACTGTGAATTCTTCGACGTAGAATTCCTTGACCTCGTCTACGAACTTCTTCTCCTTCATTTTGTCCAGACATTGTTTCAGCAGCGTGCTCTTTGTCACGCCGTCTTTGGGCACTCGATCTAATAGGCAACTCATGTAATACCTTTTGATGCCTCGCATAGGTGTTTGGAGGTGTTTTTCATTCCGGTGAAGAGGGCCGATAGCGATAATGCGAGGGATGTAGGCGCTTTCATTCAGCTTACGAAGACCTTCGGGCACCTTATAAATGCGAGCCGATGAGAACAAGTTAAAGATTTTTTCGGCATCATGGTGAAATTTTTCAAGGTAATCATCGATAGCCGTCTTATCGTCACTCATTTTATATCGTTTTTTATCGATGAAATCAAGAAAGCAAAGTCTTGTTTTGGGTAGTATTTATTCGGGTGAAATGGACTTAGGCTGGTTCTGGGTTTGAGTATGCAAAGATCCCCCTGCTTGCATTACCTATATATAGAGGGCTCATCCATTTTCATCCGTGCATTATTGGTAGGGTATATTTTACAAATAGTCCCTCTAGTTTGCATGAATTCTCACTTTTAGGATACCTTAGGGTACTTTAGGGTAGAGTATCCTAAGATCTAGGTACTCTTATAGGATTTTAGAGTGCATTTTCTATTATAGGATTTTAGTAGTTTAGACACTTTTATATGTTATCCTGGGGTTTAGGTATTTTCAAAGGGTACCATAAGATTTTAGGCACTTTTACTGACTTTCAGTTATTAGTAAACTTTCACTAGTTTTGTAAAAATGTTTTTTGAGTAATCGTGCAATACATTTGTCTTTATGTTTGATTGCAAAAAGTGCTTGTCCTTATATTTGATTACAAAAGATACTTGTTCTTATGCTCAAAAAAAATAAATACGAGAGATTTTTGACCAAGCCTCCCACTCAATAATTACGTAAGCCATGGTAATATCCAAGTACCGGGAATCGTAGAGAGATCTATATTTATATAAGGCCATCACTGCAATTTGCCTTGTAGCAGTATTAGCCCACAGCTCCTTTATCATATCAGAAGGAAAAAAATCTGAAACAATAAAATGGAATTCAAGGCTCCTAACGACCACCACCTCCTTCTCCTCCTGCTCGTATTAGCCTGTTTACCATTTACTATGGCGAGTGAGCCTCGCCCTGGGGATGCAGGTAAGCTCCAACTCTGAATTTATCAATTTTTGCCTTTTTGTTGGATGTGTCACGACACATGTTTCTATGTTTAAGACGATGGGTGTAAGATCCAACTCTGATTTGCTAGTACCTTTCTCACCGAGGAAAAAAAGGAAGAAGATCCAACTCTGATTTATAAAATTTTTCCTTCGTTGCGATGTCACAACTAATTTGGAGATCGATCCCACTGTTTAGCATCGGAGGGTCCAAATAAAGTCCCGTATGGACAAACCAACCATGCAAAGGAATTGATAGAATGTTAACTCACGGTCACAGAATATTGACATACCTTCATCGCCCTTCGATCGGGTGCTAAGGCATGTTTGTCTTTCAACTGATTTTGGATAGTTCCAATAGGATACTAGCCTTTCATTACTCTTCGTTGTTCTAAGGTAATTGTGACTCGGATTTTTTTCGTTTCCTTTCTATTCAAGCAGGGTATGTTCTGTATGATAACTGTGACTCAGACTTTTTTCCTATCCTTTTGATTCCTTTCCAAGTCTTTTAGCATGAAAGCGGTGATGGACAGTGATGTTTCTCTGTAAGTATGACTAAGAATTTTGTTTTTCAGGTTCGGCAGGAGCACACAAGAAGCGTCCAGCTCCTACCCCTCCTCTAGGCACTGCTCCTACTTCGCCTCATCAAGACCAACCCACAAAAGGTAATGCCATACAAGAATATTGGTACAGAATGATAAGGCAAGTCTTGCTTTCATTCCTGAGGTGACTTGTGATTTCTATAAATCTGTGTTGTGCGGCGGGCCTGAAACACCCAACCGCAACACGACAATGATTGATGGCCATGATACTGAAAAAAACAACAAACCAAACATATTTGAAAAATCAAACTGAGAAACCAAACCACAAACAAAATGAATAAGATAGAGCTACGTGGTTGGGCTTGCGGCTATAAAGTTACCCCACGGACAGTTAAACACGTTGTATATCTTGAAACTAACCCATCATTGCTAAAACCGTGTCGTACCGGATTGACATTGTTAACCACTTTAGTGAAAAGTTGGTAAAAGATGAGCACAAAACTATACCCCTAACATTGTCACCTGTTTAATCCAATGAAATGAGCTCCTTCAATACTGTCACAGTCACATAAACTGCAAAAACCAACAAAAAAAGTTGGCCAAATAATTGCCAAATCATGGAATGAAGTTAGATAGTGCCGGCCCTGAGCAAAGATAAGCAAGGTGAACGCCATGAACCCCCAAATTTTTTTATAAATTAGGGTCCCCCAAAATTGGCGAATTAAGTAAATTTAGCTAGGTAAAATATTACTCATTCATGCAAAATGAGCATGTCACATAAGTGAAAATTGATCATGCATATGATCGTAATTTGTACTTTTGTCAAGCTAAAAATGCAAGAAAAGTGATCTTTAAGGATTGTTTCGAATTTTTGTAATGATATGCATAGTTTTTTTTTTTTTTTTTTGGGCAAGGTAAAATTTATAACAAAACAGGGGAGCTACCCCCCGAACACAGCATACAACCAGAAAAAATGAAAAGGGCTAGGAACATGCTCCTACCCTAACAACAACAAGAAAACAAAACCAACCAACTACTCACCCAAACAGAGCAACAATAATACCAACAAAAGACTTTAGACCCGCCATCAAACGGGGGAGAAAATAGCCTCAGATATATTCCACATAGCGCACAGCCTTTGGTTCTTGGCACTGCGTTTCACCTTCCTCCAAAGACTCAAACAACTCCTGATATCAGTTTTCACCACTGAGACAAGAGATAGAGCATCCCTCTGAGAGCCTTGAAAAACTCTCTTATTCCTCTCCAACCATATATGATAAAGAGAGGCAGCCAACACCATCTTATATAAAGACTGCTGCAAACCATTGCCAGTCATATGTTGACTGGCCCAACCAATCTCTTGATCCAAACTAATCAAGCCCCTCCGATAGCCACAGATTCTCAAAAGCTGCCCCACAATATAGGAAGAATAAGGACACATGAAAAAGAGATGCAAATGGCTTTCAAGAGAAGCATTACAGAGAACACACGAAGTATTGGGCACCATTCCCCAATTCTGCAGTCTATCCTTCGTAGCAAGCCTACCATGAACAGCCAGCCACTGAATAATGGCCCAACGAGGAATATGAGCCTTAAACCAGACCACTTTCCACCAAGTAACACTAGACTTAACCAGATATGCATAGTTTAATATTTCATACTATTGAATAGTAATAGTTTTGCTTCTTGAAGTTGCCTTATCTTTCTATAATTTTGCTTGTAGAACGCCTATACTAAGGGCCCTCCTTTCTTAAATTCGCTTTCAGACTCCAAAAGGTAAAGGATGGTGTTGTAGTTAGCATCGCCGCTCGTGTCGTGTCATGCCATTTTGGACACGATAAATTGAGCAGTTGCAAGTCCCACCCAGCAACCCGTATCCGTTCTGTTTAATTTTTGTGCTCAGGTCTTGTCATATTTGTGTTCATGTCGAAAATTAGTCAAACTGAATCCTATTTCTAACTCCTTACTATGTTGGAGACTTGGAGTCATGTGTTGGAGAGTCATATGAAAGGCCGTATCAAAAATTTCCACCCCTGCGACTAAGCGAGTTCCCCCTATGATTTCTTAATTTTCCTCTCCTTTTTTCAGCCCAATTAACGAATTATAGATATCTTTCATCATGAAGAGGTAAATGTGACTTCACTTCTTGTTTCGTTGGGAATGTAGGAGAGCAGTCGGTTTCAAAAAATAGCGTACAATATTGTGAGGCAGAGCCTCCCTCCGTTTGTGAATGTCCATCGACATCAGAGCCAGAAGTTGTTAAGCACCTCAAGAACAATTTAGGAACTGCTATTCGGCAACGGTTGATGGAATTGCTGGAGAAAACACGTACCATTGAATCTGCAATCGAAGTGGCCGATCAGACCATCGATATGCTGAAGCTACTCAAAGAATCAAATTCCGAGTTAACCATTGTTCGCGAAAATATGCTTAATGGAGCTCAGCAGCTGAGAGATGCCTTCCTCAAATTGGGAAATGAAATGCATCATGTCTACTAAAACAGAGTTGCTGCTATGCTACCACGTTTTTTTTTTGGGTAATTGAACTACGTTACCATTTTATTTTTAAGTTCCTATGTAAGAAGTGAGTTATGGTTAATTTATATATGGTCAGTTTTTAACTGACCTATTGATATACTTATGAACTATGTCATGTGCACGTTTCCGAAGTACCAAAAAAAATAAAAAATTGTGCACATTTGGATCAACTAGAAAGGTGTACTACTAGTTAGTACTGCAATCTCGATTGAATCCACGGTTCTCTGAAGAAGAATTTCCTCTCTTTTGCCTGTTGGGAATATGTTCTGTGATCTATCAAAAAGCTTGTTTGTGCTCAACTGCTCATGCCATCACATTTTCTCAGATCCTTTGGGATTTGGTCGCATGGTGTAGCCAGCTCAGTTTTCACTCTGTTTTGGCTTTGTGTCTGATGTAATTTTTAGTTTATTAGGCCTTTTGATTTTGGCCGGCTTCTCAGCATCGTTCCCCTCCCTTGGTAGCGTTGGCATATGATTGTCAAAACTAAGGTGTCAACGTTGTTGGGATCAGAGGCGGACACAAGGTGATAGAAGCGGGGGCCCGGGTCCCTGCAAACCCCCCAATTATCGTAATATTTTTATTATATTTTAGATTTTGCAGGATTAACAGGGTAGAGAGCAATAATGTGCATCAAGCCCATTGCCTTGCTAGGTAGGTGCTAACAAGCTTTGTGCACCACACAGTTAGAGGAATTAACCCATTTTGTCGTAGAGCTAGTACTCGTCCTCCCTAATCATTGAAGCTTTTATATCTTGGGTTGTTTATCTTGTACACTGTTATGCTTATATGAATTTCTTTCAGTTTCCCAAAAATAAAAGACTAAATTTTTTTATTTCATGTTCAGAAAAAATTCTCGTCACAAATTTGAATCTTCTCGAGTTCAATGCTTTTCTCTGTCCCTAAATTAGTGTTGAAATCCTAGTCCTGCAAAGTTGTCTTCAATGCTTATCTCGAAACATGTGTGATTTGGAATTAACCCATTTTGTAGAGGTGGCAAACGGGCGGTTCTTGACGGATTTGGGCTGGTTGAAACAGGTCGTGGATCAAATATTGGCGGGTTTGCCTTAAATGCTTATCAAATTTTTTTCCCCCTTCTCCTGCCCACACCACACCCCCCCCCCGCCCGCCCTGATTTGTCTCAATAATGGGATTCTAAAGAGTAAAATTTTATGATTAAAACTCAATTTTTTTTTGAATAAAAATGAAGTAATTAGAGGCTAAAAAAACTTTAAGAAATTAGGTTGTTACTTTTTTTTTTTTTTTCCCATTTCCAAACACTAACGTAACTTCGACAAAGAGTCAAAGGCAGCATTAAAGAATTGTCTGGAAGGCGATGATTGCAAGGATTGTACAGTTTCGTTCTTCGTTGCGTTCGCCGAAACCACCGCTTAGGTTTAGATTAAAAAGTCAAGTGACTTTTTTTGTCTCTGTTCAAATTTTTTTTTGTATTTGTTTGTTTTGCGACAAACTTTTTATCCCTATTAGTTTGTCTCGATGAGAGAATCGAAAATGTAATTTTTTTTACTTTTACCCTAATATTTTTTGTAATATTCAAAATAAATCCCAACAACTGGCTTTTTGGGCTTTATCTTGGATGTTTTCAAAAATATTTGGGTAAAAGTTATAATTTTTTACTTTTCTGATTGGAGCGAAACAAAAATCATAAAATACTTGTCGCTCAGACGAGCTCAAGGGATTGGAGAGAGAGAGAGAGAGAGAGAGAGAGAGAGAGAGAATTTGTGTAGAAGAATTTTAGAAGTGGCAGTAAAATTTTTGACTTTTACCTATATATTTTTGAAAATAACCATTTTAAAAAAAAAAGTCAAAAAAATTGGTGTACTTATCTCACTGGAATGGAGAGATTCTTTGAGAGAGAGAGAGAGAGAGAGAGAGAATTCGGTGTACTTATATCACTGGAACATTTTTCTAGCAAAAAAATGGTAGTTCTTTTTTTTGTTTTTTTGATCCGATTCATTGTTTGGTACAGCGTACAGAGCATCGAGCTGAGATCAGTAGTTTACGTTTTGCAGGGTTAGGACTTTTAATTCCAATCCATATTGAACCCATTTTAACACATTTATATCCATGTAAATGTGGGTTTATATAGGTCCAATCCATATTAACCCATTATAAAATATGGACGGGTTGGGTTGGGTTATAAGTGGACAGATTTGAGCGGATTAAAAAATATGGATTGAGATTGGCACATCTACTGTTTTGTAGTAGAGCTAGTGATCCATTTTGCAATAGAATAGTGCTCATCCTCCATAATCATTGAAGCTTTATATTTTGGGTTGTTTATCTTGTACACTGTTATGGTTATATGAATTTCTTTCAGTTTGTAAAAAATAAAAGACTAAATTTTTTTATTTCATGTTTAGAAAAAATTCTTGTCACAAATTTGAACTTTCTCGAGTTCAATGCTTGTCTCTGTCCCTGAATTAGTGTTGAAATCCTAGTGTTGCAAAGTTGCCTTCAATGCTTATCTCGAAACATGTATGATTTGGAATTTTTTTTCCCGAAAACAAATGACACAAAATTGTTCTTTGCCTTACAGTATGTTCAAGGCCTTATACTTTCGAAAGCATCTACAACAACTATGTTTTTGTCTTTTTTATCCCCTGTTTTCAAACAAATTGAAGGTATGACTTACTGTGCTCCGAAAAGTAGTTTCACTTGTTTTCCAGCAATTCTAACAAATTGCACTGCAACTATTAAGAAATCAACCAAAACAATACCACGTATGATGCGCGATGAGCAATCAAGTGGAAAATGCAATCAATATATGCACGCTAATTTTTACATGGTTTTGCAACTCAATCTAAAGTTGAGTACATCTAGAACAACATTGTTTGTCTTTTGACTGATTGCATTCACAGTATAATTGCCAACTAGCACTCAACCAGTAATATGCACGGCTAACCTAATGTCCTAAAACATATTGTTGTAAAATGTATTCAGGGACTCTTGGCGCATCCGTGGCTCTTCTCACAAAAAGTCACTTTGCTTTCTAAGGCTACATGAGTAGAAAAGAGCTTTTTATAATTGACTTCTATGAACTGAAAAATATGTAGTGAATAAAAATGAGTATATTTAATGAAATTTTACGAAAGTAAACAATTAATGTGTTAAGATTAAAAAATAATGAAATGGAGCTTCTGTGGAAACAAAATGGGAGCTAATGACATCACATACGAGGGAGACTTAAATATTCATCCTCAGATCCTAATATACTTATGTTTTCATTTCGGTCATTTTGAACAATTATATTTTCATTCTGAAATTCGAATAAACCCAAAAATGCCCTCAGTTGACTACATTTTCCTATTAGAGTATCCACAATGTTATAATCAAAAGTAAAATATTTTTAAAATTAACAATGTTTGTGTAAAATATGACTCACAATGCTATAATCAAACTTAACAACCTCCTTAGAAATAATCAAATTTTGGACTTTTGATAACCAAAACTGGCTCTTCCGGTGTCCTTCCTACTGTTTGGAAGAAATTGTGGGGTCTACAAATCCATCCGAAGGTGAAACTGTTTATGTGGAAGTGTTTTAATAATGCGGTGGCAACAAATGTGGCTCTTGTTGCGCGCAAAGTCAGACTCGATCCTGTATGCTCTCGTTGTGGAAAGGCTGAGGAATCAATCTCGCATCTATTGTTTCGGTGTGATTTTGCAATCAAAGTCTGGATTCATTCTCCGTTTCGTTTAAGACCTGAAGAGCTTCTTGATTGCAGAAACATGACAGATTGGTGGGATTGTATTCAAGAACGTATCAGTCAAAGTCATATGCCTCCCTTCTCGTTAGGTATGGCTCTTCTTTATTGTTGGTGGATTTGGCGAGCTAGAAATGATTTTATTTTTAGTGGTAAATATTGGGCTACGGAAGCAGTTAGTGGTAAAGCACAAGGAGATTTCTATGAGTTTCAGGTTGCTAACTCTAAGGTTCCATCACCTTTGTTGAGATCCTCTCATAATGAGACCTTAGTGTGGCAGCACCCTGGGATGAATGTAACCAAGATTAATGTGGATGCCGCTGTCTCTAGGAGTTCGAATTCTATTGGTACAGGAGCTATAGCTCGTGCTCATGATGGCATGGTCCTTGGTATCTTCTTGTGTATTCACACTGGTATTACTTCGTCAAGAATTGCTGAGGCTATGGCTATTCGAGATGGTTTGAAGCTGGGGATTGATTTAAATATCTCTACTGTGGTTGTTGAATCAGATGCGGAGGCAATAGTGAGGAAATGTTCTACCTCTCTAGATCCACCTATTGATATAGCAACTATTATTTTTGATTGTCTAGCTCTGAGAGATTCATTTTCTTCCCGTGAGTTTGGTTTTGTTAAACGTGATTGTAATCGGCACTACTACAATAATAGAGAAAGACCACAGCTTTTACCCGTGATCTTTGTATTTCTACCACAGTTTTAAAACCGTGATCTATCGGGCCGTTATTAAAAGTCCATTATTTTCAATCACGGTTTTAACCCATGATAAAAAACCAAAAAAAAACTGAGATTGAAGAATAAAAGGCGTGATTGTTATTTACAATAGATCACAGTTTCAGATAAAACTGTGATGTTATCCAACTCTAAGATCTCGGTTTGTTGAAAAACTGTGATCATATCTACTGATATTACCACGGTTTGTAACCTAACTGTGATTGTTTTCATGTAAAGATCCCATCTTTTAACCGTGATTAATTACTCCCTATGCAAGTTTAGTATAGCTTTCAAAATTGTACCTACTACGTGAATCATTGTTTCCTATTACAATAGAACTCGCAAACAACAAAGATATTTCAATTCAATCAAAAACATACACTGGCTAAAAAGCAAAATTTATATAACCTTGATGTATTGCAACTGGGCATGAAACCAAAATTACAGACCTAATTTGGCCAAGCCCTCCCATAAAGGGACAGGAAAAAAATGTCTAAGCATTCCAAACTCGAAATTTACAGAAATTATAAAGCACAATGATCGTAACAATTCACACAACCCCTATCGCCGACAACCCGATTTCTCATCGTTCCAATCTCAGCATACACTGCAATCTGCATTACACAAATCACAAGGCAAAAATCATAGATATCTTAACATTAGCGAACAAATATCTTAACATTAGCAAACAATATGTAGAATGAAAAATAAGTTACAAGATAGATTTAGTATGATAGAACCACATACCATTACAAAAAACAAAGAAAGTTCGACCTGAAACAATTGCTAAAAGGCCAGAAATAAGAGGAAATACACAGTCAGTTCCAAGTTTCTGCGAAGCATTCAAGATTATACCAAAGGACACCATTCTAACCAAAAAAGATTGCAAAGGCCTTAGTTCCCTACCATTTGAAAAGGAACAAATAGAATAAAGAATAGAATACATGCCAAAAAGTATAATCATTGAGAGAAATTGAAAACTCAGCCTTGTAAAGAGTGCAAGGAGAGACTACGGGAAAGAGCTCAATTTGTGGTGAACAACACTAAGATAAAAAGGGCCATTAGCAATTGGAAAGGGGAAGCAACCAATTGATCCCTTTTTCGTACCAGAATACAGGCAGCAAAGCAATTGATTTACAAGTCCAACAAGAAGTTAGGGCAAACAGTGATCTGAAAAAAAACTACACACAAGTTAGGGCTATCAACAGGCGTACATATGTACAGATACATACACAAAAGTTAGGGCTTTTCGTTTTCAAATAGATTCATCTGCCCCTTCAGAATAAAAAAGATCCATCAGCAACTCGAACAATCCATCCATCATAGATATCGTAGAAATATTAACCTAAACATAATAAAGAAACCTGAGATATTCGATTGCGAGAGAGAGAGAGCGCGTTACAGATCGAGGATAGAGCCATCATCTTCTTTGCCCATGGTAACGGCAAACTCTTCGAACTCGACAATCGGTGCGAACTGAGCCCAATATCTTCATCCTCACTGGTGGCGGTTTCTTCCAAGCCTCTGTGCTCTGAATCGATGCTCGCCGGTTGAAGAGAGAAGTGGGGTTTGAGTTATGGAGGAATTATGTCGGCGGTTATTGTAACGATGGAGAGAGAGAAAGAGAGAGAAGTGGAGACGTGTGTAAAAGAAAATAAAAGAAAATTAATGTGGTTAAATCAAGCACACGCATTTAATCACACTTTCTATAACGGTTGAAATAAAGTGTGGTAAAATACATTTTTTATCACACTTATGAGAAAGTGTGGTTAAAATAGCTACATTTCTATAACAGTTGTAATGAAGCGTGATTAAAATAAACACATTCTATCACACTTATAAGAAAGTGTGGTTGAAAAACCACATTTGTATCACCGTTATAATGAACCGTGATTAAAATAGACACAATTTATCACGCTTGTAAGAAAATGTGGTTAAATTAAGCAATTATAATCACGGTTCTATTAAAACTGTGATAATAAATGTTAATTACCACGGTTTTATTAGCAAAGTGACATTAAAAATTCACCTCACATTTCTTTATCACGTTTTCATCAAAACTGTGATCTTTTTAACTTTCTTAGTGTTATCTTTATCTATTATTCTAGTAGTGCGGGTTGCACATTGTTGTGCTCAAAAGGCTCTTTTGAATGGTTGGTCTGGTCTGTGGACTTCCATTTTGCCCCCATGGGGTTCCCAACTGTCTGATGTTTAGGATTTTATGCCTTTCAGATTTATAACACTTCTCTTCTTTTGTCAAAAAAAAAAAAAAGATAACCAAAACTAGCAACCTTTTGACAATAACCAAATTTAATAGACCCTACATATTCTCAATCAAATACACTGATGATTACAAAAAAATATTCTATCTCTCTCTCATTTTCCTCTCTCACTTTCTTTTGAACAATATCTTTGAAAAAAAAAATTTTAATAAATTTTTTATTTAGAAAATAGTTTTAAAAATAGTTTTTTCAAAAAAAAAGTTTCAAAAACTATTTTCTATTTCTAGTAAATAGTTTTTATTAGTTTCAAACCTATTTTTAGGAAAATCATTTTCTACTGTTCATAGTTTTTAATTTTTTGTACTTTGAAAAGATGATGTGCTAAGTTTTGGTTATCCAATTTTGATTATGCCATTGTAGACATCTAAATTGCGAACCTTAGCAATCACTTAAATGAATAATCAAAAGTTGATGTGACAACTTTTGATTATCAATTTTTTATTATAGCATTGTGGATACCCTTATTTGGATATTGTACAAGGCAAAGAAATTTGGGATGGAAAACTAAACATTGAAGTCCTAATTAAAAATTTTTCAGTTGTAACAGATATCAAATCCCTAAAATCAAGGCTTTCCAAAATATTGTTATGAATTCATACCACCAGCCTATATAGAATTCCTCTCGACAATCCACCCTAGAATTTATCGTCCTCCGTTGGTTTGTCTTCCATCCTCCGTCGTCTGTCCTCCATCCTCCGCTGTCTGATTCAAAGTCCCAATTGTTCAAATCCCATTCCTGATTTGTCTTCCTTCATACATACATTCACGCAGATACATATATGGGGAAAAACATACTGGTGACTGGGGGTGCCGGTTACATAGGAAGCCACACGGTGTTCCAGCTCCTGTTGGGCGGTTACAACGTGGTGGTGATCGACAATCTCGACAACTGCTCCGCCGTCGCAATTGACCGAGTTGAGGAACTCACCTTCCATAAGGTTCGTCTCTCATCCATTTTTTTGTCTCAATTGTTAGTATCTATATAATGTACATCAGGTGTTTGTCAATATAACATTGTTATTTGCCATTAAAAAGTTCAGGTTTTGCACCCCAAGTTTCTGTCCTTCATTTTTCGTTCTTGATTAGGTGTCTGATGAATTGGTTAGCAGTTAAAAGTGTCCGTCTTGATTTGCACAGTTTTAGTCCTTGATCTCATATTGTTCTTGTCAGCGTACCACTTTGGAATTGTTTTTTTTTTTAGAAACAATGCTGTTAGTATGTAGATTAGGGAAATTCCTCTATACATTGCCTTAATTTATGGCCTGGCTATTTTAAATATTGTAATTTTTGTATTCATGTGTTTATGTGTCTTATGATCGTGGTGCATTTTTTAACTAAGATTCGTATTCTATGATCATGGTGTATTCATGGTTAATTCACTGCTACGTGTTCATGTTTGAATTTCTATTTCATGGAGGTTTTGGAGAAATATTTTATGAATACTTATTGATTTCTTGGGAAACTTTATCATAAAAATAAATGGTGTAATAAAATGCATCCGTTGAATGTTTGTGATAGTGGAAATATGAAAAAATTGCCATGATTATACATGGCAAAATCATGGATATGTGATCATGTTTTTAAAATTTAATTTTCATGGTGGATATGCATGAATATTTCATAAATTTTTTAAAATGATATGAATATTTCATGGTAAATGATATACCGTTTAAATTTTTTACATGAAATAATTTATTTGAAACTGTTTGAAACATTCATATCATTTCATGGAAAATTATTTGCACCATTTATCATGAAATTGTTTGTTCGAAGTTCGAATCATGGCATATTTACGAAACAACAAACGTGTACATTTTCGAATAAATTCTCACATGTAAACTTTTTTTTTTTTGCTCGGCTAAAAGAAATTTCATAGAACTCGAAAGGTTACATCGAGGGGGAAGGTTGAGGAGCGAACATGCTCAACTCAACAGGGGAAAGGGAAGACGATAATCATCCAGCTGGAAGTTGAATGATAATCATCAAAACAAATTACAAATTAAGCGATCGAATGCCATCTAAAAATCTTTTGAAATCCTCCACAGTGTACATCCTAACATTGAATTTGACTTTAATCCACATCGCCACCCTAAACTTAATAATATCCACCACCTCCTCTGAACTTGCAGTCGCATTCTTAAAAATACAGCCATTTCGCATCATCCAAATGGACCAAATTGTTGCATAGAAGCACACTTCCCAAATGTGTTTTTCCAGGTTACGGAAGCTGTTGTCAAACCACCCACACATGAGGTCCACTATTGAAGACGGACACACCCAATTAGTATGCCACCAATCCAAAACTTGAGGCCAAACACCAAGAAAAGTGACAGTGAAGAGCAAATGGTTAGGTATTTCCAGAAACAAGGAGCAAAAAGGGCACAATACATCATTTACCACAATATTTCTGCTTATCAGAACTGACCTTGTGGCCAACCTCTCCTGCAAAGCCTTCCACGCCAGAAGTTCCACCTTAGGTGGGCATAGATTTTTCCACAAGGAGCCCAAGATTGGATTTCTATCCGGTGTTTGCCTTTCCCACTGCTCATATACGGACCTAACCGTAAAGTTCTTGTTAGCCGTCCATCTCCATTGCAGTGAGTCAGGTTTGGACGGATCTAAGTGGTAGGACTGCAACCTTAATTTCAGGTTTGTTAGCATCAAATTCTCCTTTTCACGCAACTCCCTCCTAAACTCTAGTCCCCAATTGCCGTTTCCTAACCCATCCCAAATGTTACCAACCACCTCCTCCTGTTGAGTGGATATCAAAAATAGCCTAGGAAAAGCTTCTTTGAGAGTTTGAGGACCTAGCCATCGATGGTGCCAAAAATACGTGTTCTGACCCGAAGAGACATGAATTTCAAAACCCTCTGTCACAATTTCTCCAACACAGGACCCATTATCACCAATCGAACAGATGCCTTTCCAAAGAGTAGAAACTGAACCTCTCACGGGACAAGCCGGCAGCCAACTCCTCTGATCCATCTTATATTTATCTCTTACCACTCTCACCCATAAGGAGTTGTTGTCTTTGTTGAATCTCCACCACCACTTAGCTAGCAATGCTAGGTTTTGCTGCAAAAGTCTTTTCACCCCTAAGCCACCCGCTTCTTTCTTTTTTGCTATGCTCTCCCACTTAACCAAATGTAGTTTCTTCTTGTCAATGGTATCACCCCAAAAAAATTGACGCTGTAATTTTTCCAATTTTTTCGTCACTGCCACCGGCATTTTAAAGATAGACATAAAGTACACAGGTAGGTTAGTCATATTGGAGTTAATCTGATTAAGTCTACCACCAGCGGACATAGCTCTACTTCTCCATAAACTCAGGTTCTTTTGGGTTCTCTCAATCACCGGTTCCCATGTTTTCACGTTCCCTGGATTTGCTCCCAATGGTAGTCCAAGATATTTAATTGGCAAAGTTTCCACTTTGCAACCCAACACACGAGAAAGATTGAGCACATCTTGGCCGCTAACATTAATCCCACATAGAGAACTCTTTGAGTAATTTACCTTCAGCCCAGACATCAATTGAAAATTCCTTAGAATCCTTTTGATAGCACAAATCTCTTCCTTATCAACATTGCAGAATAGGATCGTATCGTCCGCAAACTGAAGATGAGACAGCACCAGTCCATTTCGACCCAACTCCACCCCTTTAATAATTCATTTCTCCTTAGCTCTTTCCAACATGATGTTAAGAGCCTCAACTACTACATTGAATAAAAAGGGAGAGATAGGATCTCCTTGTCTAATGCCCTTCTGAGTATTAAACTCCTTTGTTGGCGACCCATTGATTAAAATGGACATCGAGACTGAAGAGCAGCATTCTTTATCCAACCACACCATTTTGCCCCAAAGCCCACTTTCTTAAGCATATCCAGCATGAAACCCCAATTTACACAGTCATAAGCCTTCTCAAAATCCAACTTCAGGAGGAGTCCCCCTCTAGCCTTTTTCTTCCAGGGATGGATAATCTCAGTAGCGATAAGGACCCCATCTAAAATTTGTTTACCCCCAATAAAAGCAGCTTGTGCCACTCCTATTATTGATGAAAGATGATCCCTCATTCTTATTGCTAAAACTTTAGAGAGAATTTTGTAAATCCAACCAACCATACTTATTGGCCGGAATTCTCGGAAAGAAGTGGGACAATCAACTTTAGGGATAAGGGCTACAAAAGTAGAATTAATACCTCTGGTTAACTTCGCATTTGCATGAAATTCTGAAAAGAATCGCAGGATGACAGGTTTCATGAATTTCCAACTCTTCTTTACAAAAAAGAAATTAAAACCGTCGGGTCCGGGAGCCTTGTTATTGTTGCATCCTTTCAGAGCTACCATGATTTCACCCTCCTCAAACTCCTTCTCTAACTGGTTGGCTGCATCTTGGGATAAGGTTCTTGGGAAATCTCCCCCCAAAACGGCTCGGCATCCTCTCTCCTCCCTGAAATTATTACTAAAAAATTCTATGGCCGCTTCTTTGAAACGGCTCGGCTCATATGTAAACTTACCATGAATCCCACTAAATTACCTCATGCTAAACTTTTGTAATTATTTTCCGTAATAATTGTGATTGAATTCCACTAAATTAGGAAATGGTTTGAATCCCAATAAATTAGAAAATAGTTGAATCCCACTAATTTAGGAAGATAATATACATACATATGGATATCTGATTAAAAAAAATAAGATAGGTAATTCACCATATGAAAGGATGAAAACATAACTCCAAAAAATAAGAGGGATAAATACTTACATGGGATGAATTATTAGAACGGATATTTAAAAATCTCCTCATTGGGATTTTGAAAGAGGTACCCATAAATCATGGGAGATATATACATAAATATCCATTTAAGTTATTACTGGCCATGGAATGCTTTTATGAAGGAGAAAATTATTAAAATTCTAGTAATTGTAATGTTTCGCCACTTGTCGCATCTACAGACCTTCTCACGAAATGTCCTCCTGGTATACTGTAGAAAGTAGATTTGTCACTGGACTGGATTCAATCCAAATACGATCCGAATTCAATAATGTCGATCCGATAATTTAAATACAAATCAGATCGGATTTGGAATGTATCGGATTAAATCCGTTAACAATCGATCCGAATTTATTTAAAAAAACCCTATTTCGACGTATTTGCATCTCCACCCCAAAGCCACTCTCTCACTCTTCTCTCCACCTCCACCCCCGCCTCCCCATTCAAATGAAAGGTTCACACTTCATAGCATGATGGAAATGAAATCAACTCACCAATTCAGCGAAGGCCTGGTTATGATTGGCGCCGACGTTGCTCCTGGAGTTGACGATCTTACCGAAGGCTCTGCAGAGCTCGACGAGCCCATCTTCGATGCACTCCCATGGAAGATTGCGCAAGTGGAGGACCTTCGACGGCATCTGAGTGTATTGGAAATGGTGCTACCCCGATGCCGGCATCGTCACCGGATAATTATAGCCCTCAGATAAAGTGGATTTAGGATCGATCCAAATCGGTGGAGGAGCATTTTTGTTTTGTTTTTTGCTATTAATAAAAAAAGGGAAATGATTTTTAGCACTTCAGTTTTAGCCACTGACACTTCACTTTATGTCTTGATCTTGTGGAAAAATAAAACTAAAAGTGGAGTGCCATTAGCTGAAAGTGGAGTGTCAAAATCACATCTCTAAAAATAACTAATTTGTGCACAGATTTTTCTTGTCATTTCATATATAAAAAGAATTATTAATTTTTTTAGACTTTTTTTCCTGCAATGTTAAAAATTATTTATTTTTCTTAAAGTAAAATAAAACGGATCGGATTTTCAGATCGGATATCCAATTTTACGGGCCTCAACCAACTGAAGAGATGCCATGGAAATGAGGTCTCGATAACATATTGACATTGAACCCCTGATTTTCTATGGAAATGCTTCATTGCCTTGTCCTGAAGAATCAGCTAGCTAGAAAAGCATCGTTTGTCTTTTGTAAGATGTCAATCCCTTTCTTTCTAACAGCTTAGTATTTTTCTTTGAAAGGTCTATCGATCCATGTGAATCTCACTCCAGAACATACCAAAGGGGTAGGCATCCAAATTGAATTAAGGGGACCATTTGTACTCCACAACATACCAAGGGGGTAGGCATCCAAATTGAAGGTGACGGGTCATTGGTACCTGACATGGTTAGTAATTGCCAATATGACACTTAACTAAAAGTTCTCAGGCTTGTGCTTTCAACTGTTTGGTAGTCTATCCATTCGTGAAATTTTCTCCAGCTTTAAAGAGGCATTCATCAGTGAAACTATTGTTTTTTGCGAGATGTTACAGCGATTACAACTTGTGTGGCATTATATTGATATTATCCATCACTTGGTGGGCGATCGTCAGCAAGACCCATGTATGATTTTATCTATTTTTTCTAACCACCATTTTTTTTTTCTTTTGAAAGGTCTAACCATGTATATCACTCCACAATATGTCAGAGCGGTAGGCATCAAAATTGAAGGTAACCATTTGTACCTTATACTATGGTCAATAATTATGAATTCCCCAGACAATGACATTAAGTAAGTCCTTGGACTTTAACACTATCCCATTCTATATCACTTTTCTGAAATTTTTTTGCTGCGCACTCTTGGCCATGCACAATCTCGAATATCTCTTTCTGCAGGATTATCAAGGTAGAGCGCAAGGATGTACATCAAACCCATTATCTTACTAGGCGGGCGCTAACAAGATTTGTACACCACATAGGCACAACAGTTATAGGAATTAACCTGTTTTGTAATCGAGCTATAGTGATCGATTTTGTAATAGAGCTACTGTTGCTCCGACCTTATCATTGTAGATTTATATTTGGGGTTGTTTATATTGTAAACTGTTAATGCTTATATGAAATTCTTTATGTTTCTCAAAAATAAATAAGCTAAATTTTTATTTCATGTTTAGAAAAAAATCTCTTCACGAATTTGAAATTTCTTGAGTTCAATTATTGTCTCTGTGCTTGAATTAGTGTGAAATCCTTGGCAAATTTGCATTCGTTGGGGATCAGACTTATAAGCTTCATTGATAGTGGCCTCGAAAAATGAGTGATTTGAATTTTTTTCCCCGAAAACGAATGATGAAAAGTTGTTCATTGCTTTACAGTATGTTTGAGGCCTTCTACTTTCAAAAGCATCTACAACAACTATGTTTTTTTTTTTGTCATTTTTATCCCCTATTTTTAAACAAATTGAAGGTAACCCATTATGACTTATTGGGCTCCAAAAAGTAGTAGTTTCACTTACTTTCCACTTTTTTTTTGATAGGCACCAAAATTTTATTAAGAACACTTGACAAAGGGTACATCAAGTGGGGGGAGAGGGAGAGGGAAAACCGACCAAAAGTTGGATGAAAAAGAAAATAAAATGATGGAACAAAGCCCACCAACACCCAAGAGGCCAGGCCCCAACAGATAAACCTAAAACCACATGGACCTGGCCCAAAAAGAGCCAAAACAAACCCATAATCCAAACCACTTCCCAACACCATCAAGAAATAAGCATAGCCGCCGCCGCAATACACACCACCTCCAACCAATAACCTCCTGAAACCCAGCCCCTCAAAACACACAGCCGCCTCCATCCACACCAGCCACCTCTATCCACACCAGCCGCCTGCCGAAACCAACACCAGCCGCCTCCACCTTTACCCGCAGCCTACAGCCACCACAGTCCACCAAACAGACGACAAGCAGTAATCTGACGCCGATGCGAACCCCGCGAACAACTGGAACCCGAGAATAACTGCCAAGGAGCCGACGATTCGGTCCTCACAAACGATTTGGGAAACCAGAAATTGAGCAATTCCATACATCGACACCGAAACCACCGCTGTGCCGAGTCATCCGACCACCATGACCCCCAAACTTCCACAGCCAACCTCCGGCCGAAAGGACCCACAGAGCCGTTAAGCAAAAACCCATGTCCATCCAACAACAGAAGTGGTGGGATCCATTCTACCTCAAACCTCCGGCCGCCGTCGGACCCTAGCCGTTAGGACAACCGAACACCCCCAGATGTGGTGATCGGCGAGAACCAGAACGGCAAGCAGGAGAGGTGAGGTAGGGAAGTCGAAACGATGGCAAGAAAATCGGTGAGAGAAAGTGAAATCGGGCCTGGGTTTGGGGAGAAAAAAAAGGAGGGGAGAGAAGAGAGAGAGAGGGAAGGAGGAAGCCCGGGGGAGGAGGGAGGAGGGCACCTCCCCCCCAGGCGGCGGCGGCAGCAGATCTTATATCAGGGGCTTTGGTTTTTTAGAGAGAGAGGGAGTTTAGAGAGAGAGGCTTTGGTTTTTTTGGACTTAGCATCAACTGTTGCAGCGCAAATTGTTTGAACTTACTTTTCACTAGTTCAAACAAATTGCGCTGCAACAGTTGATGCTAAGTCCAAAATTCAACTCCATTGATTGTTCAACTCCATTGACATCGATCGTATATCAATCGTCACTAAAGATACTAAGTCTGAAATTCAAGAATAATATATATAGCTAGGTTTTGATTTAATTGTGACCTAAGAAAAAGTGTTGATCATAACAACAAACAAATTGACCTATTTAATTACTAAATACGATCATCTATTTATAAATATGCATTCAATTTTGAGCATCCGTGTTAATTTTAAAAATCAAAATAACATTGCACAAATTAGGTTGCTAAAAAGTAATTATTTTCCCAAAGAAATTGATCTCTCTTGGACTATGGTCTCAAAGTATAAGTGAATTGGGAAAATTTTTCCCAAAAAAAAAAAAAAAACTCAAAGTTCTTCATGCCAAAATCATAACGCCGGCCATCTGTTAGATGCCTTGTCATTTCGGAAGCATTTATGACAACTTCGTACATTTTGTCATTTTTATCCCATTTTTTCTAACAAATTGAAGGTGACACATTGACGGGTTTGGATCCGTAATTAGATGCTACGAAGAATATGTCCGATTACAGACACATGTATATACTGGAGAGATACGACTGTGTTCATATGAACAAATTTAAAAAAAAAAAAACTAGTAGCTAGAATATAGCTATGGCATGAGAACAATTCTTTTTATTTTTTGGTACTTTTTCTAGGGTAAAATTATGGACCATGGTTAGCTGCAAATGGTCCCCTCGAAATTCGATCCCTGGGGCCTGTTGGGGAGTGATTCACGTGCATGGATGAAACAAGACTTTAAGGCATGTACTGATCTCTGCGAGGTTAGACGTACTTTCAGAGATAAAAATGTGGTTGGAAAAGTTGTTCCTAGGTGGTTCCTATAAATAAATGAAGGCAATGAATGCGATAGGATCACAATACGGTTTCGCTGAAATATATGTACCCTAATCGTCATGCATGTTCAGAAGCTAACGGAATGTCAACATCCATTGAGGTCATCCATTCCTCGTCTCAGTGACATCATGGTTCATACTAGTGTTTCTTCACCCATATTATTTGTGAAGAAGAAAAAAAACATATAATCTATGACGATTTTCATTCATCTCCAAATGCCAAATTTCTTGTAGTGCAAAATTTGCTCATTGTCAATATTTTATTGCCATCCATGCAAGGGTTTATCGTTCGGGAAACATCTATATGTTAACAACTAAGATTTTTTGCCCTATTTAATCCCTTTTTTCTTACCCGTTGTAGCTTATTGGGCTCCATCATATATAGACATTACAATTAATCAACAAAAATTGGGAATAGATTGTAATAGAAAAGCTACTTATTTTATATTTTTTTTAGGAAGAACAGTGGTACTATCGAATAAAAAAGACAAAAGTATATAGTATTTTTATGCACTCCTACATTTAGTTCGTTCTAATATTTAAGAACCAGCTAGCTTGAAAATCTTTATTTGTTTGTATTAATTTTGTCATGAGTAATAATTGATCTAGCATGGTAAGTTACAAATGGTCCCCTTAATTCAATTTTGATGCTATCCCTTCGGTACGTATGTTGGGGCCGAGTGATTCACGCGGATAAACGAAGACAAACAAGAAGTTGTTTTAGCTGCTTCGTGATGACAATGGCAATAATTAATGTGATGGTTAGACCTTTCAGGGAAGGGAAAAAATGTGGTTAGAAAAAGGGTAAAGTCATATTATATGACACACACACAGGCATCAATAATTCTCAAAAAATTGACGAAAAACTAAAAAATTCAATTTTTTTAAATAAAGACCAAAATAAGTCAATTTTTTCATCTTTATTAAAAAATGGATTTTGATCGTACTTTTTTACTTCTTAGATTACTTTTGTCGAACAAGGCCCTAAGTACCCTTAGGCTTGTGCTTTCAACTATTTGGTAGTTTGTCCAGCTGCTTGACAAATTCCTAGTCCTAAAATAATAAGTTGGCCCAAGCGTAGGGCTGAAACCAACGTAGCACAATATCCGGTAGGACTGGAGTCGAATCCACAACGACAGTGATATGTGCTGACTTAAAAACTCGGGTTGTTATAATTTAAACGGGCTCTTAGGTAGCCACCCCATGTCGATTGATTGAGATTACCTAAAACCTAGAAAATTAATTGTACTTTTCAAATAATTAAAAGAAAGGTATGATTGTAGAGTTCATAACACTTGCAACTAGTTTCGATGAACCTGCTCCATACATTCAACTTTAGATTGAAAAGATATCCCACAAGATGCAAACCCTTATGGTCGCCTATTACTCATGCGTAACGGAGAATGAGTTTTGGACCCCTATTCCCCCTTTCACATGGGCTCCGACAATGCTCAGGTTCATCTCACAAATATTTTTAATTAACCTAAAATGGCCCTTTCAATTTTTATGTCAGAAAACAAGAGCAGAACATGTCCGACCGGGTCACGGTGTGCTAATCACCCCGCGACCCTATCCATACAACTATTCACTCATTATTAAGCAAGAAACAAAAGAAACCCTAGTTTAGAACATGCTTCTATTACGCAAGATGAAAAATAAATAAAAAATCTGTGTTAAACAAAAACCAACAAACAACTTTTATAAAGAATAGAAATTAAAACGAATTACAGGAATACGATTAATTGTACAAAGCTTTAAATAACTTAAAAGGAACAAAACTCGAATCAAAAACTAGACTTCGGAACAAAGGAATCGTGATGGGAGCCCCCGTCCGTCGTTTCTAGTTTTTCTCAATGCCAGAACTCTCGTGACGTTATGACATTACCAGGTAAGAAACTAACCTCGAAATTCCATGATGGCCTAAAACAATCACATCCATTTTGGAT
This sequence comes from Rhododendron simsii, assembly GCA_014282245.1. Taxonomy (NCBI): domain Eukaryota; kingdom Viridiplantae; phylum Streptophyta; class Magnoliopsida; order Ericales; family Ericaceae; genus Rhododendron; species Rhododendron simsii. Next base: position 34,559,041 of record CM024957.1, on the reverse strand, counting down.
CTAGCTTTGGAGTAATTTTCATGGACAAGAGTGGCAATACTATTTGTCTATGACTATTATCTTTGTTTAATCGATCGAGGATGGCCTCTAAATATGTGGCAGGAAGTTTTTTCCTACAGACAATTAGCCAAATACTGGTCATTGGTAAATAATTATAGCAAATTGAAAAACACCAGACATAAAATATTACTCCCTCTGTTTCTAAATAAGTGTCCGGCGCACAAAATTAGGACTTACAAAAGATGCATGTTTTTCATTTAAAATTTTAATTTTTTTTCACAATCTAATAGAACTCATTGCTATCTAATGATTTGTGAAAAAAATTGATTTTTTTAACGAAACAAATGCATTTTTTTGAAGGCCTAGATTTGCGCGTCGGACACTTATTTAGGGACGGAGGGAGTACTTATAATGTTTCTCTTCACTCTATTCAGATTACAATGGGAGCTGTACCGCTTTTTGGTTGAATGAAATTGGAAATTGAGGTCCTATCATTTATAGAGGAGGATTCAAGGACCAAATCTATGATATCAAAACACGAGAGCCCTAATACGCAATACCAGAGGAGGATGCCGATGTTTTCACTTTTCACGACCTGAAAACTTTAGCTGGTTCACAACTCCCAAGAGTCATCTACACCTCATTCTCATGAGTAATAACTTCACGCTTGTGCCGTGTGATGTGATCACAGTCTTTATTTCCCTTTCATTCACTAGAAAGTACCTAGAACAACTTCATTTTTTTCAATGTTAACAGCGCATACTGGTAACTCATCTCAAGTCCAACAAAAACAACCAGAATCATACAATCCGAATCATTTTTTTTAGAGAACGACTTTTTTAAGTTATCCAATCTCCATTTTATGTTGATTTTATCACGGTTAAAATCCTCGATAAAAAGTAGCGTGGAAACAATCATGACTCCATAGACCATGATTTTAAAACCGAGATGAATTGTCAAAGATCTCGGATAGAAACTGTGATCTTTCTTGCTTTTTGTCAGAGGCCAGCATTTTACTGCAATCTGTTAGAGGCCGTATCGTGCTAGCTAGCTAGAATATAGCTACGGCATGAGAACAATTATTTTATTTTTTGGTACTTTGTCAAGGATAAAATTATACACCATGGTAAGGTGCAAATGGTCCCCTCGAAATTTAATGCCTGGCTATCCCTGAGGCCAGTTGGGGAGTGATTCACGTGCATGGATAAAACAAGACTTTAAGGGGTGTACTGATCTCTACTTGGTTAGACGTCCTTTCAGAGATAAAAATATGGTTGGAAAAGTTGTTCCTAGGTGGTTCCTATAAATAAATGAAGGCAATGAATGCGATAGCATCACAAAACGGTTTCGCTGAAATATATGTACCCTAAACGTCATGCATGTTCATAAGCTAACGGGATGTCAACACCCATTGTGGTCATCCATTCCTCATCTCCGTGACGTCATGGCATTACCATGTAAGAGCATCGATCTCTAGTGGTTTAATTAAAAATTGTGTGTTATATGACATAAAGTGTATAAAGTGTGTCTCATTTATTGTTTGTTAAATGTGTATAAATTTAAAGAATGAATGTGTATTGTAATGATATAGTTAAGATGTATGTTAGCGTAAGATAAAGTTTGTATATGTATACAAACACGTAATATATATGAGACTAGTACCCTTCTTCTTTTTCTGCACAAGTCAGTGCTCCCAATCTCTCCTTCTCTCTTTCTCTCTCCTCCTCACTCCCACTTTTCCGTTGCTAATACAGGAACTACAGTTAATGTAACAGCTAATGTTGGCTAGTGACAATTCAACTTTTAACAACACCATTAAAGTGCCAAAATGTGAAAAATATTCACTAACTGACCCAAGTCAGCTAGTTCTAAGCAAACTAGGTCCTTAATGTTGTTTATTAGAGATGCCCTAAGAAACCAACCTCGAGATCCCTCATAAATGACGGGCTAAAATAATCAACATCCATTTAGGATTTAGTTTTTGATACCCAAAACCAACCCCTTGTGGAGATCGAACCTAGGCCATCATAGAAACGGACATGAACTTACCAACTGTGCTAACTTTTTTTTTCTTTTGTACTTTGTACAGGGTAATTATATATGGATATGGTAAGCTACAAATGGTCCCCTTGAAATTCGATGGCTGGCTACCCCTTGGGCCTGTTGGGGAGCTAGTGATTCACGTGCATGGATAGAACAAGATAAATGCAAAGACATATACTCTACGAGGTTGGACGTCGTTTCAGAGAAAAATGTGGTTAGAAAGTTGTTCTAAGTGGTTCCTAAATGAAGGCAAAATGAATGCGATAGCATCACACAACTGTTTTGCTGAAATATGAACCCTAAAACGTCATGTTCAGAAGCTAACGGATGTCGACACCCACTGAGGTCGCTGTTTTCGTTGCCTGAAAACTTTTCTTCCTCACCTCTTGGGGTGAGGTCATCCATTCCTCATTCCGTGATGTCATCACGTTACCATGTAAGAAACCAACGTCGAGATCCCTCACAAATCATGATCAACAAATCATGATCAATGGGCTAAAACAATCACATCCGTTTGAATTTAGTTTTTGAGTAATTTTCTTGGACTATGAGCTTTGTTTATTCAAGCGTGGTCTCGAAATATGTGGCATGAGTTTTTTCCTAAAGATAATTAGCCAAATATTGGTCATTGGTAAATAATTATAGCAAATGGCAAAACACCGGACATAAAAATATAGCGCTTTTTTCGAAGACTATTTCTCATCGGATTGAGCTTAAGGAAATTTTAGAAAAAATATTGCTTATAATGTTTCTCTTCACTCTTTAGAAATTACAACTGGAGCTCAATCTAGCCCTTTTCAGATGAGTGAAATTAGAAACTGAGGCCCTATCCATTTTGGATTTAGTTTTTGAGTAATTTTCATGGACTAGAGTGGCAATAATTGTCTCTGACTATTATCTTTGTTTAATCGAGGGTGGTCTGGAAATTTGTGTTATGAATTTATTTTCTAAAGACAATTAGCTAGCCAAATATTGATCATTGGTAAATAATTAATATAGCATATGGCGAAACACCAGACAAAAAATATAGCACGTTTTCGAAGACTATTTATCAAGAGATTGAGATTAATGAACTAATTAAATTTAGAAAAAATATTTTTTATAATGTTTTGCTTCACTCTTTACAAATTATGTACAACTGGAGCTGTAGCTTTTTTTGGTTGAATGAAATTAGAAATTGAGGTCCTATCATTTATAGATGTGGATTCCAGTGTACTAGTTCTATGATATCAAAACATCAGGGACCTGATACGTAATAATAGAGGAGGTTGCCGTTTTCACTTTTCACCGCCTAAAAACTTTAGCCGGTTCACAACTTCCAAGAGTCATCTATACCTCATTCCCACGAGTAATGACTTCACGCGTGTGTCATGTGATGTGATCACAATCCTTATTTCCTTATCATTCACTGGAAACTAGTTTTCATTTTTTTCAATGTTAAAAGCACATACTGGTAGCTCGCCACATGTCCAACAAAAACAATCAGAATCGTTCATTTTTGGAGATCGACTTTTTTTAGTTATTCAATCTCAGTTTTATGTTAATTTTATCACGGTTAAAAATCATGATAAAAAGTAGCATTGAAACAATAATGGCTCCATAGACCATAGTTTCAAAACCGAGATGAATTGTCAAAGATCTCAGATAGAAACCGTGATCTTTCTTCTTCTTTTTTTTTTTTGTTAGAAGCCTTATAGTGCTAGTTGGAGGCATCTACAACACCTACGATTTTGTCATAGTTATCACCATTTTTAACCCATTGTAGCTTATCGGGCTCCACAATTGGACATGAGTACATGACAATCCTAGCTGAATAAATTGTTAGAAAAAGGTAAGTACTAATGACGAATTTTTTTCCCATATGAAACCGAGCAGGAGCAAGAAAATGAGATTTTTTCCGCATATGAAAACATCTTTTGTGACAAATTTTTTCCTTCTCCAAAAGGAATAATTGGTAACGAAATTTTTCGTCATCAAAAAACGCAATAGGTGAGGAAAAAAAATTGTCACCAATTATTCGTCTTCAAAAGGTACTATAGCTGACGAATAACAGATTTCATCACCAGGTAAGAATCCTTGACAATCCTTAGTCGACAAATAAAATTTCATCATGCATATATACTAGTTTTTCTTCACCCATATTATTTGTGAAGAAGAAAAAAAAACATGTAATATTTTATTGCCATCTATCTATGGGTGATGCTATGATGTCCCCGGTCATTTTGTGGACACCGTAATTTTTGGCATAATTTTACCATTAAGAGCATAACTAAAATCAATTACAAGCATAACAAAACCCAAACAAGGCATAGCCAAGAAATATCCAAAAAACCAACCAAGGCGTAACTAAACCCAACCAAGGCATAACAAATAACTTATGCCTTACTATGATTTTGGTTATGCCTTGTTATGGTTCTGTTATGCTTATAATGGGTTTTAGTTATACTCATAATAGTTTTGTTATGCCAAAAGTTACGGTGTCCCCAAAATGACTGGGGACACCGAAGTCATTCCCTCTATGCTAGGGCTTATCGTTCGGGAAACATCTATATGTTAACAACTAAGATTTTGTCCTATTTAATCCTTTTTTTTCTTACCCGTTGTAGCTTATTGGGCTCCATCTTATATAGACATGACAATTAATCAACAAAAATTTGGAATAGATTGTAAAAGAAAAGGTACTTATTTTATATTTTTTTTAGGAAGAACAGTGGCACGTACTACCGAATAAAAAAGACAAAAGTAGTATTTTTATGCATTCCTACATTTAGTTAGTTCAAATATTTAGGAACCAGCTAGCTTGAAAATCTTTATTTGTTTGTATTTTGTCATGGGTAATAATTGATCTAGCATGGCAAGTTACAAATGGTCCCCTTAATTCAATTTTGTGCCTACCCCTTCGGTATGAACTGGGGAGTGATTCACGCGGATTAACGAAGACAAACGAGAAGTTGTTTTAGATGCTTCCTGATGACAATTATGGCAATATTTAATGCGATGGTTAGACCTTTCAGGGAAGGGATCGAAAAAATGTGGCTAGAAAAAAAAAAGGGGTAGGCATCCAAATTGAGGGACCTGATTTTCTGAATTTTTTTTTTTCTAATAAAGGAGGTCATCGATCCACACCTCGTTTCCATGGCATTAGCTGCTTCAGTGCCTTATCTAGTATTTTTCCTATCGATCCATGTGAATCACTCCACAACATACCAAAGGGGTAGGCAGCCAAATTGAATTAAGGGGACCATTTGTACTCCACATCATACCTAAGGTCACTTTTCCACAAGTCACAATATATCACCTTTATTTTTAAAAAAAAATATTACTTATTTTTAAAACTGAAACAGGGCCTCAACCAACTAAAGCTGATGCCATGGAAATGAGGTCTCAATGACATATTGACATTGACCCTCAGATTTTCTATGGAAATGCTTCATTGCCTTATCCTGAGGAATCAGTTACCTAGAAAAGCATCGTTTGTCTTTTGTAAGATAAGATGTCAATCCCTTTCTTTCTTACAACATAGTATTTCTCTTGGAAAGGTCTATCAATCCATGTGAATCTCACTCCACAACATACCAATGGGATAGGCATCCAAATTGAATTAAGGGGACCATTTGTACTGCACACCATACCAAAGGTCACTCGATCTCGCACAAGTCACAATATATCACCTTTATTTCAAAAGATAATTACTTCTTTCTAAAACGGAAACAGGGCCTCAAACAACTGAAGCTGATGACATGGAAATGAGGTCTCAATGACATATTGACATTGACCCCCTGATTTTCCATGGAAATGCTACATTGCCTTATCCTGAGGAATCAACTAGCTAGAAAAGCATCATTTGTCTTTTCTAAGATAAGATGTAAATCCCTTTCTTTCTTACAGCGTAGTATTTTTTTTGGAAAGGTCTATCGATCCATGTGAATCTCACTCCACAACATACCAAAGGGGTAGGCATCCAAATTGAATTAAGGGGACCATTTGTACTCCACACCATACTCATTCTCTCAAAAGTTACAATATATTACCTTTATTTCAAAAAATAATTACTTATTTCGAAAATTGAAACGGGGCCTCAACCAACAGAAGCTGATGCCATGGAAATGAGGTCTCAATGACATATTGGCATAGACCCCCAGATTTTCTATGGAAATGCTTCATTGCCTTATCGTGAGGAATCAGATAGCTAGAAAAGCACTGTTTGTCTTTTGTAAGATAAGATGTCAATCCCTTTCTTTCTTAAAGCATAGTATTTCTCTTGGAAAGGTCTATCAATCCATGTGAATCTCACTCCACAACATACAGATGGGGTAGGCATCCAAATTGAATTAAGGGGACCATTTGTACTCCACACCATACCCAAGGTCACTCTCTCACAAGTCACAATATATCACCTTTATTTCAAAAAATAATTACTTCTTTCTAAAACTGAAACAAGGCCTCAACCAACTGAAGTTGATGCCATGGAAATGAGGTCTCGATAACATATTGACATTGACCCCCCTGATTTTCTATGGAAATGCTTCATTGCCTTATCCTGAGGGATCTGCTAGCTTGAAAAGCATCGTTTGTCTTTCGTAAGATAAGATGTCAATCCCTTTCTTTCTAACAGCGTAGTATTTTTGTTGGAAATGTCTATCGATTCATGTGAATCTCACTCCACAACATACCAAAGGGGTTGGCATCCAAATTGAAGGTGACCGGTCATTGATACCTGACATGGTTAATAATTGCCAATCTGACACTTAACTAAAAGTCCTCCGGCTTGTGCTGGAGTTGAATTGTTAAATTGTATTGGGCGGGGCGGACTTTCCTAATTTTAATTTTTTAAAAAAATATGTTTCAGTACCAAAATAACTTAGAAATTTTAATGGATAGAACAATCATTTGGGGACATCTGCTCCTCAGATCTGTCCTTAGACTTTGGTCTCGAAGTATAAGTGAATTGGAAATTTTTTGCCGAAGAAAAAAAAAACAACTCAAAGTTCATCATGCCAAAATAATAACGCCAGCCATCTGTTAAATACATTGTCATTTCAGAAGCATTTAAGACAACTTGATACATTTTTTCATTTGTATCCCATTTTTCCTAACAAATTCAAGGTGACATATTGACCCGTTTGGATCCGTAATTAGATATACGAATAACGGATGTGATTACAGATATACAGGTATATACTGGAGGATACGACTATATTGATATGAACAAATTGGGAAAAAAAAAAACTAGCTAGAATATAGCTACGGCATGAGAACAATTGTTTTTATTTTTTGGTACTTTGTCAAGGATAAAATTATGGACCATGAGGCCTGTTGGGGAGTGATTCACGTGCATGGATAAAACAAGACTTTAAGGCATGTACTGATCTCTACGAAGGTAGCTAGACGTCCTTTCAGAGATAAAAATGTGGTTGGAAAAGTTGTTCCTAGGTGGTTTCTCTAAATAAATGATGGCAATGAATGCGATAGCATCACACAACGGTTTCGCTGAAATATAAGTACCCTAAACGTCATGCATGTTCAGAAGCTAATGGGTTGTCAACACTCATTGAGGTCATCCATTCCTCATCTCCATGACATCATGACATTGTTATGTAAGAGCATGATCTAGTGGTTTGGTTAAGCTAGCATTGGGCAAATTTCATTGACCTCCCCTGAGGTTTCTGACACGAACAGAAACCTCCCCTGAGGTTTCTGAAATGACACTGGCCTCCCCTCCTTTACCTTACAATATCAATGGATCCTCCCTCCGTTACCTGCACATTAGAAACGGATGGAAAAAATGATTTCGGTCCCTAATTTAGTTTTGTTTTTGTTTTGTTTTCCAATCATTACCCTACTTCTTTCCCCGAGAAATTATTCGTTGTCCCAAGGACAACACGTGAACTTAGCCAGGTGGTGCCTCCCACCAATAAAAATTCAACCCTCTGACACACGATTCTTCTCTCTCTGGACACAGCTTTCTCTCAAAAATTATGTTCCAAATTACAATCCGTTTGAATGGGTGAGAAGATTTTATTTTTTTTATCATTTAATTCTAAATAGTCATAATGAAATTTTGGCTCTAGAACTCTCGTTGGTTAGTTCTAAGATATATTTGATTCTACGATTTTCTTAGGATTAATCAACGAGAGCCCTATAGTCAAAATTTAATTATGACCATTTAGGATAAAATGATCAAAAAACTAAAAAATTTCTATCGGTTCAAACAGATTGAAATTTGGAACATTTAATTTTTTAACCAAATTTTTTAATATATAAACTACAGGTTGAAAATTTAAGTGTTCCAAATTTCAATCCGTTCGAATGGGTGAGAAGATTTTATTTTTCTGATCATTTAATTCTAAAGGGTCATAATTAAATTTTGACTTTAGGGCTTACGATGGTTAGTCCTAAAAGATATTTGATTCTACGATTTTCTTAGGGCTAATCAATGAGAGCCCTATAGTCAAAATTTAATTATGACCCTTTAAAATTAAATGATAAATAAAATAAAATCTTCTCATCCATTCAAACGGATTGTAATTTGGAACACTTGATTTTTTAGAGAAAGCTATGTCCGGAGAGAGAAGAATAGTGTGTCAGTGAGGCGAATTTTTATTGGTGGGAGGCACCACCTGGCTAAGTCCACGTGTTGCCAATGGGGCAACGAATAATTTCTCGGTGAGGTGAAAGAAGTAGGATAATGATTAGAAAACAAAACAAAAACAGAACTAAATTAGGGACCGAAATCACCTTTTCCATCCGTTTCTAACGTGCAGGTAACGGAGGGGGATCCATTGGTATTGTCAGGTAAAGGAGGGGAGGCCAGTGTCATTTCAGAAACCTCAGGGGAGATTTCTGTTCTTGTCAAAAACCTCAAGGGAGGTCAGTGAAATTTGCCATTAAAAATTGTGTATTTACTACATAAAATGTATCAAGTGGGTCTCATTTATTGTTTGTTAAGTGTGTATAAATTTAAAGAATGAATATGTATTGTAATAATGTAGTTAAGATGTATGTTAGTGTAAGATAAATGGTGCATATGTATACAAACACGTAATATATATGAGACTAGTATTTGATAAGCACGTAAATGTTCACATTAAAGCCTTCTAATTTATCATTGCTAAATCTTTTTATTTTATTACTTGGTGTTTTAATACTTAATTTTTGTGTTGTAGGTATTTGGAGAGTGATAGGTGCGTAAATACGTCTATTTTAGCCCCCTAACTTAGGCTTATTATGTCCATTTAATGCACTACTTGAGGTTTAATAGTTGTTAATTGTGTTTCAGGACTCTCACAGCACATTGATAACATTCGGAATTAAAAGCGCAAAGTTGAATTTTATTTCGTGTCAAAACAAAACCGATCGTCGAAGCAATTGAAGTTTGAAGCGGCAATTGATGAGTTTATGGCATTGACTGAACTTATTTGGGTCAAAACCCATTGGGCCCAATCATTTATTGGCTCGGATTTGGAAGAATTATAAGTGAGCCCAATAATTAGTGGACTGATGGAAAATTGGCCTTTGAAAAAGGACCAAATTTATGATATCAAAACACGAGAGGCCTAATACGCAATAACATAGGAGGATGCCGATGTTTTCACTTTTCACGACTTGAAAACTTTAACCGGTTCACAACTCCATAGACCACGGTTTTAAAACCGAGATGAATTGTCAAAGATCTCAGGTAGAAACTGTGATCTTTCTTGTTTTTTTGTCAGAGGCCAACATTTTACTGCCTTCTGTTAGAGGCCGTATCGTGCTAGCTAGCTAGAATATAGCTACGGCATGAGAACAATTATTTTTATTTTTTGGTACTTTGTCAAGGATAAAATTATGGACCATGGTACGGTGCAAATGGTCCCCTCGAAATTTAATGCCTGGCTATCCCTGAGGCCAGTTGGGGAGTGATTCACGTGCATGGATAAAACAAGACTTTAAGGGGTACTATACTGATCTCTACTTGGTTAGACATCCTTTCAGAGATAAAAATATGGTTGGAAAAGTCGTTCCTAGGTGGTTCCTATAAATAAATGAAGGCAATGAATGTGATAGCAGCACCCAACGGTTTCGCTCAAATATACTATGTACCCTAAACGTCATGCATGTTCATAAGCTAACGGGATGTCAACACCCATTGAGGTCATCCATTCCTCATCTCCGTGACGTCATGGCATTACCATGTAAGAGCATCGATCTCTAGTGGTTTAATTAAAAATTGTGTGTTATATGACATAAAGTGTATAAAGTGGGTCTCATTTATTGTTTGTTAAATGTGTATAAATTTAAAGAATGAGTGTGTATTGTAATGATATAGTTAAGATGTATGTTAGCGTAAGATAAAATGTGTATATGTATACAAACACATAATATATATGAGACTAGTACCCTTCTTCTTTTTCTGCACAAGTCAGTGCTCCCAATCTCTCCTTCTCTTTCTCTCCCCTCCTCACTCCCACTTTTCCGTTGCTAATACAGGAACTACAGTTAATGTAACAGCTAATGTTGGCTAGTGACAACTCAACTTTTAACAACACCATTAAAGTGCCAAAATGTGAAAAATATTCACTAACTGACCCAAGTCAGCTAGTTCTAAGCAAACTAGGTCCTTAATGTTGTTTACTAGAGATGCCCTAAGAAACCAACCTCGAGATCCCTCACAAATGACAGGCTAAAATAATCAACATCCATTTAGGATTTAGTTTTTGATACCCAAAACCAACTCCTTGTGGAGAAACGGACATGAACTTACCAATTGTGCTAACTTTTTTTTTCTTTTGTACTTTGTACAGGGTAATTATATATGGATATGGTAAGGTACAAATGGTCCCCTTGAAATTTGATGGCTGGCTACCCCTTGGGCCTGTTGGGGAGCTAGTGATTCACGTGCTTGGATAGAACAAGATAAATGCAAAGACATATACTCTACGAGGTTGGACGTCCTTTCAGAGAAAACTGTGGTTAGAAAGTTGTTCTAAGTGGTTCCTAAATGAAGGCAAAATGAATGCGATAGCATCACACAACTGTTTTGCTGAAATATGAACCCTAAAACGTCATGTTCAGAAGCTAACGGATGTCGACACCCACTGAGGTCGCTGTTTTCGTTGCCTGAAACTTTTCTTCCTCACCTCTTGGGGTGAGGTCATCCATTCCTCATTCCGTGATGTCATGATGTTACCATGTAAGAAACCAACTTCAAGATCCCTCACAAATCATGATCAACAAATCATGATCAATGGGCTAAAACAATCACATCCGTTTGAATTTAGTTTTGAGTAATTTTCTTGGAATATGAGCTTTGTTTATTCAAGCGTGGTCTCGAAATATGTGGCATGAGTTTTTTCCTAAAGATAATTAGCCAAATATTGGTCATTGGTAAATAATTATAGCAAATGGCAAAACACCGGACATAAAAATATAGTGCTTTTTTCGAAGACTATTTCTCATCGGATTGAGCTTAAGGAAATTTTAGAAAAAATATTGCTTATAATGTTTCTCTTCACTCTTTAGAAATTACAACTGGAGCTCAATCTAGCCCTTTTCAAATGAATGAAATTAGAATTGAGGCCCTATCCATTTTGGATTTAGTTTTTGAGTAATTTTCATGGACTAGAGTGGCAATAATTGTCTCTGACTATTATCTTTATTTAATCGAGGGTGGTCTAGAAATTTTTGTTATGAATTTTTTTTCTAAAGACAATTAGCTAGCCAAATATTGATCATTGGTAAATAATTAATATAGCATATGGCAAAACACCAGACAAAAAATATAGCACGTTTTCGAAGACTATTTATCAAGGGATTGAGATTAATGAACTAATTAAATTTAGAAAAAATATTTTTTATAATGTTTTGCTTCACTCTTTACAAATTATGTACAACTGGAGCTGTAGCTTTTTTTGGTTGAATGAAATTAGAAATTGAGGTCCTATCATTTATAGATGTGGATTCCAGTGTACCAGTTCTATGATATCAAAACAAGAGGGACCTGATACATAATAATAGAGGAGGTTGCCGTTTTCACTTTTCACGGCCTAAAAACTTTAGCAGGTTCACAACTCCCAAGAGTCATCTATACCTCATTCCCACGAGTAATGACTTCACTCGTGTGTCATGTGATGTGATCACAATCCTTATTTCCTTATCATTCACTAGAAACTAGTTTTCACACTACTACAAAATGGTATAAAGATCACGGTCCAAAAACTAAGAAGATCTCACTTTTTGAAAAAGCGTAATAAAATGTTATGGAATATAGTTTTGATCTCAGTTATATGAAAAAACTGAGACGGAAAGATTTTTTAATCCCAATAATCTAAAAAGTGAGATTGTAACTTAAAGAATATATCTTATTTTAAAAAAACTGAGATTATTTATGAAAGAATATATCTCGTTTTGGAAAAAACTGAGATGGAAGGATTTTTTAATCTCAGTAATATAAAAGTGAGATTATAACTTAAAGAATAGATCTCGTTTTCGGAAAACTGAGATTGTATATGAAAGAATATATCTCATTTAGGAAAAACTGAGATAAAAAGAACCTTTAATCTCAGTCATTTAAAAATTGAGATCGTAAGTTAGAGAATACATCACATTTTTTTTATTTGGATTGCGATGAAAATTCTTGTATAGGAAAAGTTGAAGACCGCTTACCCCTTAATAGACTCTGCGCCCGATACAACTAAATAAATGTCACGATCAACTTCCAAAATTCCGTCCTCTAATCTCGTTCGTCTCTCTCACTCTCAACCATTCTACAAAAAAGATTTCGTCGCCAAAAGGGGCACATTCAACAATGAAAATATGTTTCGTTGCTTAATCGGTACCTTTGATGACAAAATTTATGAAAGTTGCGTTTTGTCGCCAAATGTATTTTGAGTATAACTCTAGACTCAGAATTCCAATTGAGATAATTCAAATTGGGTTTGAACAATAACACAAAGGGCTACAACTTTCATGTTTATCAAAATTGCTAATTTTAATATTTGAAGGTTCAAAATGACATTCGAAATATATTTTAATGTTAAACGCATATGTTATATATTAAATATTTCAATTATGTATTGAAAAGTGTGTGTAGTGCAGTTGGTTGAAGCTTCTATGAAAAACTCAGGAGACTTGGGTTCAAAACCCCACAAGAGAAATAAAGTGGGATTTTTTCCCTTGGGAAATCACAACTTTTAACCTCGGTTTTTCCAAAAACTGAGATTATTTCTCTCTAAACAACCACAGTTTTATTATAAAACGAGATGTAAAGTTGTTAAAAGTCACTGTTTTGTCATTTTTAATCACAATTTTTACTTTTTTGTTACGGTTTTAATGAGTTTCAATCACGGTTTTTATCACTTGGTTAAAAGAAACGGACTTTTAGTTACACCTTGATAGACCACGGTTTTGAATGCGAGATTAAAAGTGAATGATCACACCAAATGACCGAGATCTTTATCTATTTTTATAGTAGTGTCATTTTTTTCAATGTTAAAAGCACATACTGGTAGCTCGCCACATGTCCAACAAAAACAATCAGAATCGTTCATTTTTGGAGATCGACTTTTTTTAGTTATTCAAATTCAGTTTTATGTTAATTTTATCACGGTTAAAAATCATGATAAAAAGTAGCGTTGAAACAATAATGGCTCCATAGACAACAGTTTCAAAACCGAGATGAATTGTCAAAGATCTCAGATAGAAACCGTGATCTTTCTTCTTTTTTTTTTTTGTTAGAAGCCTTATAGTGCTAGTTGGAGGCATCTACAACACCTACGATTTTGTCATAGTTATCACCATTTTTAACCCATTGTAGCTTATCGGGCTCCACAATTGGACATGAGTACATGACAATCCCAGCTGAATAAATTGTTAGAAAAAGGTAAGTACTAATGACGAATTTTTTTCCCATATGAAACCGAGCAGGAGCAAGAAAATGAGATTTTTTCCGCATATGAAAACGTCTTTTGTGACAAATTTTTTCCTTCGCCAAAAGGAATAATTGGTAACGAAATTTTTCGTCATCAAAAAACGCAATAGGTGAGGAAAAAAAATTGTCACCAATTATTCGTCTTCAAAAGGTACCATAGCTGACGAATAACAGATTTCATCACCAAGTAAGAATCCTTGACAACCCTTAATCGACAAAAAAAATTTCATCATGCATACTAGTTTTTCTTCACCCATATTATTTGTAAAGAAGAAAAAAAACATGTAATATTTTATTGCCATCTATGCTAGTGGATGATGCTATGGTGTCCCCGGTCATTTTGTGGACACCGTAATTTTTGGCATAATTTTACCATTAGGAGCATAACTAAAATCAATTACAAGCATAACAAAACCCAAATAAGGCAGAACCAAGGAATATCTAAAAAACCAACCAAGGCGTAACTAAGCCCAACCAAGGCATAACAAATAAGTTATGCCTTGCTATGGTTTTGGTTATACCTTGTTATGGCTCTGTTATGCTTATAATGGGTTTTAGTTATACTCATAATGGTTTTGTTATGCCAAAAGTTACGGTGTCCCCAAAATGACCGGGGACACCGAAGTCATTCCCTCTATGCTAGGGCTTATCGTTCGGGAAACATCTGTATGTTAACAACTAAGATTTTGTCCTATTTAATCCTCTTTTTTATTACCCGTTGTAGCTTATTGGGCTCCATCTTATATAGACATGACAATTAATCAACAAAAATTGGGAATAGATTGTACTCCCTCCGTCCGGATTTAATTGTCCCTAAGTCTATTCTTACCGGCTAAAAAATGAGTTATATCTTTGAATCCGTAATAAATTTCATATCGAATATGGATCTTATTTGATAGATCTTGATTAATTCTATAATACAATATTTTCGAAATCACGTAAAACATTATAAATTGGAATATATAATCAATTGAAAAATGGCACGAACTCCAAAAAAAGACTATTAAATCCGGACGGAGGGAGTAAAAGAAAAGCTACTTCTTTTATATTTTTTTTAGGAAGAACAGTGGCACGTACTATCGAATAAAAAAGACAAAAGTAGTATTTTTATGCATTCCTACATTTAGTTAGTTCTAATATTTAGGAACCAGCTGGCTTGAAAATCTTTATTTGTTTGTATTTTGTCATGGGTAATAATTGATCTAGCATGGCAAGTTACAAATGGTCCCCTTAATTCAATTTTGTGCCTACCCCTTCGGTATGAACTGGGGAGTGATTCACGCGGATTAACGAAGACAAACGAGATGTTGTTTTAGCTGCTTCCTGATGACAATTATGGCAATAATTAATGTGATGGTTAGACCTTTCAGGGAAGGGATCGAAAAAATGTGGCTAGAAAAAAAAGGGTAAAGTCAAATTATATGACAAACACAGGCATCGAAAAACCAAAGGGGTAGGCATCCAAATTCAGGGACCTGATTTTCTGAAATTTTTTCTTCTAATAAAGGAGGTCATCGATCCACACCTCATTTCCATGGCATAAGCTGCTTCAGTGCCTTATCTAGTATTTTTCCTATCGATCCATGTGAATCACTCCACAACATACCAAAGGGGTAGGCATCCAAATTGAATTAAGGGGACCCTTTGTACTCCACATCATACCTAAGGTCACTTTCTCACAAGTCACAATATATCACTTTTATTTAAAAAAAAATATTACTTATTTTTAAAACTGAAACAGAGCCTCAACCAACTAAAGCTGATGCCATGGAAATGAGGTCTCAATGACATATTGACATTGACCCTCAGATTTTCTATGGAAATGCTTCATTGCCTTATCCTGAGGAATCAGTTACCTAGAAAAGCATCGTTTGTCTTTTGTAGGATAAGATGTCAATCCCTTTCATTCTTACAGCATAGTATTTTTCTTGGAAACTTCTATCAACCATGTGAATCTCACTCCACAACATACCAAAGGGATAGGCATCGAAATTGAATTAAGGGGACCATTTGTACTGCACACCATACAAAGGTCACTCGATCTCTCACAAGTCACAATATATCACCTTTATTTCAAAAGATAATTACTTCTTTCTAAAACTGAAACAGGGCCTCAACCAACTGAAGCTGATGACATGGAAATGAGGTCTCGATGACATATTGCCATTGACCCCCTGATTTTCTATGGAAATGCTTCATTGCCTTATCCTGAGGAATCGACTAGCTAGAAACATCATTTGTCTTTTCTAAGATAAGATGTAAATCCCTTTCTTTCTTACAGTGTAGTATTTTTTTTTGGAAAGGTCTATCGATCCATGTGAATCTCTATCGATCCATGTGAATCTCACTCCACAACATACCAACAGAAGCTGATGCCATGGAAATGAGGTCTCAATGACATATTGACATTGACCCCCAGATTTTCTATGGAAATGCTTCATTGCCTTATCGTGAGGAATCAGATAGCTAGAAAAGCACCGTTTGTCTTTTGTAAGATAAGATGTCAATCCCTTTCTTTCTTAAAGCATAATATTTCTCTTGGAAAGGTCTATCAATCCATGTGAATCTCACTCCACAACATACAGATGGGGTAGGCATCCAAATTGAATTAAGGGGACCATTTGTACTCCACACGATACCCAAGGTCACACTCTCACAAGTCACAATATACCACCTTTGTTTCAAAAAGATAATTCCTTCTTTCTAAAACCGAAACGTGGCCTCAACCAACTAAAGCTGATGCCATGGAAATGAGGTCTCGATAACAAATTGACATTGACCCCCTGATTTTCTATGGAAATGCTTCATTGCCTTATCCTGAGGGATCTGCTAGCTTGAAAAGCATCGTTTGTCTTTCGTAAGATAAGATGTCAATCCCTTTCTTTCTAACAGTGTAGTAGTTTTCTTGGAAATGTCTATCAATTCATGTGAATCTCACTCCACAACAACCAATTAAGGGGTTGGCATCCAAATTGAAGGTGACCGGTCATTGATACCTGACATGGTTAATAATTGCCAATCTGACACTTAACTAAAAGTCCTCAGGCTTGTGCTGGAGTTGAATTGTTAAATTGTATTGGGCGGGGCGGACTTGCATAATTTTAATTTTAAAAAAAATATGTTTCAGTACCAAAATAACTTAGAAATTTTAATGGATAGAACAATCATTTGGGGACATCCGCTCCTCAGATCTGTCCTTAGACTTTGGTCTCGAAGTATAAGTGAATTGGAAATTTTTTGCCGAAGAAAAAAAAAACAACTCAAAGTTCATCATGCCAAAATAATAACGCCAGCCATCTGTTAAATGCATTGTCATTTCAGAAGCATTTAAGACAACTTCATACATTTTTTCATTTTTATTCCATTTTTCCTAACAAATTGAAGGTGATATATTGACCCGTTTGGATCCGTAATTAGATATACGAATAACGGATGTGATTATAGATATACAGGTATATACTGGAGGATACGACTGTATTGATATGAACAAATTGGGGGGAAAAAAAAAAAAACTAGCTAGAATATAGCTACGGCATGAGAACAATTCTTTTTATTTTTTGGTACTTTGTCAAGGATAAAATTATGGACCATGAGGCCTGTTGGGAGGCACCACCTGGCTAAGTTCACGTATTGCCCTTGGGGCAACGAATAATTTCTCGGTGGGGTGAAAGAAGTAAGATAATAATTGGAAAATATAACAAAAACTAAACTAAATTAGGGACCGAAATCACCTTTTCCATCCGTTTCTAACGTGCAATTGCAAGTAACAGTGGGGGATCCATTGGTATTGTCAAGTAAAAGAGGGGAGGCCAGTGTCATTTCAGAAACCTCAGGGGAGATTTCTGTTCTTGTCAAAAACCTCAGGGGAGGTCAGTGAAATTTGCCCTTAAAAATTGTGTATTTACTACATAAAATGTATCAAGTGGGTCTCATTTATTGTTTGTTAAGTGTGTATAAATTTAAAGAATGAATATGTATTGTAATAATGTAGTTAAGATGTATGTCAGTGTAAGATAAATGGTGCATATGTATACAAACACGTAATATATATGAGACTAGTATTTGATAAGCACGTAAATGTTCACATTAACGCTTTCTAATTTATCATTGCTAAATCTTTTTATTTTATTAATTGGTGTTTTAACACTTAATTTTTGTGTTGTAGGTATTCGGAGAGTGATAGGTACGTAAATACGTCTATTTTAGCCCCCTAATTTAGGCTTATTATGTCCATTTAATGCACTACTTGAGGTTTAATAGTTGTTAATTGTGTTTCAAGACTCTCACAGCACATTGATAACATTCGGAATTAAAAGTGCAAAGTTAAATTTTATTTCGTGTCAAAACAAAACCGATCGTCGAAGCAATTGAAGTTTGAAGTGGCAATTGATGAGTTTGTGGCATTGACTGAACTTATTTGGGTCAAAACCCATTGGGCCCAATCATTTATTGGCTGGGATTTGGAAGAATTATAAGTGAGCCCAATAATTAGTGGACTGATGGAAAATTGGCCTTTGAAAAAGGAAAAAAAAAGGTTAGTTTTGTCAAAGGGATAGACTTCAGCAGCTTTTCTTTGGACGAGACTTCTAGAACGTAGGAAAAACCGAAGAACGGCCGACGACAGAAGTTCGTGGGAATAATTACTTTACGGTTTCAGATTTACGTTCATTCATTTAGAGTATTTTTTTTTTCTTCAAATTATTTTAAGTTTTGCTTAATTATTCGCACTCAAGTATCTCGTTTTAATTTTTGTTCTTAATAAAAATTATTTGTTGGTATTTGATTAGTTGATATTTATTGTTTATTTTTCATCTCTTGTAATAGAAGTATGTTTCAATTTAGGATTTCTTTTGTTCATTGCTTAATGATGAGTGAGTAGTCGTCAGGGTAGGATTGCAGGATGATTAGCATACCGTGGCCGGTTCGGATGCGCTCTGCTCCTATTTCAAAATTAAAAAATGTAAGAAAAATAATTTTAGATTGATAAAATACTTCCCGTGGGCGAACCTGAGCATTGTCGGAGCCCATGTGAACGAGAGAATGGGGGTCCAAAACTCATTCTCCGTTGCACATGGGTAAACTGCGACCATAAAGGTTTGCATCTTTCGGGGTATCTTTTTCAGTCTAAAATCAAACGTTTTAAAGAACACCAATTGGAGCAGATGAGTTCGGGTCAGTTGCGAGTGTTATGAACCTTACGACCATACCTTCATTTTAATTATTTGAAAAGTACAATTAATTTATAGGTTTTAGTTAAATTTCAATCAATCAACAAAGGGTGGCTACCTAAGAGCCCATTTAAATAAATAACAACCCGAGTTTTTAGTTAGCACACATCACCGTCTTTGTGGATTCGACTCCGGACTTACCGGATATTGTGCTACGTCGGTCTTTGCCTTACGCTTGGGGCAACCCATTAATTTAGGACAAAAAAATCGTCAAGCAGAGAGTTTGATATAAAAATATGCAAAGTTGAAATATTAAACGGTGTTCGCCATTGGCTCATTCGAATTCAATCAAATGGAAGGTCTGGACGGCAATCGGAGTAATTATTCACAAGTCAAATTGGCGGAATTAATGTTCAGTGAAAGTAAAAGAATTGGACTTGGACTTATGTCTACTAGGTGGGCCCAATGGTTCACAGTTAATTTGACTAAAGCGTGGGCCTTCCAAAAGGCAATTCTCGGCTGGCAATTAACAAGAATGAAAACATATGGCTATTACATGAGTCGGTTAGAGCAAGATATAAAACGAATTATAACGGGCGTTGCAGCCTTTTTGGGGGTTCCGAATATTATTTATTTTTCTTCTTAGTTTTTCCTTCAAGTTTTGAAATTTTGTTCAATTACTCGCACTCCTGTAACTTGTTTTAATTTATATTCTTAATAAAAGTTATACACTGGTATTTGATTAGTTTATATTTCTTGTTTGTTTTTTATCTCGCGTAACAGAAGCATGATCAAACTATGATTTCTTCTATCTCTTGTGCAATAGTTAGTGAGTAGTTGTATGGTAAGGTCGCGGGATGATTAGCACACCGTGGCCAGTTCGGGCACTACTCCTATTTTCAAACAATAAAAAAAATGATTTTAGATTGGTAAAATACTTCTCGTAGACGAATCTGGGCATTGTCGGAGCCCATGTGAACGGAGGAATGATGGTCCAAAACTTATTCTCCGCTGCGCATGAGTAAACAGCGACCATAAAGGTTTGCATCTTCCGGGGTATCTTTTTCAGTCTAAAATCAAACACTTTAAAGAACACCGATTGGAGCAGATGAGTCCAGATCGATTGCGAGTGCTATGAACCCAACGGCCTTACCTTTCTTTTAATTATTTAAAAAGTACAATAAATTTCTAAATTTTAGTTAACCTCAATCAATCAACAAGGGGTGGCTACCTAAGAGCCCATTTAAATTATAACAACCAGAGTTTTTAAGTCAGCACATATTACCGTCTTTGTGGATTAGATTCCGGACTTACCAAATATTATTCTAATTCGGTCTTCGCCCTACACTTGAAACACCCCATTAATTTAGGACTAGAAAATCGTCAAGCAATATCCTTCTTTTTCTCCTATCCTCTCTCCTCCCATCTCTTCAGTCAAAAGTTTCTGCACAAGTCAGTGCTCCCAATCTCTCCTCTCTTTCTCTCTCCCCTCACTCCCTCTTTTCCGTTGCTAATACAAGAACTACAGTTAGTGTAACAGCTAACGTTGGCTAATGCCAACTCAAATTTTAACAACACCATTAAAGTGAAAAATGTGAAAAGTATTCACTAACTGACCCAAGTCAGCTAGTTCTGAGCAAACTAAGCCCTTAATGTTGTTCACTAGAGATGCCCTAAGAAATCCACTTCGAGATTCCTCAAAAATGATGGGCTAAAACAATCACATCCATTTTGACTTTAGTTTTTGGGTAATTTTCATGGATTAGAGTTGCAATATTTGTCTCTGACTATTATCTTTGTTGAATCGAGAGTGGTCTCGAAATTTGTGGTATGAAGTTTTTTCTTAAAAGACAATTAGCTAGCCAAATATTGGTCATTAGTAAATAATTATAGTATATGGAAAAACACCGGACATAAAATATAGCATTTTTTCGAAGACTATTTATCACGGGATTGAGCTTAATGAACTAATTAAATTTATAAAAAAAATTCTTATAATGTTTCTCCTCTCTCTTTACAAATTACAACTGAAGTTGTAGCTCTTTTTGGTTGAATGAAATTAAAGAGGGGGGGGGGGGGGGGGGGGGGGGTGTTGTGGGTTGCGGGTTTCCTAGAATTTATAGAGGAGGATTCAAGGACGAGTTCTATGATATCAAAACACGAAAGACCTGATACGTAATTGATAAGCACACAATTGTGATGATTTCTGGTGCGTTTAGTCCCGCTTTAGGTTAATTATCTTTTGTTGTTATGTCATATTATAGTAATTTTGCGCGTAAGGTTTTCTGTTGAGCTTTTCAGGTAATCCTCGAATAAAAGGGTTCATTTTGACGTTTTGATTCAACCTTCGAGGGTATCCGAGTAGGCAAGGCTAAGAAGAATTCAGCCATCTGGGGTTTTTGAAGTTGAAGAACCTTGGTGCCAGGGCGTGCCAGAGGGCGTCGGGTGTCAAGATGGGATCTAATTGCTTGATTTGCTAGGAGGTAGCACCGTATCGATACGGATATCATAGTATCGATACGGTTTGAAAACAGAGAGGAATCCAGCCTTCAGCGTATCGATACTCTATTAACCGTATCGATACGTATATCAGAGTATCGATACGGTTCCTCTACGGGGAAACTTGGAAATGCAGAGCAAGACGCACAGTATCGATACGATGATGGAGTATCGATACGGAAGGTTCACCGACCTACTTTTTGACAGATTTTAACTTTCCATAAGTAGCAACTTTCACTTTTTGGATATTTTTCTGGGTCTTTTGAGGAGAGAGAGAGGGCCACTTGTATAAATAGCCTCTCCTTCTCCCTTTTAGAGGGAGCTAATTACTTATTTTAGTTCTACCTCCATTAATGCTGTTTCAAGCTTTTGTGTCTTTTCCTTCATAGAACTCGAGTAAGTCTTTCTCGTTCGTTAATTTCTCAAGTGTTAAAGTTGTTTGTATAGTTTGGATCTTTATATAAATCAAGTTTATTTTCTCTTCTATCAGTTAAAAATGTTTGTTACTTTTAGCATGTCTTCTAGCTTTCTAAATATGTGCGAGTAGTCGATTAGGCTTGGTATCGGGGTGATTAACGCTTCGAGATTTAAGTTTATCTTGTCTTTCTCAACTCTCGACTTAGAGTTTGATAAGGAAAATGAGCATTGCTCGGCCTTTATGTAACAAAACTTGCCGATGTTAATCTCCGGTGGTCATGTGCTTCCTCACATGGTTTCGGAGCGATGTCTCGGTTTGTATTTGCCGAAAGAATAAAAGAGCTCACTCATTTTCCATGTCACACTTTTAGTTCTTATTGTTTTCACCGCTAAATCTTCCGGTTGATAGCCTAAGCCGTGCGATTCAACCGAGTTTTCCTTGAGAAAGAATGGATGACTTAAGTCCCGGGCGTTAGTCATCCCAACGCCTTGCCGCTTGTTTTCACTTAGTAAATCTCAACTTCTAGTCTTTTTATTAGAGCATTCTCTTTACCGTCAAAGCAAAACTAAAAGTTGGCCGTCTAAACGCCGCAAACCTTTTCACCTAAAAATCCTGGCAAGCTATAAGGAATTATCTCTGTGGGTACGATCCCGGACTTTCCGGTATTTATGCTGACAACGACCTAGCCCTACGCTCGGGGTAAATCAACCTGTTTCAACGGTTAGGTTTTGGACGAAGCAGTAATAATGGAGGAGGTCGCAGTTGTTTTCACTTTTTACGGCCAGAAAACTGTTGCCAGTTTACAACTCCCAAGAGTCATCTATACCTCATGCTCATGAGCAATGACTTCACAAGTGTGCCATGTGATGTGATCACAGTCTTTATTTCCTTATCATTCACTAGAAACTAGCTAGCTAGAACTTCATTTTTTTTCAATGTTAAAAGCGTGTACTGATAGCTCACCTCAAGTCCAACAAAAACAATCAGAATCATTCGTTTTTGGAGAACCACTTTTTTTAGTTATTCAATCTCGGTTTTATGTTGATTTTATCAAGGTTAAAAACCATGATAAAAAGTAGCATATGAACAATCATGGCTCCATAGACAGTGGTTTTAAAACAGAGATGGATTGTCATGATCTCGAGTAGAAATCGTGATCTTTCTTCCTTTTTGTTAGAGGCTAACATTTTATTGCTATCAGATAGAGGACTTATCGTGCGCTGGAGGCATCTACAACACCTACGATTTTGTCATTGTTTTCAGGATTCGAGGCAACTTGGCCCATTCTTCTAGCTGGATTGGGAAATGCTACGAAATACCTTTTCGAGTGCATCCGGACCGTTCATTTCAGCAATTAATGGTTCATAAATGTTCGTTATTTTTTTCCGATCAAAGTTAATTATAACTGGTAAAAGATGGAGTAAAAAACATAACTGAACCATTGATTGCCAAGATGAACGGTCTGGATGAGCCCGGCAAGCGCTTGGCTGGTTCCCCGAGTCTAGCTAGCTCAAAATCTGTAAATTTATTTACTCCTTTAGAAAATAGTCTTATATATTCTCGATAATTACTGGTAAAAGATGGAGTAACAAACATATTTCTGAATTATTAATTGCCAAGATGGACGGTCCGGATGCAGTCGCCCGGCGCTTGGCAAGTTCCCCAGGTCATCCACACCTCATTTCCATGGTATCACTTGTGTGATGTCAATCACCTTCATTGCCTACTGTATGATTTCACGTGAATCCACAACACACCGAACGGGTAGGCATCAAAATGGAAGGTCCCCATTTGTAGCTTAATTAATTACCACGGTCGGTAATTGTCAATGGAATTTAACTACCAACTGTTTTGTGGCCAGTACATATAGGACATTTTTCAAAAGTTTTAACGATGTCTTTGTAAGTGAACGGCGGGACTGGTCCTCCAAGATTAGTAGAGGTGTGCTTAATTATTTATCCCAAACGCTTGAGTTATAAAAAAAAAAACAAAGTCCTTTAACTAGTTGAGTGATCTATTGTAATATGAACAATATCTCGTACTATTGGTATAGCATGTCGAGATTCTTCACCTTCATTGCCTTAAGAACCAGCTAGAAGAACTTTATCTTCGTTTGTCCTTTGTATGTTGAAAAGTATTATATAAATACTATCCTTTTGGCAGTGGATAAAAAAAAAAAAAAAAAAGAGATCGATACAAAGAAAAAAATGTGCTAATATTTGTTAACATATTGTTATTCGCGAGATGTTACAGCGATTCCAATTTAGGATATCCACAATGACATATTCAAAAGTAATAAGTTACTAAAGTTAACAATATTGTGGTGGTGGAGATACAACAGTAATAAAGAATCACTTTGGGCGAAAGTTATCAGAGGGAAGTATTGTTTGAATGCAAACTGTTGGCTCCCATATACCCATGGTTCAGGCTCAACGTCGAAAATATGGGCGGATATTTGTTCACTTGAGGATCCATCTTCACACTTGGGCTATTCAATGCGAGAGAGTTTTAGAATCAAAGTTAACTCAGGAAATGCGACCTTATTTGGGAACACTCCTGGCTGGGTGAGACAACGCTAAAAGAAGAGTTCCCGAGAGTCTTCCTATTATCAGATCAAAAGGAGGAAATGGTGTGCAATATGAGGAGTGAGGCAAATGGGGGCTCTTGGGAGTTGCTGTTCCAAAGAAGGGCGTTCGGGCGAGAGAGGCAAGAGTTGGATAATTTGATTCAGAGGATTCAAGGTGTGACACTAAATCCAACTAAGCCTGATTATTTACAATGGAGATGGTCAGCTGACGGAAAATTTAGTGTTAAATCAGCTAATTGGAAATGGGATCAGCTATTACATTCCAACAATGCTTTGCTGGGTTCTCGATGGAAAAACTTGTGCTCGCCGAAAGTGGAAGTCTTTGCGTGGATGGCTGTCAAGGAGAAGGCGGCAACTAGATCACTTCTATTGAGCAGGAACATTATTAGTGAGCCTCAATCTGCTTTGTGCCCTCTTTGCTCACTGCACTTGGAAACCCATCAGCATTTGTTCATCCAATGCCACTTTTCTTGGACTGTGTGGTCTACCATCTTGGACTGGTGGAAGGTCAAGTGGGCATGCCCGGCATCTGTTCCGATGTTAGCAAGTTGGTGGCTTGATAATAGATACCTCAAACTAGAGAAACACATTTGGGAATCTTGCCTCTATGCTACACTATGGTCTATTTGGTTGGTAAGAAACGACTACATTTTCAATAACTCTACTACTCAACCGTGGGAGGTGGGGGATGTGGTCAAAACTAGGGTCGCGATGTGGATGAAGGCAAAATTCAACATCAAAGTCTACACTGTAGAGGATTTTAAGGTTTTTTTAGATGGTATCTGGAAATTAAAACTGTAACGTAGTCTAAGGTGTTTATCCAACTATCTGTTGGGTGCTTTTTTTTGAAGTATCCAAGCTCTTTATGCTTAGATGCTCTTTTCTCGATATACCCTTTCGAGCTATATAAAATGTTTCATTTGCGGAGCCAAAAAAAAAGTTAACAATACTGTGCAAAATATGGCTCATAATAGTACAATCAAAATTAGCAACCTTCTAAGAAATAATTAAATTTGCAACCTTAGAACATCCACAGTGGTACAATCAAAATTAAAATATTGTTAAGGTTAGCAATATTTGCTCAAAAAGGAGCTCACAGTGGAATAATCAAACTTATCAACCTCTTAGCTACTCATCTAATTTTGATCCTTGGATAATCAAAACTAACAATTTTTTGTCAATAATCAAATTTAGTTGTTCTCACATTTTCTCAATTAAATACACCATCATAACACAAAAACCTTCTCTATCTTTTATTTTCAACATATTTCTAAGAAAAATACTTTTAAAAAAAGTTTCTATTTTTTTGCAAAAACTATTTTTTTATTAATTATTTTTTCAAAAATTGTTCTTTTAAAAAAAATTCAAAAACTATTTTTTTATTCGAAAACTTTTTTTTAACTTTTTCCCGAAACTTCTTTTTTTAAATCAAAGTTTTCAAAAAACTATTTTCTCTTTTTCTAATAACCTATTTTTATTAGTTTGAAACCTATTTTTAAAAAATTGCTTTTTATGTTCACAATTTTTAGATTTTTATAAATTGAAAATGTGATGTGACAAGTTTTGGTTATTCAAATTTGATTGTACCATTGTGGACCTCTACATTACTAACCTTAGCAACTTCTTAAATGCATAACCAAAAGAAGATGTGGTAACTTTTGATTATTGACTTTTGGTTATTCCACGGTGGATGCTCCTAGAAATAATCAAATTTTAGGTTTTGGATAACCAAAACTAACAACTTTTTGATTATATCATTGTGAATCTCTATATTACTAACCTGATGTCTAAGGGTAGGCAACTTTTGGTTAACCACACCTAAGACCCATGTATGATTTTTTTTTTTGCTTATTATCCCATTGCCGTTGTTTTCACTTTTTATGGCCAGAAAACTTTAGCCAGTTCACAACTCCCAAGAGTCATCTATACCTCATGTTCATGAGCAATAACTTCACGAGTGTGATGTGATCACAGTCTTTATTTCCTTATCCTTCACTAGAAACTAGCTAGCTAGAACAACTTCATATTTTTTCAATGTTAAAAGCGTGTACTGATAGCTCACCCCATGTCCAACAAAAACAATCATAATCACTCATGTTTGGAGAACCACCTTTTTTAGTTATTCAATCTCGGTTTTATGTTGAATTTATCAAGGTTAAAAACTGTTATAAAAAGTAGCATAGAAACAATCATAGCTTCATAGACCGTGGTTTTAAAACCGAGTTGGATTGTCATGATCTCGGGTAGAAACCGTGATCTTTCTTCTTTTTTGTTATAGGACAACATTTTATTGCCATCAGTTAGAGGCCTTATCGTGCACTGGAGGCATCTACAACACCTACGATTTTGTCATTGTTTTCAGGATTCGAGGCAACTTGGCCCATTCTTCTAGCTGGATTGGGAAATGCAACCAAACACCCTGTCGAGCTCATCCGGACCGTTCATTTCAGCAATTAATGGTTCATATATGTTTGTTATTTTTTACTGATCAAAGTTAATAATAACTGGTAAAAGATGTCATTGTTATCAGGATTCGAGGCAACTTGGCCCATTCTTCTAGCTGGATTGGGAAATGCAACCAAACACCCTGTCGAGCTCATCCGGACCGTACATTTCAGCAATTAATGGTTCATATATGTTTGTTATTTTTTACTGATCAAAGTTAATATAACTGGTAAAAGATGGAGTAAAAAACATATCTGAACCATTGATTGCCAAGATGAACGGTCCGAATGCACCCGGCAAGCGCTTGGCTGGTTCCCCGAGTCTAGCTAGCTCGAAAACTGTAAATTTATTTACTCCTTTAGAAAAAAGTCTTATATATTCTCGATAATTACTGGTAAAAGATGGAGTAACAAACATATTTCTGAACCATTAATTGTCAAGATGGACGATTCGGATGCGATCGCCCGGCGGTTGGCAAGTTCCCTAGGTCATCCACACCTCATTTCCATGGCATCACTTGTGTGATGTCAATCACCTTCATTGCCTACTGTATGATTTCACGTGAATCACTCCACAACACACCAAACGGGAAGGCATCAAAATGGAAGGTCACCATTTGTAGCTTAGTTAATTACCACGGTCGGTAATTGTCAATGGCACTTAACTACCAACTGTTTTGTGATCGATCAGTACATATAGGACATTTTTCAAAAGTTTTAACGATGCCTTCGTAAGTTAACGGTGGGATTGGTCCTCCAAAATTAGTAGAGGTGTGCTTAATTATTTGTTTTTAACACTTGAGTTATAAAAAAGAACGAAGTCCATTGGCTAGTTGAGTGATCTATTGTAATATGAACAATATCTCGTATTATTGGTATAGCATGTCGAGATTCTTCACCTTCATTGCCTTATGAACCAGCTAGAAGAACTTTATCTCGTACTATTGTTATTTATGTTTACAATTTTTAGATTTTTATCAATTGAAAAGGTGATCGATGTGACAAGTTTTGGTTATTCAAATTTGATTGTATCATTGTGGACCTCTACATTGCTAACCTTAACAACCTTTTAAACGCATAACCAAAAAATAATGTGGTAACTTTTGATTATTGACTTTTAGTTATTCCACTGTGGATGCTCTTAGAAACAATCAAATTTTGGGCTTTAGATAACCAAAATTAACAATTTTTTGATTATAACAATGTGGATCTCTATATTACTAACCTTATGTCTAAGGGTAGGCAACTTTTTGTTATCCGTTTCTTATGTGCCATGATACACATTATCCACACCAAGACCCTTGTATGATTTTATCTATTTTTTTTCCTATCCACATCTTTTGTTTTTTTGGAAAGTTCTAATCGCGTGAAAGGGTAGGCACCCAAATTGAAGGTGACCATTTGTACGTTACTATGGTCAATAATTACCCTACAGTGACACTAGCTTAAGTCCTTGGACTTTAACAATAATCCCACGTTACAAAATAACAAGAGGACCCAACTTGAAGAGCCAAAAGCTGAATTTGTCATTTCATGTTTACAAAAAATTCTCTACACATGCAAATTTAACCCATCTCAAGTTCAATACATGTCTCTGTCCCAAAATTAGAATGAAATCCTAATGCTGCAAAGTCACCTCCGTGGGGCACCGGACTTTACTTCAATACAGTGGTCCCGAAAAAAATGTGTGATTTGAAATTTTTTCCCGAAAACAAATGACAAAAAGCTATTCTTTTTTTTTTTTTAAAAGTGAGAAGATGTATTGATAAACGCCCAGCGGCACTTACAAAATGGAGATCATTACAAAGAATTTGCACAAAACCAAACAAATCATCTAACAAATACAAAACAAGTAAATCACTTGGCAATTAATGTCTTTCATCCTAACTCAGACAAGGCCTGACGTAACAGCAACACTTTTAAACTGTCTAACATCTAATTAGGAGTCTCAAACGAGAAAAAGTGCAAAGTTAAGGACAAAAGACACCAAATATCCAGACGATCAGATGCACTCCACCTAAGTATGTATGCACCAATGAACTCTTAAGAATTTGATCCAGATGTGCCAAGCCTACACGGGTTGCCTCGCCAAAGACATCGTGTAGAGATAGAGTGTTGAAACACATATATCGTTGCAAAGCAACCTCGATTGAGAGAACCCGATCTGCAGACAAAATTCGTCCAAAGACGAAACTAATAACTCTCGTTAAATGAGAGACAAAACTCCCACTGATCAGACAACAAGTCGTTGATCTGAAATTAAAGACGGAAAGAAAAAAAGAAAAAAAACAAAGAAAGGGAGTCGATAATATCATGGCCTCCCCCTTCCTCCGCCGCACATGAATATGAAACCCACGAGGGCAAGGGAAGGGAGAAGAGGAGTTGTGATGGCTAGGGTTGAGGGAGAGGGACAGAGAGATAGGGTTGAGACAAAAAGCTATTCATTGCCTTACAGTATGTTTGAGGCCTTCTACTTTCGAAAGCATCTACAACAACTATGTTTTTTTCATTTTTATACCCTGTTTTCAAACAAATTGAAGGTGACAAATTATGACTTTTTTGGCTCCGAAAAGCAATTTCACTTGTTGTCCAATTATTCTAACAAATTGCACTGCAACTGCTGAGAAATCGGCCAAAACAATTCACATATGATAGACGATAAGTAATCAAGTAAAAAATGCAATTTGTAAATGCACGCTTGTTTAATTTTACATGGTTTTCCAACTCAAAAGTTGAGTACATCTATTCTCATTCTAGTTTGTTTTAACTTAATTTTGTCGAACGAATGAGAAATATATGGAGCACAAGTTACAAGTTACAACAGTTAGGTATGGCATGTATTTGTGATCTAGGATTTTCATCATAATTACAACTGTGATAACCACTGTCTAATTAAGCTAAATCCAGAATAGTCATCAAATTACAACTTATATTGTATCAGGCTTCATAGAGGTAATAACAACAATCACATATGTGTCGTGTTAAATATATTAAAATATTTCTTAACGAATTAGGTTAGCTCTGTTGACCATTCAATTACACTTCTAGATGGGAGGTAGAAGGACAATCCTTTTCACAAGCAAATATTGATTATTTCTTTCCTTTTAATTGGGGTTCTTAATTTTCTTATTTGGCCCCTTCAAGGGGATATTAGTTGGAGTTAATCTGATGCTGGGCTATGTCTATTTTTATGAAAATCAAATATATATACTTCTATTCTTCTATTGCTCGCAACAAAAAAGGTATTGGTCATGAAATTCTATTGTGTAAGGGTGACGGAAAGGCTAACCTTATGAGAAAATTAGTTGTTCACTCGCATCCATTTGGATTAGTTTTGAGTAATTTTCATGGACAAGAGTGACAATTATATATATTTGTCTACGATTATTATATTCGTTTGATCGAGGATGGTCTCGAAATATGTGGCATGAAGTTTTTTCTTAAAAACAATATATTAGCCAAACATTTGTCATTGGTAAATAATTATAGCCAATGGCAACACATCAGAAATAAAATATAGCACTTTTTTTACGACTATTTAACAAGGGATTGAGCTTAAGGAACTAATTAAATTTAGAAAAAATATTACTTATAATGTTTCTCTTCACTCTTTACAAATTAGTACAGGAGCTCTAGCTCTTTTTTGTTAAATGAAATTAGAAATTGAGGTCATATTTGTTTATAGAGGAAGATTCAAGGACTAGTTCTATGACATCAAAACACAAGAGGCCTGATCCGTGGTAACTGAAGAGTTTGCCATTGTTCTCAGGAGTCACGATATCACGCGTGTGATGTGATCACAGTCTTTCCTAATCATTCACTAGAAACTAGCTAGAACAACTTCACTTTTTTCAATGTTAAAAGCGCGCATAGATAACTCATCATGGGTCCAACAAAAATAATCGGAATACATCGTTCATTTTTTAAGAACAATTTTTTTTTTTTTTATCCCTCTTCTGCCTTTTTTTGTTTGGAAAGGTCTAGCGACAAGATCACCCTGCAATATTCCAAAGGTGTAGGCATCAAATTAAATTGAAAGAGACCATTATCTTCCTAGGTCAATAATTACAAAACACATGAAAGTATCTCAGTAGTTGGACTTGTAGAGTGATCTATTGAAATATAAGTCCATCATTTCACTACCATTAACCCTTGTTTAGATGTGGTTCTTAATCCATCTTATTGTACCTTTTATTTCACATTGGGAGGTCTGGGGTTCGAGTCTATGGAGAGACTTCGAACCCCCTTTGATTGGTAACATATTAATTTTCCGCTAACCCATGTGTGTCCTCTTTAATCTTTTTTATTTGGAAAGGTCCAACCACGTGATCACTCTGCAATATTTCGAAGGTGTAGGCATCAAAATTGAAAGTGACCATTATCTTCTTAGGTTAATAATTACGAAACACATGAAATTAAGTATCCAAGTTGTTGGGCTGGAAGAGTGATCTATTGAAATATAAGGTCATCATTTCACTACCATTAATCTTTGTCTCAATGTGACTATTAATCCATCTGATTATACCTCTTGTCTTGCAATGGGACGTATGAGGTTCGAGTCTATGTAGAGATTTCAAACCCCCTTTAACATACTAAGTTCTCGCTAACACCCCACTGATGTACATATACCGTCTTTAGTCTCTTTTTTTTTTTTTTTTTTTGCCTTGGAAATGTCCAGCCACATGGATTACTCTACGAGTTTTGGTGTTCGAGTCTATGGAGAGAGACATTGAATCCCCTTTGGTTATTAACATATTAATTTTTTGCTAATCCCCCACTGATGTATGCCCTCATTTAGCCAATTTTTTTAGGTAAGGTCTAGCCACGTAAATCACTCTGCAATATTCCAAAGCTGTAAGCATCAAAATTGAAAGAGACCATTATCTTCCAAGGTTAATATTGAAAGTGACCATTATCTTCCTCCTTCCTAGTCCAATAATTTCGAAACGCATGAAAGTATTCAAGCAGTTGGACATGTAAAGTGATCTATTGAAATCTAAGACCATTGTTTCACAACCATTGACCTTTGTCTAGATTTGCCTCTTAATCGATCTGATTGTACCTCTTGTCTTGCAAGGGGAGGTCTAAGGTTCGAGTCTATAGAGTAATTAACTTCGAATCTCCTTTGGTTGTTAACATATTCATTCTCTGCTAAACCCCAACTAATGTACACCCTCTTTAGTCTTTTTTGTTTGGAGAGGTCCAGCCACGTGGATCACTCTCTAATATTCCAAATGTGTAGGCATAAAAATTGAAAGTGACGATTATCTTCCTAGGTCTATAATTACAAAACACATCAAAATATCCAAGTAGTTGGACTCGTAGAATGATCTATTGAAAGATAAGGCCATCATTTCACTACCATTAACCTTCGTCTACTTGTGGTTCGTATCATCTGGTTGTACCTCTTGTCTTATAAGGGGAGGTCTGGGGTTCGAGTCTATGGAGAGACTTCGGTAACGCCCCACCAATGTATATTCCCTCTGCCGCACTTTATTTGTCCCCTTTTTGACTTTGTAATGTCCCAAATTATTTGTCCAAATTGAGATTGACTCATGTAAGTTCCATTATTGCCCCTTCTCTTTTAAAAGTATTGTGCACGGGAAGACGTGCAATTCTCATCTAATGCTAAAAAGTGAGGGGTATTTTTGAAAAGTCAATCTTTTCAAGAGTAATCTTTATGTTCCCTAAAATAGTTGAAATCCCAAAAACGGACAAACAAATTGGAACACAGAGAGTACGATATTAGGGGATTAAAAAAAACCTTTGTCTCAGAATTTAGCACTGCATAACTAAAAAATGGTGCATTCAGTATCGGCCCGTAAAACTCCCACTGGGCCCTTGGCCTGCCGTACGTCCAGCATGGGTTAGGCTGGAAGCCCAAATTGAATTTAAACGTGTCTATCTGTCAAAAACTCTGGCCCTTAAACTGAGCCCAAATATATAATTAATGTTGGGCCGTCGCTATTCATTTTCAGGAAATTACCGGCCGGCCCCGTTTTTTAGTTGGGGTTCCTTCCGAACACCCTTTTGTAACTTGTATTCCGTGCAGCCCCTTTCTAGAGGTGCTTTTACAACTTTGCCCATTTGCCCGGCCAATATACCCCCGCTCTAGTCCTCCAGCTTCTTTCTTCTTCTTTCTTCTTTGGCCTTCCGCTCTCCTCTACCACAACTTCCACCATCGCCACTGCTAATCTCCACCGTCACCTTCTTCCGCCTCCGCTCCCCTCGTCTCCTTCCTCCACCTCCATATTCCTCGCCGCCACCGCTGCAAACGTATAAACATATATCCACATGTATGTATTTGTATTTATATCCTCGTTTGATGGGCCAGAACGCGTCCCTTAGCTTCGCTATCTTCCGACGGGAGTCCTAATCTGAGACATGAGGCTCGCCGGCGACTACCAATCGACACCGTGGCTCCACCAAGCCAGCGAGGATCAGAAGCATGTGCGTATGCATATATACATGTATATGATAAAAGGGGGTGAAGGACAGAGAGAAATAAAAGCACCAAATGCTATATGTATATGATAAAGGACTGTCTGATTTGCAGATTGTAATTTTAGAAAAAAAATTTTGTTTCATTTTGTATATGATATGTTTTTGTCTATTTTTATTTCTCTAATTTTTTGTTTGCATTTGGATGTGAATTCTGTGATTTATGGGTGTGAATTCACATTTTTTTTTTTCAGAATTCACACCTAAGAATTTACACTCCTAAAAAATCTGGGTGTGAATTTTTGAAAAAAATGTGTGAATTCTGCAAAGTGGTGTGAATTCTGAAAATTATGTGCAATTTTTTGTTTTGTTTTTGAGAGTGTGAATTGTGTATTTTTTGGATGTGAATTGAGTAGAGTCTGTGTAAATTCTGCATTTGAGGGGTGTGAATTCTTTCATTTTAGAAGGTGTGAATTTTGCATTTGACAAGTGTGAATTCTTTCTTTTTGGTTTGTGAATTCTTTCTTTTTGGGGAGTAAGTTGTGATGTGTGAATTCTGCATTTTGAGGGGTGTGAATTCTGCATTTTGAGGGGTGTGAATTGTTTAGGAAGGGTGTGAATTCTGCCAACTAGAAGGGATGAATTATGTTTTGGGGCATGTCATTTATTATTTTCATATTTTTTATTTGATATATTTGTATGGTGGGCTATGAATTCTTTCTTATTTTCTTATTTTTTATTTCATATAAAATTGTACAGGGTGAATTTTGTATTTAGGGCGTGTGAAATTGAGCAACAGGTGTGAATTATGTTTTCAGGGGGCGTGTGAATTCCCTTTGTGAATTCTAATTTTAGGGCATATGAATTTTGTCAAATACAGGGGATGAATTCTGTTTTTAGAGCATGTGAATTCTGTCAAATAGATGGGGTAAATTTTTTTAGGGCGTGTGATTTCTGTTAAATAGAGGGGATGGATTCTGTTTTTAGGACGTGTGAAATCTGACCAACAAGGGGGTGAATTCTATCAAAATAGAGGGAGTGAATTCTATTTTTAGTGCGTGTGAATTCTGTCAAATAGAGGGGGTAAATTCTGTTTTTAGGGCATGTGAATTATACTTTTAGGGCATGTGAATTCTTTCCAATGGACAAGGTGAATTCTGTTTTTAGGGCATGTGAATTTATTTGAGTGATTTCACACCTAAATAAAGAATTTACATCGCTAAGAATTCGTCCTAGAATTCACACTCGTTTCAAAATTCACAGCTGTTCATTCTTGGGAGGGAGTAAATTCTCGTGGGTGTGAATACTTGGGCAGGGCAAAATTCACACACCTTTTCAAAATTCACAACCATTTGCACCCCTTTGTAGTCTTGGTGTGAATTATTAAGGTGTGAATTCTCGGTTGCAAAATTCAAACCTTTTCAGTCTTGGGGTGTGAATTCTTGGTGTGAATTTTGCAAAATTCGCACCTCTTTGCAGAATTCAAACCCGATCTGCATAATTCACACTCTCAAATTACACAATTCTTGGGATGTGAATTCTTGGTGAAGTCTTGATGTGAATTTTGGGTACAAATTCTGCATTTTTTGGTGTGTGAATTCTGCATTCTGGGAGAGAATCCACACCTCCAACTAAAGAATTCACACCTGTACAAAATTTGTAATTCTAGCAAAATCATAACACTCAAAGTAAAAAAACAAACTACGTACAAAGAATTCACACCTCCAAATTATACTATTCATACCCATAAAAATTTAAAAAAGGTTGTGAATTCATTCACTATCCACCATATATGATTCAGCTCTGCAACTAAAAACAACATCCATTTGTGTGTATTGCTCTAAAACCAGTCCCTCCACCAGAGATCCACCAGGACCTCGTCATTGACGGGCATAGCCACCACCGTCGCCGTCATTATCTATTATATACTACGTGATCATCAATCTATACTACGAGATCCAACAAGACCTAACGAGAACCTCCCATGGACTACCGCCGTCGCCTTCCAAGGAGAAGGCTCCATCATCATTGTCAAGCCCCGGAAACCGACCCGACTCACCGTCGTCCTCCACTCGAAATCAAAATCGATAGAGAAGTTGTTCGTAATCGTCCCCTCTGACGCCGCCCATGATCCAAAGTTGTTCTCCTTCATCAACCACAATGACCGCCCACCTCCACCGTTGCAGATCGCCCCACTGCCACACTGGATGCCTCGGCCGGTCCGAGGAGGTGCTTGACCTTGTTGCTGTAGACGTCCACCGCTGCACAAGGCGTCTCCTTCATCAACTTCTCGCACAGGAGTTTCTCACATAGGTGAGAACCCTAATCATGCGCGGGGTATTTGTGGTAGCTTACTTAAAAGAGGGCTTATGTGGAATGGGTTTGACGGGGACTGGGCTTGGACGGGTAGGGATTGACAAAATGGGGCCGGTCAGGAAGAACCTCATTCATTTTCTTATGAAAAGGGCCGTCACTAACTTCAAATAATGAATACGTTGTAGACAATATATCTTTCCTGGGTGGGTTTTCTAAACCATCATGATCCTCCTTCAAAACTCGTCTTAGGCCCGGCAATGTCAGGCCGGCCATGCCCAAACATTGGATGCGATAACAAAAAAAATTAACACACTCCAATATACACCTTTTACACTTTTAGGGATATATGGTAATCGAAAAAGTCCAATAGGCTGTTAATAAGCTGAAGATAATGACCAAAAAACGAAAGAAAATGACAAGAAAAACGCACTTTATATACTTTTCATAGTTTTCAATACAAGTATAACAAAACCATAATAAGACATAACTTGTTTGTTTTGCTTTAGTTGGGTTTGGTTATGCCT
Organism: Rhododendron simsii; assembly: GCA_014282245.1. NCBI lineage: Eukaryota > Viridiplantae > Streptophyta > Magnoliopsida > Ericales > Ericaceae > Rhododendron > Rhododendron simsii. The sequence continues at coordinate 34,522,693 of CM024957.1, read as the reverse complement.
TAGTTGATTTTTTGGATATTCCTCGGTTATGTCTTGTTTAGGTTTTGCTATGCTTATAATGGATTTTAGTTATGCTCATAATGGTAAAGTTATGCCAAAAATTACGGTGTTCTTAAAATGACTGGGAACACCATAGCATCTTCCTGTACTCGAAAGTAATTAAAAACTGAGTTCATCCTTAACGGAAGTTAAGTACACTGTTTCTATCCTTAGAGGCAATTTTCTCATGAAGTAATGTGCTAGCTAGCATCATGCAACGTATCAAAGGGGAAGGCATCAATGAGTCCCCTTAACATGGTGAAAATAAATGTAGATAAATGTGAGTGGTGAAGATAAATGTAGATGTAGCGATGTCCAAAGCATTAAATGTGAGTGGTATGGGTGCTATAGCTTGAGGGGCAGATGGCAAGGTAATTGGAATTTCTATCAATGTTCACAAGGGGATTACTTCCCTAAAGTTGCTGAAGCAATTGCTATTACAGATGGTTTAAACTTGGGTATTGCTATGAGGCTGCCGAGGGTAATTATAGAATAAAATTTGGAGTCGACTGTTCGAAGCTGCCTTGCGACAATAGAACCGTCGTCTGGCATTGGTATATTGGTGCAAGACAGCAAATTTCTTAGAGATTCATTTATAGTTTGTGAGTTTAAGTTTGTCAAACGTGATTGTAATTGAGCCGCACATTGTTGTGCTAAGATGGCTCTTTCTAGTGGTTCGTCCGGCTTGTGGACAACGTCTTTACCCCCATAGGATTCCTCACTCTTTGATGTTTAGACTTTTACCTTCAGATGAATAACAACACTCTTCCCTTTTGACAATAAAAAATAAAAAATGAGTCCCCTGCTATTAATCCATATTTTTAATTAATCCGAAGATGGAAAACAGAAAAATGAAAGTGATACCATGGGTTAAGCTCCTCTAATCTTTTCTCTTGGGACCATATCAATGATTTAAACTATTCATCTTGTTGCAATTAAAGAGAATAATATCTCATCGGTAAGAAATCAATTTAAATGGGCAATGATCGAATAATATCTTGTTTGTCCCGACTTGGGAGGGGGCTGAATTTCCCTATTTGGGCTCAGTTGGAAGTTTTGATGGATGTTTCTAAATTGTGTAATGAATAAAGCCTACCGATTGAAAAAAAAAAATTTGTGTTGGTCAATCAATTCATAGCACTTGTGGCATCCACATACTTCCTCATGAAATGTCATTCTGCTATACTATATATATAGTATAATGTGAAGTGCAACCCACATAGCATTCCCCAATCGAAGATAATACCATGGTGACTGATAAAGTGTGAAACAAATCCAATGAGCTTTGTTAAGGGGTTCTAATTGGCCGATCCCGTTTAAGTATCCACTGGATGTTCAGACCCAGCACGCGTCATATCCTTTCCGTCAAAGCCCATTTTTACGCGCTTTCAGTTTAGGATTAGGAAAGTACTATCCAATGCGGTTAGAACATTAGAATCAACTCATGTATCATTGGTTAATATTGTGAGACCCGTTATTTTTTGTTAGTAATTTGATAAACCAATTGACATTTGGCATTTGATAAGTGATTGAGCATTATTTGAAAATCACCAAATAAATGCTTGACGATTTCCTAGTTATGCGCGGAGACCGACGTAGCATAATATCCAGTAAGTCTGGAGTCGAATCCTGCTGACTAAAAACTCGAGCTATTACTTATTTAAATTGGCTCTTAGGTAGCCACTCATTGTTGATTGATTGAGATTAACTAAAACTAAGAAATTGTTTGATTTTTCAAATAATTAAAAATAAGGTACGGTCGTAGGATTTATAACACTCGCAACCAGTCCAGATTAACCTGCTCCATTCATTGTTCTTAAAACGTTTGATTTTAGTGAGAAAAAGATACCCCAAAAGATGTGATTCCTTACGGTCGCCGTTCACCCATGCGTAGCGAAGAATGGGTTTTGGACCCCCGTTCCCCTGTTCACATGGGCTCCGACGATACCCGGGTTCGTCTAACGAATGTTATTCGTTAACATAAAATTGTTTTTCTTTATTGTTTAAAAATAGGAGTAGTATCCGAACTGATCACGGTGTGGTAATCATCCCGCGACTCTATCTATACGGCTACTCACTCATTATTAAGCAGGAAATAAAAGAAATCCCAAATTGAAACATGTTTCTATTATGCGAGATGAAAAACAAATAAGAAATATAAACTAATCAAATACCAGCAAATAACTTTTATAAAGAACATAAATTAAAACTAGTTACCGGAGTGCAAGCAATTGAACAAAATTTGAAAACTTGAAAGGAAGAAATTTCGGAAGAAAGACTATTGGAATCAAAAGAAATCGGCTCGGCAGCCCCTGTTCTCTGATCGTCTGCGGCTCTCGTTCTACTATATTTTTCCGTAAAAAGTATCCCATAAACAAAACCCTTTCTTTTCTCTACATATAGTTGCTGAAAATCCATGAGAAAAGAGGAAACAAAACTTGTCAATACTGGGCCCCCATCTTCCGCGTGCCAACCCATAGGTTTATTGGCTGGCCCATTATAGAAAATATGCAATTGTCTTTGCCTTTGCATCACATGCAAATCCATACCAATATATTACTCGGACATTCCATTATGTTAGGAATTTGATTGGTTACTTCTCAATATCCAATATAAGTTTGATCACGTCTCTGGATCAATTGGATCGGCATCGACTTTGGGGTATATATGATTTGTGCTTTTAGCTCCAATTTTTAACCATTGGCTCCAAGAGTCCTAAAACACAATTAACAAATATCAAACCTCAAATAGCACGCTAAATTAATGGACATAACAAGCTTAAGTTATGAGGCGTAAATAGGCATATTTACGCACCTATCAATAACATTTTTAATCATAACTTTTTCTATCTCCCTCTGGAATTGTCACATATTTACATGTAGATACATTTGTCCATACTCTACGTAGATAAACATATGTAGTTAAAATTTTAAACAATTATAACTTTTGTTATGCATAGCCAGTTTTGAAAAAAAAATACTCCCTCCGTTTCATTTTTATTGTCCATTTTCATTTTTTATGCCGTTCTTTCAACTCTTATATCTTCCAATATGAATCTCCAAAAATATGCAATACGGATCTTGTTTGATAGTTCTCGATTAGATCTATAATACAAAGTTTTCAAAATTATGAAAAACATTGTAGACTGGGAGATATAAGCGTTAAAAGAATGACACGAAAAACAAATATGGACAGTAAAAGTGGGACGGAGGGAGTACTATTTTAAAAAGCTATTTGATGAGATCTTTCAAACAAAATTCATTTTGAATATGAAATTGTGTACACATAAAAAGGTTATTTTATACTCCTTAATTAAAATTTCACACCCTCCAAAATGGAAGAATTCACACTCCTCAAATGCAGAATTCACACCTCCTCTACAAGATTCACTCCTCAAAATACATAATTCACACCCCAAAATTGAGAATTCACACCCTCTATAATAGGCAATTCATGCCCTCTATTATACACAATTCACATCCCTTATTATATACAATTCATTCTTCAAAATGAAAGAATTCACACTCATCAAATGCAGAATTTATACACCCTTTACACAGTTTCAATTCCCAAAATAAACAATTCACATGCCAGAATGTAGAATTCACACCCTCTATAATAGGCAATTCACATAATCTGTTATACACAATTGACATCCTCTATAATAGACAATTCACACCCATATAATAGATATTTCACACTCCCTTAAACTCATGTTGTACACAATTCACACCCTATACACATTACTACAATATTGTTAAAAGATGATGCTTGAAAAAATGAAAAGATGTCAATTTTTGAAAAAACGTAATTAAAAAGATTGCAATAGATAATAATGCCAGTCATCTAAAAAACTGTGATATAATATATTTATGATGTCACTTTTTAAAATAGTGACATAACTATTCTTTCTTTTTAATGTCAGTTTCTCCTAAGCTGTGATCTAATATATTTATGATGTCACTTTCTAAAATAGTGACATAAATATTTTTCTTTTTAATGTCAGTTTCTTTTAAAATGTGATCTAATATATTTATAATGTCACTTTGTAAAATAGTGTCATAACTATTCTTTATTTGTAATGTCAGTTTCTCCCAAACTGTGATCTAATATATTTTTGATGTCACTTTGTAAAATAGTGACATAACTATTCTTTCTTTTTAATGTCAGTTTTTTCTTATAAGTGACATTGAATAACAAAAATTTATTTTTGGAGAAAACGGCGCCATCTATGAGCATTGTTGCTTTGAAGTCTCAAATTGGGAGCGGGTCATTACATATGGTATCAAAGCCTGTATCAACCGAAAATATGAGACAGAATCTCGACATTATACGAGGACGTGTATTCCTAAGTGTGGGAGATTGTGACGCCCTGCCCCTGGGGAGTTCCAGGTAGTGGTCAACCGGCCTGAGCACAGTTAGGACCGACCCATGCGAGGGGCTATCGGATTGGTGACCAGAAGAGTCAACTGAGGGTAGTCCCACATCGCTTGGTGAAGTGTAAGTTGTGTTCTATAAATAATATATCGTCATCCTATCTTGTACAAGGACTTTTAAAGCTATGAGGGTACCAAAGCCAATTGAAACTTGATAGTTAAGCGTGTTCGCATTGGAGTAATCTTGGGATGGGCGACCTCACTGGGAGGTTTGATGGGGTTTGGTGTTCAAAGCGGATAGTAGTATACACGGCGGGGCGGGAGCGGGTCGTTACAAAGATTGACGGCTTTAAAGCACTTTAATGACGTTTTACAATTGTCAATCTTTTACTTTCAATTACGTTTATAAACCATCAACTTTATCGATATTAATGACAGTTTCAAGCACTTTAATGACATTTCACAACTGTCATCTTTTACTTTCAATTACGTTTGTAAAGCGTCATCTTTATAGATATTAATGACAATTTCGAACCGTCATTTAAAGATTTAGACTTTTAATAACAGCTCCATAGATGACAATTTCAAAACTGTCATCTTTCATGTTTAATGACACTTTAAACTGTCATCTTTTATGATAATTGTAGTAGTGACAACAATTCACACATTTTATTATCCACAATTCACCCTTAATAATAACTCACACCATCATATAACAGACAATCACATCTCTTAAACTCTGTTGTACACAATGCACACCCTTAATGACACATAATTCACACCCGAAATGCAGAATTCACACCCTTACGATAGGCAATTTACACGTCCTGTAACAGACAACTCACACCCTATATAATAGACAATTCACATCCCCTTAAATTATGTACAAAATGAAAGAATTCACGCCCTTCAAATGCAAAATTCATACCTTATCTATTACACAATTCACACTCTTTATATCATATACAGTTCATAACCACAAAGAACAAACAATTCATACCCCCTTAAAATTCTTGTTGTACACAATTCATAACCCATGTTGTCGACAATTCACACCCTATATAACAATTCGCACCCCTTGTTATACAAAATTCACACTCATGTACAAAGATTCATAACCCCCTATAATAAATAATTCACATAAAAAAAAAAGAGATAACAATTCACACCTCAAAAATATCCAATTCACAACCAAAAAATTATATAATTTTGCACATAATTTCATATTCAATATGGGTCTTATTTTATAGATCTCGTCGAGTAGATTCTAAAAAAATTAAATTTTACAAAAAGAACCCGGATATATATAATAAAAATATTGCATTTTAAGTTTGTAATGCAAAAAGTAAAAAAATACATTAACATCAGCACAAGTCAACATCAAGCACACTTAATATATTCTTCACACACGTCAGAATCTATGTGGAAGGGAAATTCAAAAATGGGTCTACAAGGGACAAAACACTAAAAATGGGGCCAGCTTGAAATTTCCTGCTTGTAGTCCGAAGACCAATCCTAAAAATGGGCCATAAGATTCACAAGAAGGGTTCCTTTACCTGGAAATAATTTTAAGGATCCGTTCTGTTATTACTCTCTCACCTACGCAGCAGCTCAATATCACCGATTTTGAAAACAAATGAGTTCACACCGATTTTGAACACAAATGCTTTAAATTCAAATGAGCTCACCGTATTGTCTAAATGGTATATTTGGTATTGCCGACATCTTGTCTACACTATTTTGCCATAATCAACTTGTACTAATGTTTTTTTGAAGACGGAAAAATTTATAACGTGAATGTTGGGATTAAACACAAATGCACCCAAGATCCGAGATTAAAACACAACTCCAATCGCAACAATTGGAAGTACAATGAAAAAAAAAGAGAGAGAGAGAGAGACACGCAAAATATATTCCCAGCAAGAAGATGGAAGGTCACACATGGCAAAAGAAGAACCAGCTAGCACTTCGGTATTGCAGAACAACCATGTGCAAGAATTTTCATTTATTGGAATTGGAACAATCCCAACATGAACTCACTCTCCTTTTTAAGTTTTTTGGTTTGGTCCTTTTAGTATCCTAGACCATGTTCAAGGAGCACCCGATATACTTTAGTTATGAGATTTTTTTTTCTTTTCATTTTTTGATTGGATTTTAATCGAAGGTTATGGTGAATGTGTCTTTTATACTGGGGAAGGTTGTCTGATTGGGGTATAGCCATTGTGCTGAGTCTCCCCACATTGTTTTGAGTTCCAAAATTCCCTTTTAATTTTTGAAAACAAAATACAAAGATTAAAAGATCGAATCCTATGCAACATCAAACTGCAAAAGAGAAAACCCACTATGGAAAACAAGAAGCTCCAAATTTGTGTATTTTAAACATAGAAAGTTGATTGTTTTTGTAAGACGGCGCAATCCATTAATTGCCCTCAGGGAGTTTTCGTTGATCCTGGTTCTAATACCAACGTAAGAGGTCTGACTCAACTCTAGCATGAAACTATTCTTCCTTCACTCAAGATTTACCTTTGTGGTTTTCTTTCTTGTTTTTGTCGACTCCATAATACTATTCTTTGTTGGGAAAATGGTCTTCTTGATTGGGACAATGGCGTCCACGTCTCTCCTTCAAAATCTAGAACACAAAAACCTTTTGAAAGCGTTACTGAGTCGCTTTTGGAAAGACAGTATTTACCCCACCAGATGGTTTGTATGTTGTCCAGAGTGGATCAAACCAAAGCCAAAACACACACACAAAATTATGTGGTTCCTCAAAATTAGGTACTCCACTGAAGAATCGAAGCTATTTTCAGATAGGTAGAGCTTTACAAATAAAGCCTCTCACGTCACCACACTCTGCTACATAGCTAATCTCACAAGTCTCCCACTCAAGACAGATACTAATACAAGGAGACAGAGGATCTCTTTATAAGCCGAAGCGAACCCTCTATTCATTCTCCATGTGCCAGACAAAGCCATAACTCCGTGGCTGCTAAAGAAGCACTAAATGACCACTTGGAGGCCACTATATGACTGTATTTTTTTTTTTTACATCATAAAAAAATATTACAAAATGAAAGATATAAACAAGATAAAAATAACAGGAAAAAGTGAAAGTGAACTCTCATTTCGAACGGATGGAATAAATACTTATTCTCACTTTACAAGACATATTATTCTCTCACAATAGTGTTTTTAGCTTTTGATTGACACAACTGATAAATTGGAACCCACTTATGATTAAAGCTATTGGATCCACTTAAACAGAATATAAGATCCTGGCAGAAAATCGTTAAAAGACAGAGATATCAGACATCTTGTTCTTGATGTATCTTTCTATTTCTCGTTTGTTTCATAATGCATGATTGTCTAGTTCCTTGGGAGGATATATCTACTAGTATAAGAATTCACCGATCCCAATAATAGCATAAGGACTTGAATGGTCCTGTATCAAGAGCAGAATTCGCTTGTGTTGGGTGCAAAACAAATTTTGCTAGTGGGAGAGGTATCAATTACACACAAATTTTGCTCGATCAGTTATAGAGAAAATATATATATTACAATCTTTCACTCAAACTGACAAGCAGTTGGGTTCTCACGTTTCACTCTGTTTCTTTATTCCTCACTCACTGACTCTTATTTCTTACAAGCAGCACACATACTAATATATAGAAATAGACAGGGGAAGTGAATCGGAGACTTCGGTAGCTTTCAATCTCTAAATCAATCAAGCAACTCCCTTTGATCAGATAGACAATCTTCACAGCAACTAATACTTGAAACACTGATATGTTCGTGATCATTGGCATTTATTTAAGGAAACTGCGGATGAATTGAGTAAGCCCCATGCCAAAAAGGATAATGGCCACACAAACAGCTCTGAACTTCCATGGAGAAGAAAAGTACGTACGGTTCCAGTATGCCATCAACTTCGGCCACCTATGTTTACTATAACTGTAGGCAAGTTGGTACTGGTCTTTGAAATAAAACTCCCCTGTTACAACTTCCTTGCACAGCTTGTTGAACAGATTAGATACGTCCTTGTCGGCTCCCAGGTGGTTGCATATGACTTTGGCTTTTTTAAGAACTTTGACGTCTTCCTCAGAGCTAATTAACATGTCCATGAACTTTGCGTAGGATGTGAAGTACCGCCGAACACCAGGGCAACACTGTTCCAAGGCAATGAGGTTTCTAAGGAGCGGCTCTGTGGGGTCATGTACAACAAGAGCCGGGATTTCAAATCTGGCTGGGCGAAACCACCAAAATAGGCCTTTATGTTCTTTGAAATTGACGTCGAATAGATTAACGTTTCCCTCAACGGATACGAACTTGACCCCTGAAAAGTCGAGGTCTGATGCAGAAACCTCTAATCCAATGAACTTCTTTTCTGTTTTTTCTTCTAAGGGTTCCTTATTTTCCCCCTTTTTTTTGGGTAAATCCTTATTTTCCCCTTTTGGAAGGTAATACTCGTGTAGGAAATGGAGAATATGATAGTAGTAGTCATTAGCTTTACTCGACTCTTTTTTTCCCTCTTCAGTTCCTTTAGTAGAATCATAAATCCAGAGGACATGGTCATCAGGCAAACCACAAGAAGTTTTCGTCTTGCTATGATCACTATTTTCAACTTCTGGTCTCATAAAGTCGTCAAAGTACGAAACGACATAGGGGGTGTTTGGAAGGCTTGTTTTTACATTTTTCAATTCTAATTTTTGAGTTTTGGGTGTTTGGCAATTAAAGGGAAAATGGGTTTTGGGTAAAATGAATTTTTCAATTTCTTGTTTCTAAAATAAAACTGAGAATCTGGTATTAGGAGCTTTTTCAATTCTCATTTTTCCATTTTGAAATCCAGCCATGGCAGAAAGACAATCCTACCCTCTCTCTTTGGGATAATTCCCATTTTGCCATCGTTTTGAACTCACTCCTCTACCCCAGCCCAGCTTCTTGTGTTCCCCTTCCGTTTTTCTTTTGTTTTCTGTCTACAAACCCTCACTTTGAACCAAAAAATTATCAAAGCACCAAGAAAATTAATGCAGATGACAAATTTCTGGAGATAAATTAGAATGGTGGGGTTTGTACTCCTTGGAATTAGAAAATCAGATGGAAACTGAAAAAGAACAAATAGATCGTAAAACCCACTCGTTGGGTCTTAGAAACCAAATCGAAACTGTAAAAAAATTAATCAAACTCTGATCAGTCGTTGATATTTACAATTATTGAAGATGAATTTGAGTTCAATTATAATTATCGCTTTGTATGTGATTCCCATGGTTAGATTGTTGTATTTTGCTTGAGGTTTCGAATCCAAAGAGAGACGAAAATGGTGATTAGGGAAAAGTCAGAGGTGTGTAATTGGTTAAATGATAGGCAACGAACGTGTGCTATACAGAACTCCAAACTTACCGTTCGTATATAGGCTTTAATTCGCCGGGCAACGAGGAGAAGACACAAAGATAGTGATTTCGCCAGAGAAGTGGTAAGAGAGAGAGAAGGGGGGACATTTTTCAGTTCAGGTACATAACGAATTTCGGAAGAACATTTTAAAAAATTGATTAAAACATTATTTATATATATTATCCACAATTATTAATAACCGGGGGCAAAATAGTAAAAAATCATTCCATAATTCATTTTAATTCCATATCTTCCAAACACTACTCCTACTCTAAAATGCATTCTGTACATATCATCCAAACACTCTACCAAATACAAAATACATTCTAATCATAATCCCAAAAGCCAAAAAGACAAAAAGTGAAAAATGAAAAGTCAAAAAGTTGACTCCCAAACACCCCCATACTCGGTGAGTGATGATAACTTGTTTTCCTCGGGGATCTTATTCACTGTGAGTTTGAACAACTCCTCGAGCACAAAGAAAGGAATTTGGTTCTCGAGGAGGATCAAGTCTTGTTTGATCATGTTGGCAGTCAAAATGTTATCGATGATAGGATCAAACCGAGGATCAGCCCCTGGTTGTTCGCAGCCGCCGCCACCGCTGCTGCTGCTGCCATCCTCTCCTCCATCAATAGGCTTCTGAACGCTACTCCACGCCTAGCTAAGACAAGAAGTTTGAAGTGACGCCTTATGCAAATACTAGACTATACACTTTTTTTCAAAAAAAGTATCGTTTCCTGGTTTTTGGAATGCAACATTACTAAATCGAAAATTTTATTAATCAATGAACCGAAGTTATATAAACTTGGAGAAACATCTTTGAGAATGTTGCTTCTATGCAACCCTATGGTCTAATTGGATTACAAGGAATTATGCTATTTTTAACAACAAAGATGCGGACCGCAATCAAGTGGAAGAGCTAATCAAAACAAGGGCAGCATTATGGATCAAAGCCAAATTTGATGTAAAAGTGTGTGGGAAAGACTACAATACACACTCCTTATTTGGGTGTGTATCATATGCATCCCCCAAAATGTTATGAATTATAGAAAAAATGTTACGAATCGTATTGCTAAAAAGTTACGAATCGTACAAAGGTTACGAGATATACAAAAATGTTATGAATCATAATAAAAATGTTACGAATCGTACTGTTGAAAAGTTATGAATTCTAGAACAAAAGTTACGAAATATGCTAAAATATTATGAATGAACCATAAAATAGGTGCATATGGTACACCCTTTTAAGGAATGTGTATTGTAGACTTTCCCAAAGTGTATATGTTAGAAGATATCAAAAGAAACATTGACGATGTTAGAAGGCTCACTATTTAGGTGTCTTCGGGTGTAATTTTCCTCATCTTTCTAGGGCTGTGGTGAATTTTTTGTTTCTCCCTTCCTTTCTACTCGATGTACCCTCTTTGAGTTTAATAAAATTTTCTTTTGCCGAGAAAAAAAACGAACCGAAGTTACATAGATTAAAAAAGGAATTGAAGTGACATAGGTTAAAATTTTAGTATTAAGACCGATTCATTATGTACATTTATAGAGTCTGAATTTGTTCATTTCCCCACAAAAGAGGGTGAACCCCCTAGCTACTTTATTGGCTCTTATCATCTTATGGACTCTACACTCTAACCTTAACCAGAGTTAACCTTTAAAAAATAGAAATAAAGAAAGTGAGTTTAATTTTTTTTTTTTTGATCGGCAAAAGATGAAATTTATTAAAAATGGGGAAAGGGAAAGGGAATCCAACAAAAAGTTGGAAAATACACCTCAAGGGCAAAGCCCAAATCATTCAAAGGTCTACAAGGGTCCACAAATAGATAATCAAGACAGCACAGCCCAGTACCGAATAAAACAAAAGAAAGCCCAAAACACCTATACCCGGTCCAACCAAGGACCGGCCCGCCCAAACCAACACCCAAACCCTAAACGCTATAAACTCCACTGCCGCACAAAACACCGGAAAAAGAGCCTCGCCGTTAAGCAGAGCCGGCCCCTCCCAGATGTAGAGACCGGCGGCAGAAACCGGCCTACGACAACGAAGAACACAGCACTCAAGGCAAGGGAGCACACCACCACCAAAAAGCAGTCCCCAACTGTAACCCCAGCACCACCGGAGAACCAAACAGCAGCACCAAACCGGAGTGAAGAACTGTTAGCCCCGCGCCCGGAGGAGAAACTCAGAATAGCCGCCGACCGGACTTCGGCACACAAAACGACTTGAGCTACTCACCATGGGGACCACAACCACCTCACCACCACCGGACTGAAAACCACCGCCGATCAACCCGCCATCTTCACCGATCGTTTTGATTAAAACCTGCAAAACAAATTAGAAAAACAAATCTAAAGGGACACCACCCACAACACGCACCACCGCCCTCCACCTAACACCACCAGATCCGAACCAGACACCACTAAACCTGACCAGCAAACCACCAAACGAGGCTTCCACGCCGCTAGGCATTCCGGCAGAACCAGGGGACGACCGGTGGAGGCGAAACGCCACACCCTCCCACGCCGGGGAGAGCGGAGCCCCAGTGAGAACGGAGGAGAGGAACAGAGGTGCTATCCGAAGGAGGAGAGGATAGGAAAGAGAGAGGTAGAAGGGAATGGGAGGAGATTGGACCTGGGGGAGGAGGGAAGGAGGGCACCTCCCCCCCCAAGTAGGCGGCGGCAGAACAAAAGAAAGCCCTTCGAGAATATCGCCTGGAGAAGAACTTTTCAAAGTAGGAGAGCTTTTCAAAGTGAGTTTAATTAATAGATCAAGTATAGCATTTGCCCAAAATTATTTCTCATCTCCACTATAATTTGCCGAGTTCCAATGGATTAATTTCCACCTTCTTTTTTTTTGGCAAGTTCATCCGAGTTCAACCGGATTTGCTGAGTTCAACCAAGGTTTGTCTGAGTTTTGTCGTTTATGAAATTTCAACAAATGTTGTGAACTTCTGTAGAAGGTTAGGAATTATTGAATAAAATTTACGAAAAATTATGAGAATTGGCACAATCCATGACATCCGAACCATGAAAGTATCCATGAAAGTAAATGAATGGTTTAGATTCACAGTGAATGGTCCAGATTTAAGTGCAATGAATCTGGACCATCAATTTACTTTCATGATCCGGATGTCATATTATGATTTCTATCGGATAGACATTTATAATTGCACGAATAAAATGAAATTCGTATTGTCTTGACCAAGGAACAGAGATAGATTTTTCCCTTTTTGTTTTCAATTTTATGTTGCCTATCTGGCTCAGTGGTTCATATTCTTTTATATAGGCCATAAGTACACTCTTCAATCTCAGACTAGTTCTAAGTACAATAGTAGAAACACATGATTTGTCTCCTAGCCAAGCCCTTAACCTTAATTTCATGTCCAATGAGGCCAGATGTTTGAGTTACCCAAACTCGACTTGAAGTTTGGTTGTCCATTTACTATTAAGTCATAAAAATATAAAAGACATATGTCAAAAATTAAAATCAAGGTTGCTTGAATTATATAAAAATCAAAATCAAAATGTAACCTCTGTTATGATAATTTATGATGAGCACGATTTTGATTCAAAGTAATTTTTTGTTAAAGCAAAATTTTCAATTAAGTCATTGTACTTTAACTAGTTTTTTTCGGTTTATAATATTTTTTTGTTGGGTTTATAATTTATTTTTTTTGCCCCATGGTGGAGGTGCCCAAGCCCAGGGACGTGTGGGACTTACCCCAGGGCCGGCTCTATTCGTACCTTTGGGTTGCCACTGTCTCTTCCATTTGTTGTCTTTTCTTCTGCTGCTTTGGATTTGTTAGTATGGTAGGAATAGAGAAGTTCAAGGATGAAGCAACCATCGACTAACATCATTTTCACCATATCGTCATCATCCAGCTTTAGTTCTTCTGCGTAGTATTTCTTGGCCCTGCCTACGCACTGCTTCATTTTTCCCACACATTGCAGCAGCAGCTCTGTTTTTTTCTTGCGTTTTTGGTCGTTACTGTTCATTCCTGCCGTCACTCGAGTAAATAGGTAATTGGCGTAATACTTTTTGACGTCTTGCATAGGTGTTTGGAGGTGTTCTTCGCGGTGATGAGGGCCGATAGAGATGATACGAGGGATGTAGGCGCTTTTGTTGAGCTCACGAAGATCTTCAGGCACCCTGTAAATGAGAGCGGAGAACAAGGATTCGGTAGTTTTCTGGAAAGATATATGGAGTTCTTTGCCAATTGTATTTGTAAGGACTGAAGTTGGGTCGGAGGATTGATTTGGATCCTCCATGTAATCGACAAAGCAATTTGTCGTGATTTGGGTAGTGTGTTTTTGGGGTGAAGAGGGGCTTAAGATTTTTCTGCGTTTGGGGTCAAGAGGGGCATAAGATTTTTCTGCGTTAGAGAATGCAAAGACCCCCTGCTGGCATTAGCTATATATAGAGGGCTCATCCATTTTCATCGGCGTTTTGTTGTTACTACATATTATTACTACTATCATCAAAAGCAATAGTAATAATTCTTAATTATAATATTATTAAATTTTTTGGAGGATTTTAATCTAAAATTAATTAGCAATAGCTAGGTTAAATAACCTTTAGAATATATATTGTTAACTAGAGGTGGCAATCCTAACCTATATTTTTTGAACCCGTCTAATTCATCCACTTATAACTCAATCCAATTCACCCATATTATATAATTAATGAGTTTATATGAGTTAAAAATAGGTTCAATATGAATTAAAATTAAAACACTCACAGCCCGTTATAAAACAAAGAAGGAAACACAACACGAAAGTAAAGGTCAAGCTAATTACAAAATTGCCAGCAATACAAAGGACGGTCAAATGAAAATACAAGTCACAAAACACATGCTCTCAACTCTCTCTCTATCTCTCTAACTTTTATCAGGATCAGTCTAGCAGCCTAGCAGTGGAAGAGCCACGTACAGTTACGTTCCGGATCCACTTACTTATAAAGTCGATCAAATCTTGCAAAAAAAGGTCCTTTTTTTTTTGTTTTTTGTTTTTTGAATGAAAAACTAAATGATTTGTTTGTTTAGTAAAATAGCTAAATTCAAGCAAAATTTTTAACTTGTTTAATAAACGAGTCGATATCAAAGTAGTCACAACTCTACTCCAATTTATGTAGCCCAGTGAACAAGCTGAGCTCGAACATTTTAAAATTTGGCTCATTTCAAGCACTATCTCAATAGAGGGTTACCATTGTGACACCCTACAAAATTGAGGGACGAAAATTTTAAATGAAAAAAAAAAAAAACTGGACCATTTTTAGTAAAATTTGATAGACTTTATTAGTATGAAGGAACAGAAGGAGGGGAAAAAAGGGGGAGGGCTATTTTGTTCATTGTTTTTCTTTTTTGATTCCTCTCTTTGAATAGAACAAATAATTCACAAAAAATTGACGTAGAATGCACAGATAAAAAAAAATTAAAAATTGGCTTATATAGCCGAAAGACCCCATGGAGTTTTGCCCATTGTGAACGTGTTTCAACCCAAATTGGGGGAAGACAGTAGAGAAGGAAAAAAATGAAGGGGGAAACAGGGACAGGGGAGAAGAGAAAAGGAGGGGGGATGTTGTTGGGGGAGGGAGGAAAAACGGTACAAAGTTCCATATGAACTATTCTTTTAAGCGATAGAAGTATAAAAGGGTCGGCATCCCCGCCAACCCAAATACTCGGATAAAATACATAAAATTGTACTCATATATTTAAATTACCAAAAGTGTTAGAATTCATAAAACTCAGCACATAAAAGTGTCCATCAAATAAATGAATAGACCGGATTAATAGTATTAGTACTACACTTGTTTTCATGAACACTTTCATGTGTTGAGTTTTATGGACGATACTAAATTACGAACCTAAGTTTTATGGACGATATTAATGGTATAAGTAAATATTTTTTACGAAGACAATTTTAAGCTCAAAAATTATGTACTTACGGAAATAATTTTTCTATCAATATGAATTTTATTTGATAGATCTCATTGAGATCTTTAATACAGTGCAAAAAAATTTAAAATTTTATTTTTTATTTACATATTTTTAAATTTAAAAATATAAAATAAGTACTTATTTTTTAAAAAGATGTTCTGAAACGGGGCCTTAGTTAGTTTACTGCATTTTGGTTCCACGTGTTGTTAATGTGTGTGGGACAAACAATATATTGAGATTAGATTCTCTGATCGTGGAGCATTGGAGTAGTGTGAAATCCTATGTTGTCAAACCTCTTTCACTACAATTTTTTTTAAGAAATGATATTGCCACACCATTTTTTGATAATGTCGCATCTTGTAAATGTAATTTTTGGTGTAAAAATACACTTGCAGAGTGTTGCATTATCAAAAAAGTGTGGCAAAATTCCTACCCTTTTTTTTTTCCTATTGCACTGCTTATGTTGTGAACGTTGCCTCCCCGGAGGTACGTCTTGTATTTGCGAGTAGCAGGTAGAGTTTTGTACCAAAAAGCAGTAATAGAAGACATTGCACTATTTGAAACTCCTTCAATGCATTTATTTTCCTATTGTACTGCTAATGCTGTAAACGTTGACTCACGGAGGTAGGCCTTCTATTTGCTGGTAGCAGTATTAGAAGAGCCATTGCACTATTCGAACCTCTCTCAAAACATTTCTTTTCCAGTTCTACTGTTTTTATCATTTCTTTATAATGAAGTATTTCTTTGCCGTTGAAAAAATAAAAAAAAAACAAAAACATTGGCTCCCCGGGAACGTGACTTTGCTTCATATTTTTGTTGATAGTCTCGAAATTTATGTGGATTGCAATATTTTCCATAACCAAACAATCTAAATCTGTCCATTCGATCCCACAAAATTAAAATTTCGGAAGCCTCTACAACAACCACGTTCTTGTCGTTTTTATCCTCTCTTTTTTAATTTCTCACAAATTGAAGGTGAACCAGTATACCGTATTGGGCTCATCCATAAATAGGCATGACAACAAATAGATAAGTTTGGAATAAACTGCAACAGAAGAGCTACATTCTTTATTTTTGAGGAAGCACAGTAGTAATTGTAGTGGCCAGAATAAATGGCATGGGGCTCTGTACCGACCACGAGGACATTATCGATGGCTCCATACCGACCCCGATGACATATTACTGAGGGCTCCGTACCAACCCCAGAGACATTCCACCTAGGGCTCTGTACCGACCCCAGAGACATGCCATTGAGGGCTCCGTACCGACCTCGGAGACATATTACCGAGTGTACCTGAGGGCTCCATACCGACGTCCGAGCACAGCACCGAGGGCTCCCGAGTAACCCTCCTACACCTAATGTGACACAGCATCGAGAAGAATCCTCGCGAAAGGCTGACCTGGCCATGTGCTCCGTAACCGCCTTATCCAGTGCGTCATCTATGATGTCACCCGAGGCGGTTACCCGAGCGTGACCTCTACGCGTTGGCTTGAAGGCCAAGTAAACCTAGGTCTATAAATACAAAGGGATGCTCATTGTGAAAGGTATGCCGTTCTACCCTAGCCCTAGACCTAAACCACTCTCCTTACATCTAACTTGATCGTCGGAGGGTCACTGGGCTTCCACAGCCTTAGTGACTTGTTGTAGGTCCAGCGGCGGAGGTGCAAAGCAAACGGAGGAAGGAACCTAACCAGAACCACGGTAAAGATCCCGACAATTGGTGGAAAACGCCGATTTGGTCGTCTGAAGCATGACATAATACTGTTCATTGCACTGTTAATGTTCTTCCCAAGGTCTATATTATTCCCGAGGCCTATCTCTTTCCCTTGCCATAAACGCTCTTCCCGTCATGGCCAAACATTCGTTAGGGAGGACGTTGTTCCCTAACCCGAGGCCTGTCTTCTTCTCCCTAGATCTAACTTGATCATCAGAGGACGAACAGAGCTATAAGGAAAGAGCCAAGAGTGGAACCCGAACCGACTGATCCAAATCCGAACCCCTACAGTAATATTAAGAGTATTTTTTAGGTGAGGGAACGAAATTGGACTCATTGTGGCATCACATGGCAGTATAGCAAGACTAATGAATAATTACTAGATTTTGGGTATTATCTTTACAGCGTATCATTAAGCTTAATGAGAGAAGTAAGAAATGTAGGCTAGTATAACATATGCACCCAGGGATGGACCTAGGTGCCCCCACGCAAACACGTGCCCCTTACTCGAAATTAAAATATTTTTGAATAAATTAGCATAATTATGAAAGTGTGCTAATATATAAACATACACACTTGCATATATCTCAGAAATATACATATAAAATTAGTTTTATGCTTGAATTTTATCATATGGTACATTTATATTTGTTGCTTTATGAGCTGTTTGTTTATTTGAAGATATTTATTTCTTGATTCTTTTTATTTTTAACCATCTGGGAGAAATATTTAACAGTAAAGTCATTAACAAAATTAGTTTGATCGTTCTAAAACTTGTCAATGTTTATTTGAAACACACTTTAAAATTGTCTGAGATTTTATGATTATTTTTACCTAATTTAACTTAAAGTACGCGTTTTAAACTTTTGTAGTTAGTAATGCATGCCTTAATTTTGTACGATCTTACTGTGATTGACGAAAAAATTAAAGTTTTAGCATCATGATTAATAAGGTGCCTCCACTATGTTATATTTCTAGATCCGTCCCTGTATGCACTAAAGTTGCAAATAGATCATATGATACGACAAAAAGACTTCTCTCTGGCCAACACATTGGTTTGTGTCTTTATAGCTAGTGAATCTTTTTAAAAAATTTAAGCTTTATTTTTAAATATAGACAGCTAAGAAAGGTTTCGTCTAAGCTGAACGACATGAAAAAACAACTAAAAAATAAAATAAAATCACCCGTGCGCCTACCAAATTAGACTTTTAAGATCAATTCTTATCCAATCAATCTTTGACAAAATCTCTTAGTTTGATCCAAATTCTTGACAATTCCTTAAACATGTTTCTCACGTGTAAATCAAGCTTACCATATTTCAACATCCCCTAAGCTTGATTCTCTTGTCCAATGCATCCATCTCGTCGTCTCGACATCTCGTCCCGCCGGACACATGTCTGTTGTCAATTTTTCCGTCTACGGGAATAACCGTCTGTTGTTCGTCTTGGCTCCCTCTCATTGAGCCTCTTCAGCACTTTGTTGGTTGATCTGGTTACACTAGGAGTACATCACTCCTTGTTCCACATGTCGAACTTAGGTCAGAACATAACTTAAACCACTGGCCAATTTTTTGTCATCTCGTCACGTCTCACTTACGTCTCATCTCACGTCACGTCTCATCTCGTTCGTCATTTCTGATTTTAGGCATGAAGTGCCAAAAATCTCGCGAAATCACGTCCAATTTTGCTCCATATCCCGTCTCGTTGGTCACTAGGCTGCGGGTAACCAAAACACCGTCTTCAAATCACTTGGTGAGTGATTTTTTCGGCAACTCATCATCTGTTACGTATGGATGCACCATACCACACATGGTACCATACGCACTGGATAACTTCTCCTTAAGTGGAGCTAATTATTGATGGCACCTGTTTTCTTCCTCTGCCGACAGCCAGCACACACTGCACTGTACTTTTTCTACTAACCACGTTATTTTTTTTGTTCTTTTTCTAGTAACCACGTATTTTTTTTCTACTAACCACGTATTTTTTTTGTTTTTTTTTCAAGTAACCACGTTTTTTTTTTTTTTTTTTTCCTACTAACCACGTTTTTTTTTTAAAGAGTCTAACCGAGTGAATCACTCCATAGCATATTTAAAGGAAAGGCATCAAAACTGAAAGCGACCATTTGTTTCATACTAGGGTCAATAATTAGCGACGACAAAATAATTTCACCTCATTACTTACGCTTTTGGCTACGAAAAATTTATTTCGTCACCAAATGGTACTTTTGGTGACAAAAAAAAAAAATCATCACTAAATAAGTATAATTGGTGACGAAATAATATCATCGTAGAACGTGTTAAAACAGTGATGAATTTACTTTTTTTCCTTGCAAAATATACTCATTTAGCGATGAAATGACACTTTTTCGTAATAGAATATACTTTTTCTTGTAGTGCGTTTAAGCCATCCTCAGTTTCGAATGTGATTGCACAAATATATGAACGCTTTTGTTTTCATCCGTAACATTTCCAGGCAATGTTCGAGGTTTGCGTGAGAAATTTCTTTCACACATCCTTGGTTATTTGCTCAATACAGTCTGACATCAGAAGTTCATGGAGGAAACTGCGCAAGTCTGATGAAAATAGGTTGTTGTGCTGTGATTGGAATATTTCCGGAAGAATCATTGAGGCATAAACTGTACAGGAGTTATGGTTGGCTTTGATTCATGTTCCTTTGTTTTCTTTGTGTATTGGTCATTTTTGTTCGGCCATGGGCCTGAGTAGAGGTGTCAAACGGGTAGAACCGTGCTGGCACGGCCAGTTTAACTCCGTACTAATCGTGCTTCGTGCCGTGCCGTGCCGGCCCGTTTATAGTATTTACTCAAATCGTGTCGTGCCATGCCGTACCGTTTGCCAATCGTGTCGTGTCGTGCCGGCCCGTTTTCTTAAATCGTGTCGTGTCGTGCCGACCTGTTTTCTGAAATCGTGTCGTGTCGTTCTGTTTTCAATCTCGTCGTGCCGTGCCGGCCGGTTTTCTTAAATTGTGTCATGCCCTGCCATTTTCGATCGTGTCAAGGCTTGTCTGCTCATTTACTTAATCGTGTCGGGTCGGACCGTGCCGTTTTAAGTCGTGCCATTTTAAATAAATTCCTTTCGTATTAAATTACTCTTGCACCATAAATATTTTGATAAGTTTTTTTAATTTTACTCGTTAACTTGTAATGTTAAATTTACAAACCAAAGGTCCAAAGCCTATTCACTAACAAAAACAAAGCTAATATTTTTTACCGAAATAAAAATTGATAATTTTTTAAAGGTAAAAAAATGATTTTTTAAAAACATGATTTTTTTTAAGAAATTGTTTTTTTTTTAAATTAAATATCTTAGATGTTTAAAGGTAAACAAATATTTTTTACCGAATAGAAATTGTTTACTTTTTTTAAATTAAAAAAAGCCATTTGGCTTATTTATTTATTTTTTTGTTTTTCTGTGCCTCGTGCCATGCCCTTTCGTGCCCGTGCCCAGCTAGAACCGTGTTGTGCCGTGCCGTTGCGGTCCACTTTCCGTGCCCGTGCCTGTGTCGTGCCCGTCTATGACCGTGCCGTGCCAGGCCAACTTTCGTGCCGTGCCCGTGCTGTGCCGCCCACTTCCGTGCCTATGTCGTGCCCTGGGCCCACAAAGACCGTGTCGTGTCGTGCCGTGCCAGGCCAAAACCGTGCTTGTGAGATGCCGTGCCGCACCGTGCTCGTGTCGTGCCTGAGCCGTGCCGTGCCGGCACGGCTCATTTGACACCTCTAGGCCTGAGTTTTGTTTTTCTAGGAGATGCCCTACATGGGTTCTGCTATTGTTATTGTTGTTAGAGTGGCATTATCGATGCCCAAAATTAAAATTAGTCTTTTTTATTCTCCATGTGCAAATGAAAAACATCATTTACTATAATTTTTATTATGTTGTTTTAACCTTTTCTAGAGCCAATGACTCTTAATATTGTAATGCATTTTTTTATTTTTTTAGTATATATTTTGCCACTACTAAAATAAAATTCTAGTTTTGTCCTTGGCTCCTGTAAAAATTTTAATTGACTACACAAAAAAAAGGGAGACATGCACTATCCTACGTGCCTTCGTCCAATACGGAAATCTTTTTAATTTTTTTGGTAGTTAAATAAGTGTGATAACCTTTAATATATACACAGTCTTCTCTGCTTGTTGAAACAACATACTATATTGTATATGACACGCGCGATGGCCAACATATAACAAAGAAGAAAGCAAACTACTGTATCATAAGATATCAACTGCATAACATTGGAGTAGTACACTTAAATGAGGAAACTCTTGCTAGCAAATCCATCAAGTAGTACACAAAAACTTATTGAAATCTAGATAGAGCTAGGTTCACCTTAACATAATCGAAAATAAGATACAACAACCTTAAACAACAACGTTCCACGTACAAATCAACATGCTTAATTACTAGATGTAACAGCATGTTGATATCACAATTATTTGTAGCATATCTTATATAGTTTATAGCATCCTTAGTTTTTTCCCATTCATCTCTATCCAGTTCTTTATAACTCCTTTTGGCTTCTGGCGTAACAACATCCATTGCTCCCTGTGCGCCTCACTCTCGCAAAAAATGCTGCATGCAACTGCATATAGTGGATCGCTCATATCGAGAAGCTGCATCTCATCCAAAGTACGATTGCATTCTCTTATAGTTGGCCTTTCAGAATTTTCTAAATCTTTCCAATTTGCTGTAACTCCATCACCAGAAGCCTTCCCTACAAGTAAATGTTGTAATGTCCAATCAATTTGAATTTAGTAGATTGGTTGAAATAAAGTTGCATTATACCCAATTCGTTGTATCAAAAGTACTTCAATCAAGCAAAACCAGCATGCATATAAACACCCGTATAAAAAGTATACTTTGTAAATACATGTATGTTAAAGAAATTATATATGAATGTATATTTTATCGTACATCTATGTATATATACTAAATAAAAAGGTGCATCACAGCTAAACGTAATATTCTTCAACAAAAAACTTTGCTCAAGGATGAGAGCACAAGAAATACAAAAACAGAATACCAACAACCTGTGTTAACTTGTCAAATTGGACCTTCATTTGGAACACCCAAAAAATGAAAGATGGACTCTTATTTTGAAGAGAATAAATTCTTTACACCGCCGGTGTAAATATTTGTTTCCTCCAAATCAATTGTATTGTGACATGTGTCAAAACAGTGGTTTTAATTAATAAAATATGGTGACGTGACGCAATGCAATTGATTTGGAGGCAACAAATATTTACACCGACAGTGTAAAGAATTTATTCTCTATTTTGAAACGGAAGAAGTAGTACGTAGCATTACCATTGTCACTTTGGTCTTGATAACTGAGAGCAAGTTCGTCGAACCCAGAATCATCAAGCATATTGTGGGCCCCCGATAGTTCTGAAAAATAAAGTGGTTAGTAAAACGATCAACAGATCGAGAAACATCGCTATAGATCCATGAATTCTTTCATGCTAAGGGAAAAGAAAAGGAACGGAAAATAGTCTGAGCCAAAATTACCATAGAACTAACCCAACTTCAAACGACGGCAATGCTGAATTGTACCATGTGTTGAACTCAGAAACTTAGATAGCAGTTGAACATACTTACCGCAGAACCATGTTGCCATATGAACAGAAATTTGAATACGATATACATGTATATGAAATGTTTATAATTGTCCTATGACTTCGCGGGGCCCCAATTGTTGGGCCCAAAATCTGGGGACCTAGGCGTGGTAGTGCCCAGGCCTGGCCGTGTGTTCATGTCGAATGTCAAGTTGTGACTCAAAGAAAGGAAAAATTGACAGAATTGGGAGCTTACCCGGATGAAAACTGTCGCTCGTAAGCGAGGACATCAACCTAGTTTTGACCACAGTAAACGGAATACGCGAATTCGAGTAGGAGGGGATGACAGAGGAGATGGTTGTCCGTCGACGGAGCCTTGTAATCCCTTTGATATTTTCAGATTTATTCTGTGATGATATGAAAAGCGGGCTTCGGATTACTACTGAGGCCATCCGTATCATCGTTGTTTTTGAATGGCACACCCTCATAATCGTTTCAGATTTCTTCTTTGATGATATGATATATATATGTATATATATGCGCGCTTTGGGTAACTACTGAGGCCATCATTACATCATTAAAATTATATATTGTAATGTGGTGACAAAAAAAATGTTAAAATTTTACTCCACTTGTTCAAGCCATACGAATTTGGTTATTATATTAAGGAGGCCACTCTTTTCAAAAAAAAATTAAGGAGGCTACTCAATTTATTGTCAATTGATTGTAGGTTGGACCGTAAAGAAATGGGACTCTTCCGAGCCAGTCTTATCTGAATGGAATAAGTCTCGTTAGGTCCTCACGCACAAATGCGGACAAGTATCTTTCCACAAAGTACTGTTTGCACGCGCACTGTCCCTCATTGTCTCTCTCTCCTCCATCTATCCCACGCGCACCCCACTCCCTCTCTTTATTCCTTGTAACCCCACTCCGTCCCTTTATTCCTTGTAACAGAGTAGGTGTTCCACTTTTCTCAAATAAGTAAATTTTAGAAAAGAAAGGTAATTTTAAATTTAAAAATTATATTTTTTGTAAATAATTTTGTTATCAATATGTATTTTATTTGATAAATTTTATTGAGATCTTTTAAATAGTGCAAAAAAATTAAAAAATTATTTTTAATTTTCACTATATTTAAATTTGAAATTAGCTTCTTAAAAAAAAAATAGGTTTAAAAAGAAAGAGAACGGCATCTAAAATCAATTAATGTACAGTCCAGGAACATAAAAGCTCAGTGATGTAAGTGCAAAATGGCCCCTCTTTCTCTCTCCTCTCTCTTTCGCTCTCTCTCTCCTCTATCATTTTCGCTCTCTTCTTTTTTGACTTCCAAAAAACTTAAAAATCTTTTATAACTTTTTTTGTACATATCTATTATTTACAAAATTGGTATTTTTAAAATCTACTCATAGAGATCTAGCTAATGAGACCAATATTGAATATAAAATTGTGAAAAAATAAAATTTTATTTTTCAATAGCCGTTTTGTTTTGTCTAAATTTATAATTTATTGTCTAAATTCACAATTAACAATGTTTATTTAATAACTAATTGGGTTTAAATTGTTAATTAACAGTCTAATAGTATTAATTAATAGTTTAAATTTACAACTAATAGTGTTAATTAACATCCTAGCATTTTATTAACAATTGATAGTGTAAAACAAAACAAAAAAAGCCTACACCTAAAAAAATCATTCTTCCTAAAATAATTTTACACCTAATATTAGTCTTGTACGGAGTATAATATATTTTGCTGAGTAAATTTTAAAAATATAAATTTTATAAAAAATGCTTATTTACAAAAAAAAAAAAAACTACTACTATTAGTATATGATTTTAAATAAAAAAAAAAAGGTAAGAGTGAGGAAGAGAGGAGGGAGAGAGGGGCGGAAGAGAGAGGGATGTGATGCATGAGAGAGGGATGAGGAGGGAGAGAGGGATGAAAAAGGGTAGGGGTGATACCGGTCCGGTTTCGACCGGTTTGAGTGTATTTTTCGGTCGAAACCGGTTATCCGGTTTGAGATTTTTAGAAACCGGAACCGGTTGAGATAAACCGGTTCCGGTTTCGACCGGCTCAACCGGTTCCGGTCCGGTTTATCCGGTTTTCATTCATAAGCCATATTTTTGGCCTAACACATCAAAAAATTCACAATTCAACCTATAAAACATCAACCAAAAATCTATAATTCAACCATTTTTTTTTGCCCAACAAAAAAGGATCAATTTTGAGCCCAATACATTAAAAAAAAACTCATAAAAACATAATTAAGCCCATAAAAACAGTTTTTGTATAATACATATATTTATTAGACCAATATATACTACAAAATATCAACCAAAAACCCATAATTCAACCCATCCCCTATGTTTTTATATATATTTGTATATATTATACATATATATAACCGGTCCGGTTTCAACCGGTTTTTAAAACATATAAACCGGATCGAAATTATTTTTCCGGTTTATAAAATTTTATAAACCGAAATCGAATCGAAATTATTCAACCGGTTTAAAAAATACGGTCCGATCCGGTTTTTCCGGTTTCGATCGACTTTCCGGTTTCGAGTAACACCCCTAAAAAAGGGCAAGAAAGTGACAGGAGAGAGAGAGAGAGAGAGAGAGAGAGAGTGTGTTGAATGACGCATGAGAGAGAGAGAGAGAGAGTGTTGAATGACGCATGAGAGAGAGGAGAAGCGGGAGGGAGGGAGGGAGAAAGTACTTATCTTGCCAGGCCAAGTCAGAACAGCGGCAGCCGGGCAAGAATGGGTACAGCGCGTGGGTTTTTTTGGGAGGACCCACAAGATCTACAAGGCATTGTGCATTCTGCATATAGCGCATAGGAATTTTTTTGTTTGATCAAAACACAAACATAATATCATATCATAATTAAAAAAGTAGCGCACATCCACTTATACAAAACCACCAAAAGCAAAATGAAAATCCAAAGCAAACCCACGCCATACACCTAACAAAACATAGACCCGACAAACTTACACACCTAAAAAAAACAAACAGAAAACATCACAACACCGAAGCCAACAGCATCAAACACATCATAACCCTGCAAAACAAAGATCAATACTAGAAGAGAAAATCAATGAACTGTCTGGCGCTGGGGGGCGCAAAAGAAATGCGGATCATTTTCTATAACCCGATTATCTTCTAGGACCGGCTAGTCATTTTCTTTAAAGAAGTCTATCATGATATTAGAGTTAAGTCTTGGATGGTCTCACCTCACATGGTCGGGTTTCCGTTACTTGAGTCAAATCTCTGCGTCTCCTCAACTCATATCCACGTGTGCATCTGAGTTGCAAGGAAGGGATTATTTGCACAAGATAGTCACAACATGTCAAAACTAGACACTGTGTGCCAAATTTTAGCTTTAGCAACATTAAATAAAAGCGCTAAAGATTTTTTAGATAAAAATTGTAGTGGTTAATATTCAAACCTGCATCTCAAACCTGCAACCCATTGAATAGTAGCCCGAGCACTTAACCACTCGGCTACATGAAATTTTTTGTTTTATTTGAAAAATAATAATATTTTATATTATAAATCGCCATTATCGATTTTTTTTTTTACCGCCCGTTAATAGTCAACTTTATCGGAAATTTTACTCCCGCTGTTAATAATTATCTTTTGCGGTGATTTTTTTATTACCACGTTCCAGTAATAGGACTCTTTACCGACGCTTCTATTACTGCCAATAAATGCTATTGTCGGCATAGTGAGAGATACTCTATATCTCTCTTTACGAACACGCGATTTTGAGAATATTCTCAGTTTTTTATTATTCAAACACCGCGTCCCTGTTATCATCAACGATACTATCTATTGTTTTGCTTAATTGCTTTCATGTTGTTGCTTTTAATTTTGTTTCTCAAACTTGTAATAGGGTGGCTGCTTGCGCGGATTTCCAATCCTAAATTAAGGGGTTGTCCAAAGCGTATGGTGGAGCCTGACGTAACATAATATCCAGTAAGACCAGAGTCAAATCCACAGAGACGGTGATATGTGCTGATTAAAAACTCGAATTATTACTGTTTAAACTAACTCTTAGGTAGTCACCCCTTGTCGATTGGTGTGATTAACTAAAAACTAAGAAATTGAATGTACTCTTTCAAGTAATTAAAAAGAAAGTACAGACATAGAGTTTATAGCACTCGCAACCAGACCGGACTTATCTGCTCTATTTGGTGTTCTTAAAGAAGTTTGACTTTAGAGAGAAAAAGATACCCCGAAATATGCGAATCTTTATAGTATCTGTTTACCTATGCGCAGCGGAGAATGAGTTTTGGTACCCCATTCCTCTGTCCACATGGACTCCGACAATGCCCAGGGTTGTCCAATGGAAGTACTTTAAAAACCTTAAAAAATGCCTTTTTATTTTTATTTCAAAATAGGAGCAAGACATGTCACATGTCCGATCTGGTTACGGTGTGCTAATCACCCCGCGACTGTAAGTACATGACTACCACTACATTGACAAAGGACTTGCCAAAGAAAGGTTAAAAACAACTAAAAACATAACTAATTATTATGTACGTGAATATGAAAAATCGATACTAGTGCATACCAAAAAGATGTATGCCGAGCAGTAAATAGTTTTTTCCATGATGGCAAAATGCTCAGAACCGTGAACCGCACTCAGATTGTTCTCATTCCAAAGGTTCAAACACCCACAAAGGTCAGCCAATTTTGCCCCATTAGTCTCTGCACCATAAGTTACAAAATCATTGCAAAGGTTTTGGCCAATTGGCTCAAGCCTTTCCTCCCTTCTATTGTTTCCGAAAACCAAAGTGCTTTTGTAGGGGGTCGTCAAATAACAGGTAATGTTCTTATTGCTCACGAACTCACACATTACATTAAGCACAAACATTCCGGTACTTAAGGGGTGGCTGCATTCAAATTGGATATGGCAAAAGCATACCATCGAATAAAGTAGAG
Organism: Rhododendron simsii; assembly: GCA_014282245.1. Lineage (NCBI taxonomy): Eukaryota > Viridiplantae > Streptophyta > Magnoliopsida > Ericales > Ericaceae > Rhododendron > Rhododendron simsii. The sequence continues at coordinate 34,494,723 of CM024957.1, read as the reverse complement.
TTATTTAGAGATGGTGATGATACAGTTAGGTTTCCATAAAAAATGGATTGGATGGGTTATGGAGTGTGTGAAGACGGTCTCTTTTTCCATCACAGTTAACGGGGAAGCAGGGGATACTTTCTATCCAAGCCGAGGGATCCGCCAAGGGTGTCCTCTCTCTCCATATTTATTCCTCATGTGTGGAGAAGGCTTCACAGCCCTGTTTCATGACTTTTTGAGCAGAAGACTTATGCATGGATTTTTTCGGATTAACAGCCATTGTCCTATTATCTCTCATTTATTATTTGTAGATGATTCTATTGTATTTTGTCGTGCCACAGATCAGGATTGGGAGGCTTTGTCTCAAATCCTTGGTTCCTATGAAGCTGCCTCCAGTCAAAAAGTAAACAAAGGAAAATCTTCAGTGTTTTTTAGTCCTAACACTCCTATCCAATCTCGGCATCTTTTATCAACAAAGGTGGGCATATCGATGGAAGCGTACGGTGCAAAATACTTGGGACTTCCAGTGTTCCTTGGGAGCTCCAAGCGTGATCTCTGATGAGCACCCAATATTGTAGATATTTGGTGCGACTAGTCCCGTATTATGTTGTTTTATCTTATGTTTATTTAGCTTTTATAGTGATATCGCACGGAAGGTGTGTTTTTGGTTATTTCAGGTAATTCGTATAAATAAGGCGCGTTTGAATGCCAAGGAATGCTCCGGGGGCAACCAAGTACTCAAGGCCACATGCCACCCCGTTGTGGTGCTCGAAAGATGGTTTGGAGGTTGCTTGGGTCGCCCAAGGGTCAAGGGAATTGAAGGAGAAGTGAGGATTTTACCAAAGCTACTCATCTTCCGACGTGCTGAGGGTAGAATTGTCATAACTTTTGGTGTACAAAGTACTTTTGATCCAAACCACTTGGGTTAGAAAGTAGACTCAACGAGCTTTCCAACGGTCCAAAGAACGCCTAAATCCGAGTTTGGGAGTGTCCGGAGCGAGCCCGCGAAGTTGCCCAAAAAAAGCTGTCAAGCTTGTACCGGTACTGGGAATTCCCAGTACCGGTTCATGCTGTCCAGAGTTCATGTTTTTCAGCGTTTTTGAAGGCCTTGTACCGGTACTGGGTTTTGGCTGTACCGGTTCATGCTGCAGAACACAGCCACGTTTTTGCTGCTTTTTCAACTTTCTATTTTTGGGATATTTTCTACTTTTGGGCTACTTTTAGGATATTTCTTGGGATATTTTAGGGAGAAAGACCATTTTGTATAAATAGGGGTGTCTCTCTCTCTTCTTGATCATCTTGGTACATATTAGTTGCTTTAAGTCTTTTTATTTTAGAACTCCATTAATGTTTCAAGCTTTCCTAGCTTAATTCCTTCAAGAACCACTTAAGGTATTTCTCGTTTGTTAATTTCTCGTTTATTAATGTTGTAGCTACGGACTAGATCTTTACTAATATCAAGTTTATTTCTGTTTTTATCGGTTAATCATGTTTTCATTTCCTAGCATAATTTCTAGTCTTTTCAATATGTGTGAGTAGTCTTTTGGCTAAGTCTTGGGGTAATCTTTCCCGATGATTTAGGTAGTTATTTGGTTCTCAATCCTTCGGGCTTAAAATCATGGTTTTCGGAAATGAATTAATCTAGCCATTTTGGTCTAAGCGAGGGGTGTTAACTCCTTGGTATGTTGTTTAGTCAAGCGGTCTTGGCAAGTGGCATATTGAGGGCTCGTGGCCTCCTACGTGTTAGACACATTAGCAAAAATAGGTTGGTTTAGTCCCGATAAATCACATTTTTGATAAACATAGTCATTAAAGTTAAATCTTCCGAGCGTGAGCACGCGGTCGTGACTCTCGCTTGAGTTATATTGAGAACCGGTAGCGGCCTTTGTCAAGGGTTAGACGATCCCTAGACTTGCCTCTTTTAAGTTAATTAAGCTCATTTCTAGTCTTTTCCTTAGTTTTCACTTTTAAATGCAAAATCAAGTTGGCCGTCTTGAACGCCGGATTCCACCATATAAAACCTACAATCCAAACTAGCTATATTTCGATTCTCTGTGGGTACGATCCCGGACTTCCGGATATTATGCTATCGACGACCTAGCCCTACGCTTGGGGTGTCTCAACCTTATTTGAAGGTGAGGTTCGGAGGCTAAGCAATCTCTTTCAATACATCAAAGATAGAACAACAAAGCGTCTGCGGAGCTACAAGGAGTCCAAGGTTAATCAGGTGGGGCGTGAGGTTTTGTTGAAATCAGTTCTTTTGACGCACCTTAATTATGCTATGTCATGCTTTCGGTTGCCTAAAACTCTCTTGTAACAAATTTCATCAGAAATAGTGAGATTTTGGTGGGGTTCTAAGGAGGGAGAACGGAAAATTCACTGTATCAAGTGGAAAAACTGAGTAGGTGCAAAGGCGATGGCGGCTTGGGGCTACGTGATTTGGAGACTTTTAATCAAGCTCTGTTAGCTAAACAAGGCTGGAGACTAATTTCTGGTGCATCCTCTCTATTTAGACAAATCTTTAAAGGAAGGTATTTTCCCCATACATCATTCCGGCATGTCAAAGCTAGTAACACTGCTTCATGGGCTTGGAAGAGCATAGTGTGGGCTCGGGAACTGATTGACAAGGGATGGAGATGGCAAGTACGTTCTAGGAAAGAGATACATGTTTGGGAGGACCCTTGGTTATCCAAGAATACAGATTTCAGAATTGATAGAACCACACCAAGAAGAGAGGAAATTAAGAGAGTTGCAAATCTTATTGATTCTGATACAAAGTCTTGGAAGGTTTCTTTGATGCGTGAGACCTTCAATCATGAGGATGCAAATGCGATTCTTTCTACCCTTATCAGTTACACCAACCAGCGAGACCGTAAAATTTGGCACCCATCCCGGAATGGAACTTTCTCAGTCAAGATAGCTTACCCTTTAGCAAAGGAAGGCTTAAGTTCTCGTCACGACCTTCAAGCGGGGCAAACAAGCTCATCAAACATATGACATACAGTATGGAAGAAGCTATTGATAAGTGCCAAAATATACATATTTTGGCCCTCCAAACTACATTTGTTATTCATTTATTTTTGTTAATTGATATCTATTTTGTTCTTTTGTTGTTTATAGATTGTTCGAGCTCGTTGTTCGAGAATTTGGATTAAAGTGAAAGATACAAGAAACTTGGGTTCTAAATGCAAAGTGTTTAAAGATCAATTATTGATTTATTATTTCATGAAGTCCAAGGGTGGTTGTGTGATTAAACTTTTCAATCCATATAAAATCAAATTACCCTACTGACTTTCGGCAGCTTTGGAAAAAAAGAAAGGATCTCAGACGGAAGAAAAAGAAAAAGACAGAGAACTACGGACGAGGCTGCGGTGATTCCTTCCTGGGTCTCACGCACGACTCTATTCCCAGGGGCTGTCGAAAAGAGTAAAACACGGTGCTTCCGGGTGAAGTTTCTTTTAGTTCGGATTTCATATAGCAGCTTTTAGACTTAAGTTCTTTTATTCAGACTTTTTCTTTTCAAGTTTTAAAGTTTTGTTTGATTACTCGTACTTCCGTAACTCGTATTGATTTTCATTCTTTATTTAAGTTGTTTGTTGGTTTTTATTTAATTTTGATCTTTTGTTTATTTTCTATCTCGAGTAATAGAAGCATGTTTAAATCTAGGGTTTCTTTGTTTATTGCTTAATAATGAGTGAGTAGTCATATAGGTAGGGTCGCGGGGTGATTAGCACGCCGTGGTTAGTTCGGGCACTGCTCCTTTTATCAAACAATGTAAAAACAATTTAAGATTGGAAAATACTTCCCGCGGACGAACTCGGGCATCGTCGGAGCCCATGTGAACGGGGGAATGGGGGTTCAAAACTCATTCTTCGTTGCGTATGGGTATACGGTGACCATAGGGCCTCGCATCTTGCGGGGTATCTATTTCAATCTAAAATTAAACGTTTTTAAGAACTCCAAACAGAGCAGGGTAATCCGGACTAGTACAAATGTTATGAACCCTACGACCATGCCTCCTTTTAATTTTCTAAAAAGTACAATCAATTCCTAGGTTTTAATTAATCTCAATCAAACGACAAGGGGTGGCTACCTAAGAGCCAGTTTAAATAAGTAACAACCCGAATTTTTAGTTAGCACACATCACCGTCTCTGTGGATTCGACTCCGGACTTACCGGATATTATGCTGCGTCGGTCTCAGCCTTACGCTTGGGGCAACCCATTATTTTAGGTCTAGGAATCGGTCAAGCAGCTATGGGGACTATCAATCCACTCGAAGGTGAAGATGTTTATCTGGAAATGTTTTAATAATGCGGTGGCAACAAATTCAGCACTGGTGACACGCAGAATCAGACTTGACCCAGTTTGTCCTCGCTGTGGTATTTTAGAAGAATCAATTGCGCATGTCCTTTTTCAGTGTGAGGCTACAATCAAAGTATGGATTCATTCTCCTTTTCGGCTAAGACTTGAAGAGCTACTCGAGTGTAATGGTTGATTGGTGGGAATGCATCTACGATCGTATCACACAGTTTTGTTTGCCTTCTCCTTTTTTAGGTATGGTTTTACTTTACTGTTGGTGGATTTGGCGAGCAAGGAATGACTTTATTTTCAATGGAAAAATTTGGGCAACGGATGCTGTTAGTAGGAAAGTGCAAGGGGATTTTTATGAATTCAAGGACACAAATATTAGGGTCCCCCATCCCCCCTCGAGTCCCTCTCCCCTGGGAACCTTGGTATGGCAGCGACCTGAGAGGAATGTGCTAAAAATAAACGTCGATGCAGCGGTTTTGCAGGAGCTCAAGTACTATTGGCACAGGGGCAGTGCCTCGACGGGATGATGGTCTAGTTATTGGTATTGTTTTGGCTGTTCATGCTAGAATAAACTCGTCCAAAATTGCGGAGGCTTTGGCCATTCGGGATGGATTGAATTTGGGATTGCTCTAAAATGTCCTAAGGTGCTTATTGAATCGGATGCGGAGACGATTGTGAGGAAATACAATGATGATCAAGACCCTCCCTCCGATATTGCAGTAGTTATTCATGATTGCTTAGTCTTACAGAACTCATTCAGTTCATGTGATTTTGGTTTTGTTAAACGTGATTGTAACAGGGCTGCACATTGTTGTGCTTAGAAAGCCCTTTCCAATGGCATGTCCGGTCAGTGGATGTCCATTTTACCCCCATGGGATTTGCATCTCTCTAATGTTTAGGCTCTGCCTATCAGATGAATAAAATTCTTCTCACCTTTTGTCAAAAAAAAAAAAAAGACCTTTAAGGGATTTGCACTAATATTAATCTTAAACCAAAGTTTGGTCTGAGAAACAGCCGAGTAGTTTGCGAACTCCCACAACCAAACCTTAATATTTACTTTTTTAAACTAAGCATTTAGTGGACTAGAAATATAAAACAGAATTGAAAAAAGGAATTTGAAACTACGAATTTATTACAAACAGTTGAATAAAAATACAATACCATACAAAAGCAAGCAAGCTCTAAAGAAACTAAGGCAGAAGAGGAAAAATTATCAGAAAGTCTACACTTCCCGATCGGGAAATCCCGATCGGAATCCCGAAGCCCTGCAGGGCGCACTCTGGCCACCTGACGGTCGATCCGATTCGTCTAAAAATTCTAAAAAAAAATCGAGTGGGCCCAAGCGGGAATAAACGGCATCCGACGTGTGATGAGAGAAGCTAATTCTGATTCTGATTCGTGATTTTGAGTAATAAAATTTCTACCGATTGAAAAAAAAATGGAAATTCAAATCAAAAGAATTCACGAAACAAAATACTTGTAGCCTTGATATTCTAAATTATGAGATCTCTAGAAAGTAATTAAATTAAAATGCGGGTATAGGTATATATTCTTAAAATTGTGTCTTAATCAAAACTTAAGGGGTTATTTGCATCTTTCAATTCGATTATTGAATCGGTGTGGGCGCGACCTGTCTTAAGAGAGAATCTACCTAATAAACACAAGGGTGTGGAGACCGTACAAACACAAGTTGAAAGAAGGGTTGAGATTCATTTGATCCAATGGTTGATGTGGGCTCTCCAACTCTCTTAAGAAAACAATCACATTCTTCAAATATATTACAAAAATGTCATCGATTTTTTTTTTACTCACTATTCGGCTTCTAGCATTGATATAAAAAAACAAAAATATATTACAAAAATGTCCGCGCCTACAGCACTACCGGAGTGTGTAATGCCGTAGGCACGGATAAACACTAGTTTAATTAATTATAAGAAGTGGAAGAAATCTCCAAAGATTCCCTGATTATAAGCCATGTCGGAACACTTCATTAGAATAGATATATAGTATTGTAGTCGTACATTGGTTCATATGACTAACGTTGGTAATTTTCTCATGGAAACGTGTCTTGTCACGAAACAAAAAGAAGTCACCGCCCCCATTTATAACCCAGCAATCCATGGGACCCATAATAATTTGACATTACAAAAAGAAAATTGATGAGACAATTTTGGTTGTAGAGGAGCCAGATTGCAAAATTTAAATGGTTGATGCTTTGTTTGAAAGAATTTTTGAAATAAAATAAAATAATGAGGGCAATAGAGTTAATAAGTGGAGAGAGATAAAGAGAAAAATGATTAGAAGCAAGAAGAATCTATTGAAAAATATTTTTTAAAAAGTAAAACAAACATTGCATGAGTTGTTGTGACGGCCAAATCTTGATAAAAATGGATGACACATATCGACTGCATCACCCACATAGATAGGATTTGAATTATAGGTAGGACGACAATGGTCCCAAAATATATGTAATAATATGTGAATTGGAAATTATTGAAAACAAACGAACAAAACTTCCTTCATTGCCAACATTTTATTGCCATCTGTTCGAGGCCTTTTCGTTCTGGGGCATATCTACAACACTTACGAAAAGACATGTCCCAAATTCATGTGAAATACTCTCTCTGTCCCAAATTGCTGATCGCCTATGGAAAGACATAAAATTTTGAGATCAAAAAATAAAATACTTTAGCGCATTATTTTTAAAATTTCAGTTCATGTTTACAAAAAAATATTCTCTTTACAAATTTAACCCTTCTCAAGTTCAATACATGTCTCTGTCCCTGAATAAGTGTGAAATCCTAATTTGATACTGGACTTTACTTCATTGACAGGGGTCTCAAAACGGCAATGTGTGATTTGGAGTTTTTTGCCGAAAACGAATGACAAAAAATTGTCTATTCCCTTACCGTAGCTTCCACTTTTGAAAGGCATCTACAACAACTATGTTTTTGTCATTTTAATCCCCTGTTTTCAAACAATTGAAGGGGACCCGATATGACTTATTGGGGTCCGAAAAGCAGTTTCACTTGATTTCCAACTGTTCTAACAAATTGCGCAGCAACTATTGATAGTAAGTCCGAATTCAACTCCATTGACATCGCATATCAATCATCACTAAATCTACTAAATCTGAAATTCAAGAATAATATAGCTGAGTTTTGATTCAATTGAGATCTAAGAAAAAGTGTTGATCATAAACAAATTGACCTATTCAATTACTAAAAACGATCATCTAATTATAAATCTGCATACAATTTCAAGCATCCCATATAATTTTAAAAATCAAAATGGCATTGAACAAATTAAATTGTTGCTAAAATGAAATTATTTTCCCAAAGAAATCGTTCTTGGGCTGGAGTTGAATTGTTAAACGATATTGAACGTGATCTGGCCAGCGGTTTGGCTGCCTTTGATCACGGTCTTCAGCTGAGGTTGTTCAAGGGACTAGCTCGATACGGTGAAATTTACTAGACTCACATCTGTTTGGGTTTGCTCATTGTTGGTTGCTTATGCTTACCATGGTGGTGGTACCTACTCTTGAGATGCATTAGTTTAGTCCTTTCGTGGGTTATAAGCTTTCAGATTTAATTTTCTGTGTGTTGGGGTGGGTAAATTAGCATTTGAGGTAGAGGTTTTTGTCGTTTTTAGTAGTTCATAGTTCAATAATCATGGTTGCAGTGTGGGACTGCATTTTCATTATGATTCTGCGTTGTAGTTGGCTTTTTCGGCCAAAGATTCCCTGATTATAATTATAAGCCATGTGGGAACACTTCATTCGAATAGATGTATATAGTACTAGTATCTTGGTACGTATGACTAACGTTGGTATAATTTTCTCATTGAAACGTGTCCACTTTTGAAAAGCATCTACAACCACTATGTTTTTGTCATTTTATTCCCTGTTTTCAAACAATTGAAGGGGACCCAATATGGCTTATTAGGCTCAAAAAAGCAGTTCCACTTGTTTTTCAACTGTTCTAACAAAATGCGCAGCAACTATTGATACTAAGTCCGAAATTCAACTCCATTGACATCGTATATCAATTGTCACTAAAGATACCAAATCCGAAATTCAAGAATAATATAGCTGAGTTCTAATTCAATTGAGATCTAAGAAAAAGAGTTGATCATAATAACAAACAAATTGACCTATTCAATTACTAAATACGACTGGGGGGCGATATCTCCCCTCCTTTTATTACTCTCCATCCTCATCCTCTGCTCATGCCTCCCAATGCCTTGGCCTCCTCGGTTCCTCTACAGCCAAGCCTCCTCCATCATATTCGTCGTTTGTTGATGACTCATCTCTGATGGTACGGTTCAAATGTGCGGAGCTTTTGTGCATGATTTGGTAGCCGGGGTTGGAGATTTATGTTGGTGGATGATAAAGGCAAGGTTTTTTTTTTTTCATTTTCTTGTTGGTTTGCGATCATTTGCTTCTTCTTCTCCTTTTTTGGAGGTTTTCTCTCCGGTTTTTTGCCGTGAGTTTTTCTTCTGATTGGGTTTCTCCCAGTTGGATTGCTTTGGGTTGTTTCTTATTTCTGCAGGAAAATGTTTAGTTAGTTTGGGGTATAATCTGTTGGATGAATCTCCGCCGTCTTGGTTACTTGGCCCTTGGTCTAAGGACAAGTTTTCATCTTAATGTAATCTTTGATTGGAGTTATAATATCATCTGTTAACGGGTGGCCAAAAAAAAAATACTAAATACGATCATCTATTTATAAATTTGCATACAATTTCGAGCATCCCTGATAATTTTAAAAATCAAAATGGCATTGCACAAATTAAAAGGTTGCTAAAAATGAAATTATTTTCCCAAAGAAATCTTTCTTGGGCTGGAGTTGAATTATTGAATAGTATTGGACATGATCTGGCCAACGGTTTGGTTGCCTTTGATCACGGTCTTCGGCTGAGGTTGTTCAAGGGACTAGCTCGATACGGTGAGATTTACTAGACTCACTTCTGTTTGGGTTTGCTCATTGTTGGTGGCTTATGCTTACCATGGTGGTGGTACCTACTCTTGAGATGCATTAGTTTAGTCTTTTCGTGGGTTATAAGCTTTTAGATTTAATTTTCTGTGTGTTGGGGTGGGTAAATTAGCATTTGAGGCGGGGGTTTTTGTCATTTTTAGTAGTTCATAGTTCAATAACCATGGTTGCGGTGTGGGACTGCATTTTCACTTCGATTCTATGGTGTAGTTGGTTTTTTCGGCCATTTAGTTGCATGATGTTTATTCCATGCACGCAGTGCTCTCTACCAAAAAGTGTGGAAAAAGCCATTAGGCTAGCATCGGTCGCACTAGGTTGGCATTGGGCGGTCTCTGTGGAAAGCATTGCCAGTTGTGGAATTATCGTGACAACTGGATATCTACACATTACATGCATGGCTTTGATTTCTACCAGTCTGATCAATTTGTCGTTGGACTTGATTCCTTCATATGATTGGCTGTGTATTTTTGTTAACGTGTGTGGAATAGGTTTTTCCCTAGTTGTATTAGTGGCACACGGTAGGTTAATCCTTATTGATATTAATGAATTTCTAACATGTTCAAAAAAAAAAATAAAGGGTATTGGACGTGCAGACTTACATGATTCTAATTTTTCAAACAAATATGTTTTCGTACCAAAATAACTTAGAAATTACAATGGGTAGAACAATCGTTCGGAGACATCCGCTCCTCGAATATGTCCTTGGACTTTGGTCTCGAAGTATAAGTGAATTGGAAATTTTTTTCCAACAAAAAAACCCAATTCAAGTTCTCAGGGTGTGTTCCAGAACTCCCAATAAGTACTTATTTTTGGGTTCTAGAACGGGACCTTAATGCCAAAATCATAATCTCTGTCATGATCTGTAGATGCCTTGTCATTTCAGAAGCATTTAAGAAACTACGTACATTTTTCCATTTTTATCCTAGTTTTTCTAATTCATGATTAGATACTATGAAGAACAGGTATGATTACAGATACAGGTATATATTGGAGGGATATGACTACGTTGGTATGAACACATTACAAAAACTAGAATAAAGTTACAGCATGAGAATAACTATTTTTTTTTATAATTAGTGGGAGTTGGTAGAATATTAGTCAACGGAAGATTGAGTAGCTATTTATACCCCAAATCCAGCCCGTCACGAGGAGACGGAGAAGTGAAGAAAAAGAAATAAAAAGAAAGCAAAAAGGACAGCCGTGGATAAAATAAAAAAAAAAAATGGAGGACAACCACATGCGTGGCTTTTAGAAATATAATACAATAATAAACTATAATAATACACAATAGGTATTTAATTACTCCCAGGCAATCCACCACAGCCAGCACGCTTGTCGGCCAGAGAGGGGAAGAAAAATGATCCCGTGTACCATGAGAAAGTGAGGGCAAGATCAATGGTGCAGATTAAAAGCATAGAATGATCAGACGCATGAGAATCTGTCACATATGTGAAACACTTGATTTCAGCATCACAGCATGTACCGTAGCATTTTTCCACTGGTGCAACCAAGTTGTCATCCGACCACTAACCCCATTTCTCTTTTTTATTCTTTCTTTGAACTCCACTTCTTGGGATTTCATTATTTATTCTTTGCACTTTAAATATTTGATGGCACTTGGAATCATACCACGTGCTTTGTATATTCTGGTGCCATCCAGCTGAAATTCATCCACCTCTGTATATATAATTTTATGTTAGACACACATTTAGGATTCCAATATTTTATTGGTCAGAGGCACGCATCTAGATTCCCACTTGATTATTCAATGCCATAACTCTTATCACTCAATTAGCTGTGCAAAGAATAAACAAGGCCATGTGCAAACCAAATCTTCTTAAATCAATTCCATCGTAGGAAAATTCCGTAGGTGAACTTGATTTGGGTTTTGCTATTTTGGATCTTCTAATTTAGATTGGGTTGAGCGTACTTGAATTAGATTTCATCTCATAAGTCTCGAAAAAAACGTTTTTGCATGATAAAGTCCACAATACCTACATAACATAAATAGGTGATAGTACGGCATAAATAATTATAAAGTCAAAACTATCAGTGAAAGGATGAGCGTCTTTAAGTACTACATTTTACACTCATCAAGGCTCATAAGCTATATATAGTCTTAATACCCCAAATCCAGCCCCTCATGAGGCTTGAACCTATGCCACCATGGAGGGGGACATAAACTTATTACCTGCGCCAGCTTAAGTGTTCAACTTTTTTTTTTTTGTTGTACTTTTTCTAGGGTAATTGTATATGGATATGGTAAGGTACAAATGGTGCCCTTCAAAATTTGATGGCTGGCTACCCCTTTGGCCTGTTGGGGAGCTAGTGTTATATTCACGTGCATGGATAGAACATGACATGAAGGCAATGAATGCATTGGCAGGTACTCTACGAGGTTAGACGTCCTTTAGTGAGAAAATGTAATTAGAAAAGGTTTTCTTTGTCGTTCCTAAATGAGGACAAAATGAATGCAATAGCATCACACGTCATGTTCAGAAGCTAACGGATGTCGACACCCATTGAGGTCGCTGTTTCACTGCCTCAAAACTTTTCTTTCTCACCTCTTGGGGTGGAGGTCATCCATTTCTCATTTCTGTGACCTCATGACATTACCATATAAGAAATCAACCTTGATATCTCTCACAAATGACGGGCTAAAGCTAAAACAATCGCATCCATTTTGGATTTAGTTTTTTGAGTAATTTTCATGGACAAGAGTGGTGCCCGCGGGACTATTTGTCTATGACTATTATCTTTGTTTAATTGAGGATGGTCTCGAACTATATGGCATGAAGTTTTTTCCTAAAGACAATTACCCAAATATTGATCATTGGTAAATAATTATAGCAGATGGCAAAACACCGGATATAAAATATAGCGCTTTTTCGAAGACTATTTATCAAGGGATTGAGCTTAATTAGCCAATTTCATTACTGAAAAAAATTCTTATAATGTTTCTCTTCACTCTGTATAAATTACAACTGGAGCTGTAGCTTTTTTTGGATAAATCAAATTAGAAATTGTGACCCTATTCATTTATAGAGAAAGATTTAAGGACCATTTGTATGGTATCAAAACATGAGAGACCTGATATGTAATAATGGAGGAGGTTGCCGTTGTTTTCTCTTTTAACGGCCAGATAACCATAGCCGGTTCACAACTCCCAAGATTCATCTATACCTCATTCTCATGAGTAATGACTTCACGCATGTACCATGTGATGTGCTCACAGTCTTTATTTCCATATCATTCACTAGAAACTAGCTAGAACAACTTCATTTTTTTCAATGTTATTGTTAGAATATCAAAACATATAATATCGTAATCATATCCTGATATGATATGATTGTGATATTATATAATATTATATGATTCTATTAATCTCTTATTATTGTAATTGATTATAGTTTGATTGTAATTAGGTTGATTATTCATTGTCAACATTTTATTGCCATCTATACAAGATCTTATCGTTCGGGAAGCATCTGTCTTATTTATTCCATTTTTTCATACCCGTTGTAGCTTATTGGGCTCCATCATGGACATGACAATTAATCAACAAAGTTGGGAATAGATTGTAATAGAAAAGCTACTTATTTTATATTTTTTTCGGAAGAACAGTGGTACTATCGAATAAAAAAAGTAAAAAAGTACTAGTATTTTTATGCATTCCTACATTTAGGTAGTTCTATTTAGGAACCAGCTATATAGCTTGAAAATCTTTATTTGTTATATTTTTTAATGGGTAATAATTGAGCATGGTAAGTTACAAATTGTCCCCTTAATTCAATTTTGATGCCTATCCCTTTGGTATGTACTTGGGGTGTGATTCACGTGGATAAATAAACAATCGAAGACAAACAAGAAGTTGTTTTAGCTGCTCCTGATGACAATTATGGCAATAATTAATGCGATGATTAGACCTTTCAGGGAAAGGAAAAAACGTGGTTAGAAAAAAAGGGTAAAGTCATATTATATGACAAACACAGGCATCAAAATACCAAAGGGGTAGGTAGGCATCCAAATTGAGGTACCTGATTTTCTGATTTTTCTAATAAAGGAGGAGGTCATCCACACCTCATTTCCATGGCATCAGCTGCTTCAGTGTCTTATCTAGTATTTTTTCCTATCGATCCATGTGAATCACTCCACAACATACCGATGGGGTAGGCATCCAAATTGAATTAAGCTTTATTTTTAAATATAGACAGCTAGGAGAGGTTAAGCCTAAGCTGAAAGACATGAAAAAACAAAAAAACAAAAAAAAATCGTGCCAAAAATATTACAGTATAACAAAAAGATCGGCCAAGGTGGCCTAATTTCTCATGGCCCAAAAGACTTTTCTTAGAGCATCCACAGTGATATAATCAAAATAAAAAAGTTTATAAAGTTAACAACATTTGCTTAAAAAGAGCTTAGGAATTAGAGGACTGGCTTGCAGGCCAGGCTCGCTTTGCTTTACAATCAGCCGTGCTGGCTGCTTATTTACTGGTGGTCTCCGAATGGGCAGGTAACCCTATGCTGGTAGCTTGCTCTCAAACTGGGTTCCCGAAGAATGTGTGCTGCTTGTTCTGGCTGAAACACTCATGGGTTTGGACTTGGTTGGCACATGTCAACAAACGTTTTTGGCGGTAGTCCACTTCTGTTGCAGGTAAGTTCTCACTCAGCTCACCTTTTCCGTTTTTCGCACATTCTGCTTTTACCTCGTCTCTCGGCTAAGGCTATATCGGAGTTTCTCACTTGTTTTTCCACTCAAGCTTTATGTGGTTTCTGACTTTTTTTTCCGCTCTTGCAGCTTTGGTTGTCCGATAAGTTGGGATTGCTCACTGCGCCAGAAGCAAATTGGCCTCATCTGCCCGGCCGAATGCATCAGCGAGGCATGATTTACCGGAGATGACTGTGCATCAGTGGTACACATTCATGAGAGAAATGTTGCCGAACGAGATTACTTGGAGGCATGAGGCCCTGAACATCCCGGATATGGCCTTGAATTCTGCAGGTTTTGAGAGGATGGTGATAGCTGGGCTGACCGCTTTCACATTCTACATTCCCGGCCGTATTCTCCGTCAGTTGGGAATAAGCCAAGGGCTTCACCGAGCTGGGATTGAGGACTTCCAAGTCCCTGCCTTTACCTTCCAGAATCTGAGAGGATATGAGCATAATTGGGGCCTGAGACAACTCGGAGGAGCTGACCCAGATTTCAGCACAGAGCTTATGCCCCGATATCGAGCATGGCTGAAAAGAGAGATTGCAAGCAGGCAAAACAATGACTGACTCTTTGGCAGACTCAAATGATCTAGAATAAACTGTGAGCCTGTTAAGGCCTCGAGCATTTTATTCTGTTTTTTATGCTTAACTGTTTGTGTAAGACTGCTCAGCCTGTGTAATAGAAGTTATAATTAAATAAAAGTGAAAGTCGGAGAGCTTTCCTCGCTTGTTTCAAGTGTTGAACCACAGCATTCCGTGAACATCGACCCAGACTCTGGTAATAGGGGACCGTGGATCAAGTTGATTGATTATGACCGAATCTCACGGAGAGATTGCCTACGTATCCCTTTTCAAGGAATCAGGTCAAAACGTAGTTCAGGCCAAGTTCGCTCAGGTGTTTTAGCTCTCCTTTTACGCTCTAATTTTTGCCTAGAACCGCCCGTGCGGGTTTTCGGTCTAGCGAGCTGCTTGATTGATGCCTATTTATTTTTGCCTAAACCGCCTTCTCAGGTTTTCGGTCTAGCAGGCTTGCTCTAACTTTTGCTTGGAACCGCCCACCCTTGTGGTTTTCGGTCCAACGAGCTTCTCTCAGGGATAGTAACGCTTGAGTTGATCCAGGTTGACCAGAGTGTTGAACTCGTTGCCATCAAGATCGATGAGCTGAGCTGCTCCCCCAGAAAGGATGGTCTTAATGATGTAGGGTCCGGAACGCTTAGGTCGGAACTTGCCGCGGGGATCGAAAACTGGCGCTCGAATCTCCTTCGTGACCATGTCACCCTCAATTAAGTCTCTAGACTTCACCTTCTTGTTAAATGCCCGGGCAATTCTCCGTTGATACCCTTGAACATGATACAAAGCCCGGAGCCTTCTTTCATCAAAAAGCATGAGTTCAGCGAATCTCCCACTGAGCCATTCAGATTCCGAAAGTTCTGATTCCACCGCAACCCTCAGAGATGGCACCTCGAGTTCTATGGGGAGAACTGCTTCCATTCCGTAAACCAAGGAATAAGGGGTTGCCCCTGTTGATGTCCGGATCGACGTTCGATACCCCAAAGAGCTAGAGGCAGCTGCTCGTGCCAGTCCCTGGCGGACTCTGCGGATTTCTTGATGATGGTCTCGATGTTCTTGTTTGCCGCTTCAACTGCTCCATTTGTCTGAGGGCGATAGACGGTCGAGTGATGAATCTGGATCTTGAATTCTTCAAAGAGTTCCAGAACTCTACCCTTGAAATGAACCCCATTGTCTGAGACGAACGCCTGCGGAACTCCATATCGATAGATGATATTCTTCCTGATGAAATGAGCGACCTGGACTGCAGTTAAGGTCTTGTATGATTCAGCCTCGACCCACTTAGTGAAATAATCGATCGCTACTAGGATAAACCTGTGACCATTTGAAGCAGAAGGTCTGACCATGCCGATGACATCGATGCCCCACACAGAGAAAGGCCAAGGCGAAGTCATGCCAAATAGGTTAGAAGGTGGAACATGCATCAAATTAGCATGGATTTGGCACTTGTGACATCGCCGCACGTAATCCACACACTGAGATTCCATAGTAGACCAGAAGTAGCCCTGACGCAAAACCTTCCTAGCAAGCATGACGCCGCTCATGTGGGGGCCGCAAATCCCTTCGTGGATTTCTTCCATAATTCTGACAGCTTCAGCGCTGTTGACGCAGAGTTTGTGCATCCCACAATGAGATCTTCTATACAACCTCCCTCCACAGATGATGTAATGAGCAGCAATCCTTCTTAACGCAGTTTGGTCCTTTTGAGAAGCATCAGATGGGTATAAACCACTCTCGATGAAGTTCCATATGTCATGGTACCAGGGTAGGCCATCATCCACATCATCGATGGCGTTGACACATTGATAAGCGGGATGGTCCCGTTGCTCGATTAAGATAGGACGGAGCTTGACACCTAACGGCAGTTCAACCATGGAGGCCAGAGTAGCAAGCGCATCAGCGAAGTGGTTCTTCAACCGAGGAACATGAGTGAAAGTCACCTTAATGAAACGAGGGATTAATCCCTCTAAGTCGTGATGATAAGGCTTCAGTTTCTCCTCGCGTACTTTCCAGTCTCCATTGGCCTGAAATACAACGAGATTCGAGTCTCCGAGACCTCAAGCTTCTCAACACCGAGCGCGAGTGCAGCTTCCATACCCACAATGCAAGCCTCATATTCAGCTTGGTTATTGGTGACATCAAAATTAAGCTTGAACGCAAGCGGAATATGAGAATCGTCAGGAGTGACTAGCAAAACCCCGATTCCGAACCCCTTCTGATTGGCTGCCCCATCGAAGTAAAGAGTCCAAACATCCTCAACAACTGTCAGCACTTCCTCATCCGGGAACGCGAAATCTGAATCCTCAGGCCCTCCACGGGGTGGTCAGCTAAGAATTCTGCAATGGCGCGTCCCTTTTACCGACTTTCTTGTAACGTACTCGAGATCAAATTCTGCTAAGAGAAGCAACCAACGTGCTAACTTACCAGTAAGCGCAGGTTTCTCAAATAGATACTTGAGAGGATCCATTCTAGAAATCAACTTCACTGGGTAAGCCAGCATGTAGTGTCTTAACTTCTTAGATGCCCAGACAAGGGCCCAGCACGTCTTTTCTAAGGCGGTATAGCGTTCCTCGGCTCCAACCATCTTCTTGCTCAGGTAGTAAATAGCTTTCTCTATTCCCTTGTCCCCTTCTTGAGCTAGCAAACATCCCATGGACGTTGAACTCACAGATAAGTAGAGAATGAGAGGTTTTCCCCGTATAGGCGGCATGAGAACAGGCGGGTTCTGTAGATAGTCCTGGATCGAGATGAAAGCTGCTTGGCACTTTTCTGACCATACGAACGGGGTATTCTTCTTGAGTAATCGAAACATCGGCTCGCAAGTTAAGGTTAACTTGGCGATGAATCTGCTGATGAACTGAACCTTCCCCAGAAAACTCCGCACCCCCTTTTCAGACTCAGGTGGCTTCATGTCACGTATTGCTTTGATTTTCGACGGATCGACTTCAATCCCACGGGAAGTGATCATGAAACCTAGCATTTTACCTGCTGTGACTCCGAAGGTGCACTTCTGAGGATTAAGACGCATCCGGAACTTGCGGAGCCTTTCGAAAAGTTTCCTTAACACGTGGACATGCCCTTCCCGAGTTTTTGACTTGGCAATCATGTCATCAACGTAGACCTCAACCTCTTTGTGCATCATGTCATGCAAAATAGTCGTGGCAGCTCTTTGATAAGTCAGGCCAGCATTCTTCAAACCAAACGGCATAACCAAATAGCAGTAAGTCCCCCACTCAGTGATGAAGGTCGTCTTCTCGTGGTCTTCAGGTGCCATGAGAATCTGATTGTAGCCTGAGAAACCGTCCATGAACGAGAGCAAAGCATGCCCTGCAGTATTATCCACCAGCACATCGATGTGTGGCAAGGGAAAATCGTCTTTGGGGCTTGCTTTGTTCAAGTCCCGGAAGTCAACACAGACACGAATCTGGCCATTTTTCTTAGGAACAGGGACGATGTTGGCCACCCAAGTGGGATACTGAGAGACTGCGAGGAAACCAGCGTCAATCTGCTTAGTGACTTCCTCCTTGATTTTCTGCACCCAGTCTGGTCGCATCCGTCTGAGCTTCTGTTTCACCGGCTTAGCATCAGGCAACAGGGGGATTCGATGCTCCACTATCTCAGGATCGATACCGGGCATGTCTTGATGAGACCATGCAAAAATGTCGCTAAACTCAGTGAGGAGCTCTTTGAACTTACGATGCTCCTCCGGATCTAACGTGGAGCCCACTTGAACCATTCGAGGATCATTCTCATCTTTCAAATTTATTAAGATTATCTCTTCTTTTAATGGCTCAGCATGCCTTTCGTCTTCCCTTTCAATGAAAGCACGGATTTCCTTGGGGATGTCCCCATCAAAATCTATCCCTTCATCGTCAGGGTCGACACAGTTTATATAGAGATCATTCAAGTAGTCAGAAGAGGAGTCCTTCATTTCATAAGACCCTGCAGGGTCGCCAAGTACAAGGGAGTCGAACTCAAAGTAAAAGCTATGACGTGGAGGGCCGAGAGGCACAAACTCCGACTCAGAGCTAGACTTAGACTCAAAAGACCTGACAGACTCAGTGTCGGACTCAGCTATGTCATCAATGCAAGTAAGGCGCGGCTTGAAAATGCAATTTTTAAGGCTACCCTTAGCTTCGACGATAAGAGAGGTGGGATCCTCGAGGGCGTCGGGCCCGAGCATAAACACTTCGGCCTCCTCGGCTTCTTTGGCCAAACCCACTTGAGAGAATTCTCGGAAGAGCTGCTCCAAGCTCCCCTGATTGAAAGATCCCAGCCAGTCAGTCTTCGGCTTGGGTTGGCTAAGCTTCCTCTTGAATTCCGCGCTAGCTGGCTCTTCGTCACTGGAAGACCAAGTATCATCCGCGAAGATCTCAAAACCAGGTAGCAATTCCCCGGTGACCGAGTCGATAAAGGGCTCAGCTTGTCCACGATAGATATCATTCCCCTTTTCACGGACGAAGTAGCTGTTGGGATCACCATAGAGAGATCGAGATTTTCCCGTGTATTTCCTTCTTTTGGCATCATTGGCAGAGGAAGAGTATTCCAAACCAAAGCGGCCCTCACAGGAAGGAAACGCAGGGAATTCCGGAATCCCTTGTTGGTGAATTCCTAAGCCAAGGCCAGGTAGATAGGACATCCTTCTCATAATGTCCAGAGCGACAGAGCTTATGATGAAGTCCCCATCCACGTTGATGGCCATGACCGAGCCAGAAGTATCAAAAGAGAATCCCGCGAGATCGACGTCTTCGTTGTCGTGTGCGATACCCAAAACAGGTGTGCCGTCCTTCTCGAGCGGGCGAATGCCTGAATCCCCGCAGATAATCAAAGTCCCAGTGGGAAGTCCCAGCATGACTTTCTGATGAAGAGTGGATGGAACAGCCATGATGTCAGATCTGTGAAGCCACGGTCTTCCTAGCAAGAGATTGAACGAGGCTGGAATGTCGACCACATGGAACTCGACATCCATTTTGAATCCCTCTGCATCGAGAGTGAGCACGAGTGTGCCTTCAACTAGACGACGTGTGCTGTCGTATGCCTTAACGGCCATGCTGGAAGGTGCAAAGTCCTTCTTAGTCAGTCCCAAACGGTGAGCCACCCTCAAAGGGCAAACGTTGATTGCTGAGCCGTTATCGATAAGAACGGTCGGAACCCAGAGTCCTCGGCACTTGACCGTGATATGCAAGGGTCGATTGTGGTCAACTCCTTCAAGCGGCAGATCCTTATCGGTGAAAACCACGGCATGCTTAGAGGCAGGTGGGAGGATAAGGGAAATCATCGCTTCAGGCGTGACGTCCGGTCGGATCTCAAGACGAGAGAGAGTGTGGCAGAACTTCTGACGATGCTCCCGGGAGGAACAGATTAGTCCCCAGAGTGATATGGCAGCGGGAATCCGCTCCAATTGCTTTTGAATCATGTCGTCGTTTGGGGCATTAACTGGTACCTCAAATGGTACAGACCTTGAGAAAATAGGAGGTTCGTTCTTCCGGTTAGAAGAGTTGGACGAACTTCCCGCTTGCAGATTAGCAGGCTGAAAGACTCGCCCACTTCTTGTAACATTAAGAACGTTCTCTAAAGAGGGTACCATTTGAGGGTCTTGACTATCGTCCCACAGATCAACAGGGACTTCTCCCAATTTGCGCTTCCCCTTGTCGGAGGTCGTAGGGGCCACAGGCACTTCCATGTTCAAACCCAAATCCTCAGTCAGATCTTTGATCAAGAGTGAATCCCAAAAGTCCGGATCCCCAACAGCTATAGCTTCTTGGATTGGTTCTGTACTAGCGACGAAAGGGACATCCCACAGCCCTCCATCAGCAAGGGAGCGATTGACAGTCCAAACCTCGGACCCAACCTGGATGTTGACTACATCATTGACATCCCAAAGATCAGCTGGCGGCACAAGGTCCGTAACCATGATGCTGCAGTCCTCTTCAGGAGGGGAAGGCACAGCAGGGCGTGGAAGGTTTTCGTCGACGATGAAGAACGTAGGATCATACTCGGGATCAGCCACCGAGTTAACCAACCTGTCAAGAGTGGAAGGGAAGAAACATTCCCCTAGGACGCGGGTTTCATCCTGAGTGAGATCCTCCTCTAAATACTGGATTTCATGGCTGGGCAGAGCGTAACCCTGGAGAGGATTAGGGTCAAATCCTAATGGAAATTGCCAAGCAGGCTCGGGGTCCCAATAATACTCCTCCTCAAGCAAAACAGGCTGAGGTTGTTGGAAGAGCATGTCCAACGAGAATCCGTCCAAAGGATCAACCATGGCTGCCTCGTAATTGGCCATCCAAGCATCATACCAGATGTGGTCAAAGGGAATGTCTTCAGGATTAGGTGGGAATCCTTCTAATTCCAGCTCCGTCCACTCATTGATTATGGGAGTGGCATAGTCATCATTATCAGCTATAGCCCACCCTACAGCTTGCATGTCAAGTTGTTGCTCTGGTTGAGGGGGAATAGCAGCTCTAAAGTGGTCCAACAGACTTAGGGAGGAGCTCGGATCCGTCACGTTGAAGTACGGATTATCCATGGTAGAGGCAGAATCGAGATGTACAGCAGGCATAGGCTGGTGGAACAAGTCACTGATGGAAGCGTTGAACACAAACGCTCCATCCTGTAGACGTGCAGAGGGCTCATTGAAATTGGACGACTGTCCTTCCTCGGAGCAGATATAAGAAATCTCGGCCTCGGACTGAGAGGGGATAGGCACAATTGGCCTAGGTTGATTCGTTGAGGTTATATGGTCGGTGGGGTTGAATATAGTGGAGCTGAGGGATATATCAATGGGGCTGATGGATATCTGGTTAATGCGCGGAGCATTGCTGTGGTTTGGCATAGAATTGGCGAGGATGTTGGGTTTTTGAGGTGCCGGTGGTGGAGCATGAAGAGTCCCTTCATCTATGAGATCTTGAATCGCATGTCGGAGGCGAAAGCAAGAATCGGTAAGATGGCCGGGCCCTTGGTGATAGGCACAGTAGAGATTGGCTTTGAAGTTGGGCGAAGGTTTCTTAGGTAGAGGAGTTGGATCGAGGAGCTTCAGATGTCCTGATTGGATCAGTTTCTCCATGACTGAAGATAGTGGTGCTTCAAAAGCGGAGAAACTACGAGGTTGGTTACGCGGTCGGTTGTTCTGCGGAGTTTGAACCTGATGGACCTCGGCAATTTGGTTAGCAGCTTTCGAGGAAGAGGCATTGGTACCACTGGTTGCGGTATTGGAGTAAGTCCCTCCCCCAAACAGCGCATTAGTATTTCCAGAATATGCCCGAGGCTTTGACTTTGATGGATTGGACGATTCTCCCTTTGACAGAATCCCACTCTGCAATGCATCTTCGATGGCCAGACCGGAGTCGAAGAAAGTATCAAAATTGGATGATGCTTGAACCAGAACCAAGTGCCTAGCATAGTCTGGTTGGAGATTGCGGGAGATGATACGGAGCTGATCTCTCTCGCTCGGGCGGTCAGTCATTTGAGCGGCTTTAGCCCTCCATCTCTTGACGAAATCCGCGAAGGATTCCTTAGCGTCCATCTTGGTGGATTCCAACTCCCGAGTAGTCATCTTGAGCTGGGAGTTGTAGCTATACTGCGAAATAAACGCAGCCCCGATGTCCTCCCAAGTCCTTCGCTTGGCAATGTCGAGTGACAGAAACCAATGGAAAGCGGGACCCGAGAGGGTTTGAGGAAACAGCTGAGACATGGCTTCGGGCTCAACAGATAGGAGCTTCATGGCAGCATGGTAACCATAGAGATGGGTTTTAGGATCGCCAGTGCCATCGAACTTGGCTATGTCGGGCATTTTGAACTTGTCAGGAAGCTTGGCATTGGGATAAAGACAGAGACGGTCCAAGTCAATCCCTCCAACACTGAGTTTCTCGGATTTTGAAACAGATTCTTCCAGTTTGGCCATCTTGGCGACGAGAGCAGTCATGTCAGGATGTTGGACAGTCCTAACGGCAGTGATGCCTGGATTCTGAATGGGATTTCGAGTGCCCTGAGTGTTGACCAAAGCGACCAGACGCCCTGGATGGTCCGGATCTTCGACCATGATAGGTTGCTCGTGTACGTCCTCTTCGGCCTCGCCCTCCTCTTGAACAGTTGGAGGAAGACGAGTGTTAAAGAGGTCATTCAAGCGGGTCATGTTAGCATCCGTCTGAGTAGCCCTTTGTTGTATAACAGCGATACTAGCCTGGATGTTCATAAGCATGGTTTCCAGAGAGAGTGGTTGCGGTTGATCTGCCATGACCGTTGGCCCAGAGGTGCTTGATGCAGAGGAGGGGGTAGGTGATTCCGGAGAGTCTGTTTCTTCGAGGACCGGAGAAGATGCTGACTGCAGGGTAGCAAGCAGAGAACGCGGGGAGTCTTCCGTTGTGACTGACTGGGCTTGCAATCTGACTAGTCTCTGAATCGGATTCCGGTGCAGACGTTCCCAAGTGGGTTTGGTTTTCTGCCTCGATACTTTCCTTGGCGGTGCAATGATTCAGAACCTTTGCTTGCAGAAAGGGAGAAAAGGCTAATAAGGGCCCTGCAGAAACTTTAATCTAAATAAAAGACTAAAGAGAAAACACAGTCACCGTCGTCAGTGTCGCCCTTAGACTCTAATACTAGCAGACAAGTCTGTCTTATGACGTTTGGACATTACCAGTGATCCTCAGAAATCTTTTCATGGTGTATCCTTTTTGTATCAATTAAGCAAAGAGATGTCAAAGCAGTCTAAAGATTTTGGTTTATTCCGCTTCGAAAGTTTCAACTTTTGAACTCGGAACAACTTGGTATAGATAGGCACGATGCTACAACCGGGGAGGCATAGGCAGCACAGTGCCGTAACCGAAATGGTGTACATGCTTCGCATGATAACCAAAATGGTGTAAGCATCGCGGTATCTTTCCCGTTTTGTTCCTCGTTTTCTGTTTGAAACTTCGATTGGGTAATTTAGCCAAAGGCTTTAGAAGGTCTTGATTTCCCAAGGTTTAATTGATCCAAGGAACTTGAGAATTGACAACGTGCACCATCGAGATGCATGACTCTTCATCGGGCCATGGTAAGGTCCTAATAAACATAAGACAGACTTGAAGGAGAGAGAACCTAGGAGCCGCCCTAAACATGCTTCTACGCAAAACGGTATGCATGTATGAACAGTGCACGCGATAGGGAAAGCAATAACACGTTGACAGTATAGGGGGGTAGATGCAAGTAATCCTACCCTGTAGGTACCTGTCCTAATTTGGAGAGTGCTAGTGCTTTGTATATGCAAAGGCTGGTTTTGGCTTGAAACAGGTTCCTCGGACTAGAGCCAAGATATACCTCCCGCTGCCCGCGTAACCGCAGAGCAACAGTCGAACGGTAGAATGACTCATCATCGTCGAAGGTTGTTAGTCATTCGGGGTCCCCGGGCTCCGGTAAACCGTGCCGGATTGCCAAAACGATCCAACGAGGCTTATCCCACATCGATGCAAATGAGAATGCTAAAAAGTTGATTAATGGAATAGAATCGCAAATTCGCAAATGCCTTTTCAAATTTGGCTCTCTTTATTCAATCAATATTTAGAAGAAACTACGCGGGAGAATAATCGGAAAAGTCCCAGATTGGATGGCCGGACACGAGGTCCTGTTAAATCACCAATCCTTTCTTTAGCAGCGCGAAGCTCACTATTTTGACAGACTTTTGTGGGATTGTTCTCGAGCGTATTAAAATCTAAGTATAGATCAATATTGGTTCGATCCCCAGCAGAGTTGCCACTGTGGGCAATGCGAATTGCCCCGACTCTTTCTCTCCTTCAGGAGAAAGGTGTCCGTTCCCCACCCTTTTGAGAAAGGAGAGATGCTGCTGGTTCGCGTGAGCGCTTTTCAGCTGGACGTCAAGCGCTCGCGAAAAATACAGAGTCGCCACTTGGGTTTGAAGGTCCGATACCCAAGGAACCGTATTTCGAAGCACTTGCCGCGCCGTTTGATTTGAAAAAGTTTAAGGAACCAGTCCGTCATAACCATATCTGGGTTCGGGAGCCAGGTTACGAGAGGGGAAGGGTTTTATGGCACCCCTCTCGCCCAATCCGGAGATCGGTCTCTACTTAGGCATTTGTGAAAATGTTTATTTCGCGATTCTGTTTAATTAATCATTTTTTAGCCAATTAGGGCGGGGGAACAGTTAATCGGGGATTAAAACTGTAACACGTTTGCAAGGTGTGGTAGATAGCATGCATGGATGAAATAAATAAGATAATACTGAAAACTGCTTTCTGGATGCCAAAACAGTGCAGGGTATGAATTTATCACGAACAGTGACCAACTTGCATGCACAGAATGGGAACATGCAAGTCACACCATCGCGCGACACACCCATACCCTCGCGCGAGTATCAGCATCCTTTTTACAGGTTCAATTTTATCTCCTTCTGGGCTCTGGAAGGACCAGTGCACACCCAGGACAAACCAAGCAGTTTATATATGCTGGAAGTAACTACTTATTACAATCTGACTGAATGAGAATAACACACAACCCTTAAACAGTGAGGGTGATAAAAACAGAGACCAAAGGCCTAGCTGTCCATGCAAGGGCAATCACTGGAAATGATCAAACCATCGCGCGATGGAGTCACATCATCGCGCGATTGTTCTGACTGGACATCCAGGAATTGCTTTGCATGCCTGGGCTCTGAGACATATTCAGAAGCTACCCAGGGGCATTCCAACATGAACAAGGAAAGCAAAATACACTAATCTACTGATTTTAACATGCAAGACAGTGAGATATATCAAATATGATTAAGCATGAAAATATGAAATCATATAAACTGGATTAGAACAAAAGACCCATCCCCACGAGAACCATATCGCACGAGCTAGAAGCGTCGCGCGATTATGTGGGTTCATCGCGCGAGGGTTCTCATGTTCACAGCATCTTGTAAATTTGCTGGCTTTGGGGTCAGAAGCTGATATTGATTACCAGTCCTGACCCTGTCAGCCCCCCTCAGGGATCAAGACAGTAAAGGCTGAAAGTTATACCTTTGCTTGGGAATGGTTTGAGTGAGGTGATATGTCTTTGACAAGGGAGAAAGTGATAGTAGTTTTTGATTGAGAGGGAAGATCAAGATTGTGATTCTTGTTTTTTTCTCTTGGAATTTTTTTGGTAACCCTTTGAAAGAGATCAATGGGGGGTTATTTATAGGAGAAGAGGGAGCTTGTTGGTGGTAAACTTGGTCATGCAGCCAGCCAACAGTGCTGGCAGCAATCACTTGGTAGAGAAGTGAGGTTTAAGTTGATGGGAGAGTGGGGGTTTAGGTGGTGCAAGGATGGCCGAGCAAACGCCGTTCAGTTGATGGAACGGGGTCACATGGCCCTGCAGGCGCCTCATCATCACAAAATCCAGCTGGATACGACAGGTGTCGACCATCGCGCGATGGAGTGGGACCGTCGCGCGAGGGTTCTAACTTCCCCGCGATGGTCAATCAGTCAAAGTTTGACTTTGACCACCACCTGGCAGTAGAGCATCGTGCGAGTGTCGCAGTAAATCGCGCAAAGGTCAAACCCATAGTCAAAGCTGGGCTCAATGGTTCTGGAGTTAAGGGAAGGGTTCCACATATACCAAACTCAAACCATTTTAATCAAAACTGTTCTCGACCTGATTCATCATCGGGGGAACAAGAAGCTAAAAAGAAATAAATTGAAAAGAGACAAAATGACCGGGGGAATCAAATTGGGGTGTCTACATCAATCCTGATCACTTAATCTGATGGAAATCTTCGTTTAAAAGAAAATCTACTGATGGAAATCTTTTGTTAATTAGGATCAACCGTTTTAGAAATTATTAAATTAATGTCTTCGAATTTGAGGCCTCAATACAAGAAATTAATGAAAATTATCATAAATTACATGTATTTTTGTCACAAATAGTATGGATGAGGAAAAAAAGATTGGCGACTAAATGATGTCGAGGTTTCCCACTTGGTGACAAAAAACAGATAGTGTCTTTTGATAACGAAATATTTTGTCATCAAAAATAAATAATTGATGACAAATTTTTTTGTTACAAAAGACGTTTTCATATGAGAAAAAAATCTCAATTTCTTGCTCCAGTTGGATTTTGAACTTGGGTCTCTTGAGTGTTACACACAAGCTTTGACCAATTGCACAACAAACATTTTTTGGTATATTTGAAATATCTAATATATAACATGTACTTTTAACTTTCAAATATATTTTGGACGTTATTTTGAACATTAAACATTAAAATTAGCAATTTTTATAGGCATGAAGTTGTAGCCCTTTGTGTTATTACTCAAATTCAATTTAAATTATCACAATCAAAGTTCTGAATAAAGGGTTATGCCCGAAATACATTCAGGGACAAAACACAACCTTCATAAATTTTGTCAGCAATGGTACCTTTTTTTTTTCCTAACAAAAAGAATTTATTAATATTTATAAAGATTACAAAGATTAAAAAGACCAAGGGCACATCGGCAAAAAGCCACGCAAGGCCTAACAAAAGGCAAGGCGCCAACTAGACACCAAAAGAGCCACAAAACCAGCAAAAAAAAAACCCAGGCAACCCCCACTACAACAAAAACCGCCTACTGCCATCGCAAAAAACTACACCGCTACCTCATCCTAATTAACAAAATACCCCAAACTTGCCTAAGCTCGACATCAAAGAGCCACAGAGAGAGAGAGAGAGAGAGAGAGAGAGAGAGAGAGAGAGAGAGAGAGAGAGAGAGAGAGAGAGAGAGAGAGAGAGAGGCTCCACCCTCGAGATCATCATTGTTCTCCAAGATAGATTCTTCCTCATAGTCGTCAAGAACATGGATCCTTTCCCCTAATTCTTCCTCTTGCATTTCAACAAATCTCTTCAAATTATAGCTCCTCCCACCTTTTACTTCAATGCCCAACTTTGAACCAATATCTAAAATCTTGCGAGCTTCCTTAAAGAACAAAGAGGAATAAGGGCCCTTCTTCTTTCTATGATTCAATTTATCAAAGTTAGCCTCAATCTCCACGAGATATTTCTTTTTTTTAATTTTTCTCTCCGATCTCCTCGCTCCTCTTCTCTGCTTCAAGATGGCATCAGAAGACGATCTCCTCTCATCTCTTTTGTGGTGATACTCCTCGAAAGACTGAGTGGTACAGCCCCAATTACCTTCCTTTTGGTTAAAGTCAACTATTAAGTTTAAGCTCTCCACTTGTGACGCTTTCAGCGAATTTTGAGAGTAAAAAATAACCGCCGAGTCAACAAAAGGAACCAACCTCCTTCATTTGCTTGAGAAACTCCGATGTGAGAGGTCAATTCCTCACTACCTGGAGACGACTTTGAAAATTCAGATTCGGCCACGGATAAATTATTTATTTGGTGACGAAATACATTAAAAGCGCAAAAAAAGGAGAGAAGATTATTTTCATCATCAAATGGAGGCCAAAGATAACCATTTGGTGACGAAAAATAATTTTGTCTCATTATTTACGCTTTTGGCGACGAAAATTGTATCTCATCGCTAAATAGGTAGGTGGCAAAATAATATCACCGTGGCAATTGTAAAAACAGCGATGAATTTATTTTTTTTCCTTGCCAAATATATTCATTTAGCAATGAAACAACACTTTTTCATAACTGAATATACTTTTTCATGGAGTGCGTTTAAGCCATCCTCGGTTTCAAATGTGATTGCAAAAATGTATGAACGCTTCTCTTTTCGTCCATAATGATAGGCGCATGATATCTTGGATATGAGCTGTCACACCCCAAAATGAGAAATGACCGGCCATGAACTACAAGACCAAAACTTGTAGAACATGCAGCCTGAAAAGAAATTTTATAAAAACTCCCAAACAATGATCCACCAAATAGTCAACCATTTTTTTTATTCAGAACATCCCTAACCAATAAATTCCACAAAAAGAATGGGGCACAAACATCCCATGAACCAAATAAAATTCAGTGATCCAACAATAATAAAAGAATCCAGATGTCTGACAAAATATTTCAAATGCTGAAGCGATTAATAAAATAAAATTATGATGAGACATCCTAAGGAGGTCAATACAAGAAATTTCTGAGATGCCACCAGAGTCCTTCTAATTGCCCAACTTGCTTGAAAAGAAGTTGAAATAAATCCGTCAGCTGACGAGCTCAGTGAATGGCGAAACATGTATATTAGAATAAGGTTCTGAAATAGGGATCAAAATAATTTACTATATCAACATAATTTGACATATGCTGTGAACAATAAAATAATCCATTAATCCAATTAACGATTCATCCGATAAGTCTTAATGGTGTTCTCAATCCAATCTCCAACAACAATGGGGAACCACAACCGAAATCAATAGTACCAAGTGCCAGTGAATAAATATCTCAAAATTGGATCCAATATCGAAACTTAGAGTCACCACGAGTGGCAGCCCATAGAACTTTTCCTTAAGATCGATCCGGTCAATAACAACCGTTGAGCATTAGGGTCACCGGCTTAATCCGGTCTTTTCCCTAATGGCCAGAGTCACCCGCACACAGAGGATTAATTTCCCTGGACTTCCAAAATAAATGTTCCCATCAATATCCACAAAGTTCTCACCCAAAGATTATTCAATCAACAAATGGTTTCACCAATCCGCATGCTAATTTCAAGAACCAAATAAAACAAATACATGTTTTCCAATTTCAATCATTAATTTTCTAAAACAATAATTTAAGGGATACGGGGAAATTTACAAATACGTAACATGTTTAACCACTCACATGGGTCGAAAAAGTATTAATGCGATCAAACAACGCAAAAAGAGGCTAACCTGTAAAAAAATAACAAGCACGAAATGACTATCCATCCAAATATACACTACGAAAATATATACCGATACCACCTACTATTTAAATAAACCTAACTTAATCCTAATTTCCACCACCAAAAATCCTCCAACGAACTCCAAGAGCAAAGCCTGATACCACTTGTTTCCCTTCCAAAAATCAATTGTCTGCACCTAAACTATGTATATGCCACATGTACGCACGAACACAAAATCAAAGCACAAGGCCATTTGATTCCTTCTACCACCGTTATTATCAAATCCACAGTCCCACACTTGGGCCAATATTTCACGCCACACCGCCAAGTACAATGCCCACATCTCACAAAAATACCTTCACTACCCCATTTTTCAATAGCTTATAAAGCGGTGCCGAAATAACAGAACTCAATTAACTTCTCTCCGTAACTCCATTGTTCTATATATACCTTCCAAAAGACAAACCCATGAACGACAAAGAATGGGAAAAGAACAAGAATTGCTTACCCAATTGATCACCAACGAACTGAACCCTTGACGGGGGCTTCTCTTTCTCACGCAGAGTTCTCTACTCAAACTTCCTATCTCAAACATTCTCTCCAAATATAACCCTACTTTGTGTATATATCTCCTAAAAAATGACTTTACAAAACTACCCACTTAACATACGTTGAACCCTAAATTATAGCTAAGTAGTTAAATAGAATTTAAACGGTTAAATAGCAAAACAAATTTATTTATAATCCAATCCATCCTAATACAAAAATTTAGAATTACCATCTAGTACCACTATTTTACCCACAAACAATCTCGTACTCCAGAGGTTACAATCATGTCAACAATACCCATATTGCAATCAAAAATAATTAATTGGGACCCAACCAAAACACCCAATTAAATAATAGCCAAATTAATTAATAAAATAAATTAAAATTGAAGGCCGTAACATGAGCGTCTAAGTAGGGCAAATTAATGTATTAGAGGCGCGCTTTATTCCATTTTCCACTTGATGCCGTGCCTTGTCTTGGTTTTGTGTTCTTTTTATTTTCTCAGGTAACAAGGCAGATTTAGCGCCAAGATTGGATTGAGTGGCTTTGAGGCCGGTTCATACGTTGCCGGGATGTCAAAGCGGAGTCATGAACTTTGGGTGACGTCGTTTACATGTCGGGTGGCCAAATCCCATGCAAGGCTGGGTAAATGGCCGTTGACGTGTGCGGAATCGATACTATCATTTCCTGTATCGATACAATGAAGTTTAAAATTGGTCCAAGGAAGAACAGAACAACGGGCATCGATACTCCCATTTACAGTATCGATACCGAAGGCCACTGCAGAAATAATCATTGTTAATTACGTCGTTTCTCTTTCGTCGGTTTTCTTTTCCTTTCTTTATTCTGATTAATTGTTTTTTTTTATAAATACCCCAGAGAACTTTGGTTTTAGGATTGGTACTTTTTGTTAGCAGCTTTCTTTTTCACGTTCCTTCTTTCCAGAGCTATTTTCTTTCGAAGCTTTCAAGTTTTGTTCAAAAACACATCTTCCGGTAACTCGTATTACGTTTTGTTCTTAATTAAAGTTGCTCGTGGATCTCGTTTTAGTTTTAATCTTTTGTTTAATTTTGATTCCAAGCATGATGCAAATTAGGGTTTCTCTTGCTTTTTGTTTAATAATGTGTGAATAGTCATTGGGTAGGGTCGCGGGGTGATTACCACACCGTGGCTAGTTCGGGCACTGCTCCTTTTATCGAACAAAGAAAAAAACGATTTTGGATTGGAAAATACTTTTCGCGGACGAACCCGGACATCGTTGAAGCCCATGTGTACCTCCTTCCATTTTTTCCAACTCAACTTTTAACAATACCATTAAAGTGTAAAAATGTGAAAAATATTCACTAACTGACCCAAGTCAGCTAGTTCTGAGCAAACTAAGCCCTTAATGTTGTTCACTAGAGATGCCCTAAGAAACCAACCTTGAGATCCCTCACAAATGACGGGCTAGTACAATCACATCCATTTTGGATTTAGTTTTTGAGTAATTTTCATGGACTAGAGTTGTAATATTTGTCTCTGACTATTATCTTTCTTTAATCGAGGGTGGTCCATGAAGTTTTTTCCTAAAGACAATTAGCTAGTCAAATATTGGTCATTGGTAAATAATTATAGCAGATGGCAAAACACTAGACATAAAATACAGCTCTTTTTCGAATACTATTTATCAAGTGATTGAGCTCAATGAACAAATTAAATTTAGAAAAAATATTTCTTATATTGTTTCTCTTCACTCTTTACAAATTATGTACAACTGGAGCTGTAGCTCTTTTTGGTAGAATGAAATTAGAAATTGAGGTCCTATCATTTATAGAGGAGGATTCCAGGGTACCAGTTCTATGATACCAAAACACAAGGTACCTGATACGTAATAACGGAGAAAGTTGCTATTGTTTTCACTTTTCACGGCCTGAAAACTTTAGCCGATTCACAACTCCCAAGAGTCATATATACCTCATTCTCATGAGTAATGATTACACGCGTGTGCTGTGTGATGTGATCACAGTCTTTATTTCCTCATCATTCACTAGAAACGAGCTAGAACAACTTCATTTTATTCAATGTTAAAAGCGCATACTGGTAGCTCGCCACAGGTTCAACAAAAACAATCAGAATCATTCATTTTTGGAGAACAACTTTTTTTAGCTATTCAATCTCAGTTTTATGTTGATTTTATCACGGTTAAAAATCTTGATAAAAAGTAGCATAGAAACAATAATGGCTCCATAGACCATAGTTTCAAAACCGAGATGAATTGTCAAAGATCTCAGGTAGAAACTGTGATCTTTCTTCTTTTTTGTTAGAGGCCTTGTCGTGCTAGTTGGAGGCATCTACAACACCTTTGATTTTGTCATAGTTATCACCTTTCGTAACCCATTGTAGCTTATCGGGCTTCATAATTCGACATGACAATTCTAGTGAATAAATTGTTAGAAAAAGGTAAGTACTAATGACGAATTTTTTTCCCCTATGAAACCTAGCAGGAGCAAGAAAATGAGATTTTTTCCACACATGGAAACGTCTTTTGTGACAAATTTTTCCATCACCAAAAGGAATAATTGGTGACGAAATTTTTCGTCGTCAAAAAACGCAATAGGTGAGGAAAAAATTGTCACCAGTTATTCGTCATCAAAAGCTACTATAGGTGATGAAAAACAAATTTCATTACCAGGTGAGAATTCTTGACAGCCCTTAATCGACAAAAAAAATTTATATGCATTCCTACATTTAGTTAGTTCTAATATTTAGGAACCAGCTAGATTGAAAATCTTTATTTGTTTGTATTTTGTCATGGGTAATAGATAAGCTAGCATGGTAAGTTACAAATGGTCCCCTTTAGGCTTGTCAATAGACTGGATCTGATCCGAATTCGATCCGAATGATCCAATCTGAATTCGATAACATCGATCTAATAATCCGAATAAGGATTGGATTGGATCGGATTCAGATCAGATCGGATTCCAATCTGATCCAATTTTTTTTTTTTAAATTTTTTAAAAAACTGTAAATTTTTTATTTTGGAAACAAAAATTGTTCAAGAAGTTGTATTTTTATTTCAAATTTTTTGTTATTAATTTTTAAAATTTTTTTTTGGAAAATATTTTTTTTCCCTTTTATGTTTTGCTAAAATTTTTTAGGTCGGATTCGGTTTACCACTATCGGATTCGAATTTTATCGGATTCGAGTATTATCGGATTCGGATTTGTCGGATCCGGATCGAATCCGTCTCATTGACAGGCCTAGTCCCCCTAATTTAATTTTGATGCCTACCCCTTCGGAATGTTGGGGACTGATTCACGCGGATAAACGAAGACAAACGAGAAGTTGTATTTTCTGATTTTTCTAATAAAGGAGGAGGTCATCCACACCTCACTTCCATGGCATCAGTGAGTGCCTTATCTAGTATATTTCCTATCGATCCATGTGAATCACTCCACAACATACCAAAGGGGTAGGCATCCAAATTGAATTAAGGGGACCATTGTACCTTACATGGTCAATAATGTTTTGGTGCACTCTTTATCCCACGTAATACCCGCTTGACACATTCGGGCCGTTCAATATATCTTTGGACGGCTCGGATTGAAACTCTATCTCTTTTCATCCCAACAATTTCTCTCTCCAAATTCGAGCCGTCCAAAAAAGCAATGGAGGGCTCGGATGCGCCGAGCGGGCACCATGTGGTACCCACCTGGCAATGAAATTTTTTCCCAATAATTGCCAATGACACCGTAATTTTTTTATTTTTAGATTCCTTCCATCATGATGAAACAATAATCCTCAAAAAATTGACGAAAAACTAACAAATCCAATTTTTTTGAATAAAGACAAAAATAAGCCAATTTTTTTGTCTTTATTAAAAAAATGGATTTTGGTTGTAATTTTTTACTTTTTAGACTCCTTTCCTTCATGACGAGGCAATAATCCTCAAAAAATTGACGAAAATCTAAAAAATGCAAAAAAAAATTGAATAAGAACTAAAAAATAATCGAAGATGGATTATTTAGCCAAACAAGGCTTAGTCCTTGGGCTTGTGCTTTCAACTATTTGGTAGTTTGTTCAGTCGTTAAATTTTCTCCCGTTTTGATGAGGCATTAATCAGTGAAAGTACTGATTTTGGTGAGTTGTCGATTCCAACTTGTGTGGCATTATATACATATTATCCATTATTTGGTGGGCGATCATCAGCACTGGACCCTTGTATGATTTTATCTATTTTTTCTAACGTCTTTTTTTTAATTTTTTTTTGAAAGGTCTACCCATGTGAATCACTCCAGAATATGTCAAAGGGGTAGGCATCAAAATTGAAGGCGACCATTTGTACCTTATACTACGGTCAAAATTTCCCTGACAGAGTGACAATGATGACATTAACTAAGTCCTTGGACTTTAACAATGTCCTGTTTTATGTCACTTTTCTGAAATTTTTTTGTTGCGCACTCTTGGCCATGCAATCTCAAATCTCTCTTTTTCCAGGATTACCAAGGTACAGCGCAAGGATGTACATTAAGCCCATTATCTTACTATAGGTGGGCGCTAACAAACTTTGTGCACCATACTGGCACAACAGTTACAGGAATTAACCTATTTTGTAATAGAGCTATAGTTATCTATTTTGTAATAAAGCTAGTGTTGCTCCGACCTAGTCATTGTAGCTTTATATTTTGGGTTGTTTATCTTGTAAACTCTTATGCTTAAATGAATTAATTTCTTTCTGTTTCCAAAAAAGAAAAGAAAACTTTTTTCATGTTTAGAAAAAATTCTCTTCACAAATTTCAACCGAGTTCAATGCTTGTCTCTATCCTTGAATTTAGTGTGAAATCCTAGTGTTGCAAAGTTTAGTACGGTGAGGGACCTGACTTGACTTTATCGACAGTACGTGGTCTCGAAACATGCGTGCTTTGGTAATTTTTCCCGAAAATGAATGACAAAAAGCTATTCATTGCCTTGCAGTACGTTTGAGGCTTTTTAGCTAGCTACGTTTGAAAGCATCTACAATAGCTAGCTACGTAAAGCATCTACAACAACTATGTTTTTGTCATTTTTATCCCCTGTTTTCAAACAAATGGAAAGTGACCCGTTATAACTTATTGCAAAATTTAAATGGTTGAGTTGTTGTGATGGCCAAATTTCAAAGAAAATGGGTGAACATAGCGAATGTATCACCCATTTGTAGATAAGACATATATTATAGGTAGGACATGAAATATGTACCCTCAATGTCATGTTCAGAAGCT
The DNA here is from genome assembly GCA_014282245.1 of Rhododendron simsii. Taxonomy (NCBI): domain Eukaryota; kingdom Viridiplantae; phylum Streptophyta; class Magnoliopsida; order Ericales; family Ericaceae; genus Rhododendron; species Rhododendron simsii. The sequence goes on along the minus strand of CM024957.1, from coordinate 34,459,614 downwards.
AAAGAATTTCAACACCCATTGAGGTCACACCCACTGAGGTCGCTGTTTCGCTGCCTGAAAACTTTTCTTCCTCATCTCTTAGGGAGGTCATCCATACCTCATATCCGTGATGTCATGACAGTATCATGTAAACTAATCTTGAGATCCCACACAAATGAGGGGCTAAAACAATTTTTGTGTATCTTTTGTCATGCCAAAACCCAAAAGTAAAACCCACGTCAAGATCTCATACAAATGACTTGAGCTTTTTAGTATGCATAAAATATATATTTTTTAAAATCAACTCAGTCAAATATCAATAAGAGCTTTATCAATTCATTCATTTTTTGGTCTTTGCAAATTCAGGAAAGAAAATTAAACTAATTGACCAAGCATGCCCTTAATGATACCTAACTAAGCTGATTATTGTAAGCACCCTTAAAAAATATTTCAAACTAATTGAATAGTTGCAGCCATTCGTGTGCAATCCTCAAGTGGGTCGCGCACAATCCAATATACATTTGGTGTATTGGCTAGTGTGTACCCATAGTCCCTTTTTTTTTCTTTGGTATGAACTGAATGAAACGCTTTGTATAAGTCCCGAAATATATGTGAATTGAAAATTATTATTGAAAATGAACAACCAAAACTTGCTCATTGCCAACATTTTATTGTTGTCTGTTAGAGGTCTTATCGTTCTGGAGGCATCTACATCACTTACGATTTTGTTATATACAGTTATCACCTATAGCTCAGGCAATATTCATCAGCGGGTTGGTATTGTTAGATGTTAAGAGAGGGAGAAGGGGGGGAGGGCTCGAACCTGGCCCAAATGCATAAAAGTACAAATGAGGTACCAACCGCACTCCACTCACCACTGCACGTAAGTTTGCACCCATTGTAGCTTATTGAGCTCCATAATTAGATATGACAATCCTGGTAAACAAATTGTTAGACAAGGGACGTACTAATTTTAGTATTTGTTTGAGGAAGAACGGTGGTAGTTACCAATCTGGGTCAGACCATTATATGTTCGAGATCGTGCTCAACCTTACCCCATGACCATTCAATTTGTTAAATTTTTTTTTGTTTGAATTCTTGCAAAATTCAACTCAATCAGACATCAGTAAGCGATCAATCAATACATTCAATTTTTTTGGCCCTGCTAATTTTGAGACTAAAAATGAAATGAATTGATCAAGCACTTATAGAAGGGATTAAATTCTTTCTACCGGTGCACCACCGCCTTTTGCCCCCCAACCGTGAACTTATTGTTAATCTGAATGTAAATCCCACATAATAGTCTATCCATGCAAAATATAAGCTTGATCGAACATCGATAGGAGTATCAAAAGTCAAATTTTGCTTTGTACAATAGACAATTTATCTTTATTATTATTGACAGAAAATAGATCATCCATTTTATAATCCAAAATTCAAATTTTGATATATTTAGCGACTTTTAATGAAACTAATTTTTTGCATGGTATACTGCAGGTCTTATAATATGAACGGTTTAGATTACAATAATAGACGCTTGGTGGGGCCCACAAAGGACAGTGGTGGAAAAGTTGAATTTTACATCGCAGTAAAAATAATTTATTCTCCTTATAGAAACCTCACTAAGTTGATTTTTGTAAGCACCCTCAAAAAATACTCGTATTTGAAACAAATTCAATGGCTCCAATAAGTTGGGGAATGATCACGTGTTTAAACCTTTAATTGGAGGGAAAAAATGTGTTTAGAAAAAAAGTGGCATAAAATCATACAAGAAACAAACATACTTGTTCTAGCTTGTTCCTCCTCAACATATCAAAGAGGAGGCATCAAAATTCAAGGTGACCCTTTGTACCCTACAATGATCAATAATTACCTATGAAAAACAACCGAGTCCTTGGCCTTGAATTAATTCTTAAAAACTAGAAGAACTAGAATTAATTCTTAAACATAAGTTTATTAAAATTCTTTTCACCAATGAAGCACTTCTCGAGTTCAAATCTGGACTCTATCCCTAAATTAATGTGACATATTATGTCGTCATTATTGCTTCTGTTCGGGGACATGACTTTACTTGATCAACAATGGTCTCGAAATACTATATCTTAGTTGTAAATTATTTTGGAAACAGACAACCAAAATTTGTTGATTGTCAACATTTTATTGCCATCCATACAAGGCCTTGTCGTTCAGGAAGCATTTATATGTTAACAACTACGATTTTTTCTTATATATTCCCTTTTTTCATACCCGTTGTAGCTTATTGGGCTCCATCATAGACATGACAATTAACCAACCAAATTGGCAACAAATTGTAATCTAAAAGCTACCCAACAAATTGTAATCTAAAAGCTACACAGTTTAATTTGTTGACGAAGAACAATGGTAATATGGAAGAAAAACAGACAAAAGTAAGTATTTTTATGCATTCCTACATTTAGTTCTATTTAGGAACCAGATAGCTTGAAAAACTCTATTTGTTTGTATTTGGCCCCATGGGTGATAATTGAGCATGGTAATTAAGTTACAAATGGTCCCCTTAATTCAATTTCGATGCCTCCTAATGAAAAAGGCAATTAATGTGATGGTTAGACCTTTCAGGGAAAAAATTTGTTAAAAAATAAGGGTAAAATCGTAAGATTGAAGGGGACCATTCATTGCCTCCAAAGTTCATTGAAATTTGAACAACTGCTTACTATCATCCAGACAGGATGTGCTCCATATTATTTTTCTTAAAAAATAAGTGCTTATTTTCGCATCCCAAGATCACTCTTTCACAATATATCACCTTTATTTCAAAAAATAAATACTTATTTCTAAAACCAGAACGGGGCCTCCACCAACTAAAGCTCATGCCATGGAAATGAGGTCTCGATAACATATTGACATTGACCCCATGATTTTCTATGGAAATGCTTCATTGCCTTATCTTGTCTTTTGTAAGACGTCAATCCCTTTCTTTCTAACAGCGTAGTATTTTTTTTTGGAAACGTCTATCGAACCATGTGAATCTCACTCCACAACATGCCAAAGGGGTAGGCATCCAAATTGAAGGTGACTGGTCATTGGTACCTGACATGATTAATAATTGCCAATATGACACTTAACTAAAAGTCCTCAGGCTTGTGCTTTCAACTATTTGGTAGTCTGTCCATTCATGAAATTTTCTCCAACTTTAATGAGGCATTCATTAGTGAAAGTATTGTATTTGGCGAGATGTTCCAGCGATTCCAACTTGTGTGGCATTATATAGATACTATCCGTCACTTGGTGGGCAATTGTCAGCAAGACCCTTGTATGATTTTATCTATTTTTCTAACCACGCCCTTTTTTTTTTTTTTCATTTGAAAGGTCTACCCACGTGAATCACTCCACAATATGTCAAAGCGGTAGGCATCAAAATTGAAGGTGACCATTTGTACCTTATATTGCAGTCAATAATTAATAATTACCCAGATAATGACATTAACTAAGTCCTTGGACTTTCCTTGGACTTTAATATGCCACTTTTCTGAAATATTTTTTTTTGCGCACTCTTGGCCATGCGATCTTGAATGTCTCTTTTTGCAGGATTACCAAGGTAGAGTGCAAGGATGTACATCAAGCCCATTATCTTACTAGGCGGGCGCTAACAAGCTAGGTGCACCACACAGGCACATCAGTTACAAGAATTAACTTGTTTTGTAATAGAGCTGTAAGCTAGTGCTGCTCCGACCTAATCACTATAGCTTTATGTTTTGGATTGTTTATATTGTAAACTATTATGCTTATATGAATTTCCTTCTGTTTCTAAAAAATAAATAAGCTGAATTATTTATGTCATGTTTTAAAAAAACATTCTTTTCACAAATTTAAACTTTCTCGAGTTCAATACTTGTTTTTGTCCATGAATTAGTGTGAAATAATAGGCAAACTTGCGTTTGTTGGGGATCAGACGTAATTCATTGACAGTGGCCTCGGAAAATGTGTGATTTGGAATTTTTTTTCAGAAAACGAATGACAAAAAGTTGTTCATTGCCATACATTATGTTGGAGGCCTTCCACTTTCAAAAGCATCTGCAACAACTATATTTTATGTCATTTTCATCCCCTGTTTTCAAACAAATTGAATGTGATCCATTATGACTTATTGGGCTCCGAAAAGCTGTAGTTTCATTTATTTTCCACCAGTTTAAACAAATTGCGTTGCAACTGTTGATACTAAAGCTCCGTTCCAGAAATCTTTTTAAAAAATAAGTATTTATTTTGCCACTTCTCAAAGAAAAATAAGAAGGTTTGTTCCACAATATCCTAATAAGCAGCTTATTTCACATTTTCAAACTCAAAAATAACTTAAATGAGAAATAATTTTTCAATTTTTTTTGCACCGTATTAAAGATCTTAATGAGATCTATCAAATAAGATCCATATTGATAGAAAAATTATTTGCGTAAGCACATGATTTTTGAACTTAAAATTGTCTTCTCAAAAAATAAGTAATTGTTCATTCTTTTGTGGAACAACCCTTCTTATTAGACAAAAAATAAGAACTTAAACCCGTTCTGGAACGGGGCCTAAGTCCGAAATTCAACTCCATTGACATTGTAAATCGATCGTTATGAAAGATACTAAGTCCAAAATTCAAAAATAATACTAGTACATACAGCTAAGTTTTGATTCAATTGCGATCTAAGAAAAAGTGTTGATCCTAACAACGAACAAATCGAGCATGTTCGCTCCTCAACCTTCCCCCCTCGATGTAACCTTTCGAGTTCTATCAAAATTTCTTTTAGCTGAGCAAGAAAAAAAAAAAAACAACAGACAAATCAATCTATTCAATTACTAAATACAATCATCTATTTATAAATATGCATTCAATTTCGAGCATCCGTGTTACTTTTAAAAATCAAAATAACATTGCACAAATTAGAAGGTTGCTAAAAAGTAATTATTTCCCCAACGAAATCTTTCTTGGGCTGGAGTTGAATTAATGTTAAACGGTATTGGGCAGGCAAACTTACACAATTCTAATTTCTTTTTTTTAAAAATATGTTTTAGTACCAAAATAGCTAGCTTGGAAATTACAACGGGTAGAACAATCGTTTGGGGACATCCACTCCTCATATATGTCCTTGGACTTTGGTCTCAAAGTATAAGTGAATTGGAAATTTTTTCCCCAAGAAAAAAAAAAACAACTCAAAGTTCTTCATGCCAAAATCATAACGCCGGCCATCTGTTAGATGCCTTGTCATTTCGGAAGCATTTAAGACAACTTCGTATGTTTTGTCATTTTTATCCCATTTTTTCTAACAAATTGAAGGTGACACATTGACACGTTTGGATCCATAAATAGATACTACGAAGAATATGTGCAATTACGGATACAGGTATATACTGGAGCGATACGATTGCGTTGATATAAACAAATTACAAAAAAAACTAGCTGGAATATAGCTACGGCATGAGAACAATTCTTTTTATTTTTTGGTACTTTGTCAAGGAAAAAATTATGGACCATGGTAAGGTGCAAATGGTCCCCTCGAAATCTGATGCCTGGCTATCCCTGGGGCCTGTTGGGGAGTGATTCACGTGCGTGGATAAAACAAGACTTTAAGGCGTGTACTAATCTCTACGAGGTTAGACGTCTTTTCAGAGATAAAAATGTGGTTGAAGAAAAAAACATGTAATTTGAGACGATTTTCATTTGTCTTCAAAAACCAAATTTCTTGTAGTGCAAAATTTGTTCATTGTCAATATTTTATCGCCATCTATGCAAGGGCTTGTCGTTCGGGAAACATCTATATGTTAACAACTAAGATTTTGTCCTACTTAATTCCTTTTTTCTTACCCGTTTGTAGCTTATTGGGCTCCATCGATCATATATAGACACGACAATTAATCAACAAAAATTGGGAATAGATTGTAATAGAAAAGCTACTTATTTTATATTTTTTTTTAGGAAGAACAGTGGTACTATCGAATAAAAAAGGACAAAAAGTAGTATTTTTATGCATTCCTACATTTAGTTAGCTCTATTTAGGAACCAGCTATATAGCTTGAAAATCTTTATTTGTTCGTATTTTTTCATGGGTAATAATTGAGCATGGTAAGTTACAAATGGTCCCCTCAATTCAATTTTGATGCCTACCCCTTTGGTATGTACTGGGGGACTGAGTCACGTGGGTTTTTCCACATGATACTCGTTTGGCACATCCGGACCGTTCAATAGACTTTTGGACGGCTTGGATTAAAACCTTATCTCTCCTTTCATCCCAACAATTTCTCTCTTCAAATTCGAGCCGTCCAAAAACGCAATAGAGGGCTCCGATGCGCCGAGTGAGCATCATGTGTACTCACCCAGCATTGAAGTTTTTTCCCAATAATTGCCAATTACACCATAATTTTTTTCTAACAAATTGAAGGTGGCACATTGATGCGTTTGGATCCATAATTAGATACTACGAAGAACATGTGCGATTACAGATACAAGTATACACTGGAGAGATAAGACAACGTTGATATGAACAAATTAAAAAAAAAAAAAAAAAAACTAGCTAGAATATCGCTACGGCATGAGAACAATTCTTTCTTATTTTTTGGTACTTTGCCAAGGGTAAAATTATGGACCATGGTAAAAGTGCAAATGGTGCCTTCGAAATTTGATGCCTGGCTTTCCCTGGGGTCCTGTTGGGGAGTGATTTACGTGCATGGATAAAACAAGACTTTAAGGTATGTACTGATCTCTACGAGGTTAGACGTCCTTTCATAGAAAAAAATGGGGTTGAAGAAAAAAACATGTAATCTATGACGATTTTGATTTGTCTCCAAAAACCAAATTTCTTGTAGTGCAAAATTTGTTCATTGTCAATATTTTATTGCCATCTATGCAAGGGCTTATCATTCGGGAAACATCTATATGTTAACAACTAAGATTTTGTCCTATTTAATCCTTTTTTAATTTCTTACCCGGTGTAACGTATTGGGCTCCATCATATATGTACATGACAATTAATCAACAAAAATTGGGAATAGATTGTATTAGAAAGCTACTTATTTTATATATATTTTTAGGAGGAACCGTGGTACTATCTAACAAAAAAGACAAAAGTAGTATTTTTATGCATTCCTACATTTAGTTAGTTTAATATTTAGGAACCAGCTAGCTTGAAATCGTTATTTGTTTGTACTAATTTTGTCATGGGTAATAATTGATCTAGCATGGTAAGTTACAAATGGTCCCCTTAATTCAATTTTGATGCCTACCCCTTTGGTATCTACCCTTTTGGTATGTACTGGGGAGTGATTCACGTGGATAAACGATCGAAGACAAACGAGAAGTTGTTTTAGCTGCTTCCTGATGACAATGGCAATAATTAATGTGATGGTTAGATCTTTTAGGGAAGGGAAAAAATGTGGTTAGAAAGAAAGGGTGTGGTTAGAAAGAAAGGGTAAACTCATATTAATATATGACAAACACAGGCATCAAAATTACCAAAGCGGTAGGCATCCAAATTGAGGGACCTGATTTTCTGATTTTTCTCTAATAATGGAGGAGGTCATCGATCCACACCTCATTTCCATGGCATCAGCTGCTTCAGTGCCGTATCCAGAATTTTTCCTATCGATCCATGTGAATCACTCCACAACATACCACAGGGGTAAGCATCCAAATTGAATTAAGGGGACCATTTGTACTCCACAACATACCCAAGGTCACTCTGTCACAATACATCACCTTTATTTCAAAAAATAAGAACTTATTTCTAAAATCAGAACGGAACCTCAACCAACAGAAGCTGATGCCATGGAAATGAGGTCTCGATGACATATTGACGTTGCACCCTGATTTTCTATGGAAATGCTTCATTGCCGTATCCTGATCAGGAATCAGCTAGTTAGAAAAGCATTAATGTTTGGCTTTTGTAAGATTTCAATCCCTTTCTTTCTAACAGCATACTATTTTTCTTGGAAAGGTCTATCAATCCATGTGAATCTCACTCCACAACATACCAAAGGGGTAGGCATCCAAATTGAATTAAGGGGACCATTTGTACTCCACAACATACCAAAGGACCGGTCATTGTTACTTGACATGTTTAATAATTGCCAATATGACACTTAACTAAAAGTCCTCAGGCTTGTGCAATATTCCAAAGGTGTAGGCATCAACATTGAAAGTGACCATTATCTTGTAAATATAGAAAGTGACCATTATCTTCCTCCTTCCTAGTCCAACAATTACGAAACACATGAAAGTATCCAAGTAGTTGGACATGTAAAGTGATCTACTGAAATATAAGGCCATCGATTCACTACCATTAACCTTTCTCTTGCAAGGGGACGTTTGAGGTTTGAGTCTATAGCGTAACTTCGAACCCCTTTGGTTGTTAACACATTTTCCGCTAAATCCCAACTAATGTACACCTTAGTCTTTTTTGTTTGGAAAGGTCCAGCCATGTGGATCACTCTCCAATATTCCAAATGTGTAGGGCTTAAAATTGAAAGTGACGATTATCTTCCTAGGTCAATAATTACGAAACACATCAAAGTATCCAAGTAGTTGGACTTGTAGAGTGATCTATTGAAATATAAGGCCATCATTTCACTACCATTAACCTTCGTCTACATGTGGCTCTTAATCTATCTGGTTGTACCTCTTGTCATGTAAGGGGAGGTCTGGGGTTCAAGTCTATGGAGAGACTTCGAACCCTCTTTAGTTGTTAACATATTAATTTTTTGGTAACGCCTCACTGATGTATATTCCCTCTGTCCCACTTTATTTGTCCCCTTTTTGACTTTGTAATGTCCCAAATTATTTGTCCAATTTGAAATTGACTCATACAAGTTCCATTAATGTCCCTTCTCTTTTAAAAGCATGGCGGATGGAAAAATGTGCATCTCATCTAATGCTAAAAAGTGAGGGGTATTTTTGGAAAAGTCATTCTTTTCATGAGTAATCATTATGTTCCCTAAAATAGTTGAAATCTAAAAAATGGACAAACGAATTGGGACGGAGAGAATACAATATTAGGGTAGAAAAAAAACCCTTTGTCTCGGAATTTAGCAATGCATAACAAAACAATGGTGCATTCAGTATCGGCCCGTAAAACTCGTACTGGGCCCTTGGCCTGCTGTACGTCCAGCATGGGTTAGGCTGGAAGCCCAAATTGAACCTAAACGTGTCTTTCTGTCAATAACTCTGGCCCTTAAACTGAGCCCAAATATATAATTAATATTGGGCCGTCGGTATTCATTCATTTTTCTTATGAAAAGGGCCATTGCTAACTTCAAATAATGAATACGTCGGTATCTTTCATGAGTGGGTTTTCTAAACATCATGACCTTCTTCGAAACTCGTCTTAGTCCCGGCAATGTCAGGCCGGTCATGCCCAAACATTGGATGCGCAGAAAGTCTATCCACACAGCAAATCTGTGCACAGATTGTGCACAGATTTTGTTGTGGGGCCCACCACGGGTTCCACACAAATCATCCAAACCGTTCATTAAATGTAAAACATTTTTTCAAGGGTTTCCGTAAAAAATTAGCTCAATCCAATGCCTATAGATGCTCGATCCAACCATATAACTTTTCATTATCCGGAAATCTGAATGAAAAGTTAGATAGTTGGATGAAGCACCTATAAGTATCGGATTGAGCTTATTTTTTACAGAGACCTTGGAAAAAATGTTTTACATTTAATGAACGGCTCGGATGGTTTGTGTGGAACCCGTGGTGGGGCCCACAACCAAATCTGTGCACAATCTGTGCACAGAAATCTGTGTGTGTAGCAGCTTTCTTGGATGCGATAACAAAAAGAATTAACACACTCCAATATACACCTTTTACACTTTTAGAGATATATGGTAATCGAAAAAGTCCAATAGGCTGTTAATAAGCCGAAGATAATGACTAAAAAACGAAAGAAAATGACAAAAAAAACGCACTCTATATACTTTTCATAGTTTTCAATATAATTTTATAGACTTCTATACACATTTGTACGGACTACGACTCCCTGCAGTGCCTCAAAATGACTGCAACTTGCAGTCCCAATAAAATGGTGGCATTTTGGGCCAAGTTGGGTACTGTATTAAACAACCCCACCCCTCTCCCCTCTGTCAACAGTGTTGACTCAACACTGTTTTTCTTTCTCTCTCTACAATATCGAGAGTCGAGACACTCACACAGACGCTGTTTGGGCTGAATTAACTCAAATCAATCGACAAATAATTGTGTGCGGGCGTGCTAGAAAAGAAATAACTTCAAAGAAGAAGTTACTCTTTTCAAAATGATTTGAAACAACTAATTTCAATCAGGCAATTGTGTTATCCGTCCGATTACCTCAACTAAGAGGATTTTTCCTTAAGGTATCAACCAAATAAAAGATTGACGCGCTTCGAAATCAGAAAAGATGATTGAACACAAACGAACCTGAATCTAATCAAAGGTAAGTTTGTATACAAACACTCTTAAGATTCTATCAAGAATAATAAAAAAATGCAAGCACACTGAATTTAATCAAAAGCGAACTTGCAAACAACTATTCTTTGGTAAGAAAAAACTTAAAGGAAATAAGAAAACTTGAATTTAATCAAAAGTAATCTTACATGCAAATAAGCCTTCAACTTACAAAAAAGACCCTACTCTAAACTAAAAACTAATCTAAGATAGATCTCTGAGCAATCATTTTGTATGAATTGTCAGATGATATGGATTTTTTCGTGTGTCTGTGTCTTCACTTGCTTCTTCTATTTATAGACGCTGCATTTGTCTTCGACCCCCACGTCTTCGATTGATATCCACGTTGGCCACATAAAACGGTTGAGGGGCTTTCGAACGGTTACCCTGATATTTCCAGAATTCCTTCTTCCCCTGCTTGCTTCGATCATGGTGTTCATGGCCACTTCCTGGATCGTGGTTCCTATTTTTAAGCAACGTGAATCAATGCAACGTGTTTGCCTTCCAAAATGATTCCCTGCAATTGCATCTAATTTCAGTTATAAAACAGGGTAGTGAGGACACCGTTCGATGATCGTAAAGTCCAAATTAATGGTTAGATCCAATAACCTCTCAAACCATCGTTTAATTACTACTCAAACGACATCGGTTCACTCTAAAACGACACCGTTTGTCATAAAACAGTGCCCTTTTTAACTCCCGCAATCCTCTGTAATTGGTACTCCACTGGGACAGGTTTTATGCAACCGCCGTACCGTTCGGGGCCACGTGGAATTTTTTCATTGGATAGCACTTTTTAGGATGTAAACAGACGCGCACACTCTCTCTCTCTCTCTCTCGTCCTTTCTCTTCTTTGATTTCTTCTGCAATTTTTCTTTCTACATTTCACCTTTCTAAAAGGTTCATGAGCAGTTATAGTGATAACATCCGAAGAACAAGAACAATTTTGAGCAAAAGCTTTGATCAAATTTGATCCTTGATTGGGTTTTTCCCATCAGTTCTAACAGAAAGTCTACACACATAGCAGATCTTTGCACAGATTATGCACAGATTTTATTGTGGGGTCCACTACGGGTCCCGCACAAATCATCCGAGCTGTTCATTAAATGTAAAATATTTTTTAAAAGATTCCCGTAACAAATCAGCTCAATCCGATTTCTATAGGTGCTCAATCTAACCATATAGCTTTTCATTATCCAGAAATCTAAATAAAAAGTTAGATGGTTGGATGAAGCACCTATAGGTATCGGATTGAGTTTATTTTTTACGCGAATCCTTGAAAAAATATTTTACATTTAATTAATGGCTCGGATAATTTGTGTTGCACCTATGGTAGGCCCCACAACAAAATCTGTGCACAGATGTGCTGTGTGTAGCAGGACTCCAGTTCTAGTGATTCACTCTAGTTTGCTAGAAATTTTTCCCTGAACCTCATTTTAAATAAAATACGGACGTCTCTTTTTTCCAATTTTCTGATGAAATTTCGATGATCCAAGCTACTCATGCCTTGTTTGGATTGGAGTTTAAAATTTTTTTTGAAAAATTGTAGGGTTAATAAGTGGAGAGAGATAGAGAGAGAAATGTTGGAAGTAGGGAGAATCTAGGAGGAATCTAGGAGAATTTTTTGAAAAATTCTTTTTGAATTGTGAAGGGAACAAGGCATCAATGTGTTTAGAACGTGATTCACCCGCGAAAAATCAGCAAAAAAATGACCGGAAAGAGCTTGATTTGAGCAGTTTTTATTTGAACCGGTCGATAAAAAACAAATAAAAACTGTTCAGATCAAGCCCTTCCCTATCTTTTTTTTTTTTTGCTAATTTCTTGTGGGTACCCTTAAAATCACATTCAAAACATATTGCGCCACGTCGCCATATTTTATTGATTGGGACCACTGTTTTGCAACGTGGCCCAATGTAACTGATTTAAAAGAAATAAATGTTTACATCAGCGGTATAAAGAATTTATTCTAAAACAATTTGCTTGATGACCAAAATTGATCTGATATTATAGATTTTTAGTTTAGAGTACTCCATCACAATACAGCTTTTGGAGAAGAAAATAAAGAAGAGGACAAATGGGTGAGAGAGAGAGAGAGAGAGAGAGAGAGAGAGAGAGAGAGAGAGAGAGAGAGAGAGAGAGAGAGAGAGAGAGAGAGAGAGAGAGAGAGAGAGAGAGTATGTGTGCGTGTCTGAGGTCCCGTTCCAGAACACCTTCTTAAAAAATAAGTACTTATTTCACATTTTCAAACTCAAAAATAATGTAAATGAAAAATAATTTTTTAATTTTTTTTGCACGGTATAAAAGATCTTGATAAAATCTATCAAACAAGATCCATATTGATAGAAAAATTATTTGCATAAACATATTATTTTTTAACTTGAAATTGCCTTCTTAAAAAATAAGTACTTATATTGAGTTCTGGAACGGAGCCTCGAGTCGTCTGACTAAGAGGAGAAGAAAGGGCTTTCGTGCTTGTAAATCAACAATATCCCATCATGGCCCAAAACGACCTCGTTTTGATGGAGCTGCAAGTGACAGTCCTTTTAAGGCCCTACAGGGACTCGGAGTCCCATTTGTACACTTTCTAAGACTGAACAAAATCCCAATTGGTTGTTTAATTTTGATTCCAAGCATGATGCAAATTAGGGTTTTTTTGCTTTTTGATTAATAATGTGTGAGTAGTCATTGGGTAGGGTCGCGGGGTCATTAGCACACCGTGGCTAGTTCGGGCACTACTCCTTTTATCGAACTCCAAATAGAGCAGGTTGATCCGAACTAGTTACAAGTGCTATGAACCCTACGACTGTACCTCCTTCCAATTTTTTGAAAAATCAAACAAGTTGTTAGTATTAGTTAATCAATCAACTAGAAGACAAGGGGTGGCCACCAAAGAGTTATTTTTAATATTACAACCTGAGTTTTCACAGCACACACTTCACCGTCCTTAGTGGAATCGACTCCGGTCTTACCGGGTATTGTACTACATCGGTCTCAACCCTACGCTTGGGACAACCCATTATTTTAGGTCTAGGAAATCGGTCAAGCACATAACATTGCCAGGCAATGTTCGAGGTTTGCATGAGAAATTTCTTTCAAATATATATCCCAGGTTATTTGCTCAATACAGTCTGACATCAGAACTTATGTAAGTTCATGGAGGAAACTGCGCAAGTCTGACGAAAATAGGTTGCTGTGCTCTGATTGGAATCTTTCCCCAAGATTAATCTTTGAGGCATAAAAATTTTGTTTTGTTTTTCTGGGGGATGCCCCTTTGCTCCTGTAAAAATTTTAATTAACTACCCAAAAAAAAAAAAAAAAAAGGGAGACATGCACTATCTTGCCTTCGTCCAATAAGGAGAAGTCTTTTTAATTTTTTTTGGTAGTTAAATAAGTGTGATAACCTTTAATATATACACAGTCTTCTCTGCTTGTTGAAACAACATACTATATGCGGATCAACAAAAAAACAACATACTATATAGGACACAATGGCCAACGTATAACAATGAAGAAAGCAAACTACTGTATCATAAATATCAACTGCATAACATTGGAAAATAAGATAAAATAACCTTATTGAAATCTAGATCCACCTTAGCATGAGCGAAAATAAGATAAAATAACCTTAAACGACAATGTTCCACGTACAAATCAACATGCTTACTAGATGTAACAGCATGTTGATATCACAATTATTTGTAGCATATATCTTAATTAGTTTATAGCATTCTTAGTTTTTTCCCATTCATCTCTATCCAGTTCTTCCTAACTTTTTCTGGTTTCTGACGTAACAACATCCATTGTTCCCTGTGCTCCTTGCTCTCGCAAAAAATGCTGCATGCAATTGCATATAGTGGATCGTTCATGTCGAGAAGCTGCATCTCATCCAAAGTACGATTGCATTCTTTTATAGTTGGCCTTTCAGAATTTTCTGAATCTTTCCAATTTGCTGTAACTCCATCACCAGAAGCCTTCCCTACAAGTAAATGTTGTAATATCCAATCAATTTGAATTTAGCAGATTGGTTGAAATAAGGTTGTACCCGGGGACGGAGCCAGGAATTTCACCATGCAGGGACGACCGTGCATGCGAGAAAAAAGAATATAAATACACATGCATAATCACACAAATATATTAAAACTCAAAATAACATAAATACATAAATCGGTTTAACTAATGGGATCGATCTTGATGTATGTGTCTTGTTTTTCTTTATTATTCATATTCTTCTTTTTTATTCATCACAACTGGACAAATTCGGTACATGGGCTTTCATGTTACTTGATTTTACCAGTTAAAAAATAAAGAATTAGGAGAAGTTTAAAATAACAATTGGTGAAAGACATACCTACAACTTAAATTTCGCCAAAATTACTTTGGGTTTCTAAAATCTCTTCTTCTCTGTCTGTATTTTCTCGAAATTGCCTTTGAAGTCTTAACAATTGGGAATGTTTGTGTGAAGAGAGAGAGAGAGGGAATTTGGTGTACCATTGAGATTTTAGAGCGAAAAGAAATAAAACTGTAAAACATTAAAGCCATCTAACGAAAGGTGAAAGTTTAGTACTTAAATATTCACAATATTAACCCTATAGTTTTATTTTTTGTTATATTTTAGCCATTAGTAATTAATGTTGGTATCCTCGTAGTTCAAAAGTTATAATTATATTTTTTTCCAAAATTCTACACAGGGGCAAGCCTATATACTTTCATAGGATTTTTTTTTTTTACATAAAATATTAGTGTTTCTTTTTCTTTTTACAGGGGCGACCGCATTGGCCCCTCCTTGGCTGTACCATACCCGATCCGCTGTATCAGCAGTACTTCAATCAAGCAAAACCAGCATGCATGCAAGCACCCGTATAAAAAGTATACTTCGTAAATACATGTATGTTAAAGAAATTATATATGAATGTATATATTATCGCACATCTATGTATATATATATATATACACTAAATAAAAAGGTGCAGCACATCTAAATATAATATTTTTCAACAAAAAGCTTTTGTTCAAGGATGAGAGCACCAGAAAGACAAAAACAGAATACCAAGCTGCCAAGCATTCATGGGGGAGTTTATCAAACACGCCCAATGTGGTAAGACAGAAAGAAAGAAAAAAGAGCCCAAAGTGGTAGTTTAGGGGGTGTTTTAAATTAAAAATTTTGCCCAAATTTCAAGAGAGGAGAAAATACATTTCATAGGATGAATTTTCGATTGATAAGAAAAAATTTATTATAAACTCGACAAACAGTACATCAAGGAACAAAAGAGGGGCAAAACACCCGCTTCATGATATTGATACATGAAGAAGAGTGAAAGACCCAAAACAGAAAAAAAAAAGAAAAAAACAGCCAACACAAAGTTTGAATGAAATCAGACATACCTCAGCCAAAGCAAGAAGCACAAGAACCTAAAATCCTTAGACCTAACAGAAGCAACCAAAAGTAGGAATCAACTCCACCTAAACCGCAAGAGCTGCCATAAGACTTCCACCAATAAATTAGAGAAGATGTTAAAACATCCAACTCCAAATCAATTGGCTAAGAGTGGAGAGGCCGCCCAGGCTCATATACTAGTTTTGAAGGAGATAATTAACCGATGTGGGACAAATTCCAACACTCTCCTGCATGTGCGACCCCCGACTCGCACGTGGAGAGATAAACAAATGATCCATAATACACGGATCACAATGAAACAAAGTGCAACTATGGCACAAACAAAGGGAAAAGACTCCGAAAATCTAGCTCTGATACCATGTTAAAACATCCAACTCCAAACCAATTGGCTAAGAGTGGAGAGGTCGCCCAGACTCATATACTAATTTTGGAGAAGATAATTTACCGATATGGGACAAATTTCAATAGAAGACCTCACCCAAAAAACATCAGCAAAAATCAGACAAGCGATCCAAAAGACTAAGAGCAGCAAGAACAGATATGAGCAGCCAAAAACCACAATCACACCACTAGATACAACAACAGAAAGACAGTAAACAGAGCAATAGCCCCCCAACAACATACAACCAGCAATAGAAGCAAAGCAAACGTAGACCAAACACCACACAAAGCAGCCACATGACGCATTACCAGAAAACACACACCTCTCAAAGACTACAAAGATTTAACAGATCACAGATATACCGGCAAAAAGGGGCATCCGAGAACCACACCCAAAGGTTCATTTGTACATTTTATTCAATATGCATAATGCTTACAAAAAGTGATTAGTCCTAGAAAGGTGACGATATACTTCGTTGCCTAAAGTGACCATTTGGCGGCGATATATTTCGTCCCCTAAACTGTGCATCTGGCGACACGATACATTTTTTTAGCCGAACGTAACCTTTTTTTTTTTTTTTTTGCGAAGCGAAAAGAAAAAACAAAACAAAAACCACCTAATTGAAATCACAATCACGTAATTAATAAGGAATGAAAAGCCAGACTTGCCGTATGACTTGTAGTACATAGCGTTACCATTGTCACTTTGGTCTTGACCACTGGGAGCTGGTACCCCGAACCCGGACTTATCCAGCTTCTTGTGGGTCACTGATGAGTCTGAAAAATAAACTAATTAGTAAAACGATCAACAGATCGAGAAACATTGCAATAGATCCATCAATTAATTCTTTCATGCTAAGGGAAAAGAAAAGGAACGGAAAAAAGTATGAGCCAAAAACACCACAGAACTAACCCAACTTCAAACGATGGCAATGCTGAATTGTAGCATTTGGGAACATGAAGAGTGTCAATTGATTATGGGAGTCTAGAATTAAAGTTTGATGAGTCTGAGCCAAAAACACCACACATGAGTTTGTCGCATTTGAGTTCAAAACTCACAGGCAACACTTGATCTTGACTATACGGAAGTCATTTTTTACCACGAAAGGAGGGTATCATGCTCAGAAACTTAGATAGAAGTTGAGCATACTTACCGCAGAACCATGTTGCCGTATGAGCAGAAATTTGACTACGATATTCAATGTTCATAATTGTTCTATGACTTCGGGGCCCCAATTTTGGGTCCAAAACTGGGGACCTGGGCGTGGTAGTGCCCAGGCCTGGCCGTGCGCTCATGTCGAATATCAAGCTGTAACTAGAAAAATATGTCGTGACATCTCAAAGAAGGAAAAATTGACAGAATTGGGAGCTTACTCGCATCAATACTGTCGCTGGTTACCGTCGCCATCAACCTAGTTTTGAGCACAGTAAACGGGATGCGCGAATTCGAGTAGGAGGGGATGACAGAGGAGGTGGTTGTCAGTAGGAGCCTTTTAATCCCTTTCATATTTCCAGATTTATTCTGTAATGATATGAAAAGCGGGCTTCGGATTACTACTGAGGCCATCTGTATCATCGTTGTTTTTGAACGGCACACCCTTATAATCGGTTCAGATTTCTTCTTTGATGATCTGATATATATATATATATATATATATATATATATATATATATATATACACACACACACACCAAGTACTATATACAAATGGTCACCTTTGATTTTGACGCCTAGGTACCCCTTTGAAAATTCTTGTGGTGTGATTCACGTGGTTGATCTCCCAAAGAAATAAAATTATATATTATAACGTGGTGACAAAAAAAAGTGTTAAAATTTTACCCCGCGTCTCTTATTCAAGCCACATAAACTTGGTTAATATATTGTAGAGACTACTTAACCTCTTGTTAATTGGTTGTAGGTTTGGACCGTAAAAAAAATCTAACATGATATTAGAGATAGGTCTTGGATGGTCTCACTTCACGCTGTCGGGTCTCCGTCACTCAAGTAAAATCTCCGCGTCTCCTCAATTCATACCCACATGCATCTAGGTTGCACGGAAGAGGGATTATTTGCGCAAGATAGTCACAACATGTCTAAACTAGACACTATATGCCAAATTTTGGCTTTAGCAACATTAAATAACCGTTGGAATAGTCCCAAAACCGCCGATAAAAGTATTTCTGACAGTAATAACCATTGGCAAATGCTTGACCGATTCCTAAACCTAAAATAATGGGTTGCCCCAAGCGTAGAGCGGAGACCGATATAGCACAATACCCGGTAAGACCGGAGTCGAATCCACTAAGGATGGTGAAGTGTGTGCTGTGGAACCTCGGGTTGTAATATTAAAAATAGCTCTTAGGTAGTCACCCCTTGTCTTTTGGTTGATTAATTAACTAATACTAACAGATAACTTGCTCAAATAATTTAAAAGAGAGGCACAGTCGTAGGGAATCCGGCGCTTGCTATCCAATCAGAATCCGCTCGCTTTTCAAGGTTCTAAAAACTGTTAAATTTAGGGAGAATTGGAAACTCCGAAAGATGCGAATCCTAAGGTTGCCGGTCCCGCACACAGCAGCAAACAGGTTTTGGTCCCTCGTTCCTGTTCACATGAGCTCTGACAATGCCTCGGATTCGTCCAACGGACGTAGTTTTCACCAACTAAATTATTTAATTCAATTAATGTGCAGAAAATTGCGAGACGAATCCTAATTGGGTCGCGGCACGCTTTTACATAGCGACCAAACCTCAGAAAAACTACTCACTCATTATTAAAAATAAAAGGAATAAAACCCTAGAATTAATCATGCTCTTTTTCTTGAGATGGAGAAAATTAACAAAGGATTTAGACTAAGCAATCACAAACAAATAACTTTAATTAAGAACAAAAGTTGAAACGAGTTACCGAATACTTGAACAAAACTTCAAAAACTTCAAAGAAAAAGAGCTCTGGAAGAAACAACGTAAGAAAAAACTGCTATGTAAAGTTCGAACCCTAAAAACAAAGTCTAAGGAGGTATTTATACTAATCCCCAAAGTCAGAAATTAAAACAAGGCACGAAAACAATATTTCCCGTTAAAGCCTTCGGTAGCCCTACAAGGAATAGCTGTAGGGCTACGGGTTCCCTGGCCTGTTCCCCAGCCAACAAATTACTTCATACAACTTTTTCTCCTTAAGACCACCGGTAGGGCTACAAGAAATAGCTGTAGGGCTACGGGTTTCTCTGTTCCCCAGCTAATGCACTCTGTAGGGCTACACTTCTGAGCTGTAGCCCCACCGCCTACGGTAGTGAGATTTCCATGCTTTGCATGCAATTTTGGCACCCGACGTCCAACGTTATGCACCCGACACCTCACGCCTCCGTCACGACTTCCCCTGGTGACGTCCGACATGGCCTCAAGGCCTCGCAATCCAAACTTGGCGCAAGAACCGCCTTATTTCCTGTGAAACTAACAAAGACACAAAAACAAGGCAGAGCATGGCATCAAGTGGAAAATGGAATAAACCGCGCCTCTAATGCGCTAATATGCCCTACTTAGGCGCTTATATCTACGATATCACGCTCCTATCAGCAAAGCAAGTGTAGAGAAAGAAATAACGGCTGTAATTTACCGCCAGTAAATGTTTCGGATACTAGTAGCGGCGGAATTGCAACTACCGCTAAAGATTTTTCAGATAAAAATTGTAGTGACTAAGATTCAAACACGCAACCCATTGAATAGTAGCCCGAGCACTTAACCACTCGGCTACATAAAACTTTTTGTTTTATTTGAAAAATAATAATATTTTATATTATCCACCACCATTATCGATATTTTTCTTGCCGCCGTTAATAGTCATCCTTATCGGGGATTTTACTCTTGCTGTTAATAATTACCTTTTGTGGCGGTTTTTTCATTACCTCCGGTAATAGTACTCTTTTTTTTTTCTCAGCAAAACGAAACTTTTTATTAATCTCAAAGGGGTACATCGAGAAAAAAGGAAAAAGATAAAAATAACTCATCATCCAACAGAGAGTTGGATGACAACACCTCAAATGAAAGTTACAATTCCGGTAATAGTACTCTTTACTAACGCTTTTGTTACTGCCGATAAATGCTATTGTTGGCATAGTGAGAGATACTATATCTCTCTTTACGAACACGCGATTTTGGAGAATATTCTCAGTTTTTTATTATTCAAAGACCAATCCCTGTTATCATCAGCGATACTATTGTTTTGCTTAATCGCTTTCATGTCGTTTCTTTTAATTTTGTTTCTCAAACTTGTAATAGAGTGGACTTAATAGCCAAGTATGCCCTATCTTCTAGCTAGCTCTCGTCTCACTTGGACCGGCGAATTTCAGGGATGGGTGATGAGAGAAGCTAATTTGGATTCTCCTTCGTGATTTTGAGTAGTAAAATTTCTACCGATTGAAAATAAAAAAAAAGAAATTCAAATCAAAAGAATTCACGAAACAAAATACTTCTAGCCTTGATATTCTAAATTACGAGATCTCTAGAAAATATTAAACTAAAATGCGGGTATAGGTATATATATTCTTAAATATGTGTCGTCATCAAAACTTATGGGGTTATTTGCATCTTTCGATTATTCAGAATTAATTACAAGAAGTGGAAGAAATCTCCAGAGATTCCCTGATTATAAGCCATGTGGGAACACTTCATTAGAATAGATATATAGTACTGTAGTAGTATATTGGTACATATGACTAACGTTGGTAATTTTCTCATGGAAACGTGTCTTGTCACGAAAAAAAAAATGTCACCGCCCGTATTTATAACCCAGCAATCCATGGGACCCATAATAAATTCGAATTTGACACTTCAAAAAGAAAATTGATGAGACAATTTTGGTTGTAGAGGAGCCAGATTGCAAAATTTAAAGGGTTGAGTTGTTGTGACGGCCAAACCTAGATGAAAACGGGTGATACATATCGACTGTATCACCCATTTAGATAAGACTTGAATTATAGGAAGGACAACAATGGTCCCAAAATATATGTAATAATATGTGATTTAGAAATTATTGAAAATTACAAATATACAAAACTTGTTCATTGCCAACATTTTATTGCCATCTGTTGAAGGCCTTATCATTATAGGGGCATATCTACTACACTTACGAAAAGACATGTCCCAAAGTCATGTGAAATACTTTCTCTATCCCAAATTGCTGGTCTCCTATGAAAAGACGTAAAATTTTGAGATCAAAAAAAAAAAAACTTTAGCGCATTATTTTTAAAATTTCAGTTCATGTTTACAAAAAAAATCTCTTCACAAGTTTAACCCTTCTCAAGTTCAATACATGTCTCTGTCCTTGAATAAGTGTGAAATCCTAATGTGGTACTGGACTTTTCTTCATTGACAGGGGTCTCGAAACAACAATGTGTGATTTGGAATTTTTCCCGAAAATGGATGACAAAATATTGTCCATTGCCTTACCGTAGCTTCCACTTTTGAAAAGCATCTACAACAACTATGTTTTTGTCATTTTAATTCCCTGTTTTCAAACAAATTGAAGGGGACCCAATATGGCTTAATGGGTTCCGAAAAGCAGTTCCACTTGTTTTCCAGCTGTTCTAACAAATTTCGCAGCAACTGTTGATACTAAGTCCGAAATTGAACTCCATTGACATCATATATCAATCGTCACTAAAGATACTAAGTCCGAAATTCAAGAATAATATAGAAGAGTTTTGATTCAATTGAGATCTAAGAAAAAGTGTTGATCATAACAACAAACAAATCTTTCTTGGGCTGGAGTTGAATCGTTAGACGGTATTGGACGTGATCCGGCCAGCAGTTTGGCTGCCTTTGATCACGGTCTTCGGCTGAGGTTGTTCAAGGGACTAGCTCGATACGGTGGGATTTCCTAGACTCACATCTGTTTGGGTTAGCTCATTGTTGGTGGCTTATGCTTACCATGGTGGTGGTACTCTTGAGATGCATTCGTTTAGTCTTTTCGTGTGTAATAAGTTTTCAGACTTAATTTTTTGTGTGTTGGGGTGGGTAGATTAGCATTTGTGGTGGAGGTTTCGTTGTTTTTAGTAGTTCATAGTTCAATGACCATGGTTGCGGTGTGGGACAATATTTTTAATTCTACATTGTTAGGTGCCTTGTCATTTCGGAAGCATTTAAGAAACTAGATACATTTTTCCATTTTTATCCCATTTTTTCTAATCCATAATTAGATACTACAAAGAACAGGTGTGATTACAGATACAGGTATATACTAGAGAGATACGATTACGTTGGTATGAACAAGTTACAAAAATTAGAATATAGTTACGGCATGAGATTAGTGGGAGTTAGTGGGATATTAGTCAACAAAAGGCTCATAAGTTACTCATAGTCTTGATACTCCAAACCCAGCCCCTCATGGGACTCGAACCTAGGCCATCACGGAGGGGGACATGAAGTTATTAACTATGCTAGCTTAACTGTTCAACTTTTTTGTGTACTTTGTTCAAGGTAAATTATATATGGTAGAGATGGCAAACGGACGGGTCTAGGAATGTTGAAACGTGTTGTGGGTCAAATTAATATGGGTAAAAAAAAGTAAACTAGTTGAAACGGGTCGGATCGAATATGAGTCAAGCCAAACACAAACCCACCCAACCCGTTTTCCTTTACTTTTTTATTTTCCCCATCACCCCCCCCCCCCCCCCCCGGCTCTTCTCTGATTTGTCTCAATAAGGGGATTAAGAAAAATTAAATTTTATGATTAAAACTCAATTTTTTAAAATAAAAATAAAGCAATTAGAGGCTAAAAAACTTTAAAAAATCAGGTTTTTAATTTTTTTTTTCCATATTAAAATTGAAAAAACAGTGTAAATAAACTTTTACCTTGCAGATTAAAATAAAAAAATAATTTACTGTAAAAGACAACCATAGAAGGAATCAGAAGAAAGAAGTTTGATATCCAAATAACTAGCTTTCTCATGTTCCAAACAACGCGCAGCCAACACGCAACAATCATTCGTAAACCAAAACAAGCAATAGAAAGAAAGCTAGGTCGTTTTAATTCTAGTCTTATTGAACCCATTTTCAATCCACCTAAACCCATGTAAATATGGGGTGATATGGGGTTGAACCCATATCAATCCATTATACAATATGGGCGGATTGGATTGAATTATAAGTAGGAGGATTTAGATGAGTTCACAAATATGACTTAGAATTGCCACCTCTATTAGATGGATATGGTAAGGTACAAATGGTCCCCTTGAAATTTGATGGCTGGCTACCCCTTGGACCTGTTGGGGAGCCAGTAATTCACGTGCATGGATAGAACAAGACATTAAGGCAATGAATGCAATTGCCTTAATGTCTTGGGAAGGCAAATGATACGGAAAAAGGAAAATGGAAGCAGAAGTTGGTAGAAAGTATGTTGGGCATTCCTAAATCCAAGAAGAAAGGTGGAAATAAGAAGCAAAGTGGTGCTATGTTTAGATCAACTGTTGTTGCTGCTGCGCTACCAATTTCTTCTGAAGGCATCAACAGGACTCATCTAAATGAGGCTCAGGCTATCTAGACTGTTAACAAAATCATGGGCCTTGGTTATTCGGGTAATGAAAAGAATCTTATTCATCGAATCCCGATTATGGATGCCGAAGATGAGGAAAGGGCTAAAGCGCATGATTTTCAACATAAGGCCAGGATTGACTCTTAGGTGTCTATTTGGGAGTTGTCTTTGTTATTTGTTGTTTTGTTTTGGTTGAGGTTTGCCTGGTTGGGTGTATCGCCTTTGGGTTTTTGCTTTGGGTCTTAGGTGTTAGGTGTCTCTTTAGGAGTGGTATTTTTGTTGGTTTCTTGCCAACCATGGTTTGTTATTCTCTCCCCAGGGGTTTGAGTTGGCTTGTGATTGTTGGAGCTGTTGTTTCCCCTCGTGGGTTTTCTCTTCTCTAGTTTGAAGCTGTCTTGAATCCCTTTAATCTTTGTAATTTGTTTCCAAAGATTAATAAATGTTTTGCCGTTCAAAAAAAAAGAGAAAAAGAAGGCAATGAATGCAATGGCATGTACTCTACGAGGTTAGACGTCCTTTAGCGAGAAAATGTGGTTAGAAAAGTTTTTCTTTGTGGCTCCTAAATGAAGGCAAAATGAATGCGATAGCATCACACAACTGTTTCGCTGAAATATGTACCCTAAAACGTCATGTTCAGAAGCTAACGGAAGTCGACACTTATTGAGGTCACTGTTTCGCTGCCTCGAAACTTTTCTTCCTCACCTCTTGGGTGAGGTCATCCACTCCTCATTTTTGTGAAGTCATGATATTACCATATAAGAAACCAACCTCGATATCTCTCACAAATGACAGGCTAAAACAAATGCATCCATTTTGGATTTACTTTTTTGAGTAATTTTCATGGACAAGAGTGGTGGCACTATTTGTCTATGACTATTATCTTTGTTTAATCGAGGATGGTCTCAAACTATATGGCATGAAGTTTTTTCCTAAAGACAATTAGCCAAATATTGGTCATTAGTAAATAATTATAGTGGATGGCAAAACACCAGTTATAAAATATAGCGCTTTTTCGAAGACTATTTATCAAGGAATTGAGCTTAATGAACTAATTTAATTTTTACAAAAACTCTTATAATGTTTCTCTTCACTCTTTACAAATTACAAAAGGAGCTGTAGCACTTTTTGAAAAAATGAAATTAGAAATTGTGGCCCTATTTATTTATAGAGAAAGATTCAAGGGCCGTACAAGTTGTATGATATGAAAACATGAGAGACCTGATACATAATAATGGAGGAGGTAGCCATTGTTTTCACTTTTCACGGCTTGAAAACTTTAGCCGGTTCACAACTCCCAATAGTCATCTATACCTCATTCTCATGAGTAATGACTTCACGCGTGTAGCATGTGATGTGGTCACAGTATTTATTTCCTTATCATTCACTAGAAACTAGCTAGCTAGAACAACTTCATTTTTTTCAATGTTAAAATCACATACTGGTAGCTCGTCTTAGGTCCAACAATTGGCTTTTTGACGTTTTTGGTCCCCAAAGTATTTCCGTCATGTCATTTTGGTCTCCAATATTCCAATTGCTAACATTGCATCCCCAAAGTATCAATTTTGTCTTTAAATGGTCCCTGCGACTGACGCCGTTCCTTCCCTCCGTCAAAACCAAGGGCAATCTTGGTATTTCACCCCCTCTCTCCCTCAAAACGGTGTCGTTTGGTCAGCCAAATTGGCTTTTTGACTTTTTTGGTTCCCAAAGTATTTCCGTCATGCCATTTTGGTCCCCAAAGTATTTCCGCTGTGCCATTTTGGTCTCCAATATTCCAATTGCTAACAGTGCATCCCCAAAGTATCAATTTTGCCTTTAAATGGTTCCTGCGGCTGACGCCGTTCCTTCCCTCCGTCAAAACCAAGGCCAATCTTAGTATTTCACCCCCTCTCTCCCTCAAAACAGCGTCGTTTGGTTGAAATTTGGAAATATTGATTTTTTTTCTTCCATGGTTCTTTTAGGGTTCTCATTGAAAGCCTTAAAGTCAAAAAAATAATTATGACTCCTTAAGATAAAATTAATGATCAAAAAATTAAGATCTTCGCACAGATTCAAACAGATTGAAAATTTGTACACTTCATTTTTTTATCATATTTTTTTAATATATAAATAGCGTAAAAAAATGAAGTGTTTCAATTTTTAACCCGTTTGAACTGGTGCGAAGATCTTAATTTTCTGATCATTTTACCCTAAAGGGTCATAATTAATTTTTTGATACATAATTAAGATGAAAATTGAAACACTTGATTTTTTTAGGCTGTTTATATATTAAAAAATATGGTGAAAAAATTAAGTATTCGAAATTTCAATATGTTTGAATCTGTGTGAAGATCTTAATTTTTTGACCATTTTATCTTAAAGAGTCATAATTATTTTTTTGACTCTAAGGCTTTCAATGAGAACCCTAAAAGAACCATGAAAGAAAAAAATCAATATTTCCAAATTCCAAGCAAATGACGCCGTTTTGAAGGAGATAGGGGGGTGAAATACTAAGATTGCCCTTGGTTTTGACGGAGGAAAGGAACGGCATCAACCGCAGGAACCATTTAAAGACAAAATTGATACTTTGGGGATGCAATATTAGCAATTGGAATATTGGGAACCAAAATGGCACGACGGAAATACTTTGGGGACCAAACTGGCATGACGGAAATACTTTGGGGACCAAATTGGCATGACAGAAATACTTTGGGGACCAAAAAAGTCAAAAAGCCAATTCGGCTAACCAAACGACGCCGTTTTGAGGGAGAGAGGGGGTGAAATACCAAGATTGCCCTTGGTTTTGACAGAGGGAAGGAACGGCATCAGCCGCAGGGACCATTTAAAGACATAATTGATTCTTTGGGGATGCAATGTTAGCAATTGGAATATTGGGGACCAAAATGGCACGACGGAAATACTTTGGGAACCAAAAACGTCAAAAAGCCCAACAAAAACAACCAGAATCGTTCATTTTTGGAGAATAACTTTTTTTAGTTATTCAATCTCGATTTTATGTTGATTTTAACCATGATAAAAAGTAGCGTAGAAATAATAATGGCTCCATAGACTACAGTTTCAAAACCGAAATGAATTGTCAAAGATGTTGGGTAGAAACCGTGATCTTTCTTCTTATTTGTTAGAGGCCTTATCATGGTAGTTGGAGGCATCTACAACACCTATGATTTTGTCCTAGTTATCTCCTTTTTTAACCCATTGTAGCTTATCAGGCTCCATAATTGGACTTCACAATCCTGGTCGATGATAATTGATAGAAAAGGTAAGAACAAATAACGAATTTTTTCCCATATGAAACCCAGCAGAAGCAAGAAAGTGAGATTTTTTCGTATATGAAAACATCTTTTGTGACAAATTTTTCCATCCTGAAAAGGAATAATCGGTGACGAAATTTTTCGTCTTCAAAAAACGCAGTAGGCGAGGGAAAAAAATTGTCAACAATTATTCACTTTTTGGTGACGAAATATTTTGTAATCAAAAGACACTATAGATAACCAAAAACAGATTTCGTCATCAGGTGAGAATCCTTGATACAAAAAAAATTTCATTATCCATACTAGTTTTTCTTCACCCATATTATTTGTGACGAAGAAAAAAATATGTAATCTGTGACGATTTTCATTCTTCTCCAAAAACCAAATTTCTTGTAGTGTAAAATTTGTTCATGCGTTGTCAACATTTTATTGCTATCTATACAAGGTCTTATCGTTCAGGAAGCATCTGTCTTATTTATTCCCTTTTTTCTTACCCATTGTAGCTTATTGGGCTTCATCATAGACATGACAATCAATCAACAAAATTGGGAATAGATTGTAATAGAAAAGCTTTTTTATTTTTTTTTAGGAAGAACAGTGGTACTATCGAATAAAAAAAGACAAAAAGTAGTATTTTTATGCATTCCTACATTTAGTTAGTTTTATTTAGGAACCAGCTATATAGCTTGAAAATCTTTACTTGTTTGTATTTTTTCATGGGTAATAATTGAGCATGGTAAGTTACAAATGGTCCCCTTAATTCAATTTTGATGCCTACCCCTTTGGTATGTACTGGGGAGTGATTCACGTGGAGAAACGAAGACAATGGCAATAATTAATGTGATGGTTAGACCTTTCAGGGAAGGGATAAAAAAATGTGTGGTTAGAAAAAATTGAATTAAGGGGACCATTTGTACTCCACAACATACCCAAAAATTGAATTATTGTATTCTATTATCAACTGCTTTGTTGTCAGTTACAAAAAAAATTGAATTATTTTTTCCGGCTTTATTGAGTTCTTCCCCTGTTATTGACCAAAATTCCAACATTAGTTAACTTGCGCTGAATCGGTCCTTGATGCCTTAGTTACCAAAAAGAGAACGTCTACTTATTTGTCGCTTAATTAATGTAACTATTAGTTGGAGATAAGGGTGATAATTGTGAATACAGATTTTAGCTTTAGAATCTCCTGCAAATTTCAGATTCCGGATTTTAATAAAATTGAATATTCCTTTTTAGTACTTGTAAAGATACCTATGTTTAGCTGAGCAAAAAAAAAAGATACCTATGTTTAATTAGTGTAAAATTTTACCTGATCAGAATTGCCCCCGGGGGCCATCTTTATTTGATCAATAGTGGTCTGGAAATATGTGGCATATAATTTTCTACTAAAAACAGTAAAATATTAATTACCGAATACCGATCCTTAGGATAATGTCTCTGCATATAAAGAAAGATTTAGGTACCATATCTATAGTGTACAAGAGTTTGAAGGACCTGATTTCTAATAAAGAAAGATTTAGGGACCATATCTATATTGTACAAGAGTTTGGAGGAGGTCATCCACACCTCATTTCCATGGCCTCAGCTGCTTTGGTGCCTTATCTAGTATTTCGATCCATGTTAATCACTCCACAACGTACCGAAGGGGTAGGCATCCAAATTGAATTAAGGGGACCATTTGTACTTGACAACATATCCAAGGTCACACTCTCATAATACATCACCTTTATTTCAAAAAAAAAAGTACTTATTTCTAAAACCGAAACGAGGCCTTAACCAACTGAAGCTGATGCCATGGAAATGAGGTCTCGATGACATATTGACATTGACCCCCTGATTTTCTATGGAAATGCTTCATTGCCTATTGCCTTATCCTGAGGAATCAGCTGGCTAGAAAAGCATCATTTGTCTTTTGTAAGATGTCAATCCCAACCCTTTCTTTCTAACAGCGTAGTATTTTTCTTGGAAAGGTCTATCGATCCATGTGAATCTCACTCCACAACATACCAAAGGGGTGGGGATTCAAATTGAAGGTGACCGGTCATTGGTACCTGACATGGGTACGTAGTAATTGCCAATATATATGACAGTACTTAACTAAAAGTCCTCAAGCTTGTGCTTTCAACTGTTTGGTAGTCTGTCCATGCGTGAAATTTTCTCCAGCTTTAATGAAGCATTCATCAGTGAAAGTATTGTTTTTGGCGAGATGTTATAGCGATTCCAACTTGTGTGGCATTATATAGATATTATCCATCAATTGGTGGGCGACAGCAAGACCCTTGTATGATTTTATCTATTTTTTCTAACCATGTCTTTTTTTTTTTCTTTTGAAAGGTCTAACCACGCGAATCACTCCACAATATGTCAAAGCGTTTGGCATCAAAATTGAAGGTGACCATTTGTACCTTATACTACAGTCAATAGTTATTAATTACCCAGACAATGACATTAACCAAGTCCTTGGACTTTAATATGCCACTTTTCTGAATTTTTTTTTTTTGCGCACTCTTGGCCATGCGATCTTGAATGTCTCTTTTTGCAGGATTACCAAGGTAGTGCGCAAGGATGTACATCAAGCCCATTATCTTGATAGGCAGGCACTAACAAGCATTGTGCACCACACAGGCACAACAGTTACAGGAATTAACCTGTTTTGTAATAGAGCTAGTGCTGCTCCGACCTAATCATTGTAGCTTTATATTTTGGGTTGTTTATTTGTAAACTGTTATGCTTATATGAATTTCTTTTTGTTTCACAAAAAAAAATTATAAACTTTTTATTTCATGTTTAGAAAAAATTCTCTTCACAAATTTCAACTTTCTCAAGTTCAATGCTTGTCTTTGTCCCTGAATTAGTGTGAAATCCTAGGAAAATATGCAAAAAATGTGTGATTTGGAGTTTCTTTTCCCAAAAATGAATGACAAAAAGTTGTTTATTGCCTTACAGTATGTTTGAGGCCTTCCACTTGCAAAAGCATCTACAACAACTATGTTTTTTTGTCATTTTTATCCCCTGTTTTCAAACAAATTGAAGGTGATCCATTATGACTTATTGGGCTCTGAAAAGCTGTAGTTTCACTTATTTTCCACCAGTTCAAACAAACTGCACTGCAACTGTTGATACTAAGTCCGAAATTCAACTCCATTGACATTGTATATCAATCGTTACAAAAGATACTTAGTCCGAAATTCAAGAATAATATATACAGCTAGGTTTTGATTCAATTTTGATCAAAGAAAAAGTGTTGATCATAACAACAAACAAATCGATCTATTCGATTACTAAATACAATCATCTATTTATAAATACCATTCAATTTCGAGCATCCAAGTTAATTTTAAAAATCAAAATAACATTGCACAAATTAGATGGTTCCTAAAAAGTAATTATTTTCCCAACGAAATCTTTCTTGGGTTGGAGTTGAATTGTTTAAAAAAAATTATATGTTTTAGTACCAAAATAGCTTAGAAATTACAATGGGTAGAATAATCGTTTGGGAACATCCGCTCCTCAAATCTGTCCTTGACTTTGCTCTCAAAGTATAAGTGAATTGGAAATTTTTTCCCGATGAGAAAAAAAACAACTCAAAGTTCTTCATGCCAAGATCATAACGCCGGCATCTGTTAGATGCCTTGTCATTTCGGAAACATTTAAGACAACTTCGTTCATTTTGTCATTTTTATCCCATTTTTTCTAACAAATTGAAGGTGATACATTGACGCGTTTGGATCCGTAATTAGATACTACGAAGAACATGTGCGATTACAACTACAGGTATATACTGGAGAGATACGACTGCGTTGATATGAACAAATTAAAAAAAAAGAAAAAAAAAAACTAGCTAGAATATAGCTACGGCATGAGAACAATTCTTTTTATTGTTTGGTACTTTAATTTGTGAAGGATAAAATTATGGACCATGGTAAGGTGCAAATGGTCCCCTCGAAATTTGATGCCTGGCTATCCCTGGGGCCTGTTGGGAGTGATTCACGTGCTAGGTTAGACGTCTTTTCTGAGATAAAAATGTGGTTGGAAATGCTGTTCCTAGGTGGTTCCTATAAATAAATGAAGGCAATGAATGCATCACACAACTGTTTCGCTAAAATATATGTACCCTAAACGTCATGCATGTTCAGAAGTTAGGATGTCAACACCCATTATTGAGGTCATCCATTCCTCGTCTCCGTGATGTCACCACATTACCATTTAAGTGGTGTGGTTAAAAATTGTGTGTTATATGACATAAATAAAGTGTATAAATTTAAAGAATAAATGTGTATTGTAGTAAAATAGTTAAGATGCATATTAACGTAAGATAAAGTGTGTATATGTATACAAACACGTAATATAGATGAGACTAGTGCCGTTCATTTTCTCCTATCCTCTCTCTCCTCCCATCTTTTCAGTCAAGAATTTCTGCTCCTCCTCACTCCCTCTTTCCGTTGCTAATACAGGAACTACAGATAGTTTAACAGCTAATGTTGGCTAATGCCAACTCAACTTTTAACAATACCATTAAAGTGCAAAAATGTAAAAAATATTCACTAATTGACCCAAGTCAGCTAGTTCTGAGCAAACTAAGCCCTTAATATTGTTCACTGGAGATGCCCTAAGAAACCATCCACAAGATCCCTCACAAATGACGGGCTAAAACAATCACATTCATTTTGGCTTTAGTTTTTGAGTAATTTTCATGGACTAGAGTGGCAATATTTGTCTCTGACTATTACCTTTGTTTAAATGAGGGTGGTTCCGAAATTTGTGGTATGAAGTTTTTTCCTAAAGACAATTAGCAAGCCAAATATTGGTTATTGGTAAATAATTATAGCAGATGGCAAAACAGTACCAGACATAAAATATAGCGCTTTTTCGAAGACTATTTATCAAGGGATTGAGCATAATGAACTAATTAAATTTTAAAAAAAAAATTTCTTATAATGTTTCTCTTCACTCTTTACAAATTATGTACAACTGGAGCTGTAGCTCTTTTGGTTGAATGAAATTAGAAATTGAGGTCCTATCATTTATAGAGGAGGTTTCCACGGTACCAGTTCTGTGATATCAAAACACGAGGGACCTGATACGTAATAACAGAGGAGGTTGCCATTGTTTTCACTTTTCACAGCCTGAAAACTTTATCCGGTTCACAACTCCCAAGAGTCATCTATACCTCATTCTCATGAGTAATGACTTCACGTGTGTGCTATGTGATGTGATCACAGTCTTTATTTCCTTATCATTCACTAGAAACTAGCTAGAACAACTTCATTTTTTTTCAATGTTAAAAGCGCATACTGGTAGCTAGCCACAGGTCCAACAAAAACAATCAGAATCGTTCATTTTGGAGATCGGTTTTTTTTAGTTATTCAATCTCGGTTTTATGTTGATTTTATCATGGTTAAAAACCGTGAATGGAAGTAGCGTAAGACAATAATGGCCCCATAGACCACAGTTTCAAAACCGAGATGATTTGTCAAAGATCTCAGGTAGAAACCAAGATCTTTCTTCTTTTTTGTCAAAGATCTATATGTTAACAACTAAGATTTTGTCCTATTTAATCCCTTTTTTCTTACCCGTTGTAGCTTATTGGGCTCCATCAAATATAGACATGACAATTAATCAACAAAAGTTGGGAATTGATTGTAATAGAAAAGCTACTTATTTTATATTTTTTTAGGAAGAACAGTGGTACTATCGAATAAGAAAGACAAAAGTAGTATTTTTATGCATTCCTACATTTAGTTAGTTCTAATATTTAGGAACCAGCTAGCTTGAAAATCGTTATTTGTTTGTATTAATTTGGTCATGGGTAATAATTGATCTAGCATGGTAAGGTACAAATGGTCCCCTTAATTCAATTTTGATGCCTACCCCTTCGGCATGTTGGGGAGTGATTCACGCGGATAAATGAAGACAAACGATAAGTTGTTTTAGCTGCTTCCTGATGACAATTATGGCAATAATTAAAGTGATGGTTAGACCTTTCAGGGAAGGGAAAAAATGTGGTTAGAAAAAAAGGGTAAAGTCATAATATATGACAAACACAGGCATCAAAATACCAAAAGGGTAGACATCCAAATTGAGGGACCTGATTGTCTGATCAAGTATGTTATGAAATCTACCTTGAAATTAATACATATATAGTATCTACTCCTTCCGTCCCAATTTAAATGTCTCCTACAAATTTTTGTGCATTTTCACTTCAATTTGGTGTAAGAAAACAAAAATAATAATATGTAAAGATATACTTTTTGGATTTGAAAATATACGAAAATCTGTAGTAGACATTTAAATTGGGACGGAGTGAGAAGAAGAAATTAACGATCGCAAAAAGAAAATTATTAAAATACAATAACATAAAACGACGTCGTTCGGAGAAGACCCAATATTTTTTCAGTCCAAAATACTTAAATTGTGCCACCCAATTTGAATTTCGATAAGCATGAATGTTGTTTGCCCTTTGTATTATTGTTCAAACCCAATTTGAATTACCTCAATCACAATTATGAGTAAAGAGTTATACCCGAAATACTAAATAAATTAACTCGTATTGGGGTAATTCAAATTGGGTTTGAACAATAACACAAAGAGCTTACAATTTTCATGTTTATCAAAATTGCTAATTTTAATGTTTAAAGGTTCAAAACGACATTCAATTCGACTTTAATTGCTATTTTAATGTTAAATATATGCTATATATATTAGATATTTCAAATATATAATGAAAAGTGTGTGTAGTGTAGTTGGTTGGAGCCTTGGGCGCAAAGGCTTGTGTAGTTGGATGACCTGGGTTTGAAACCTAGGAGGCACAAGAAAATTGTATTTTTTCATCAAGTAACCTTTCGGTCACACAACAACTGGTGTCGCCAATAGGCTACTTTTTGGCGAGCAAACCACGTCGACAAAGGCGTAATATGTTTTTCACATAACCACACTTTCACCGACGCAAAGCGCGACGCCAAATCTTCTGCCTTCTGGCGACGGAGGTGTTCGTGTCGGAAAATACTATTACCGACACAGCAATGCCGACAACATGCCAATGCAAGGACTTGCGTTGCCAAAACTCTTTGCCGACATACTATTGTGCGTCGCCAGAACTAAATTTTGTTGTAGTGAAGAGCGAGTCTGAAACTTCACGGCGTGAGGCCACGCTTGATTGATGTCTCAAATCCCTACACCCTACACCATTCAAATCATCCGGGTATGATACTTGTCTCCAAATTACTTGAAGGATACAACTATAGCACATGGAGCCATGCTCTATGAATCGACCTGAGTGCTAAGAACAAGATCGGCTTTTTCATTGGTTCAATCAAGCCACCTTCCTCCATAGATGCCACTTTTCCTTTATGGCAGCGCTGTGGCGACATGGTCTTGTCATGGCTCTTGTAGGGGGATGAAAACAATTGGTGCTCTGGATGACACCAAACTGCAACGGCTTTACGTGCCTCTACACTGGAACCCTAGTTCGTCGTCGGAACCCTAATCTGCAAAACAGACAAGGGGTGAGCGCATCTTTGCTTCTCGTAGCAAAGGCCCTCCGATGCCAAAGTTAGTATCACGTACTGGTTTACAAATCCTAATTGTCAGTAGGAAAAAAATACGAATGCCACATATTGCGTACCTTTTATCTCCAGGTTTACCTCGTATTTATAGACTCATAGATGCTTGCTACCCAAGCATTCTTCTCGTTCTAGGATTCCTATCTCGTATAGGAACCCATGATATCTGGGACTCTCGTTCCCTTATCATTTCATTACCTCAGTCCTTTTAGGACTCTTTTCCTTAATAAGCTGAATATCCCATTCACGTTAGGCCTCTTTCCTATATACTCGGGATCTTATTCTTTAGAGGGTAAGACCGTTCTGGATTCTTCTAGAGCGTTCCTACCGCCTTAGCATGCAAGGCTGCTTACTTAATAACTCTTCCACTGTTCGGCCATCTCATTGCCGAAAACTACATCTGGACCAATGACCCCTCATGTTACTGGTCCACATTCTTATGGTTTTGATAAATGACTTCACGTGTCTTTTGCCTACACTTGCCGAACAGACTATATGGGCCAATGACTTCTCATGCCAATGATCCATATCGCCGTTCACCGCCCTTCCCGGCGGTACATCAAATTGTGTTAACCACGTGCTTTCTTATACCAAGTGTTCGGCTTCTATTTGCACCTATTCGGGAATACCTCCCTACAATTGCTCCCTAGCTTTACCTTTTTGCGACTGTTCAGGGGCAACAGGTAAAGCTTTTTAGAATCAAACGTTTAGACCAAACTCTTCTAATCCCGGGCAGTTGCGTTTTTGATACTCATTAATGTTTTTTGGTGGCTTCGTCATTATAACATTTCGAGGTAATAACTCTACGTGGCATACTTCGTACGCTTCACATTAATTTTGAACTGACGTTTTATTAAGCGGCATCAGAACGGCACCTCTCTTTCCGTTACTTTTGATGAAACGGCGTGAGAGGAGACGTTTCGTCTCTGTCTCCTTCTCTTTAAACTCTCGAAAAAGGGTTTGTTAGATCTTTTCTAAAAAAGAAACCCAAGTTCTTCTTCGTTCTTACTGGTCGAACGGTTCAGCCGCCATCGCCGCCGTCTACGGATTCCTTCTGCAACCTCAAACATCGCCATAGTCTACTTCGTAAGCCCTTTCACTCTAAGATCTCGTTCTCTGATTCATTAATTCCTGGGGTTTTATTCATAGCCCCTTCCAGATTTCAGTCTATTCATGGTTCCCTCTGCATATTTCAATGGCGGATGAGGATAATAGCGGCCCTAAGCCCGGAAAGTTTAGAAAACTCTGTGAGACCCCTACAGCCATGACAGCTTTTAGAACAGAGTATAATATCCCTAAGAATGTAGGGCTCGAACTCGCCCCACTAGATGCAGACAGGGACGGAGGCTCATTGGATAGAATGTGCATCCCAATCGTAGCCATTGTTGAGGGTGGGGTTCGATTTCCCCTTCACCCATTGCTTCGGCAAGTCCTGAATTGGTATAGACTCACACCAATGCAGGTTTCCACAAATGTTTTCAGACTCATAATGGGAGTCGTAGCTTTAAATAGGATCTTAGGAACTCAGGTAGGCCTTTGGGAAATTCAGTGGTGGTACAGCATTGCACTAAACCCAGAATATAATACTTATTATTTCAAAGAAAGGAGAGCAGAAAAACGTCTTGTGCTCAACCTGTCTGATTCCGCTCGTGATCATGAAATTGACTTTCTCTATATCACTGGAGCTTTCGAGCCTATTGGGGAAGACGGCCAAGTGGTGGGCCTGCACTGCCCTCACATATGGGGCTACCCACGTATGCTCCTGTTTTTCTTTCTCTTTCCTTGTCTTTACGTAATTTCCATATATCTCTAACTCATGTTTGCACCTTGTCATTGCAGCGGATAACGCCAACAAATGCTCCAGACGAGAGCCAAGCTACCTCCGAACAGAG
Organism: Rhododendron simsii; assembly: GCA_014282245.1. Classification (NCBI taxonomy): domain Eukaryota; kingdom Viridiplantae; phylum Streptophyta; class Magnoliopsida; order Ericales; family Ericaceae; genus Rhododendron; species Rhododendron simsii. The sequence goes on along the minus strand of CM024957.1, from coordinate 34,423,190 downwards.
GACATTAACAGGATCCTCAAATATACCGGCGAACCTGGTACCCGAACAGCCAGTTGGGGGAGAAACGCGGACGTATTATTGGGATACGATCCCGCGTACAGCGGAGTCATCGATAGGAGACTTGCCAATCCCAGCACTAGCACTGCCTCCACATCGACTGCTCCCCAGCCAAAGAGTTCGAGGCGCAACACTGGAGTTACAATTGCCGGGCAGCCTGGCGAGGTTCCTATCTCAGAAGGTATCCCTCTTCCTCGCCTGAGGCTTAGAAGATCCGTACGGAATCAACTCGATCAATCCATTCCAGAATGTGACACCAGCCAATCCTCATCTCCCGGATATTCAGCCTCGCCCCTCTCGTCAGGTACAATGACTCGCTAGCCTCTAAATTTGAGTTCCCTTTGACCGTTGCTACACGCGGCCATGGCACTGGTCGGGCAGCGTCTACCGGACACACTCCACCACCACCCCGACGTAATAGGGGTGGTTCAAATCGATCCTCCTCTTCGCCTCGGGAACATGATGGTTCCCTCGAGGCCACCGATGCCCATCGGGACAAACGTCCCCGGAGTGACGAAGCCGGAGATGCTGACGCTCCAGCTACCTCAGTACCACTTGAAACTCCATCGCCAAGCATCCAAGTCACACTTGAGGTCTGGGCCCCTTAGCTCATGAGGGGGGACCGACCTGTAAACGTCGGAGACAGCGCTAGCTCCTCCGAAACTGCACTGGCCTTGGCTCAGGGACTGTCACTTCCTGTGGATATGTAGAAAGAATCCTTATATTCTGCAGACAAACTCGTGTGCACTGGTCTCGTCAGTGGAATCAAGGTAACCATAAACCCCTTTTTTAGACTCACCTTGATTATTATAGCCAAAGAATCCTTTAACTTGGTATTTGTACAGTTTATGCAAAAGATGATGATGCTTGGTCAAAAGTTTCAAGAGGCTGACGCTGAAAGAGTTAGGCTTCTGAACGACAATACAAGGCTGCTCTGAACAGTCTCTAGGCTGGAGAAAGAGAGAGACAAAGCCAAAGCAGAAGTCGTTGAAACGAAAAGCAAGCTCGAGACTGCCGAAGACAGTCTCAGTCAAGCTCTGGCGGAGATCGATAATGCCAAAAAGCTTGCTTTCAAAGATAACTACCAGAAGGGATACGACGCCACCACGGCCAGCAACGTGGAGCAGATACCAGGCCTATAAGACCAAGTCTGGGTTGCTTGCAGGGAAGCCTGTTTGACCAAGGTTAGTGTCGCAAATAATTCCCCATTGTGGATTGAGATCGAACTCCCCAACAGCCGGGCAGCAGCGCCCCAGGAGCCGGACGAGCCCCTAACTGATGATGTAGATCGTCAAATAGATGAATTTGCAGATGCAGATGAGGAGATAGAGATGGAATCTCAAGGTGCTGCAACAGAACACATGTCAGTTCGGGAGGTGACCAACGAACCCATAGCCGTGGAGGAGAGTGCTGCCGCCAATATTAGCACAGAGGTTGTAGATGACATTCCCCCAGAGATCCAAAACTTGGATTGAACGGGCTGGTAGGTATGATCACTCTCCCCCAAAACACACTGCCGGTCCTGCGTGACCGTACCTTTTTGCAGCCCTGCGAGGCACCAATACATCTCTCTCACTTTCTTTTGATGATACAAGATTCGGCCCTTCGTGGCCTAACTTTTGGTTTTTAGTAGTTGCTTTAAACTTTAATCGTGTGTGTTTTAAGTACTCGTGCTCGAACAAACTGCTCTTTCTCGTATGGATCCATAATTTGATTACATTCAAAACCTATTAAGTATATTCGTACTCAAATGTCTTTAGGTTTTCATACTCTTTTTCAAGCGTTTCATGCTGCTAACATGTGATCGTTATGTTTTTAAGCTAAGCCAAACATTTCATATTGGCCTGTAAGTATCTCGTACTTAGTATCTGCATTTTTTCGTATGCATTACTGAGTTTACTCATATGCATAAGTCTCACATACTTCATTTTGTGCTTTTGCTTTAGACATATCTCGTTATGTCTGTCACCCAAGTATTTCGTACTTGGATTTTGCTAAGTGTGTTCATACTTAGACTTTTGTAAGTGTTCGCTCTTTGAGTATCTTGTACAAAAGCTAAATATCTCATATTTGTTTGTAAGTATCTCATACTTTTTAAATATGGCATTCGCACCAGTTCCTGGCTCCCCAATATGAAAAAAGGAAGATAATACCAAACTTCATATTTCATATTCTCAAAACGAAAATTCAAAAAAGCTTTGATATATTTAGAAAGAAACAACTGAGTCTATAAACTTCAAACTCAAGGGGACGTTATTCGTACACATTGCAACTAAATAAAATCCAATACTAAAACAAAGGAATTATATTCGTAATTCCCACATAATCACTTAGTGCATGAAAGCTCAATTCTTCTAAATAAAGAATTTTCTCAAATTATTGACGTTCCAAGGCCTTGGAACGGGATTACCGTCCAGATCAACGAATCGGTAGGCCCCTATGCCCACAATCTCGGTTACCCTGTACGGGCCTTCCCAATTAGCTCCCAACTTGCCCTCGTTGGCCACCTTGGTATTGCCGAGCACTTTTCGTAGTATAAGGTCCCCAACACCGAACTCTCGAGGGTGTACATGTTTGTTATAATTTTTCATCAGCTGTTCTTGGTAAGAAGCTAGATGTACTAGGGCCCTTTCCCTCCTTTCCTCGACCAGATCCAGCTCTATTTCAAGGGCCCTATCATTGCCCCCACTTTCGACCAACGCAGTCCTGTTAGTTGGCAAACCAACCTCCAAAGGAATTACTGCTTCCGTTCCATATGCCAACGAATAGGGGGTCTCCCCCATAGATCGCCTGGGTGTTGTCCTATGTGCCCACAGAACAAGTGGCAATTCATCAGGCCATTTCCCTTTCGCTTTGTCTAGCCTTTTCTTGATCCCGTCAAGAATGGTTTTGTTGGATGCTTCTGCCTGCTCGTTACTCTGAGGGTAGGCCGGAGTTGAATAATAATTGCATATCGCATACTGGGTAGAAAAAGCCTTGAACTTTTTCTGGAACAGGGACCCATTGTCAGTGATTAACGAAAAAGGGACCCCGAAGCGAGTAATGATGCTCTTCCACACGAACCTCTCTACCATAGGTTCAATGATTTTTGCCAGTGGTTCTGCCTCAATCCACTTTGTAAAATAGTCCGTTGCAGCTAGCAGGAATTTTCGATTCCCAGTTGCTTTGTGGAGGGGACCAATGATGTCCATTCCCCACTGGGCAAATGGCCAAGGACTTGTCAAGGATACCAAATCCTCGACTGGTGTTCGAATCATTGGTGAGAACTTCTGACACTTCTCACAAATTTTTACATACACCTTGGCATCTTCCTGCATATGTGGCCACCAATAGCCTTGTGTAATTGCTCGGTGGGCAATGGATCTTCCTCCAGCATGACTCCCACACGTTCCCTCGTGGATTTCGTGAAGAAATTTTTGCACCATCTCAGGGTGCATGCAGAGTAAATACGGTCCTGTAAAGGACTTTCTGTAAAGCTTTTCTTCTGGGGACAGCCAAAACCTTGCAGACTTGGTCTTGATCATATGAGCTTCCTTTTTATCGATGGGGAGTATTTCATCTCGTGAAAACTCCACAATTGGGTCCATCCAACTCGGACCTTGGTTCACGTCCAAGACCAACTCTACGCTTCTCCCAATGCTCGGCTCTGTTAGATACTCAACTGCTACCCTTCGCTTGAGTTCAGTCGGGACAGCTACGGCTAACCAAGCCAGAGAATCGGCGTGAGCATTTTGTCCAGAACTTATCTGTTCAATATGAACCCTCTCGAAGGTATCAAGTAGATCTTTGGCGGCTTCCACATATGCCGCCATCTTCTCATTCCGGGCTTGGTATTCCCCAGACAGTTGATTAACTACAAGTTGTGAATCACAATGCACCCTAACTCGTTTTACTTTTAGAACCTTTGCGCTTCTTAATCCAGCTAAGAGTGCCTCATACTCTGCCACATTATTCGATGCGCTGAAACCAAGCCAAACAGATAGTTCGATCATAACCCCCTCAGGAGGAAAAAGAACAACCCCAATTCCTGAACCAGTGTTACATGCTAATCCGTCGATAAATAATTTCCATTCTATAGGATCCTGTTCGGTTGAAACTCAGCTTTTCTTGGGTGGTGTGTCTTTCTCTCGTTCCTTTCTCGTAGGAGGCATGGGAGCTACTGCAGGAGAAAATTCCGCCACAAAATCTGCCAACACTTGGCCTTTAATTGCCGTTCGCGGCTGATAATCGATGTCGTGTTGACTTAACTCGACGGACCATGTCAAGATCCTTTCTGAGAAATCTGCTTTTCGTAGCAGTGATTTCAGTGGGAATTCAGTATATATCACAACCTTGTGGCTTTGGAAATAGTGTGGCAATTTCCTTGTGGCCGTCCGAAGTGCCAGGACAAGTTTTTCTAAGGGCAGATATCTCGTCTCTGCATCCAGTAGTGTCTTACTAACATAATAAATAGGGATTTGCTCGATTCCCAAATCCCTTAACAGGGCTGCACTAACAGCATGTTCAGAGACAGCTAAGTACAAAACTAAAGACTCAACTGGCTGTGGAGTTGACAGAAGTGGAGGCTTGGCCAGATACTTCTTCAGGTCTTGGAAGGCCTGTTCGTATTCTACTCCCCATTCGAATCCCTCCCTTTTTTTCAATAACTGAAAAAAGGGTCTACACTTATCACTTGACCTGCTGATGAATCTGTTAAGTGCTGCAGCCATTCCGGTTAACCTTTGGACCTTCTTTGTGTTTTTGGGAGTTTGTAATCTTTGCAGGGCTGCAATTTGATCAGGGTTAGCCTCAGTCCCTCTCATGGTCACCAAATGGCACCAAATGGCCTAAGAACTTCCCAGATCCAACTCCAAACGCACATTTCGAGGCATTGAGCTTCAGTTTGTATTCCCTCAGGATTTCGAAAGCCTCCTTCAAATCCGCTATGTGTCCCTGTTTATCCTGATTTTTCACCACCATATCATCTATGTAAACCTCCATAGACTTACCAAGCAGCTTTTTGAACATGATGGTTGCAAGCCTCTGGTACGTTGCCCCAACGTTTCTCAACCCAAATGGCATGACGCTATAGCAATACAACCCTCGTGGTGTAATAAAGGAAATCTTCTCTTGATCAGGTCCAAACATAGCAATCTAATGATATCCTCGATATGCGTCGAGGAAACTCATTCGCTCATATCCAGCAGTTGCGTCAACTAGCTGGTCTATCCTTGGGAGAGGAAAGCTGTCTTTTGGACATGCTTTATTGAGGTCTGTGAAATCTACACAGACACGCCACCTCCCATTCTTCTTCTTTACTACTACCGTATTGGATAACCATTCAGGATAGTAAACCTCACGTATTGCCTTGGCCTCCAGCAAACGATCGACTTCTACAATTACAGCATCCACATGCTGCATAGCTGCCCTTCGCTTTTTCTGGATGATCAGCTTATGCTGGGGATCAACGTTTAGATGGTAACAAATCACGTTCGCATCTACTCCGGGCATCTCCTCTGGGACCCACACAAATACATCGATATATTCCTTCAGGAATCTTACCAATTCAGCCTTCTCGCCCGGTGGCAATGATTCTCCAATTAGGAAATACCTTTCAGGATCAATCTCGTTGATCTCAATCTTCTCTAGGCCTTCCACCACCTTTTCTGCCGGGCTTCTCCCGACATCCTCAATAGTTGGTTGATCCAATACTTCTAACGTGTGAACGTGGTGGGCCTTTGGAGCTCTTTTGACGATGGAAATTAGACACTGTTGGGCCACTTTCTGATTGCTCCTAATTACCTCGACTCCATTGGATCCTGGGAATTTTACCATCTGGTGGTAAGTTGAGGAGACTGCCCTCATTTTGTGCAACCAGGTCCTTTCTATAATCGCGTTATAGGAAGAAGGAACATCCACAACCAGAAAGTCTGTCCTTAAGACTACCGACCCGGCCCGAACAGGTAGAGTTACTTTTCCAAGGGGCCAAACTGCTCCCGCACCAAACCCAATCAGAGGTGTTGTGGATTGCTCCAAGTCCGTCTGGGCCAGCCCCAGCTTCTTGAATGCATCGTAATACATTACCTCGGTTCAACTTCCAGAATCCACCAAAATTCTTTCAATGTCATACTTCCCAACTCGTAGGGTTATGACCAAAGCATTGTTGTGGGGTATCTGGACTTCTCCCAGATCATCATCTGTGAATGCAATGCTTTCTTTGTATACGCCACTCTCTTGCCTCTCTTGTTTCCCAATCACATCATGTGCTGATTGTGTTTGATTTGCCTCTGTAATAGCCTAACCTCATTTCTCGAATAATGTGTGGCCAACCCATGAATCATATGGATCACCCCCTTAGGATTTTGCTCGTAATCCATCTCTATGGCCTTCCCTTTGTCTTTGGGATTTTCCTGGATAAATTCCTTGAGATAGCCCCGAGAGACCAAATCGTCAAGGTGTCTTTTGTACATTTCACAGTCCTCAGTCATGTGGCCCCAATCTCTATGGTAGCTGCAGTGCTGATTCGTAGCACGTTTTGCATCCTTGTCCCCGCCCAAACTCGGGGGCCACTTAAAGTATGGCTGATTCTTTATTCGATAACGAATCCTATAAATTGGCTCCTTCCGAACCGTAGTGATAGAAAAGAAAGACTTGCGGTCAGGTGCTTGCTTTTCCTTGTACGGCTCTTTCTTAGCCTGCCCATAATCCTTTCTCTCTGTAAGTCTTGGGCTCTGGCTTATCGACCTTTTTGACGGGTGCCTTGGGCTGTTCGGCAATGATACTGCCATCCTCGCGGAGTATGTCATCCTCCATCCTAGCATGTTGCTCTATCCGTTCCATCAATTTAGCCAACGTGGCTACCGGATGTTTATTTAACGAGTGGCGCAACTCTCCCCAAACAGGCAATCCAGTCTTGAAGGTTGCAATGGCATACTCCTCGCTGCAGCTTTCAGTTTCGTTGAAAGTTTCTCAGTATTTCTTTGCGTAGTCCCTGATCGGCTCATTTTTCGCCTGTTTCATGGTGGAAAGACTTTCAAACATCTTTGGGGCTTTTCTGCTTGTCAAGAACCGAGCAGTGAATTCCTCAGCCAACTGCCTCCATCCTCGTATGGATCGTGGTGCTAGTTTATGAAACCAAGACAGAGCCACCTTGCCAAGACTTGAAGGAAACATTCTGCATAAGATGTCTTCATCGCCCCCATGCATGAACATAGCCTGCTGATAGTGCTGTATATGAGCTATAAGGTCCGTGTTTTTCTCGTAAAGTATGAATGTCCCGTGTTTCATTCTGCTCGGCAACCTATCCTCCTGTAACCTCCTTGAGAAGGGGGAAACTGCTATGTTGCTTAGGGCCTTTCGTGCTACTTCTCGTGCAGTTACTGTTCCATCCTCGAATTCTTTTGTCTTGTGAGCCGTGGCTTTGGCGCAATCAGCATCAGGTCTCTTGTATCTGTCCCGGTGGTGCTTCCTTGTTTCCTCTTCTTCTAGGGTGGAGCTTCGGTCTCTGCTTCTCCTTTTTCGTGAAGAAGCCCTTCGTCTTTCCGGTGTTCGGCTTTTACTTCTGTTTCTCCTCTTTCGTGGAGAAGCCTCATATCGCCCTTCAGTAGGACTCCTGCTCCTTCTCCCTCGTGAACGAGCCCACTTATGGACCACCAGAGTCCATCTGTCTCTCACGAAATTCCTTCCAGAAAGTCCGGAATCTTCCGGGTGTTCTGGTACCCGCCGTAATTCTTGTATCTCGTACTCTCGCTTTCTGATCAAACGAGCGTACTCCTCGATTTCTTTCCTCTTTCTATCGAGGACATCTTCACTGTTATGTACACTCCTTGAATGTTCCACCGATGCTTCTCTTCGGTGAGACTTGCTCCTTCTCGTGGAGCCCGTAGTTGTCTTGCCCTGCCTACCAATGGGCTTTCTCGGAGCACTTGGTGGAGATTTATCTCCTCCACCACTTAACTGGCCCTTTGGATCGAACGCCGTGGTTGGATTTTCTTCCACTATGATTGTTTTTCAAGGAATTGGTTCGTTTCCCACAGATGGCGCCAATTGTAGGGGGATGAAAACAATTGGTGCTCTGGATGACACCAAACTGCAACGGCTTTACGTGCCTCTACACCGGAACCCTAGTTCGTCGTCGGAACCCTAATCTGCAAAACAGACAAGGGGTGAGCGCACCTTTGCTTCGTGTAGCAAAGGCCCTCCGATGCCAAAGTTAGTATCACGTACTGGTTTACAAATCCTAATTATCAGTAGGAAAAAAATACGAATGCCAGATATTGCGTACCTTTTATCTTCAAGTTTACCTTGTATTTATAGACTCATAGATGCTTGCTGCCCAAGTATTCTTCTCACTCTAGGATTCCTATCTCGTATAGGAACCCAGGATATCTGGGACTCTCGTTCCCTTATCATTTCATTACCTCAGTCCTTTTAGGACTCTTTTCCTTAATAAGCCGAATATCCCATTCACGTTGGGCATCTTTCCTATATACTCGGGATCTTATTCTTTAGAGGGTAAGACCATTCTGGATTCTTCTAGAGCGTTCCTACCTCCTTAGCATGCAAGGCTGCTTACTTAATAACTCTTCCACTGTTCGGCCATCTCATTGCCGAACACTACATCTGGACCAATGACCCCTCATGTTACTGGTCCACATTCTTATGGTTTTGATAAATGACTTCACGTGTCTTTTGCCTACACTTGCCGAACAGACTATATTGGCCAATGACTTCTCATGCCAATGATCCATATCGCCGTTCACTGCCCTTCCCGGCCATACATCAGATCGTGTTAACCACGTGCTTTCTTATACCAAGTGTTCGGCTTCTATTTGCACCTGTTCGGGAATACCTCCCCACAGCTCTTGAACTCTATTCACCATGACATAGCAACCAGCGTGATTTACGCTGAAACATTGCCAGAGGTCTAGGCAGACCTACAACAGCATTTCTCTCAAGGAAACGACTCGAGATCGAATTTATTAGATCAAGCAAGAAATCGGGGAGCACAGACAAGGGCAACAGTCCATCTTCGTTTATTACACCAAACTGAAAGCTTTGTGGGATGAACTTTCATCCTATCATCAGATGGTGATTTAGACATGCGGTGGATTGGAAAACCTCAACAAAAGGGATGAAAAGGAGAAAGTCATGCAATTTCTCAAGGAATTGAATGACAATTATGATCCTATTCGTGGTCAAATTAATGTAGCCTCAACTCGATACACGTCGAGTTTATTCACTCATTCTCCAACAAAAGAAAGAAGATTAAAGTCTCTCTCAATCACGACAACATGAACCACCATGCCATGCTTGCAGATCATAAGTCACAGGTTCCAACATATTCCTTTCCTGATCAGAACAACAAGACAATTCAAGTTCATCAAGTTCAGAAGCAAAAGAATACGCTAGTTGCACTGTTCGTATTTTGATCAAGATTACCTCAGCATCGAACAATGCTATTATCTACATGGTTTTCCGGTGGGACATAATCTTCATGGAAAGAACGTAAAGCCTCCAAATCAGCATCGTTTAAATGCAAATCATGCAAAATTAGTCAAAGGAACGAAAACCGGAGCAAAATCTCCATCTTCCAATCATGGACCAAGACTCACAACAGAAGAATACAACCAAGTCATGGAATTGCTTTGGAAAAATAATGACGGTAACTCGCCGCATTTTACAAATGCCACAGGTATTATGACACCATCATTTGAAGTAACACCCCTTGCCTCACACTCGAGTTTATGTTGGACTATTGATAGCGAAGCCACAGATCATATGACTTTTTCAATTAAATTAATAGACCCGAAGTGTATGCCCAAGTCGGCTAATATTCAATTGCCAGATGGTGGTCAGATGCCTATCGAGTCAATTGGTTCATTACATGTTACACCACATATTAAAACTTGACGAAGTGCTCGAAGTTCCACAATTTCAAGTTAACTTACTATCAGTCAGCAAGTTGACATGAGCATTAAAGTGTATAGTGATATTCTTTCCCGATTTTTGTGTTGTGCAGGATGCTACTATGAGGAAGATGATTGGCCTGGGAAAGCAACATAATGGCCTCTACTACCTAGCGCAAGAGCAAAACCTAGTCTTGACCTACAGCATCCGCAAACACTCCAACCTATGGCATCAACTTCTCGGACATCTGTCCTCCTGTCCTCTCCAAGTTCTTACGAAATTAGATTCAGAGATTTATTTTGATTCCAAACATGTCTGTGAGATTTGTCCTCTAGCCAAATAGACTCGTTTAGCTTTTCCATCTAGTTCTATTTCTTCGCAAGCAACTTTTGATTTGATAAATTCTGATACTTGGGGACCTCATCGAATAACATCTCATTCTAGAGCTCACTATTTCTTAACAATTGTTGATGATTAATTTTACTCGATACACTTGGATACATCTCATGAGTTTTAAATCAGAAACACAAAGGATATTACAATATTTTATTTCTTGGGTGGAAACACAATTCAATTGCCATATCAAAACTCTTTGATCCGATAATGGATTTGAATTTTTATCAATGAAAAATTTCCTCGACACTAATGGAATTGTTTTTCATCATTCATGTACCTCCACCCCCAACAAAATAGGGTAGTTGAGACGAAACATCGTGCGATCTGAACCTTGTTGATGGTTCGACTCGGCTTGTTAAGACGTTCGATGGAGCCTCCCCAGAAGCTAGAAGGAACCCTCGGCCAAGCATGCCGACCCTTTGACGATTGGACTCCACGTTTGGCCTTGAACGGACATGGGGACGTTGCTACCAACTCACCCACGTGGGAACAAAAACCGTGGCCATGATAACGACCGTGACGTCATCCTAGTGGTTACATGCTTGGATAATGGTGAGGGAACGTGAAAGTGTCAGTTCACCCCATAAACGGTTACAAAACCCTAACATGACGGAAGGGTGACGTCAGCCGACACGTGACAAGCACATATGCAGTCTTCGAGACCAAGCTAAGGAAAGCCCTATAAATACTCATCTATGCCTATCCTAGTGAGGTACATTTTGATATATACTCTAAAACTCTAGTTCTGGGCTTTAATCTTTGAGCAACGGTACTCATCCTTGCATCGGAGGGCCATTCCGGAGATCCTCTGGTGTGGTCTTTTAGTCATGCTTCCTTGTGCAGGCTAGGTTTAAGCTAGGAGCCACTCTCATTCAAACCACGGCCGAGGAAAGAGTGAACCAGACTCATCAGAGCCCTAAAATTTTAGACTTAAATAGCTACCTACTCATTTATAAAATTATGACAAAAACCAAAATAAAGTTTTCCAGACTAAAAAAGTATCAAACAGTTATGTTATTTGTTTAAAGTGCCGTCTTATATGAATATTTTGAATATCGGTCCATATTTTTATATTTCTCTGATTCATCTTGTCGAAACTAACGATTAACTCCAAAAATGACAACGAAAAGCAAAACAAAAAGTTACAAAAAATAAAAAACATCGAATTAAATTTCAGACTTAAACAGCTACCTACTCATTTACTAAGGTGATGATGACCCTCAACTGTAACTACGAAGAACAGGTGCGGTTACAAATTGCGCTGCAACAATTGATTTTAAGTCCGAAATTCAACTCCATTGATTGTTCAACTCCATTGACATCGTATATCAATCGTTACTAAAGATACTAGTCAGAAATTCAGGAATAATATAGCTGGGTTCTGATTCAACTGAGATCTAAGAAAAACTGTTGATCATAAACACAAACAAATTGACCTATTCAATTACTTACTAAATACAATCATCTATTTATAAATATGCATACAATTTTGAGCATCCTTGTTAATTTTAAAAATCAAAATAACATTACACAAATTAAAAGGTTGCTAAAAATAAAATTATTTTCCCATGCAAAGAAATCTTTCTTGGGGTGGAGTTGAATTGTTAAACGGTATTGGTAAAGCATTACATATTTCTAATTTGTTAAACAAATATGTTTTAGTACCAAAATAACTTAGAAATTACAATGGGTAGAAGAATTACTTGTTCGGGGACATTCGCTCCTCAGATCTGTCCTAGGATGGTGGTCTCAAAGTATAAGTGAATTGGAATTTTTTTTTCCAAAAAAAAAACCAAGTCAAAGTTCTTAATGCCAAAATCATAATGCCAGATTCCTTGTCATTTCGGAAGCATTTAAGATAACCACGTACATTTTGATCCCTTTTTTAATTTCTAACAAATTGAAGGTGACACATAACTGTTTTGGATCCATAATTAGACACTATGAAGAACAGGTGTGATTACTGATATATGTATATACCGGTTTAGGGTTTAGAACAACTAACATATAGTTTTTTTTTCTTTTTTCTTTTTCTTTTTTTGGGTACTTTGTCCAGGGTATAATTATGGACCATGGTAAGGTGCAAATGGTCCCCTTGAAAATTGATGCATATATGGCTACCCCTTGGGCCTGTTAGGGAGTGATTCACATGCATGGATAAAACAAGAGACTTGACGGCAATGAATGCAATGGCATGTACTGATCTCCAAGTGGTTAGAAAAGTTGTTCTAACTGCTTCCTAAATGAAGGCAAAATGAATGCGATAGCAATATCACACAACATTTCAAGGGGCAAGGCATCAAAATTGAAGGTGACAGTTTTAACTAAACTAAGTGCACCTAATCTTACTGTGTTCGAGCCTGCTCAATGTATCCTTTCGAGTGATATAAAAGTTTTGTTTGCCGAGAAAAAAAAAAAAAGTGCACCTAATTACAATTGCCAAGCGCCAAGAAATAAATAATTACCAATGACACTTAACTAGATCCTTAGGCTTGCCCTATCAATTGCTGTGTAGGTAGTCATTCCATACTGAACATTTTCTCCTTTCTTTAGTGCCTCCCCGATTAGTGAATGCTAGAATTGTTCCCATTAGATTAGTTGGGATGCGTTTAGTCGGTCACAGAACACCTGAGTTACAAAAACAAAACAAGTCCTTATTTGGCGCTTAATGGGGCTGTTAGTATCTCTCTTCTTTTTTTTTTTTTTTGTTATGATCTGACGGGACTTTTGGCCGACGGAAAGGATAATGTTAAAGAGAAATCTAGTTGTTTGATCACATTCATTTGAATAAGTACCTTTTTAGTAAGAGTCATGTAGAAGAATGGAAGAGACCTATGGTTATTTGTGTATAATTTTACGTCATCAGAATTGCCTCCCTGTGGGTCCATCTTTATTTGATCATTGGTGGTCTTGAAATATGTGGCATAAAATTTATAAACAACAAAAAAATTGTCATTGATTTGTGTAGAATTGAAATCGTAACACTAGATTTAAAAATATATGTTCTTCAGACTCTATTCGTAAGAGGATTGGTCTTCAGAACCAATTGAATAATGTTATTCAAGCGACAATAATGTCATTAGCTAGCTCCTTGGTATATCATGTATCAAGATTCGAGGCAACTTGGCCCATTCTTTAGCTAGCCCGAAAATTGTCAATTTATTTACTCACTCCTTAGTAGTCCATGCGATTATAGCTGTATCTATTCTCGATAAATAAAACCACAAACTAAGGCCTCTATTTATAAAAAATAAAATAAAATAAAAACATTTAGGGACCAATTCTATAGTATACAAAACTTTGAAAGGAGCTAGGTTGCTTTTTAAGTTTCCACCGCCCAAGGCTTTTCTTCCTCACTTCTTGGGTAATATAAGGTCATCCACGCCTCATTTCCATGGCATCAATTGTGTGATGTCATCAACTTCATTGCATCTACCCTTACAGCATTCACAGTGTTATAATCGAAACAAAAAGGTTTATAAGGTTAACAACATTTGCTCTAAAACAGCTCGCATTGGAATAACCAAAAACATCTTAGCAACTTATCAAATTTTGACCCTTGAATAATCAAAACTACCAACTTTTTGTTAATAATCAAATTTAATTGTCTTCATATTTCCTCAATCAAGTATACAATCAATACACAAAAAGATTCTTTCTTCCATTCTCAACATGTTTATAACAAAAATACTTTTAAAAATAGTTTTTTTATTAAAACTTTTTTTTTTCAAAAACTGTTCTTTTGAGAAAATAAAATATAAAAAAAATTTCTATTCAAAAACTCTTTTTTTAAAAAAAAAAATCAAAGTTTTCAAAAATCTATTTTCTCTTTTTCTAATAACCTATTTTTATTAGTTTTAAAACTATTTTAAAAAATTATTTTCTATGTCACAATTTCTAAATTTTTATAAGTTAAAAAGGTGATGTAGCAAGTTTTGGTTATTCAATTTTGATTGTACCATTGTGGACTTTATATTGCTAACCTTAGCAATCCATTAAATGGATAACCAAACGATGATGTTGGGCAAGTTTTGGCTATTCAATTTTGACTGTACAATTGTCGACTTCTACATTGCTAACCTTAGCAACCCCTTAGAAGGATAATCAAACGATGATGTGGCAACTTTTGAGTATCCACTTTTGATTATTCCGCTATGGATGCTCTTGGAGGATCTCCAATGCATCTCTCACTCTTTCTCCATTTTGGATACTCAAAAAAGTATTCTATTCAAAAAGTGATTTTGGAGAATCAACAGCTCCAACCAAATTCTCTATTTTTCAACTCCAAAACTTCCCCCAATTCTTCCTCCATTTATTGTTTGATATTAGCTACGGCATGAGAACAATTCTTTTTATTTTTAAATTATGGACCATGGTAAGGTGCAAATGGACCCCTCGAAATTTGATGCCTGGCTATCCCTGGGGCCTGCTGGGGAGTGATTCACGTGCATGGATTAAACAAGACTTTAAGGCATGTACTGATCTCTACGAGGTTTAGACGTCCTTTCTGAGAAAAAATGCGATAGCATCACAAAATAGGTTCGCTAAAATATATGTACCCTAAATGTCATGCATGTTCAGAAGCTAACGGGATGTCAACACCCATTGAGGCCATCATTCCTTGTCTCCGTGACGTCATGACATTACTATGTGAGAGCATGTATCTCTAGTGGTTTGGTTAAAAATTGTGTATTATATAACATAAAGTGTATAAAGTGAGTCTCATTTATTATTTGTTAAGTGTGTATAAATTTAAAGAATGAATGTCTATTGTAGTGATATAATTAAGATGTATGTTAGCGTAAGATAAAGTGTGTATATGTATACAAACACGTAATATATATGAGACTAGTACCCTTCTTTTTCTCCTATCCTCTCTCCTCCCATGAGTCCCATCTTTACAGTCAAAAGTTTTTGCACAAGTCAGTGCTCCCATTAATCTCTCCTTCTCTCTTTCTCCCTCCTCCTCTCTCCCTCTTTTCCGTTTCTGAAACTACAGTTAGTGTAACAGCTAATGTTGGCTAATGCCAACTCAACTTTTAACAATACCATTAAAGTGTAAAAATGTGAAAAATATTCACTAACTGACCCAAGTCAGCTAGTTCTGAGCAAACTAAGCCCTTAATGTTGCTCACTAGAGATGCCCTAAGAAACCAACCTCGAGATCCCTCACAAATGACGGGCTAGTACAATTACATCCATTTTGGATTTAGTTTTTAAGTAATTTTCGTGGACTAGAGTTGCAATATTTGTCTCTGACTATTATCTTTCTTTAATCGAGGGTGGTCTCGAAATTTGTGGTATGAAGTTTTTTCCTAAAGACAATTAGCTAGCCAAATATTGGTCATTGGTAAATAGTTATAGCAGATGGCAAAACACTAGACATAAAATACAGCTCTTTTTCGAAGACTATTTATCAAGTGATTGAGCTCAATGAACTAATTAAATTTAGAAAAAATATTTCTTATATTGTTTCTCTTTACTCTTTACAAATTATGTACAACTGGAGCTGTAGCTCTTTTTGGTAGAATGAAATTAGAAATTGAGGTCCTATCATTTATAGAGGAGGATTCGAGGGTACCAGTTCTATGATACCAAAACACAAGGGACCTGATACGTAATAACGGAGAAGGTTGCTATTGCTTTCACTTTTCACAGCCTGAAAACTTTAGCCGGTTCACAACTCCCAAGAGTCATAAATACCTCATTCTCATGAGTAATGATTACACGCGTGTGCCGTGTGATGTGATCACAGTCTTTATTTCCTCATCATTCACTAGAAACGAGCTAGAACAACTTCATTTTATTCAATGTTAAAAGCGCATACTAGTAGCTCGCCACAGGTTCAACAAAAACAATCAGAATCATTTATTTTTGGAGAACAATTTTTTTAGGTATTCAATCTCGGTTTTATGTTGGTTTTATCACGGTTAAAAATCTTGATAAAAAGTAGCGTAGAAACAATAATGGCTCCATAGACCATAGTTTCAAAACCGAGATGAATTGTCAAAGATCTCAGGTAGAAACCGTGATCTTTCTTCTTTTTTGTTAAGAGGCCTTATCGTGCTAGTTGGAGGCATCTACAACACCTATGATTTTGTCATAGTTATCACCTTTCTTAACCCATTGCAGCGTATCGGGCTTCATAATTGGACATGACAATCCTAGTGAATAAATTGTTAGAAAAAGGTACGTACTAATGACGAATTTTTTTCCCCTATGAAACCTAGCAGGAGCAAGAAAATGAGATTTTTTCCACATATGGAAACGTCTTTTGTGACAAATTTTTTCATCACCAAAAGGCATAATTGGTGATGAAATTTTTTGTCGTCAAAAAACGCAATAGGTGAGGAAAAAATTGTCACCAATTATTCGTCATCAAAAGCTACTATAGGTGATGAAAAACAGATTTCATTATCAGGTGCGAATTCTTGATAGCCCTTAATCGACAAAAAAAATTTATATGCATTCCTACATTTAGTTAGTTCTAATATTTAGGAACCAGCTAGATTGAAAATCTTTATTTGTTTGTATTTTGTCATGGGTAATAGATAAGCTAGCATGGTAAGTTACAAATGGTCCCCTTTAGGCTTGTCAATAGACTGGATCTGATCCGAATTCGATCCGAATGATCCAATCTGAATTCGATAACATCGATCTAATAATCCGAATAAGGATTGGATCGGATTCGGATCAGATCGGATTTAATCCGATCTGATCCAATTTTTTTTTTAATTTTTTAAAAACTGTAAATTTTTTATTTTGGAAAAAAAAAATTGTTTAAGTAGTATTTTTATTTCAAATTTTTTGTTTTTAATTTTTAAAATTTTTTTTTGGAAAATTTATTTTTTCCCTTTTTTTTTTGGCTAAAATTTTTGAAGTAAAAATTTTTCAGGTAGGATTCGGTTTACCACTATCGGATTCGAGTATTATCGGATTCGGATTTGTCGGATCCGGATCGAATCCGTCTCATTGACAGGCCTAGTCCCCTTTATTTAATTTTGATGCCTACCCCTTCGGTATGTTTTTTTTTTTTTGCTCGGCAAAACGAAGAATTTATTATCTCGAAATGGGTACATCGAGAGGCAAGCTTGTTAAGCACAGACGCTTACAAGCACAAGAGACATGAAAAAAACAGCGTCCAACAGAAAATTGGACCGCACGACACCTAACCCCTTCGGTATGTTGGGGAGTGATTCACACGGATAAACGAAGACAAACGAGAAGTTGTATTTTCTGATTTTTCTAATAAAGGAGGAGGTCATCCACACCTCATTTGCATGGCATCAGTGAGTGCCTCATCTAGTATATTTCCTATCGATCCATGTGAATCACTCCAAAACATACCAAAGGGGTAGGCTTCCAAATTGACTTAAGGGGACCATTATACCTTACATGGTCAATAATGTTTTGGTGCACTCTATATTCCACGTGATACCCGCTTGACACATTCGGACCGTTCAATATATTTTTGGACGGTTCGGATTGAAACTCTATCTCTCTTTTCATCCCAACAATTTCTCTCTCCAAATTCGAGCCGTCCAAAAACGCAATGGGGGGCTCGGATGCGCCGAGGGGACACCATGTGGTACCCACCTGGCAATGAAATTTTTTCCCAATAATTGCCAATGACACCATAATTTTTTTATTTTTAGATTTCTTTCGTCATGACGAAACAATAGTCCTAAAAAAATTGACAAAAAACTAACAAATCCAATTTTTTTGAATAAAGACAAAAATAAGCCAATTTTTTGTCTTTATTAAAAAATGGATTTTGGTCGTAATTTTTTACTTTTTAGAATCCTTTTCTTCATGAAGAGGCAATAATCCTCAAAAAATTGACGAAAATCTAACAAATGCAAAAAAAATTGAATAAGAACAAAAAAATAATCCAAGATGGATTATTTAGCCAAACAAGGCTTAGTCCTTAGGCTTGTGCATTCAACTGTTTGGTAGTTTGTCCAGTCGTTAAATTTTCTCCCGTTTTGATGAGGCATTAATCAGTGAAAGTACTGTTTTTGGCGAGATGTCAATTCCAACTTGTGTGGCATTATATACATATTATCCATTATTTGGTGGGCGATCATCAGCACTAGACCCTTGTATGATTTTATCTATTTTTTCTAACGTCTTTTTTTCATTTTTTTTTGAAAGGTCTACCCATGTGAATCACTCCACAATATGTCAAAGGGGTAGGCATCAAAATTGAAGGCGACCATTTGTACCTTATACTACGGTCAAAATTTCCCTGACAGAGTGACAATGATGACATTAACTAAGTCCTTGGACTTTAACAATATCCTGTTTTATGTCACTTTTCTGAAATATTTTTGTTGCGCACTCTTGGCCATGCAATCTCAAATCTCTCTTTTTGCACGATTACCAAGGTAGAGCACAAGGATGTACATTAAGCCCATTATCTTACTATAGGTGGGCGCTAACAAGCTTTGTGCACCACACAGGCACAACAGTTACACGAATTAACCTATTTTGTAATAGAGCTATAGTTATCTATTTTGTAATAGAGCTAGTGTTGCTCCGACCTAATCATTGTAGCTTTATATTTTGGGTTGTTTATCTTGTAAACTCTTATGCTTAAATGAATTAATTTCTTTCTGTTTCCAAAAAAAAAAAAAAAAAGACTTTTTTCATGTTTAGAAAAAATTCTCTTCACAAATTTCAACCTTCTCGAGTTCAATGCTTGTCTCCATCCTTGAATTTAGTGTGAAATCTTAGTGCTGCAAAGTTTCGTACGGTGAGGGACCTGACTTGACTTTATCGACAGTACGTGGTCTCGAAACATGAGTGTTTTGGTAATTTTTCCCGAAAACGAATGACAAAAAGCTATTCATTGCCTTGCAGTATGTTTGAGGCTTTTTAGCTAGCTACGTTCGAAAGCATCTACAATGGCTAGTTACGTAAAGCATCTACAACAACTATGTTTTTGTCATTTTTATCCCCTGTTTTCAAACAAATGGAAGGTGACCCGTTATAACTTATTGCAAAATTTAAATGGTTGAGTTGTTGTGATGGCCAAATTTGAAAGAAAATGGGTGAACATAGCGAATGTATCACCCATTTGTAGATAAGACATATATTACAGGTAGGACATGAAAGATGTACCCTAAATGTCATGTTCAGAAGCTAAAGAATTTCAACACCCACTGAGGTCGCTGTTTCGCTGCCTGAAAACTTTAAACCCACGTTAAGATCTCATACAAATGACTTGAGCTTTTTAGTATGCATAAAATATATTTTTTAAAAATCAACTCAGTCAAATATCGATAAGAGCTTTATCAATTCATTCATTTTTTGGTCTTTCCAAATTCAGGAAAGAAAATTAAACTAATTGACCAAGCATGCCCTTAATGATACCTAACTAAGCTGATTATTGTAAGCACCCTTAAAAAATATTTCAAACTAATTGAATAGTTGCAGTCATTCGTGTGCAATCCTCAAGTGGGTTGCGCACAATCCAGTATACATTTGGTGTATTGGCTAGTGTGTACCCATGGTCCTTTTTTTTTTCTTTGGTATGAACTGAATGTGACGCTTTGTATAAGTCCCGAAATATATGTGAATTGGAAATTATTATTGAAAATGAACGACCAAAACTTGTTCATTGCCAACATTTTATTGTTGTCTGTTAGAGGTCTTATCGTTCTGGAGGCATCTACAACACCTACAATTTTGTCATATATAGTTATCACCTATTTTTAACCCAATGTAGCTCAGGCAATATTCATCAGCGGGTTGGTATTGTTAGATGTTAAGAGAGGGAGAAGGGGGGAGGGCTCGAACCCGGCCCAAATGCATAAAAGTACAAATGAGGCACCAACCGCACTCCACTCACCACTGCACATACGTCTGCACCCGTTGTAGCTTATTGAGCTCCATAATTAGATATGACAATCCTGGTAAACAAATTGTTAGACAAGGAACGTACTAATTTTAGTATTTTTTTGAGGAAGAACGGTGGTAGTTACCAATCTGGGTCAGACCATTATATGTTCGAGATCGTGCTCAACCTTACCCCATGACCATTCAATTTGTTAAATTTTTTTTTTGTTTGAATTCTTGCAAAATTCAACTCAATCAGACATCAGTAAGCAATCAATCAATACATTCAATTTTTTTGGCCCTGCTAATTTTGAGACTAAAAATGAAATGAATTGATCAAGCACTTATAGACGGGATTATATTCTTTCCACCGGTGCACCACCGCCTTTTGCGCCCCTACCGTGAACTTATTGTTAATCTGAATGTAAATCCCACATAATAGTGTATCCATGCAAAATATAAACTTGATCGACAATTTATCTTTATTATTATTGACAGAAAATAGATCATCCATTTTATAATCCAAAATTCAAATTTTGATATATTTAGCGACTTTTGATGAAACTAAGTTTTTGCATGGCAATACTACACTGCAGGTCTTATAATATGAATGGTTTATATTATAATAATAGACGCTTGATGGGGCCCACAAAGGACGGTGGTGGAAAAGTGGGATTTTACATCGACAGTAAACATAATTTATTCTCCTTATAGAAACCTCACTAAGTAGATTTTTGTAAGCACCCTCAAAACATACTCGTATTTGAAACAAATTCAATGGCTCCAATAAGTTGGGGAATGATCACGTGTTTAAACCTTTAATTGGAGGAAAAAACATACTTGTTCTAGCTTGTTCCTCCTCAACATATCAAAGAGGAGGCATCAAAATTCAAGGTGACCCTTTGTACCCTACTATGATCAATAATTACCTATGAAAAACAACCGAGTCCTTGGCCTTGAATTAATTCTTAAAAACTAGAAGAACCAGAATTAATTCTTAAACATAAGTTTATTAAAATTCTTTTCACCAATGTAGCACTTCTCGAGTTCAAATCTGGACTCTATCCCTAAATTAATGTGAGATATTATGTCGTCATTGTTGCTTCTGTTCGGGGACATGACTTTACTTGATGAACAATGGTCTCGAAATACTATATCTTAGTTGTAAATTATTTTGGAAATAGACAACCAAAATTTGTTGATTGTCAACATTTTATTGCCATCCATACAAGGCCTTGTCATTCAAGAAGCATTTATATGTTAACAACTACGATTTTGTCTTATATATTCCCTTTTTTAATTCCCGTTGTAGCTTATTGGGCTCCATCATAGACATGACAATTAACCAACCAAATTGGCAACAAATTGTAATCTAAAAGCTACCCAACAAATTGTAATCTAAAAGCTACACATTTTAATTTGTTGACGAAGAACAATGGTAATATGGAAGAAAAACAGACAAAAGTAAGTATTTTTATGCATTCCTACATTTAGTTCTATTTAGGAACCAGATAGCTTGAAAAACTCTATTTGTTTGTATTTGGCCCCATGGGTGATAATTGAGCATGGTAATTAAGTTACAAATGGTAAATGGTCCCCTTAATTCAATTTCGATGCCTCCTAATGAAAAAGGCAATTAATGTGATAGTTAGACCTTTTAGGGAAAAAATGTGGTAAAAAATAAGGGTAAAATCGTAAGATTGAAGGGGACCATTCATTGCCTCCAAAGTTCATTGAAATTTGAACAAGCTTACTATCATACAGACAGGGTGTGCTCCACATTATTTTTCTAAAAAAATAAATACTTATTTTCGCATCCCAAGATCACTTTTTCAGAACACATCACCTTTATTTCAAAAAATAAGTATTTATTTCTAAAATTAGAACGGGCCCCCACCAACTAAAGATGATGCCATGGAAATGAGGTCTCGATAACATATTGACATTGACCCCATGATTTTCTATGGAAATGCTTCATTGCCTTGTCTTTTGTAAGATGTCAATCCCTTTTTCTAACAGCGCAGTATTTTTTTTTGGAAACGTCTATCGATCCATGTGAATCTCATTCCACAACATGCCAAAGGGGTAGGCATCCAAATTGAAGGTGACGGGTCATTGGTACCTGACATGATTAATAATTGCCAATATGACACTTAACTAAAAGTCCTCAGGCTTGTGCTTTCAACTATTTGGTAGTCTGTCCATTCATGAAATTTTGTCCAACTTTAATGAGGCATTCATTAGTGAAAGTATTGTATTTGGCGAGATGTTCCAGCGATTCCAACTTGAGTGGCATTATATAGATACTATCCGTCACTTGGTGGGCAATTGTCAGCAAGACCCTTGTATGATTTTATCTATTTTTCGAACCACGTCTTTTTTTTTTTTCATTTGAAAGGTCTAACCACGTGAATCACTCCACAATATGTCAAAGCGGTAGGCATCAAAATTGAAGGTGACCATTTGTACCTTATACTACAGTCAATAATTATTAATTACCCAGACAATGACATTAACTAAGTCCTTGGACTTTAATATGCCACTTTTCTGAAATAGTTTTTTTTGTGCACTCTTGGCCATGCGATCTTGAATGTCTCTTTTTGCAGGATTACCAAGGTAGAGCGCAAGGATGTACATCAAGTCCATTATCTTACTAGGCGGGCGCTAACAAGCTAAGTGCACCACACAGGCACATCAGTTACATACCAAAGGGCTCCAAATTGAAGGTGACCGGTCATTGGTACCTGACATGTTTAATAATTGCCAATATGGCACTTAACTAAAAGTCCTCAGGCTTGTACAATATTCCAAAGGTGTAGGCATCAAAATTGAAAGTGACCATTATCTTGTAAATATAGAAAGTGACCATTATCTTCCTCCTTCCACTACAACAAAAAAGGTCTAAGACGACGAAACGAATTCTTCGCCAATTGCCTGCTTTTCATCGCCAAAGTTGTTACCGACGAAAAAATTTTGCCGTCCCGTTCGTCGATCTTTGTTTCACGCGGAAGACCCCTGGCGACGAAAAATGCCTTTTCCTCATCAATGACTCCCCATGGCCGACGAATTATTTCCTCGCTAATGTTTCCCATGGCTGACAAATTATTCCCTCGTTAATTTATTCCCATGCCGACAAATTAATTCCTCCCCATCAGTTCTTTTTTCGTCGCAAAGTAATGAAATCCTTTTTTCCGAAAACACAATGGCGAGAAAAGTATTCGTCGTCCAAAAGATTTTTTAAAAATAATTATCTGGTAATTGGAGAGAATTTATTTCGTCGCTAATTTATAATTGGTATTTTTTCGTTCACCGTCCATTTTAAAGCACTCCCAAATCCAATCAACAAAATTTTACACAAAGGGAAAAGAATGGCTGTACGTAAAAATGCATCTAACAGAAGTCACTAATAACCTTCATATTACCGTAAACTGCTAAACAAAGGTTTCAAGGTGTCCATCCACTGTCCAAAAAGAACCAAGTTAACTGAACATAGATAATAACATAAGTGTTGCACTAAGCGAGTAGTGGTCGAAGACGCGAAACAAAAAGGAAAAGTTGTCGGACGGCCCATCATAACAAAAAGAAGTATCCACAAAAAAAGATCTTGGCCTTCTCATATATACCACCAACCTTCTGCATATCCAATCTGCAAATGTAAAATAAAAGAAAATCATTACTATGTTTAGATATCAACTACTGTAAATATAATTACTTGAGCCTAAAGCCAATTAAAGATGATACTTATGAGCAAAACCTAATACATAGTAAATTCAATGCACGCTCATTAATGATTCAACCAAAAGCCCCTCTAACATTATACTAGTCAAAAATAATTTCATCATATCCAAAACATAAGGTGCACATACAACATGAAAACACCTAACATGAAAACCCTAAATTTTAAGCATTTACTATTATACTTTAGACAAATATAGCCAAACAATAAATGAAAGCTCTGAACACTACGAAACATGAGAACAATGTCGAATTTTAGAGAAAAAGCCAGAACTTCAATCACCCCTAGGATCGAAATCACATTAAATCCAACAATGTATCTAATCAAACTATGAAAGTTAGGATTTCACGTTCAAACACATTACTGTTTTTCATGGTTACTATCACTTTCACTTGCACATTCTAACATTCAAAAATTAACTCTTACTATGAGATGGGAACAAGAAGCTTTCCTTCTTTGTCGAATATTTGCTGAACCATCAAGCCTCGTGTCGGGCCACGGATAGGTCTATCAGCAACTATTGTTATAATGAAGCTATGTTAATATAGTAAGTTCCAAGCTTGAGCAAAAAAAATAAAGTGCCAAAAGTAGTGCTTAAATATACTGTCAAAAGAAAAATGTAAATAACATTTAAAGCTTACCGACAGGTGCTACAAAGGGGGCTGCCTGAATGTGGGGTCGATCGGGTACCCCTCTCACAGATGGGGCTCGCGTCATGTTGGTTTCTGGTAGGGGCTCTTTGAAGATGCAATGTTCCAGGTTGCATTTCAGGTACCACTTCCATCCTTGCAACCTAAAATACCAAAAGACAATACAAAAGTATGGAGAAAGAGTAGAAGAACGTGAAAAACATTAATCCTTATAAAGCCCCTGGCCCTGATGGTATTCAAGCGATTTTCTACCACAAGTATTGGAATATTGTTGGAGATGAAGTCTGCAAATTTGTCAAAAATTGTTTTGCTATGAATGCCGTCCCTCAAGAGATTAATAGAACTTTAATTGTTCTTATTCCTAAGGTTGATCAACCTAACTCCGTTAATCAATTCAGACCTATAAGCCCTTGCAATGTAGGGTACAAGATTATCACCAAAATTATTGTTGCTAGACTTAGACCTCTGCTCCTTAAGATCATTAGGCCCTTTCAAAGTAGCTTTATTCCTGGGAGATCTACTAATGAGAATATTATTGTCACCCAAGAAATTCTCCATACTCTGAGATCCAAAAAAGGTAGGAAAGGTGGCATGATTTTTAAAATTGATCTTGAGAAAGCCTATGATAAGGTATCCTGGAAATTTTTTCTTGATACTCTCATCTTCTTCAACCTTAACCCTTCTTGGACTACTTTGCTTATGAGTTGTGTTACCACTGTCTCTACTTCTATACTTTGGAATGGTGAAACTCTTGAGGAATTCTCTCCAGGTCGTGGATTAAGACAGGGTGATCCTCTTTCCCCCTACCTCTTTGTTCTTTGTATGGAGCGGTTATCAATACTTATAAACCAGAAGGTTGGGGAAGGGAAATGGAAAGGGATCAAAGCCTGTAAGAACACTAATCCACTCACTCACCTCTTTTTGCTGATGATCTGATCCTTTTTGGACAAGACAGCCTTGATACGTGTAATACTATGATGGGAGTGATTAATGAGTTCTGTTGTATGTCGGGCCAAACCATTAGTCTCGCTAAATCTAAGCTTTATGTTTCCCCACATGTTTCTAGAAATAAAGCCAGAAGGCTGAGCGCTACGACTGGAATTTCCCTTACTAATGACCTGGGCAAATATTTGGGCATTCCCCTCTTGCACAAGAGAGTGTCAAAAGCTCACTTTGACCACATTTTGGAAAAAATTCAAAAAGAGACTCTCTTGCTGGAAGTCTAATACCCTTATGTTGGTTGGGAGAGCTACTTTAATTCAATCCTCTTCTTCACCTATCCCTAGCTACACTATGCAAACCATGAAATTCCCTGCTAGTGTGTGTGATAAAATTGACCGTCTTCATAGAAACTTTTTGTGGGGAGACACACCTAACAAAAAAATAATACATCTTGTCAATTGGAACACTGTCTGTAAAAGTAAGGATAATGCAGGCTTGGGGCTTAAGAAAGCTAGAGACCAAAATATTGCCCTGCTTTCTAAACTGGGATGGAATTTGGCTACTCAGGAGGGGAATCTCTGGGTGAGCATTATGAATGACAAATACTTGAGAAACCACAGTCTTACTTCCTGGCCTAAAGAGCGACCTGCCTCCTTCACTTGGAGGAGTATCATGAGCACTACAGCTGTGCTTAGGGCAGGCACCAAGTGGGTGATAGGTGACGGAAAAAAGGTGGATATTTGGTTGGATTGGTGGCGTGGTTCTACGCCCCTGGCCTCCTTATATCCTGGGGATCATACCAAGTCTAATGCTACAGTGAGTTCTCTTATTGTCAATGGAAGATGGCACTTGGATAGCATAGCCCACATTGTGGACTGTAATATCCTGGCAATAATCCAAAATATCCCCCTTCCCTTTGTTACTCAAGCCTCTGATCATCCTTCTTGGAAAGGATCCTCTCATGGAAACTTTTCTATTTCTGCTGCTTATAGAATGATCAATGGGCAGGACTCAGACACGAATGGTTGGAAATGGTTTTGGAAAATCAAAATACCAGAAAAATTAAAAACTTTTATTTGGACTATCTTTCATAATAAACTCCCTACCAACCTTCTTCGTGCCCAAAGACGCATGACCACTATGGACTCATGTCCTAGGTGCAATGCAGGCCCCGAAGACATTAACCATCTTTTCAGAATCTGCTTTAAAGCAGTGGATCTTTGGGGAGCTACTGCTTTTGGGTGGAGCATGAGAGGAAATTTGGTGATAAAAAAAAGAAAGAGTAGAAGAAGAAACTTTGATGATAAAAAAAAAATACAAGTACAAACTGATAAAGTAATAAATGAAGTTGATTTTATTCTGATATATTATGTGCAACCACAAAGTACCTCTTGTTCAAAAGAGTCATCAGACTGATCAAAGCCGCAATCACTATCATCCTCGTTACCAGGTGAGCTGTCATCATCCGCCTCAGCCCTCATTAGTTTGCCATTCCTCTTCATAGGTACGTAATGAACAAAACCACTTAAAGAAGCTGGTATATGCTTGAACCCCATAGCTTGCACCTTCTTTTCATTCTCTTTGACTTTGTTGTTTCTCATCATCTCGTATTCGTTTTCATTCTCTTTGACATTGTTCTTTCTCCTCCTCTTGTAACCATTTTGCTTCAGTTTTGCGAGGTCGCCTGGTTTCACCCATTGTTTATCACTTTTGGACATGTTAGAGCATTAAGACACAGATCCAACCTTTTCTCCTAATTTGATTTGCCCCAAGTATGAGCCAAAAGTGACTATAGTAAACAAAGCGAAATAGAACAAAATGAAATTCAGTATAAGCCATTGAATCTGGACAAGTGCAATGTCAATAAAAGGTTAGAAAATATGTATTTGAAACCAGTAAGTAGTCAAATATAACAATAAGAGACTTATATATACAAATATAGGTAGAATAAGACAACAAAACTCCACATGAAATCAATACTTTGTAAATAAATAAGCTATCAAGTAACAACACAAGGAGGTATCAATTATTTTGCCCAATAGAACAAACACTAGAAGTAATTTCCTTTAATTAAACAAGTACAACATTTTTATTTTTACTCTCATAGTCTCATACCTCACTTCTTGATCTTTTGAAGTCAACTTCTATTCAAGAATCGAAAACACAGAATACACATGACAGCATAGGGACTGAATCCTATGAGCATAAGTCATAACCAAATCCCCATGTCAAATAAGAAATAAAAGCATCAACCCACACCCTTACAGGATATTATTAAGTGTCACATGGCCATCTCCCCCTCTCCCACAACCTAAGTCACATAATGCACGAGACCTTGCAGGAATGCGATTGCGATTGTGAAAGCATCTTTGAAAAACTTTTCAAACTATTAAAAAATACAAGAGTGAGAATTAAGTGTGCGAGCAAAGAGTGAGAATTAATTGCGCAGCTGTGGAGCGAGAATTTAGATCACAGACGTAAAAACCTATTGGGGTAGGCAAGCTAGGCATATACTAATGGGCCACATGCAAAGTCTTTCTAAAATGGGATCTATCAATCGAAGGCCCACAGAGTTGAATAGATTGTGTTGGAGGAGTAAAGGACTGGGGTTCTAACTGCCTTAACTTTTACAAGCTTTCAACTTGTAAACCACTGAACCGAGAAAACTACTAACAAAAATTCATCGAATCAAATACTCAAATAAGCAACCCACAAAATAAACTCTCACTCGTGTGATCCGTCGATTCCTAGAAAGAACACCATGCTTCAACTTTGTGAATTCACGTTGCAGTAGGACAAAAATCGATTGCATCGTAGAAAAAAGGGGTGCGAAAAAAATTACCGAAGAAATATTGTTTAATGCCCAGATTAATGTCCAGAGCCCAGATTAAGCACTGATTAGTTTGATTTCCACCCTAATTTGTATGAACTCCACAGTACTACTCCTATAATGCATTGAATACCCTGTCATGGTATAGGGCTTGGACCATTAAAACCGTAGTCCAATTTTATGTGGCAGAGACTATGAACAAGTCAGATCCTACAACACAGCTAGGTAAATATTTTTAACAGTCATCAGACTTAAGATTTTGGAGAGAAAATTCAGGGGTACCCGCTTAATTTTTCTAATCTCTACTTCCGCTTCAGTTTAAACCTCTATTCGTAAATCTGACTCCTCATGTTCTAATGAGAAGGTCAAAAAAAGAGGACGACCGCGAAAAGAAAAACAAAATACGTTGCTCGGTCGTGAAAGCTTGGGTCTGGCCCAACTTGAAAAAGGGATCTGTTCCTCTTGTCGGGGGAGGCGGAGAAAGATATATGAGTATTCAACGGAAAACGGAATGGACTTGAAAAAGTCCTCGAGCGTTTCGATATGCATGACTCGAAACCGGTTCGTACACCTATGGGCGCCCACTTTTCGTTTTTTGCAGCCCTATCACCGAGTCAGGGTGTTGGTGACTATAAATTGGAGAAATACTAACATATAAGTCTATATATATACACCGATCCATGTACAAACATATATATACAAGATTATGAGAACTTTGCCCCAAATAATCACAACAAATCAACTGAGTTTAGGATCTTCGGAGGAAGATATGGAAAAGACAGAGAGAAACCTACAACCGTATCTCACATACCTGAAATCTTAGACCGAGCGATTAGAAAGACAAGTACAATCCTATTGTGCTTCTTGATGCTCCAATCGAAAAATAGTTCAGTGTTGCGAGCTATGGCGGATTCACCGAAGTTTTCTCTGCAAGTATTTCATCTGAGAAGAAGAGAGAGAGAAGTGGTAGGTTACGAGGGAATGACGAGAGAGGGAAGGAAAAGTAGGAGTACTATTTCCTTTATTAGAGCATCCACAGTGGAATAAGTAAAAATGGATAATCAAAACATGCCACATCAGATTTTGATTATCCATTTAGAGGTTGTTAAAGTTAACAATGTCAAGTTCCACATTAGTTATTTTTTGCTCATAATCAAAACCAATGGGCCATTGCTTCATTCACTGAGTTTCCTCCAAACTTTCCCCCCTTCATTTCACGTAGTATATTTTTTGAAAACCTAGTTTTTAAAAAATAGATGTTTAAAACAATTTTTTTAAAAAAAATATATTTTTTGAAAAAAAAAAGCAGTTTATTAAACAGTTTTTGGAAAGAAAAAAACAGTTTAAGTTAAAACTAGTTGTATTAAAATAGTTTATGGAAAGAAAATTGTGTAAAAAAAAAACAGTTTTGTGTAAATACAGTTTTTTTAAAACAAAATGATTTTTAAAAATTTTGAAAAAATAGTTTTTATAAAGTTTTTGTAAAAAAAAAGTTTCTGAAAAAAATAGCTTTCAAAATTTTTTTTTTGAAAACATTGTTGAGAGAGAGAGAGAAGGTTTGCGTGTAATGATACGCGTACTTGATTAAGAAAATATAAGGATCACTAAATTTGGATATTGGCAAAATGTTGTTAGTTTTGATTATTCAAATGCCAGAATTTGATGAGTTGTTAAGAGATTGTTAAGTTTGGTTATTCCAATGTGAGCTCTTTTTTGAGCAAACCTTGTTAACTTTAGCAACCTTTTGATTTTGCTTATTCCACTGTGGATGCTCTTATTTTTCTCTTTTCTTTTCCCAGTCCCGCCAATGCTTATTTGTTGGGATGCCGCCAAAATATTTAATGTATTTGGGATGCCGCCAAATTATTTGAGGGAAACAGCGAGGAAATTTTTTTTTTGTCGCTAACATTAAAATTGGAACGGATAAATGGCGAGAAAAATTAGAATTTTGTCGTCAAAGTTGTTTGAACCACGACAAATAAAAACTTCCTCGCCTAATTAGACCTGCTCCCTTCAATTAGGGACGAAAATTTTTTTCCCTCGCAAATCACATACTGTTAACGACAAAATAGTTTTTCGTCATCAATTTTCGTCATCTTAGACCACTTTTGTTGTAGTGTTCCTAGTCCAATAATTATGAAACACATGAAAGTATCCAAGTAGTTGGACATGTAAAGTGATCTACTGAAATATAAGGCCATCGATTCACTACCATTAACCTTTGTCTTGCAAGGGGACGTCTGAGGTTTGAGTCTATAGCTTAATTTCGAACCCCTTTGGTTGTTAACACATTTTCTGCTAAATCCCAACTAATGTACACCTTAGTCTTTTTTGTTTGGAAAAGTCCAGCCACGTGGATCACTCTCCAATATTCCAAATGTGTAGGGCTTAAAATTGAAAGTGACGATTATCTTCCTAGGTCAATAATTACGAAACACATCAAAGTATCCAAGTAGTTGGACTTGTAGAGTGATCTATTGAAATATAAGGCCATCATTTCACTACCATTAACCTTCGTCTACATGTGGCTCTTAATCTATCTGGTTGTACCTCTTGTCATGTAAGGGGAGGTCTGGGGTTCAAGTCTATGGAGAGACTTCGAACCCTCTTTAGTTGTTAACATATTAATTTTTTGGTAACGCCTCACTGATGTATATTCCCTCTGTCCCACTTTATTTGTCTCCTTTTTGACTTTGTAATGTCCCAAATTATTTGTCCAATTTGAAATTGACTCATATAAGTTCCATTAATGTCCCTTCTCTTTTAAATGCATTGCGGATGGAAAAATGTGCATCTCATCTAATGTTAAAAAGTGAGGGGTATTTTTGGAAAAGTCAATCTTTTCATGAGTAATCATTATGTTTCCTAAAATAGTTGAAATCTCAAAAAATGGACAAACAAATTGGGACGGAGAGAATACAATATTAGGGTAGAAAAAAAACCCTTCGTCTCGGAATTTAGCAATGCATAACAAAATAATGGTGCATTCAGTATCGGCCCGTAAAACTCGCACTGGGCCCTTGGCCTGCCGTACGTCCAGCATGGGTTAGGCTGGAAGCCCAAATTGAACTTAAACGTGTCTTTCTGTCAATAACTCTGGCCCTTAAACTGAGCCCAAATATATAATTAATATTGGGCCGTCGGTATTCATTCATTTTTCTTATGAAAAGGGCCATCGCTAACTTCAAATAATGAATACGTCGGTATTCATTCATTTTTCTTTCATGACTGGGTTTTCTAAAACATCATGACCTTCTTCGAAACTCGTCTTAGTCCCGGCAATCTCAGGCCGGCCATGCCCAAACATTGGATGCGATAACAAAAAGAATTAACACACTCCAATATACACCTTTTACACTTTTAGAGATATATGGTAATCGAAAAAGTCCAATAGGCTGTTAATAAGCCGAAGATAATGACCAAAAAACGAAAGAAAATGACAAAAAAAACGCACTCTATATACTTTTCATAGTTTTCAATATAATTTCATAGACTTCTATACATATTTGTACAGACTCCGACTCCCTGCAGTGCCTCAAAATGACTGCAACTTGCAGTCCCAATAAAACGGTGGCATTTTGGGCCAAGTTGGGCACTGTATTAAACAACCCCACCCCTCTCCCCTCTGTCAACAGTGTTGACTCAACACTATTTTTCTTTCTCTCGCTACAATATCTAGAGTCGAGACACTCACACACACACACACACACACACTCTCTCTCTCTCTCTCTCGTCCTTTCTCTTCTTTGATTTCTCCTGCAATTTTTCTTTCTACATTTCACCTTTCTAAAAGGTTCATGAGCAGTTATAGTGATAACATCCGAAGAACAAGAACAATTTTGAGCAAAAGCTTTGATCAAATTTGATCCTTGATTGGGTTTTTCCCATCAGTTCTAACAGAAAGTCTACACACTGCAGCTCTGTGCACAGATTTCATTGTGGGGTCCACTACGGGTCCCACACAAATCATCTGAGCTGTTCATTAAATGTAAAACATTTTTTCAAAGATTCCCATAAAAAATAAGCTCAATCCGATACCTATAGGTGCTCGATCCAACCATATAACTTTTCATTATCCAGAAATCTAAATAAAAAGTTAGATGGTTGGATGAAGCACCTATAGGTATCGGATTGAGTTTATTTTTTACGCAAATCCTTGAAAAAACGTTTTACATTTAATTAACGGCTCGGATAATTTGTGTTGGACCCATGGTAGGCCCCACAACGAAATCTGTGCACAGATCTGCTGTGTGTGTAGCAGGACTCCAGTTCTAGTGATTCACTCTAGTTTGCTAGAAATTTTTCCCTAAACCTCATTTTAAATAAAATACGGAAGTCCCATTTTCTCCCATTTTCTGATGAAATTTCAATCATCCAAGCTGCTCAATGTGTTTAAAACGTGATTTAAAGGGCACCCGCGAAAAATCAGCAAAAAAAAGATTGGAATGAGCTTGATTTGAGCAGTTTTTATTTAAACCGTTCGATAAAAACAAACAAAAACTATTCAGATCAAGCCCTTCCCTATCTCTTTTTTTTTTTTTACTAATTTCTTGTGGGTACCCTTAAAATCACGTTCTAAACATATTGCACCATGTCGCCATATTTTATTGATTGGGACTACTGTTTTGCAACGTGGCCCAATATAACTGATTTAAAAGAAATAAATGTTTATATCAGTGGTAAAAAGAATTTATTCTAAAAAAATTTGCTTGTTAACCAAAATTGATCCGATATTATAGATTTTTAGTTTGGAGTATCCATCACATTACAGCTTTTGGATAAGAAAATAAAGAAGAGGACAAATGGGTCTGTGAGAGAGAGAGAGAGAGAGAGAGAGAGTATGAGTATGCGCGTGTCTGAGTCGCCTGACTAAGAGGAGAAGAAAGGGCTTTCGTGCGTGTAAATCCAATAATATCCCATCATGGCCCAAAACGACCCCGTTTTGATGGAGCTGCAGGTAACAGTCCTTTTAAGGCGCTACAGGGACTCGGAGGTCCATTTGTACACTTTCTAAGACTGAACAAATCCCAGATGGTTGCTTTTACATTTTTCCTTCTACCTAATACCATATGAAAGCTGCCAAAAGTAAGAATGGAAGTCACCAGTGAAACCATTCACATCTTGAAAGTATAATTGATTACTATTAGCTATCCTCAATTTGAAACTTTGCTTTTTCCTTTTTTCAAGTTTCTCTTTTTGCTTTTCGATTTTGGGATAGGATACGTCACTCCTATGACCATTTTAGAGAACAATGATCGGAGATCCTAGTCTAACATATGGATTGACAAAAAGTATTGCTTTCATTGATGTGTGATTAAAACATAATCCTAGCATGTCTGTATATAAGTTACAAGCAGTGATGGAGCTAGAATTTTCGATAAGTGGATTTGAAAAATTGAACTATGTGTACCGTGTAGTTCAGTTTTCTAGTTACTAATTGAAAGAAACAATTAGAATTAACAAGTTAATCAAAAAGTAGATATATATTAATAACAAAATGTAGCTTCAATTTATAATTGACCTCGACGACTTTTCATACTTTGAAAACAATGGATGATGGTCTCATTTGTAATGGTTTAAAAAATATCTTTCTCTATATACACAACTAAACTATCATGTATTCATTGGTCACGATTTTCGAAGCCTACACTTTACAATCTTCATAGCAGAAAATGCTCTCTCTACCGTGGCATTAGCAACCGGTAAAATAAAAGGCCAAAGTAAGAAGCCTATAAATCTAGAATATACCATATATTTTTAGGTCTTGATCATCTTCAGCAAAAGGTCACTAATTCCTATCAAATTGGAAAATTCCTCACTATAATGCACAACCATGATGGAATTTTGTGGTGGAGATTCTATTTTGACTCTTTTTTCCCTAACTACAAAACCCTTCTATGTGGGCTGGAGCAAAAATAAATTTCAAAGTATGGTCAAATTAGTAAAAATGGGATAAAAATTATACATATTTCTATGAAAATTTTGCAACCAGTGGGGTCAGTTCCCCGCCCTTGTCTCTATGTCCCTTTGCCTATGGATACAAGAGTTGTTGACCAAGAAACCTAAGCAAATTAGGAAACCATGCGTAACAAGGAAACATAGATATACTAGAAAACATGAATGATATAAAGCCCAGTTTGAAAAAGAAACACAGAAATAAATCTTAGAGAACGTGGTAGGTTATAGTTCGATCCTAATATTATTCTCACATATAGCGATCAGAAAGTTGAGTGATTAGGTAATAATTAGGCTGGGAGGGTGGCCTGAATGCAATGGCGGTTCGTAGAAACTTCGGTGATAGGGTTCTTAATTTTTTGTGAGGCTACATTCTTATGTACTTAACTTAAATCTAAGAATCTTTTCCTTATTTGAATTTTTTTCGCATTTGTAATTGTAAATTTGATTTGCAGTTTCAGCTACGCTAAAAAACATATTCACCAACCAAGGGTTTAAGCTCAAACAATTCCTCCAAAATCTTTCCTAGGTCTGCGCGAAATCATATGTTGAAGAAAATCCAAATCAACTAATACATCAAGCGGCTGCGCTCGAACAGGTTGGACAAATTTGGACATTATATACCCTATAAGACTGGTTGGTTACATTTCACAAGACTAATTTTCATATGGGTCAATTTTGTTATTTTGCTTCATGTCAGCGTTTGATCATGTCCAGTTCCTTCAGACAACGGATCTATAAGAATTCACCTATACCAGTAACGTTGGGCTACAAAGATATTTCAAGGAGACGGGCAAACTTATTACTTTGTTACAGCAATTTATTCATAAAACTCTTACAATTCTAGTTGAAACATAATACAAACTTCATGATCATCAGCGTTTATTGAAAGAAACTGAAGACAAGTTGAGTAACCAACGTGCCAAAAGCGATGAAGGCTAAACAGAAACCTATGAATGCCCACGGAGAAGCAAAATACGTACGTTTCAGGTATGCCAAAATCTTCGGCCAGCCATACTCGCTATACTTGAAAGCTCTGCTGCAAGTATCGGCAAAATAAAAGTCTTCTACTACAACATCCTTGCACAGCTTGTTGAACAGATTTGAGATGTCCTCGTCGGCGCCCAAGTAGCAATACATAACCTTGGCATCTTTAAGCACTTGGACGTCTTTCTCAGAGTTGATTAACATGTCCATGAGGAATGCGTAGGATGTGAAGTGCTACGAAACGCCAGGGACACATTGTAAATCTATATCTGTATTTAATCTATTATGCGGAAAACAGATATAACAGGATCTTGAATTCAATACATCTCAAGAACAATAAATAGCGTAACCTTGTTGGCCATCGTGATTAGAGAGAACAAACCCCTTAATTAGAAACACCTTAATTCTTGGCTCACCTTCTTCTCTTTGTCTCTACTTTTCTAGAATACCCCAGTAACTTTAATTGATGGAAAAATCGTAAGAATAAGAGGTGAGTATTCTACCTTTTATAGAGGAGAGAAGAGGGCCTTAGAGATAATTATTAAAAGACACCTACTCCATCAAGGTCTCTTTTATTATCAAGAGTTTTCCTTAATCTATAATTCTAATTAGTTATCATAATGAACCATATCACTTCATTGACTTATCTGATGGTGGAGTCCCACATGCACAAAATGTGGAGGCTAGTGGGCCATACTAATAGGAAAAAACTAACATTCTCCCACTTGGCCCATCAAGCCGATTGTGATGCAATGTGTATTTCTTCAAAATATGCATTTTGTTTAAAACGACTTTAGTGGGCTCCACAATAAAATCTTTGACACGTGATCACGAATTTAAAACAGCCAATAGGTTCAAACCAATTAGAAACTTTAATACTGTGATTAATTCAAACCGCCAATGTGAGTCATAGCGGTTGTATAACACCATGCCACATTCCCTTCAATGCACCCCACTATTGATAACCGTCACTAACCTAGTCCACAATAGGAAAAAATTATTATTTAGGCTGTAATGCCTAAAACCCCTGTAATTTGTCTTGTCAAGACATTTCCTGTTAAACATAATCCAAAATAATATGTGCACGCATAATTGGAAACAGAAAAATCAAAAACAAACTTCTATTTGCGCTAAATAGTGTCATGCACAATAACCACTCAATCAAGGGTTGTTAAAAGACTCATCCTGACAACATGTTATAAGTCTTTGATGACAATCCTTCATTAACAGATCAACAATCATAAGAGTGATAGTCAGTCAATTTTCAATTGACACTTGTCGTTTTTGGACTCGTTCTCTAATAACCAAGTATTTTACTTCCATGTGCTTGGAATCACTTAAATACTTTACATTCTTAGAGAATCGAAATGTAACGGAATTATCACAATAAATCTTCATTCGGTCTGACAATTGAGTCGACAACATCAAGACCAAAAATGAAGTTCCGCAACTATAAACATGATATGTGGCCTCAAAGCATGTCACAAACTCGGTTTCCATTATGTATGAAATAGTAAGCTATAGAATATTTCATACATTTCATGAGATTGCTCTAGCATCTAACAGAAAGAAACATAAACGATAATATTTACTTTCTGCTATCGAGACAACCAATAAAATATAAATCCGAGTATCCAATCATGTTAAATGATCTGATTTTCTATAAGTAAGCATATAGTCCTTAGTTCCTCATAACCTTATTCACTGCTTTCCAATATTCTATTCTTGGATTACTTTGATATCTGCCCATCATCCCTACTACAAAACTAATATCAGGTCTAGTGCAAGTCTGTGCATACATTAAACTCTCTAATGCTGATGCATATGGAATTTCATCCATTTGCTTTCTTTTTAAGGCATTCTTTGGGTATTGACTTTCATTAAATTTGTCACCCTTGACAATGGGTTCATCACTTATTGAGCAAAGTTGTATATTGAATCTCTTTAGAACTCGGTTAATATACCCCTTCCAAAATAGTCCTAGCAATCCTCGAGATCGATCTCTAAAGATCTCTATGCCAATAACATAAGCTGCCTCACCCATATCAACCATTTTAAAGTTCTTCGAGAGATATCCCCTAGTTTCATGTACTAAACCAA